>JAMPIT010000444.1:1200000-1800000 GCA_026261815.1 Monarcha castaneiventris obscurior
TTGATGGTGCCCAAAAGAATTTGGGATTGATTGGGCTGGAGTAGCAGAGGACCACGGAACAGGATGATCCTGAAGGTCCCTTCCAACCCAAACCACTCCATGATTTTAGGATGATTCGGGCACGGAAAAGGACACTCTGCTTTGGAATTCTGCTGTACCCAGGACCAGGGTGGAACAGGACTCGCTCCAGGACATTCCCAACTCTCATCTTCTCGTTGGATGAAGGAGAAACTTCAGCAAAACCCGAGCACATCCCGGCCCCTCATCCCACCCTGCTTTACAGCTCCAGAGGGAATCCAGGGATAAAGCTGCTGTCCATCCCGACACAGCCCGCCCTGGAATCTTCAGCTTTTCCAACACGCACAACGTGACCGCGGGGAGGCGGGAAATGAGGCTGGAATAAATCAAGGAGAGCAGCAGGAGGGGCCCGGCGTGCGGCTGGAATTAGCGGAGAGGGGAATTGTAAACAGCTGGGGAAACGTGCCTGAAATTAATTTTTAGGACCTAATGGGGTTTTGCTTGGAGCGGAGTCAAGAATGGAAAGCTTTCCATGGCAGAGCGAGGCACTTTGCATAAATTTGCATCCTGACATCGGCTGGCTCTTCCCGGTTGGAGACGGGAGCGCGTGTGCGTCCCTGCACGGCTGCAAGGAGCAGTTGGGAATTGCTTCAGTCATTATCCACAGCTCCTTCCGAGAAGTTTTAACGGGAACAGGCACCTAAAAGCCAGGATTCCTGGGCTCTGGAATGCTGTGGGATGAAAGAGCGGGAAAGGGAAGGACAAGTCACCAAGCCCTTGGTGTTGTCCTGTATGAACTGGAGGGAATTTTTAACTCCATAGGGAGGTGCGTTGGGAAAGGCGGCCCCCCAGGACGGATTGAATCCTATGCAAGAAGGGATGAGGAGTTTTGGGAAGTGAAATGATCATAGAATAGGATCAGGGAATGGTTTGGGATGGAAGGGACCTTCGGGATCATCCCGTTCCACCCCTGCCATGGGCAGGGGAACCTCCCACTATCCCAGGCTGCTCCAAGCCCCGTCCAACCCAAACCATTCAGGTCCCTTCCAACCTGAACCAGTCTGGAATTCCATGATTCCAGGATCCCATGAGCAATCACAGCAGGAAATTCCTGTCAGCTCCCCAAGAACCGCAGCTTTCCTCGATGCTCACCCCAGCTGATTTTGAGGAAAAGCCCAGGAATTCCATCATTCCCTATCGATTAAGCTGCACTTTAATTTGCAGTGATGTTCATTTACCTCCCATCCCACTTGGCGCTCTGCTTGGAAACGGGATCCACATGGATCAGGATCAAACTCACTAAAGTCAGTGGAAGTTTTTTCCCTGGATTTCCAAAGGCTCTGGCTCTGCCTCTTTATCCCTTTGCAGGGAGATGCCGGGCTGGAATCTCCATCTCCAAAACTCCAACAGGGATTAAAGAAGCGACGAGAAGGTTAAAATTCCTTTGCTTTATTGTTCCCACAGAACGAAGAAGGATTCCCATCCTCACAGGAGGCAATAAAATCATCCCCATTGGATCACTGGGAGGTGGGAATGTCCGAACATGACTTCCTGCCAAATCTGAAGGTTCTTCTTCAGCCAAAATTAAAGGTCCTTCATCAGCCAAAATTAAAGGTCCTTCATCAACCAAAATCAAAGGTCCTTCAACAGCCAAACTTCTCCTTCATCTCCCAAACCCGAAGATCCTTCCTCAGCCAAACTCCTCCTGATTTCCACAAGTTTTAGGCAGCGCAGGGATAAAGGAGAGCGGAATCCTCACGGGATTGAGGTGTGGAGTTCCCTCCCAGCAGGACCTTCAGAAGAACCTTCCAGATTCTTCTGACGCCACCCCGCTGCCCAAATACCTGTCCCGATTTTCCGGCTGGGAGAACACGGGAAGAGAAGTTTCTCCTGCTATTTTCAGGCCTCCCCGAGACTCCCAGGCATTTCCATTAATAAACTTTCCAGGCTTTTTCTCTGGCATGATCCGACCCCAGCTCCAACAGAGACCAACTGGGAAGCTTTTCTCCTTCTTGGCTCCGAGTGTTGACAGGCATGGGAGGAGCCTTCTCCTTACATCTCCAACTGCTGGAGCGTTTTGGCGCTCCCAAGTTTTGTTCCATGCGGAGACACGGACAGGTCCTGAAGAAATTCCACACTCGAGCTGCTCCTCAGCTTCCTGAAGGACACAATCCCAGTAGCTCCAGCGTCCCGAAGGAGCATTTTGGAAAACATCAAGCCAGGATGACTCTGCCAAGTATTCCCAGGGCAAGAACCACCCTCAGCTTCCCAAACATCCATAATTCCCCATTAAATACAGAGGAATGCTGAGTCCTTCCCTCTTTTTTTCTCTTCATGTCATTATTTTTGGGAACAATAGGTCAAAATCCCGCAGCTGGGCAGCTGGAAAGGAAACGCTCCCGGGAAAAACCACGGCAAACCTTTCCTGGTGCTACCTGGGTGGGATGAGCTCATGCAACTTCCACTTTTCCTCAATCCTTCAGATTCCCCGGAGGGAAAAGCCCTAAATAAAGGCACGGATTTGCTATTTTTAGTTACATTTACAATCTCCAAACGCCTCCAAGATGTTTTATTCCTTCCAGCTCCATCTACCGCAGATGGAGCTCGGGAAGGGCCGCGGGAGGTTGGGCTCCTGTTGAAAATTCCTTTTTATTGGACATTTTCTGCTCTCTAACAATCGCGTCATAAATTCAGCAGGAGTTTTATGGGAACTCCCAGGGCGTTTTTATTTCAAATATCTTAATACGAGGGGGGAAAAAAAATCCCACAGAGCTGGAAGCAGTTCCCAGTTTTCTTGTTTTAACGGGGATTTTTAAAGGAAGGACTGTTCAGAACCAAACGGCAAAAGCTCTTTAGGAACGGCCTCGCTGAGCCAAGGAAAGGGGTTGGGGTTCTGGAGTAAAGCTGGAATTTTCTGCTGGAAAAGGGTATCCAGGGGTGGGATTCTGCCCCTCGGCCCCACTCAGGTGAGACCCCACCTGCAGAGCTGCCCCAGCCCCGGGGCCAACAGCACCAGCACCTGGAGAGAGCCCAGAGGAGGCCCCGGAGCTGCTCTGGAGCCGGGCTGGGAGAGCTGGGAATGTTCCCCTGGAGAAGGGAAGGCTCCAGGGAGAGCTCCGAGCCCCTTGCAGGGCCTAAAGGGGCTCCAGGAGATCTGGAGAGGGACTGGGGACAAGGGCTGGAGGGACAGGACCCAGGGAATGGCTTCCCAATGCCAGAGGGCAGGGATGGATGGGATCTTGGGAAGGAATTCCTGGCTGTGAGGGTGGGGAGGGGCTGGGCTGGAATTCCCAGAGCAGCTGTGGCTGTCCCTGGATCCCTGGCAGTGTCCAAGGCCAGGCTGGACATTGGGTCTTGGAGCAGCCTGGGACAGTGGGAGGTGTCCCTGCTCATGGCAGGGGGATGGGATGGGATGGGCTTTAAGGTCGCTTCCAACCAAAGCATTCCATGATTCCATGACCTTGGAATGGTGAAAGGGACACAAGTTCCACGCTCACCATCCATTGATGATGGACATGGAGCACAGGAGAGGACGGGTGGAACCTGCTCCCATTGTCCCAGCTCCAGGTAATGATTTTCTCTGAACTTCCATGGAGGAACCAGAGGCAGAAAAGCAGCTGGAAGTGGGATGTGGGCACCAGGAAGCAGCTCTGCATCCAGGAATCCAACAAATTCCCAGAAGGAATGTGTTCTTCCCTGCCCAGGGCTCATTGCTGCTCCTGGGGATTCGGAGCAGGCGCCGGAGCAAATCCCATGAGCAGCAGAGGCTGCACCACCATGCTCCAAATGTTCCGTTCTTCCTGGCACAGGCATGGGAAAACTTCCCAAGGCAATTCCTGCAAGGTTGGCTGGAAGAGCTGAACAACAAATGGGGCAGGAGAACAAAAGAATGGCAAAGTCCCGGGATAATTTTCCTGTCTGGATGTTCATTGGATTCCATTGGCCAGGCCCCGGGGCTGGGGGCAGCTCTGCAGGGGGGGTCTCATCCCTTTGGAAGAAATACCAAAGAATTCCAAGAGCTGCCCATCCCCACTCCCTCAGAGGCCGTTTCCGATGTGGGGACTCCCAATTCCCACATAGGAAACATCCTGTGGGATCCCTCCTGCCATTGCCACAGGTCTCCCAGAGTTCCCAAATTCCACCCATCAACCATCCCAGAGCATCTCAGAGAACCCTTGGAAACCACCGAGCATTTTCCAAGCATCCCAAATGTTTAAGGACTAAAACTATTCCCTACAGCTTTGCTCAGACATCCCAAAGGAAAAATTCCCAGGAACCTGCTTTGGAAGCCTGGGACGTGTACAGTCAGGCCAGCAGCAGAGGGATTTGTTTCCAGAGGCAACAATGATCCCGAATCCCTGCAGGAAGCTGGAATGGGCGGCTTGGGCAGAGTTTTGTGGGAACACCACAAAAGGAATTTCAGCAGCTGTCAAAAACTGGGAATTCTTTTCATGTTCCTGCAGCAGACGGACACTTGAAAGCCGGACCTTGGCCAGGGGTGTGACCACTCCAAAACCATGGCCTGGAGGGCCGAGGGCTCGGGATGAAGCCTCCTCTCCATCATCCCAGCAGGTTGGAGAATCCCAACCGCTCCGGCGCTCCAGGGCCGCTCCTGCTTCGTGTCACGGAGCCGTCAGAGGCTCCTCCACATTCCAGCCCACCCCGGTGCCTTTTATGCCGGCCAAATGCATCCCACGGCCTGGTTTTTATGGGACAAACAGAGGGATGGCAGAGAACTTCCAAGGCCGGAGCGTGGAGAGCACAGGAGGGAATCCAATGAAAAGAGGCGGGAGGTGGCATTTCCAAGGAGAGGAGAAAGAAACATCCCAATTTTTAGAAGGCCAGAACGTGGGCGGAGGATAATCCAGAGGGAATGGCCTGGAGGATCCTGAGGGATGGATTTCATCCCCATGTCAGTTTGGGGCCGTGTCGGTGTTTTCTGCATTTTCCCAGTAAAAGGCAGCGACATCGGGCTCCAAATCAGCCAAAGGAAAACTGATTTTCCTATGGATGCAGGGATCCCTGATTTTCCATGCAGAGATGCCTGTCCCACACCAGAATCCCTGTCCCATTCCAGGATCCCTGTCCCATTCCAGGACCCCTGTCCCATTCCAGGACCCCTGTCCCATTCCAGGACCACAATCCCATGCTGGGATCACTGCCCCATGCCAAGATCCCAGTCCCACAAAGGGACCCCATTCCCATGCCAGGATCCCTGTCAGGATTCCCTGTCCCACGCTGGGATCCCTGTCCCATGCTGGAATCTTTGTCAGGATCCCTGTCAAGATTCCCTGTTCCACACTGAAATCCCAGTCCCACTCCGTAATCCCAGTCCCATTCCAAGATCTGTGTCCCGTGCTAGGATCCCACTCCCATCCTTGGATCCCTGCTCCATGCTGGGATCCCAATCCCATGCAGGGATCCCAATCCCATGCTGGGATCCCTGGCCCAGTCTCATGCCAGGACACCAGTCCCACACCGGGATCCCATTCCCATGCCAGGATCTCAATCCCATGCCAGGATCCCAATCCCATGCAGGGAGCCCAATCCCATGCCAGGATCCCATTCCCATGCTGGGATCCCAATCCCATGCCAGGACACCGGGACACCATTCCCACACCAGGATCCCAATCCCATCCTGAGATCCCTGGCCCAGATGACAGGATCCCATTCCCACGCTGGGATCCCAATCCCATGCTGGGATCCCAATCCCATTCCAGGATCCCAATCCCACACCAGGATCCCAATCCCACGCCAGGATCCCAATCCCACACCAGGATCCCAATCCCATGCCGGGATCCCAATCCCATGCCGGGATCCCAATCCCATACCAGGATCCCAATCCCATGCCGGGATCCCATTCCCATGCTGGGATCCCAATCCCATACCAGGATCCCAATCCCATGCCGGGATCCCATTCCCATGCTGGGATCCCAATCCCATGCCAGGCCCCTGCATCTCTCCAGGGCTCTGGGGTTGATCCTGGCTTAATTTCAGCCTGGAATAGAAGTGGAAAACACATGGGAAAATCCGGGATGTTTCATTTTAGCTTTGACCTAAAAGAAAACATTGGGATTTTTCATTTCCAAGTCGGATTTTCAGGGAGAGTGAAAATTATTCCTTCAGGAATTGGGAAAAGCTGTGCCTGGAACCGGAGCCAGTTTAAAGGGAATTTTATCCCTTGAAAGTCCATGAGGGAAAATTCTTCCAATTCCTATCATCAGTCCGGGTTCAGCCAGGGAAGGAAGGGAGGGATGGATGGAGGGATGGATGGATGGATGGATGGATGGATGGATGGATGGATGGATGGATGGATGGATGGATGGATGGATGGATCCATGGATGGATCCATGGATGGATCCATGGATGGATCCATGGATCCATGGATGGATGGATGGATCCATGGATCCATGGACGGGAATCCCAGTCAGGGATGCAGAGCCTGGCTTTATCCAGAATCCAGCTGTTGGGAATTGCTGGTCACGGCACAGTTTTGTGCATGGAGATCTGCTGACATCTACAGGACATTCCAGAGATTCCGTGGCTCCAAGGAATCAGGGAATTCCAGACTGGTTTAGGTTACCAGGGAGCTTAAGGATCATCCCATCCATCCCAATTCCATGAGCAGGGACACCTCCCACTATCCCAGGCTGCTCCAAGCCCCATCCAACCGGGCCTTGGACACTTCCAGGGATGAAGCAGCCACAGCATTCCCTGATGGCACCTTCCCATTGGTTTTCCAGAAATCTTTTGCCCCAGGACAAGGGTGAGGAGCACTTGGATATCTCCCATCCAGGGAAAAATAGGGAAAACCACCAAAAATGCCCCAAAAACGCCCTGCAGGGAAACGCTTGGGCTCCCAGCCCAGGTGTTTTCCCACCAGAGAATCCAGAGGGAATCCAGAGGGAATCCAGAGGCACATCCCAACACCGAGCCTGGCCCAGGTGGGTGCAGCTCTCCTGCTGCTCCATGGAATGTCCATGTCCTCGTTGTCCCCACACACCTGGGAATGGCCCCTCCAAGGGGAGAGGACGGAGCAGGAATGGCTGCAAAATCCAGGAGAATGGAGGAAGCTGGGAATGGAGGAGGAATCTGGGACTTTTCCAGCTGCTCTTTGCTCCCAGGCATCCCCTGGAAGCAGGAATGGGGCTCTGGCAGGTGGAAAATCCTCATGGAGCAGTGGGAAGCAGCAGGTCCTGGCCCAGGGACAAGAATCCATCACCCTGGGAATGATCCACCAGGAAAAAAGCAGCAGGATGTGGGAATTACCAGGAACAGCTCTTTTTATCCCAGCTGGAATCTTGTGTTGGCACCGGATGTTTCCCCTCGGGACAAAACCTCCTTGGAATCAAACCCAGAGGATTCAGGCACCACCCTGCAAGAGCTCCCAGAGCTCTTCCCATGAAGTTTTCCAGGGAAAAGGCAGGATCAGCTTGGCAGATCCCACCTGCTCACCTTTTCCAGAGGCACAGGGTTGGGATCATCCCAGGAACCTGGATCCCACAATAACCGGGATCAGCCATCCCAGGAATTGTGCTTGACCAGCTGTGGCCACCTCCAACTTCCATGGATTCAATCCCGCTGCTTCTGAAACTTCCATGGATTCAATCCCACTGCTCCTCCTCAAACTTCCATGGATTCAATCCCACTGCTTCTGTAACTTCCATTGATTCAATCCCACTGCTCCTCCTCCAGCTTCCATGGATTCGATCCCACTGCTCCTCCTCAAACTTCCATGGACTCAATCCCACTGCTCCTCCTCCCACTCCTCAGCAGGACAAGTGACAACTTTTTCCACATGGAGTTGTTTTATTAGGAAAAGATCCATTAACAATAAACCCCCCCAGAGGAGGAGCTGCTGGAGGGTCGGGAAATTCCGGGAGCAAAGCAAATCCCACCTTAAACTCAGCTGGATGCGGAGCAGCCAAAAATTCCCGAGCCACACAGCCCCTTCCCACAGGAATTCCAGGGCTGGACATGGATATTCCCAAATAGGAGTCTCTGCACAGGAACAGGAGCACCAATCCCTGGGAAATGATCCTGCTTTTCCATGGGCTGTTGGCATCTCCCTCCTTTCCCAGCGAGTCTGGATTGGCCTTTCCAGCCCCAGCCCGGAGTTTTCCCATTTTTCCTTGCTCCGAGTCCTGGCTGTGAAGTTCCAGCTAATGGAGGGGGTCTGTCCTGTACCCATCAACCCCCTGTGATCCCAGAAAGTTTTCCATGGAAGTTCCTCAGCAGCCAGCCGGGCTCCTTGGATCCGCCTCTCCTCCAGGCATGGCAGGATTCGGGAAATTCGGGAAAAGGGATGAGCAGTCCCAAACAGGGGCTTCTACCTGGGGACACGGGGTGGGTGTGAGGCGGATCCGGAGCCCATTCCCGATGGATTCTCCTCAGTCGGAGTCGCTTCCCTCCTGCTTCGCTGATCCCACAGCCGACGCCAGCTCCTCCTCCTGCCCTTTCAAGCGCTCTCCTGCCGGGAAAAACACCACGGAGACGGGATGGACCTCTTGGATTGGGAGTGACCCGGTGAGGGACCCCGAAACCCTTCCCTTGGCACAATCCGAGCGCCCCCAGAGGTTCCTTGGGAAGCTCCTTGGGATCAGCAGCTTCCCAGATCCTTTTGGGAAGGGATCAAGCTCCACCCATCCCTCCCCGGCCCAGCAAGGATCATGGAATCCCTCTGGGATGAGCCACCCCCATTCCCGTGGCTCTGGCACGCACGGATCAGCTCTGCGATGGCTCTCTGGGTCCTCTTCTCCAGCTTTTCCAGCTTCTTGGACACATCCCGCTTCAAATCCCTGGGAAGGAGAGCAACAAGGTCAGGACGATTCCATGGCCAGGCAGGGAAATTCCCAGCGGAAATTCCTTCTCTTTCCCAAGTGCCACCGGCTCCAAAACCAACCCCATCCCTCAGTGATGAATCCCAAAGGAATCAGCAGGAAAAGGGAATTGTGTCCACTTCCACAGCCAGGCTGGATTCCCAATTCCAAGGAATCACAGAACACTTGGGGTTGGAAAGGACCTTAAAGATTCCAACATTCCACGGGATTTTCCTGGCATTTTTAACCCCCAACTCAGGTTTTCCTGGATATTTCCGGCACAGCCTCAAGGTGCTGGAACCCCCCGCCGATTCCCAACAGCCTTTTCCCGGGAGCAGCATTCCACAGGCACTCACCAGTCGGGTTTCCTGGGAGCCAAGTTTGCCAGATCCTAGGGAAGGAGAGGAGACATCCGGTGAGAGCCGAAGGCAACATTCCACGGAGTGGCTCCAGATTCCCAGATCCGGATTTCCAGCTCCGGATTCCCAGATCCAGATTTCCGGCTCTGGATTCCCACCTCTGGAATTCCAGCTCCAGGTTTACCTACCACCTCATCGATGATGGGCTCCGGCTTGGCAGCTTCCAGCTGCTCCTTCACCGTGTCCTCCACTAGATGGGGAAACAGGATCGGGATACAGGGAATTCCATCGGATACAGGGAATTCCATCAGCGCTCCCAAAAGCTTCCCCAAAACCCCATTCCCACAGCTTTCCTTAAAAACATGGCGCCCACACGTAAGTAAATCCCTTCTGTATCCAAACCCTGCTGGAGACTCCTAAAAATTATCTGGGAATGATGGAAATCCTACAAGCAGCAGCGGCAGCTGGAATTCGGTTTGGATAAGGTCTCTTTTCCCAACATTTGTAGGAATCAGCTGCTCCAGAGGTCTGGGATTTGGCTCTTCCTGACTCATTTCCAGGCCTGGCACATTTGGAGGAGTCAAACTCCAGCCAAGGCCTTGGGAAAGGTCTGGAGATATCAGGGATAATGGGAAAATATTCATGGAATAAACCACCCACAGAAGGGCTGCGGCACCAGGGAGCACATCCCACTCCAGCACGTGGATTTCATGGAATCACTGAACAATTTGGGTGGGAAAAGCCCTCTTGGATCACGGAATCCAAACATTCCCAGCACTGCCAAGGCCGGCACTGCCCACGTCCCCAAGTGCCACATCCACAGGGATTTCAATCCCGCCAGGAATGGGGCTCCACCACTGCTGGACAACTGGAATTTTCCCAATATCCGAGCTGGTCGCTCCCTCTCATCCCACCCCTGTTCCCTGGGAGCAGATCCCCATTTCCCCCCGTTGTGCAGAGCCACAAGGTCCCCCCGGAGCCTCCGTTTCTCCAGGATAACATTCCCAGCTCCCTCAGGAATTCTCCAGCCCCTTCCCAGCTCCGTTCCTTTCCCTGGACATGCTCCAGCCTTTCCCTGTCTTTCCTGTCACATGGAAGTTTTCAACTCCTACAGAAACACAAGGAAAGGGCAGTGCTGGAATTCCCGGCCATTCCCAGCCCTGCCTTTTTATTCAGGGCATTTTTCAAGGGATTTATTCCAGGAGAACTCCAAATTTCGGGATCAAGGGAACTCCTTCACTTCCCCCCCCAGGAGATTACGGAAGTTCCGGGTGAGGAAATTCCAGCCCCAACGCCCTCAACTCCAGCCTAAGATTTCCTTCACGATAAATCCAACAAAACAGCCGGAATTTCCGGGAGGATCCTCCAGGGAGGCTCCTCCGAGGATGAATCCTTGGATTTGAGCCTGGGAGTGCTCCCAGCTCTCTTGTGCAATGCTGGGTGTGAGGGCGACAGGATCAGATATTCCAAGCCCTCCAGGCTCCGTGGACACCTCATCCCAGTGGATCTCCCACCTCGGGAAAAGCCCAGAGCTTCCCAATCCCTCCCTTCCCTTCCCACATTCCCACATTCCCGCTGCTCCCACCTGAGGCCGGTTTGGCTGGGGGCAGCTTCCTCTTCTTCAGCTCCTCATCCTCGGGATCGTAATTCCGCAGCTTGATCTCCCTGGGAAAAGCAGGAAGAGCAGTGAGGAAAGTCTGGGATACCCCAATGGGCACTCAGGAGAAAGGGGAATGTTGGAATCAGGAGCCAGAGGCAGCTGAAATCATGGAATCGTGGAATTGCTGAGGCTGGAAAAGCCTCCAAGATCTTCAAATCCAAGCACGGATCCAGCCAAGGCCACCACGGATCCACGTCCCCAAGTGCCACATCCGTGGCTTTCCAATCCCACCAGGAACGGGGACTCCCATTCCCCATTCCATGGGAATATTCCCAATATCCAACCTGAACCTCCCCCAGCACAGCTCGAGGCCGTTCCCTCCTGTCCTGTCCCTGTTCCCTGGGAGAAGAACCCAACTCCCACCCAGCTCCGACTTTTTGGGTCTAAAAACTGGGATACTCCGGATGGGAACTCCAGAGAAGATCCAAAACCATGGAAAAAATTCTTTCAGGGAAGGACAGGGGAAAAAAGGATTATTTAGGATACGGGGTGGTTATCCAAGCATTCTGGAAGTGCTAAAATCAAGGAGCAAATCCAGGTTCTGGAATAAATGGATGGTGGAGCTGAGGGAATGAGGAACCCAAACATCACCCGGAAGTTCTTCCGTGTTTTCATCTCCTCCAGGAGAGCTCAGGAGTCAGGATTGAGCCACAATTCCACAATATTCCCAAATAATTTGGGCTATAATTGGACACTCTCATTCCCACGAGTGAGTCCTCACTGGAGCCAAACCCTGCAAGCCTCCAGAGGAATTCCCAAAGCCACAATCCTGGAAAATCCAGCTCGCAGGAGTTCATCCCACCTCCAGGACACTCCAGAGGCAGCAGAGGATCCATGGATCAGCTCAGCCCACAGGGATAATGAGGCTCATTAAGCACCGAGGATGGGAATAATTGGGATAAACGCTCCAAGAGAAGCTGAGGAGGAGGAGAAGCTTGGGAAGCAGAGAGCCGGGTTTTTCTGGGAAGCACCAAAAATCCAACCTCGAAAGTCACCGGAGCGCAGGCAGAAAATCCAACCCTTCCCACTCCATCCCATTCCTGCTCCAGCACGGGAATCTCCTGGCCAAGATCCAACCCGCTCCATGGGAGTGGTGGAACACCGGGATGTGTTCCAGGACCTCGCTGAGGTAAATCATGGAATTAGAGATCCGAAGGGATCCTTGGGATCAGGATCACAGGCAGGGACACCTCCCATGATCCCAGGCTGCTCCAAGCCCCGATGTCCAGCCTGGCCTTGAGCACTTCCAGGGATCCAGGGGCAGCCACAGCTTCTCCGGGAATTCTATCCCAGTCTCTCCCCACCCTCCCAGCCAGGAATTCCTTCCCAAAAAGGAGCTGGGAGGATTTGGGGAGTACAGCATTCCAGAGGGAAGCAATGGACACTGCCAGGAGTGGCACATTCCCTGTTTTGGGTCAGGAATACCCCAAATCCGCGTTTCCCTCAGGCCCAGAGCTGCTGGCTGGGGAAGCAGGAGGAATCCCAGCTTTTTTGGGAGGAGGCCCTTGGCACCGGCACGCCGGGAATGTGCGGAATGCCCGGAGTGATCCCGATGGAAACCAGGCCCCTCCGAGCTGGCTCCGAGCTTGGGTTGTGCTTCGCTGTTCCAGCCCCAAGGGCTTCATGGAACAAACAATTCCAGGGATTTTTCCAAACCTTCCGGCTGCCGAAATCCTTGTGGCAGGAGCAGCGGGAATGGCTTTGCAAAAAAAAAAGCTGGAGCAGGGATTTCTTCCGGTGTCACTCCTGTTGTTATTCCCAGAGCAGTCACCTGGAGCTGCTTCAGGAGCAGCTTCCCAACCCAGCTCCCTGAGGACAAGGCTGGCACCTCCAGGAACAGCAGGAAAAATGTATGGAGATCATGGAATCATCCTGGAATGGCTTGGATTGGAAGGGATCTGAAGGATGATCCCATTCCAGGGGCAGGGACACCTCCCACTATCCCAGGGTGCTCCAGCCTGGCCTTGGACACTTCCAGGGATCCAGGGGCAGCCACAGCTGCTCTGGGAATTCCATCCCAGTCCCTCCCCACCCTCCCAGACAGGAATTCCTTCCCAAGATCCCATCCATCCCTGCCCTCTGGCAGTGGGAAGCCATTCCCTGGGTCCTGTCCCTCCAGGCCTTGTCCCCAGTCCCTCTCCAGCTCTCCTGGAGCCCCTTTAGGCCCTGCCAGGGGCTCGGAGCTCTCCCTGGAGCCTTCCCTTCTCCAGGGGAACATTCCCAGCTCTCCCAGCCTGGCTCCAGTGGGGCTCCAGCCCTGGGAGCAGCTCCATGGGATCCTCTGGATTCTCTCCAGCAGGTGCTGAAGATCCCAGGACAAGGTGCCACTGTCATTCCCAGATTCCTCATCCAAGGCACCAAATCAGGAACAGGCAGAGATCCGGGAGAATCCACCCTGAGGAAAAGCTCTTCCCTGGAAAAGCTGCTCCTGCCCAAGCTCCCGAGCGTGTCCGAGCCCATCCTGCTCCCGGAGCGGCTCCAGAAGGAAGGAATCCCAAAAAAACCCCACCTCTCCCCACAGCAGGAGCCCCCAAACTGGCCAGGCCAGTTGGTTTTCCAGGATGTGCTCCTTGCTGGAGCAAGGACTGGGAGACACATCCAGGACAGTTGGAGAAGATCCCAAATCCATCAGGATTGAGGCTGTCTCTTCCCACAGGGTTTTCCCAAGCACCTGAGCTTTTCCAGGTGGACACTGGGATCTTCACTATCCATGAATAAAACCAGGACAGAGCCCACATTCCATGTGGAACGTGGGATCCTGCTGGAGCTGGATGATATTCCAAAGCATTCCCACCCCGGCCATGCCGGGAATACTAACGCTGGAACAAGGACAAACCTCATCCATGTTTTTCTGCGGCTCCTCTGGGTTGGGATGGATCCAATCCCACCTTCCACCCTTGAGGTTCAACCAAAGGGAGCCCTGGAGGCACCTTGGGAGCACCTGGATGGCCACGGGATAACAGCTGGGATAACAGCTGGGATAACTGCTGGAATTCCTGGGATCAGATCCACAACCCCAGCATGGAGCTGGATTGGGAGCAGAAAGATGCTCCAGCCTTGCTCACATTCCCAGGAATTCTCCCTCAGGAAGGGCAGCTGGAGGTCTGAGCACCCAAAAAATCCATACCCAGAATGCAGTGGGGTGGATGAATTCCCAGGAATGATTCCTGGAAAAAAACTGGAGCCAAGGGCTGGAAGGAGCAGGATTTCCCCTCTGGGGCTCATCCCCATCCCAGGAATGGGGGGAGGGAAAATCCAGGATCATTCTCAGCCTCCCCAGGAGGGTCCAGCCAGGCTTGGGATCACGGGAAGCTCCATGGATCCTTCCCTAGGGATGGATCAGCTCCATGCAGAGGGAAAATCCACAGCATCCTCCAGCTCCAGAGGGGGAGGAAGGCCCAAAAACAGGGATAAGAACCTTCAGGATGGAGCCAGCTCTGGAATTTTCCCAGCCTGGATCCTGGTGGTCAGATTCCAGGGGAATTCAGCTTCCAAGTGGATTCAGCCACCTCAATCCCTGATTTCCCTTTTCCAGCTTGGAGCAAAGCGTGGCAGCTCCCAGCCTTGCCCGCTCCCATTCCCATTCCCGTTCCCATTCCCACCCCCTCCTCCTTTCCCTCCTGCTCCTGCCACGGCCCGAGCACATTCCCGATGGGAAGGGATCCCTGGGGATGCTCCATGTCCGTGTCCAAGCGGGAACAGACCCCGGGAAGCTCCAATGAAACCCTCCCGGTGTCCCCCAGCTCAGCCCCCGCCGCCTCAGAAAAAGGGCGGGAAGAAAGGGGCGGGAAAAAAAGGGCGGGAAAACTCCTGAGGGGTTTTTTTTTTCCCATTTTTTTCCTCGTCCTAAACCCCTTCCCCGAGATTTCCATGCTCCGGGATGAAGGGAATCACGTCCTGGATTCTCCTGGCGAGCCCAGCCCCCTCCGGAGCAGATTCCCGGAGGGATTTTGAGGCAGGGATTAACAAACAAAAGCGCTCCGGACCTGCCCGGCCACATTCCAGAGGGAGGAATTCCTGAGGGAGATCGGGTTTCCCAAGGCCCGCTCCTCCCCCAGTCCAGCGAGCTCTAACTTCCAAAGATAACTCCGTGTCCAACGGCAGAGCTCGGTGTGGATTCGCTTTTCCCGAAGCTGGAAAATTGAGGATTATTTTTATCCCATCCCTCTCCAAGCTTTTCCTTGGATTTTCACTTTCCCTTTTGCCACCTTTGTTGGCACAAAGAGCCCAATTCCAAGGCTCGGCGCTGTGGGGATGGGAATTCCAGGCTCCAGCAGGTCCCTGATTCCCAAATCCAGTGTTTTTCCCCACGGGAACAAGGCGGAAAGGCCAAAACCCTCCCACACCCTTTTCCTGGGAAAGGCGGAGCAGCGGCTCCACTTCCTGCTCCACACAGAAATCCAAATAACCCAAGTTTTCCACAGTTCCAGAGAGAATTCCCAGAGTGTGGATCAGGGATCAGAGCTGGAATTCTTGGGAGAGGAGCAGGGCTTGCAGGGCTTTGTTCCTGCCCTGGGAATTTGCAGGAGAATGAGGAAGGAAAAATGGGATGGGGAGGTTGAAATGGAGCAGGAACAAAGCAGAAGTGGCCAAAAAATGTGGGAGCAGGGAGAGAAAAATGCTGGGAAAGCCAGAGCCGAGGGGATCTGTCCTTCCTGCAGCCCATGGAACAGAAAAATTGGGAATCTCCATCCCTGGAAGTGCCCAAAGCAAGGCTGGATGGGAATTGGAGCATCCTGGGAGAGTGGGAGCTGTCCCTGCCCATGGAATGGGATCATCCTGAAGGTCCTTTCCCACCCAAACCATCCTAGGATTCCATGGAATGCCTTCCACCAGGGAATTTTTCCCTGATCCAGCTTTCCTGGCAGCGCTGGGATGCCACAGGAGCAGGCAGGGGGTGGAAGCTCCTGGGGATTCGCACGCTGGAAAAATGAGCAGAGGGAACACGTGGAGAAGGGGCCGGAGAATCCCAGAATTCCAGCATGGATTGGTTGGAAGGGACTTTAGGATCATCGCATTCCATGGGCAGGGACACCTCCCACTCTCCCAGGCTGCTCCAAGATCCAGCCTGGCCTTGGACACCTCCAGGGATGAAATTCGATGGGATCTCCCCATATCCCGAGCAGCTGAGAGGGAATTCCCCCAATCCATCGGGAAATCCCCCAAACCAGAGGGAAAAGCAGGAAAGAATCCCTGGATAACTCCTGGTGCCCTGGGAGGGAGCTCCAGCTCCTTCCTCCTGGAGTTTTCCCTCTCCAGACATTCCTGAGGGGGCAGAGCTTGGAAGCAGCCACGAATAAGGAGCCTGAAGAGAATCCTCGGGATCACAGGGATGCAGGAAGCTTCCAAGCCAATCCATTCTGGAATTCCACACCTGCATATGCCAGAGGAAGCAGCCAGCAGTGGAAATCCCAGGATTTTGCTCCACAAAACCACAGGATTATTCCCTGAAGCACCACATTCCCTATCCCACAAAATTCTTTCCACCTGGAAAATCCAGCCCAGCTCCCGTTTCGCTGGAAGTGGTTTGGAGGGAAAGGAAATTCCGGGCACCAGGATCACTCATTTCCCAAATCCAGGTGGAATTCCAGTAGATTATCCCAGTTTCCCTTTTCCATGGGGTGATTCTTGGAAAATCCAAATCCAAGAGGAAATCAAGGGATGGGCTCTTCCAGATCCAATTCCCATGGGAAAAAACCAGACATTCCACAAGAAAAGCAAAAGGAAATCAAACGTTGGGAATCATCCGGGCCAAATTTGGGATTCAAACCTTCCCACGGAGCAGATTTTGCTGGAATTTGCCTTGGGAAATTCCCTCTGGATTCCAACAAAGCAGGCTGTGGTGGGAAAGGTGGACAAAGAGGAAAATCCATAGGGGAAGCAAAGCTTTCCCCTCAAAAAGCTGCTTCCCAAAGGATTCCATGGATTTGGGGATGAAGCCGGGATGGAATTTCCCACTCCGCACTTTCCTCTCCACCTGCAACTTCCTTGGATTTTCCAGGAAATCATCCCGAGGCAGGGGAGGGATTTTGGCTGGATCTGCCACCGGATGAACGAAAATCCATGGAAAAAGCCATTTCCCAGTGCTGCTGAACACCGGGAACGAAACACCGGGAATGAAACACCGGGAATGGCACCAAGGCCCTCGGATCCCTCCAGGCAATCCCAGCAGCAATTCCCAGGATAACCTCAATCCCAAAGCAGGATATTTTTGGGATTTGGAGGATGAATTCCTCATTCCAGCTGGCAGCAGCTGTGCCTGGATCCGCAGGGGTGGGAAAGGCAACCCAGATTCCATCGGCTCCGGGATCCGGTGGCAGCGCTGGAATCCGAGAGCTCCCGATCCATTCATTATTCAGGAGCTTCCCGAGCTCTGCTTTCACCTCCGGAGCCTTTTCTGGCACAAATTCCAACCACGGAAAGTTCCCTCTCCCAAGGAATTTGGCGCTTCCAGCCCCAAATCCCTGTAGGTTCTTCTCCACCAGGGATGGGCTTTTTCCAAGGAGTCATTCCCAAAAAACAGCGAGGATTTCCCACTGGTTCCTGGTTCATTTTTCCCATGGAGGAGGTTTTTAGGGATAAAACCATGGGAAAAGGCCCCATTCCATGTTTTCCACCCGAGATTTTACCCTATGATCCCAAAAAAAAAAAACAAACCCTGATGGGATTTTCCCAGCAGGAAAACGCCTCTGGAATCAGCTGGATCTGCTGGGAGCCTCGGCTGGGATTGTGCTCCCGTTTTCCAGGGAAAACAGCCACGGGAATCCATGGAAAAATACCAATCCCAGCTCAATCCATGCAGGAATAGTTGGGAATTCAGGGAAGCTCCCAACATTCCTGCTGCCTCTGGAAACGCTCACTCACCCTCAGGTTTTTCCCCCCTCTTTATCCACGGAATTTTTAAGGCTGGAAAAATCCTCCGAGACGAATCCACCTATCCCTCATCCCAAATGATTCGCCCCAAATTCCTACGGAAAATTCCGATGAAATTACCCAGAGCCAAAGGAAAATCCTCCTGGAAAAGATATTCCAGAGGGAAAAGTGGGAATGGAGAAGGAATTACTTGTGCTTGATGGGTTCCTCCTCCTCATCTTCTCTGGGAATTTTGGATTCAGGCTCTTCGCTCTCCTTGTTCTGCAAAAAAAAAAAAAACGGGATAATCCATCAGATTTGGGCTTCCCTGGAAAAGCAGGAGAGCAAAGAGCTCCCAAATCCTCTGGGATTGGGATATCCTTGGGAGAAGGGAATTATAGGGAGAGAAGGGGTGAGAATGGGAACGAGCAATGATCACCACGAAAAAACTGGGAATTTGCACAGCAGGATTCCTTTTGTCCTTAATTGGGATGGAAAACATGGAATCCCACAGGGATCAGCACAACAAAGGATTTCATTCCAGCTCCAGGAAAAAGTTGGAGCAGAATCAGTTCAGTTTCTCTGGAATAAGGAAGGAGGCTCCATTGGCAGCAGCAGATCCCAGGAAAAGCGGTGGAATTCCTGCTTCTCCTCATTTTCCAGGCAGGAACAGGGATGGAACGGGGCCCATGAGGAGCTGGCAATGAGCAGCCATGGAATTCGGGAATCCTGGAAGGAACCGAACTTCCCAACTTCCTAAAAAAAGCAGGAGCAAGCAGCGCCGGATTTCCCGGGAATTTCAGCAGGGATGGACACAGCAAACTCTGCTCAGCTCCGCTTATCCCGACTTTTATTTCCCTGGAAAATGATTGGGAATAAGGGGACTTTGGCCTTCTCCATTCCCAGAGCTGAATTCCCAACTTTTCCTGAAGGCACAAAAGCCTTGGATGGGAAGGGATCCTCAGGATGATCCCATTCCATGGGCAGGGACACTTCCCATTATCCCAGGCAGCTCCAACCTGGCTGTGGACACTTCCAGGGATGAGGCAGCCACGGAATTCCCTGGGAATTCCATCCCAGCCAGGAATTCCTTCCCAATATCCCATCCTGCCCCCTGGCACTGGGATCCATTCCCTGGGTCCCATCCCTCATCCCAAAGTCCCTCTCCCAAACCAACTCCTGGATCCCGATATTATCCAGGAGCTCTTCCAGGCCCGGGAATGTTTCCCAACTGCCGATTCATTCCCTGGATCCCTTTTCCAAGCAAACTTCCAAACTCTGTTCCACAATCCGGGTTAAAAATTACATTCCCAGCAAACAGGGAAAGGAGCCAGGGGCTGGAATGGTTCAGGTTCAGCTCCTGCTCCAAGGGCAAGCAAAACATTCCCGGACTTTTCCAAGGGAAAACCGACAACAAGCATCCCTAAAATCCCAATTTCATTCCGTTCTAATTCCCTGGTTTTTGTTTGAAGTCCAGTAAAACCTTGGGATACTCCCAGGAATTCCCTGCTCAACAAATGCTCCATAAATTCAATAAAAACCGGGAAGAGCCCTCTGGAATTTTCTGGTGGAGCTCTGAGCTGGGTAATGTTTAGCCACCCTTGAATCCATGGAATTCCAGTTGTGGGAAGTCCAAGTCCTTTCCCCTCCTCGTGCTCCAGAGCCAGCATTCCCCTCATTCCTGCTGGAATTTTATCCAGAGGAGTTCAAAGAGAAGGAAATACTGGACAAAAATATTCCCACAGAGCCCTGGCTGTTCCCACTCCCAAGAATTCCTGCTTTTCCTGGGGGGGGTGGAATATTGGGATATCCAAATCCTCCCACGAGCTTGGGCAAAATTCCCAATTCCAGCTTCTTTCCCATTCAATCCAATGGTTTTTAAAGGCTTGGGGATATTCCTAGAAAATCAAGGCAACAGTTTTCCAGGGAAGCTGTGGGGGAAAAGGGCGGGAAGAAAAAAGGTGGGAAAAATGGGGTGGGAAGGAAAAAGGGAGGGGAAGAAAAAAAGGTGGGAAAGAAAAAGATGGGAAGAAAAAACAGTGGGAAGTAAAAAGGGAAGAAAGAAAAGGGCAGGGGAAAAAATGGCAGGAAAGAAAAAAGGCAGGAAGAAAACGTTGGGAACAAAAAGGTGGGAAAAAAAGCGGGAAGAAAAGCGGGAAGAAAAAAGGGAGGGAAAGAAAAGGGTGGGAAAGAAAAAAGGTGGGAAAAAAGGGGTGGGAAGGAAAAAGGGAGGGGGAAAAAAAGGAGGAAAAGAAAAAGGAGCAGGAGGAAAAGGTGGGAAAAAAGTGGGAAGAAAAAAGAGTGGGAAAGAAAAAAGGGCAGGAAAGAAAAGGGTGGGGAAAATGGGTGGGAAGGAAAAAAGGGTGGGAAAGAAAAGGTGGGAAGAAAAAGACAGGAAGAAAAATTGTGGGAAAGAAAAAGATGGGAAGGAAAAAGGGTGGGAAGTAAAAAGGGAGGGAAAAAAAGGGTGGGGGAAAAAAGGGAAGGAAAGAAAAAAGGATGGGAAAGAAAAGGGCAGGAAAGAAGAAAGGCATGGAAGAAAAAGGGTGGGAAAGAAACAGTGGGAAGAAAAGGGCAGGAAGAAAAAAAGGCAGGAAAAAAAGGAGTGGGAAGAAAAAAGGGCGGGAAGAGAAAAGGGCGGGAAGAAAGCAGGCCTGGTTCTGGATTTCCCAGGAATGGCAGCAGGGCTGGACACGGCAAACACTGCTCAGCTCCACTCATCCCGACTTTTATTCCCATGGAGCACGGCACGGGTGGCAGGAAGGAGATTGTGACATTCCTGTATTCCCTGAGCTGAATTCCCAACGTTTCCTAAACCCACGGGCACAAAAGGCTTGGATTGCAAGGGATCCTACGGATCATCCCATTCCCATTCCACGGCAGGGACACCTCCCACTGTCCCAGGCTGCTCCAAGCCCCAATGTCCAACCTGGCCTTGGACACTGCCAGGGATCCAGGGGCAGCCACAGCTTCTCTGGGAATTCCATCCCAGTCCCTCCCCACCCTCCCAGACAGGAATTCCTTCCCAAGATCCCATCCAGCCCTGCCCTCTGGCAGTGGGAAGCCATTCCCTGTGTCCTGTCCCTCCATCCCTTGTCCCCAGTCCCTCTCCAGCTCTCCTGGAGCCCCTTCAGGCCCTGGAATGTGCTGGAAGCTCTCCCTGGATCCTTCCCTTCTCCAGGGGAACATTCCCAGTTTTCCCAGAGCAGAGGGGCTCCCCCCTGGGAGCAGCTCCATGGATTCCTCTGCCTCTGCTCCAGCAGCTCCAAGCCCTTCCTGCCCTGAGGATCCCATCCCTGGATCCATGGGATCCCACCTGAGCCATCCCAGTCCCACAAATCCCTCTTATCTCCAAACCACCATTCCCGAGCTGGAATTGTTGGGAAGAACCTCCGGGGATGTTTCCCAAGGTGAACCAACCACATTCCCTGTGCTCCAGTCCTGGGATCCTTTCAGACTTCCCTAAAAAAGCCGGGATGGGAACGGATCCTTCGGAGCCCTCCGGGTGTTTGATCCCGGCTGGAAAAACCTCCCTGGGCTCCGTTTCCACAGCAACGACTTTCCCAAGCCTTTGGCACTCGGGATCACGAGGAGCTTTGCTCCGGCAAAACAAATCCCAGCAGGAAAAAAAACGGGAAAAAAAGGGGAAACGGGAAAAGCGAGGCCACAACAACCCAAAAGTGCAGGATCAGGGATCGTCCGGGCCTTTGGGAAAGCGGGAAAACGGCGGAAAAGCAGGAAAAGGCAGCGGAAAGGAGCAGCGCCGGCCCTTCCTCCTGCTCCCACCGGGAAGGTGTGGAGGAGCAGGGATGTGGCTCTGGAGCAAACAAAAGCTTGGGACGCAGCCAAAGGAATTTTTCCGGCTCGAGGAACGACCCAGGGAATGCTCCGGAGCTGGGATGAGGGAAGGAGCAATGGGAGACCTTTCCTTCCCACAAAAACATGGAAAGGCTGCGGATTTTCGTGGATTTGGGGATAAAAAAAGCAGGAGGAGGTACTGTGGAGTTCTTGGATTAGGAACTTTTGGGATGGAAGAGGGAATGTGAGCCTGGAATTCCCACCTGGATCTTGCTGAGGGATCCTTCGGGAATATCATCGGTATCCCCACATATCCTAAGGGGAGAGGAATTCCCATGGAATTTTCCAGGGAATCCCCTCAGAGTGGAATTCTGAGCCACCGAATCCCAGGATTTCACAGCAAGGCCAGAAGGAAAAGGGGGAATGCTGGCCCAGCATCCCCATCCCTGTCTGCAGAGCTCTTCCCGAGGAGGCTCCGTGTCACTCCTCATTTCCATGGATCCCATCCCAAAGCCAGAGCCGCTGGAATTCCAGGAGATGAAAGGAGCCCGGGATGGGGTTTGGGATGCGGAGGAGCCTTTAATCCCCTTTTTTATGGAGAGGGAGAAAGAGGGGAAATGATGGAAAATCCCTGCGGCCATCGCCATGGAGATGGGAATGGCAGGGGAGACTCCGGAGCAGCGGGAAAATCCAATCCCCACAATTTTCTGCCGGATTTTTTTTAGGAATTAACCCTTCCCTGGGAAAATCCTGGCAGGAAACAGGGAGCTCGTAGTCAAGGAAAAGAAGGAAAAATCCTTGGAATGGTCGGCTTTTCCAAGATTTTGCCTCCACTGCTGATGGGAAAAGAGGCTCTGAGTCATGGAATCCTGGAATTATCGAGGTTGGAAAAGCCTTGGAGACGGAGTCCGAGCATTCCCAGCCCTTCCCAGGCCAGCCCTGATCCCAAGGGCTGCATCCAAAGGGATTCCAACCCCTCCGGGAATGGGGATTCCACCCCTGCCCTGGGCACCTGTTCCTGGCGGGAGCAGCATCCCAAATATTCCAGAGGCTGCCCTGGGAGTTCAGGAACACGTGGAGAGGGTGAGGCCAAAGAAGAGCTTCCCATGGATATCATGGGAATGCTGAGGAATTCGCCTGGAAAAGAGATGGATCCAGGGAGAGCTTCCAGCACATTCCAGGGCCTAAAGGGGCTCCAGGAGAGCTGGAGAGGGACTGGGGACAAGGCCTGGAGGGACAGGACACAGGGAATGGCTTCCCACTGGGAAAGGGGAGATTGGGCTGGGATCTTGGGAAGGAATTCCTGGCTGGGAGGGTGGGGAAGGGCTGGGATGGAATTCCCAGAGAAGCTGTGGCTGCCCCTGGATCCCTGGCAGTGCCCAAGGCCAGGCTGGACATTGGGGCTTGGATCCACCTTGGATAGTGGGAGGTGTCCCTGCCATGGAATAGGATGGGAATGGGATGATCCTTAAGGTCTCTTCCCAGCCAAACATTCCGGGATTCCCTGATTTCTGGCCCCAAGCCTCTCTCCCTTCCCACGCCGCCATTCCCGGTTATGTCACACATTCCCATGGATCCCCTTTCCCACCCTGCCAGCTCCCCTTCCCACTTCCAGCCCTTCCTTCCCAACTGCTGGACACAGATCCCACAAAAACCCAGGAAAGGGTCGTTCCACGTTTTCCCAGCTGCTCCATTGATTCCCAACGCTGCCGCTGTAGGAATGGGAAAGGGGGGGAAAAAAAAAATTCCCTGAAAACCCTAAAAGCGGCAGGGAAAGGGAAGCGAATCCAAAGCTCCATTCCAGACTTTCCCAGGATCCTGGGAAACCTCGCTGCTCCCGATCCCAGCTAGCCCGGCTTGGGAAGCTCCCTGGGAGCCCTTCCCTGCCATCCCAACTCAGGGAATGTTCCCCCTCCTTTCCCACACCGGGTTATTCCAAGAGCGGGATCAAAGGGATCCAGCGGCATCCCAGAGAACTCCTCTGCTCCCAAATCCAAATAAACCCTGGGAAAAGCTCTCGGGAAGAAGGAAAACCTCCAGCCAGGCTTCTCCCATTGCCGGCTTCCAGAGGAAAAGCCCATCCAATGTTTTCCTGCTTCTTTTTTTGAGTTAAAAAACAAACGCATGGAAAATTCCTCCTGAAGCCCAAAATATTTGGGATGACCCCCTCGGACACCTCCAGCTCCATTCCAGACCCTCTGCATCCCATAGCCCAAAATACTCGGGATCCACGTGGGATCTTCTGACACCCCGCTCCAGACCCTCTGGGATCCCAAAATCCTCAGCCCCATTCCCAACCTTCTGCATCCCAAATCCCCAGACCCACCCCAAACTCTCTATGCCCCACCCCATTCCAGGCCCTCTGCATCCCATATCCCAGATAACTCAGGATCCACTTGGGATGTGCTAATTCTCCTTCAACACCTCCACAGCCCCATTCCAGGTCCTACAGGATCCCCAAAATCCTTAAATCCTGTCCCATCACATCCCAAGTAACTCGAGACCCACGGGGGATCCTCTGGCACCCCCAGTCCCTCTGGGACCCCAAAATCCTCAGCCCCTCTGCATCCCATATCCCAAATAACTCAGGATCCATGTGGGATGTGCTGATTCTCCTCCAACACCTCCACAGCCCCATCCCAGACCCTCTGGGACCCCCAAAATCCTTAAATTCCATCCCACAATATCCCAAATAACTCAGGATCCATGGGCTCCCCCCAGCCCCACTCCAGACCCTCTGGGATCCCAAAATCCTCAGCCTCATTCCCAACCTTCTGCATCCCAAATCCCCAGACCCACCCCAAACTCTCTATGCCCCACCCCATTCCAGGCCCTCTGCATCCCATATCCCAGATAACTTAGGATCCACTTGGGATGTTCTGACTCTCCTCCAGCACCCCCACAGCCCCATTCCAGACTCTCTGGGACCCCCAAAATCCTTAAATCCCGTCCCATCATATCCCAAATAACTCAGGATCCACGTGGGATCCCCTGGCACCGCCAGCCCCATTCCAGATTCTCTGGGACCCCAAAATCCTCAGACCCTCTGCATCCCATAGCCCAAAAAACTCGCAATCCACGGGGGATCCTCTGGCACCCCCAGCCCCATTCCAGACTCTCTGGGACCCCAAAATCCTTAGATCCTGTCCCACCATATCCCAAATTATTCGGGATCCACGTGGGATCCTCTGACACCCCCAGACCCTCTGGGATCCCAAAATCCTCAGAACCTTCTGCATCCCAAATCCCCAGACCCACCCCAAACTCTCTATGCTCCACCCCATTCCAGGCCCTCTGCATCCCATATCCCAGATAACTCAGGATCCACTTGGGATGTTCTGACTCTCCCCCAACACCTCCACAGCCCCATTCCAGATCCTACAGGACCCCCAAAATCCTTAAATCCTGTCCCATCACATCCCAAGTAACTCGAGACCCACGGGGGATCCTCTGGCACCCCCAGTCCCTCTGGGACCCCAAAATCCTCAGCCCCTCTGCATCCCATATCCCAAATAACTCAGGATCCATGTGGGATGTGCTGATTCTCCTCCAACACCTCCACAGCCCCATCCCAGACCCTCTGGGACCCCCAAAATCCTTAAATTCCGTCCCACAATATCCCAAATAACTCAGGATCCATGGGCTCCCCCCAGCCCCACTCCAGACCCTCTGGGATCCCAAAATCCTCAGCCTCATTCCCAACCTTCTGCATCCCAAATCCCCAGACCCACCCCAAACTCTCTATCCCCCCCCCGCCTTCCAGGGCCTCTGCATCCCATATCCCAAATAACTCAGGATCCACTTGGGATGTTCTGACTCTCCCCCAACACCTCCACAGCCCCATCCCAGACCCTCTGTGACCCCCAAAATCCTTAAATCCTGTCCCACCACATCCCAAACAACCCGAAATCCACATGGTGTCCCCCAGCACCCCCAGACCCTCTGGGACCCCCAAAATCCTTAAATCCCGGCCCACCACATCCCAAACAACCCGGGATCCACCCGGGATCCTCCGGCTCTGCCCCAGCACCCCCAGGCCTCCCCCCAGGCCCGCTCCAGCCCCTGCGGGCCCTTCCCTGCGGCAGCCCCGGCCCCGCTGCGGGGCCCCCTCCGAGCGCTGCCCCCGCTCTCCCAGCGCCGCCGCCGGCCCGACCTGCAGCGTTCTCTGCCTGAGGGCCTTCAGCCGCTCCCGCCGCTTCAGCGCCTCCTCCTCCAGCCGCCCCAGCACCAACCCCTCGGCCTCCTCCGCCGCCTCCACGCCGCCGCCGGGCGCCGCCATCTTGCACCCTCTGCGTCCCAGCCTGCCGTACAGCGCTCTCCGCGCATGCGCGGCAGGCCAGGCGCGCCGAGCGCCGAGCGTGTCGATGCGAGCAATCGATTTCGGGGAGGGGGGGGTGTTTTGGGGAGCGGCGCGTACGAAATTACCCATTAAATGTTTAAAAACGCTTTAAAAGGAGATGAAAAGGGAAAACAGGCCGAAATCGTCGTGTTTGGTTCGTTCGGGGTGTCTCCAGAGGAGGGCAAGGCTCAGCTGCGTTAATTAGCGCTAATTATTCGGGTGGGGGGAGGAGGGGGCGCTTTGCTTTCCTTTTCCCCCTCCCTGCCAGGGCTATGGGAATACGGGAATAGGGAGGAAAAGCAGGTGGGGAATGGGCGCTTCCCACCCCCCAGCAGGTGGAGGGGAGTCCCCGCCCTCTCCCCCTCCCCCCCACACCTGGGGGAGGTGCCAGGGCTGGGATTTTTTTTTGGGGGGGGGGCGGTTTTTGGGGGGGAGGCGGAGCCGCCGCTCGTTCCCAGCCGGGCCGGCCCCGGGCATGGCTTCCCGGGAGCGCCTGTGCGAGCTCTGGATGCTTTACTTCGCCAAGGTGAGCCGGGCACCGGGACCCCCTCCCCGGGCGGGCACTGAGGGGTGGGGGCACCCCCGGCACCTCCCCTCCCTCCCCCCCTGCTCCGCGCCCCCTCCCCAATTCCCAATTCCCACCCCCTCTCGCTGTGTCCCCATCCCCTCCTGCCCCCCATTGTCGCATCCCCCCCCCTCCCCATTCCCTATTCCCGCATCCCGCGGCTCCCCAAATCCCCCTCGCTGTGTCCGAGACCCCCCCCCCATGCCCCCCACCCCCCATTTCCCAGCGGGAGCCCCCTAAATTTGGGCTGTCCCCAAATCCGCCTCGCCCCCGGCGCCATTCGTGACCCCCCCACCCAACCCCACCCCGGGGACACCCCCCCCGCCCATCCCGCTCCCCCTTTCCCGGAGGGAATTTGGGGTCCCTCCCACCCTTCTCTCACACCCCCCCTCCCCCAGGTGGGTTTGGGGGGTCCCTTAACCCCCCCCCGGGAGGGTTTTTGGGGGCTCCGCGGGTCCCTCCCGGCGCCACCGCCCGGCGGCAGGTGCGCGGTGACACCGGAGCGGCGCCGGGGTGGCGACAGCGGCTTCCCCCGGGGGGGGCCGCGGGTTTGGGGACCCCCCGCTCCCTCTGCCGGGGCCGGGGGGGTGTCCCCAGGGGGGTCCCTGCGTGGGGACCCCCCCCATGCCACCCCAAAAGTCGCTCGGGTTTCGTTTTGTCCTCGTTTACCCCGGGCTGGGGGGGGGGGGGCGGGTCCCGAGTGTCCCCCCCACAGCGGGTGGGGGTGACCCGATGGATTTTGGGGTGAAATCCCCACCCCAAAACCTCGCTGTGTGCCAGGGAGGTGCCCGGGGACGCCGGGAGGTTTGGGGATATCCGTGGGGTTTGTCACCTCGTGCGGCCTCGCTCCTCTGCACCCCAAAAAGGCGTCACCGCGCTTTGGGGTGGGGGGGACACGGCTTTGGGGTGGGGCTTGGACAGGGGGCTGGGACATCGCGGGGTGGCCTGGGGCCAGCGGTCACTGCGTCGGGGTGGCCGTGGCCATGTGGGGGCAGGTGAGACTTCACTGAGGCGTCCGTGGGCATCTGGGGCCGGGTGCCACTGTGCCAGTGTCCGTGGGCATCTGGGTGCCACTGTGCCCGTGTCTGTGGTCATCTGGGGCCGGGTGCCACTCTGCCAGTGTCCGTGGGCATCTGGGGGCGAGTGCCACAGCCCTGAGGTGTCCATGGCCATGTGGGGATGGGTGCCACACCATCGAGATGACCGTGCTCACCTGGGGACAGGTGCCACAGCCCAGAGGTGACCACAGTCATGTGGGGACAAGGTGCCACCTGGTCAAGGTGTCCGTGGTCATCTGGGGACAGGTGCCACACCGCTGAGGTGCCCTTGGCCATGTGGGGACAGGTGACGCTTGGTCAAGGTGTCCGTGGCCATGTGGGGATAAGTTCTACAGCCCCGAGGTGTCCGTGGCCGTGTGGGGACAGGTGACACTTCACTGAGGTGCCCAGGTGACCACTGTGCCAGTGTCTGTGGTCATCTGGGGACAGGTGCCACACCGCTGAGGTGGCCATGGCTGTGTGGGGACAGGTGCCACACCATCGAGGTGACCGTGGTCATCTGGGGACAGGTGACACTTGGTCAAAGTGTCCGTGGCTGTGTGGGGACAGGTGACACTTCACTGAGGTGCCCAGGTGACCACTGTGCCAGTGTCTGTGGTCATCTGAGGACAGGTGCCACAGCCCCAAGGTGTCCGTGGCTTTGTGGAGACGGGTTCCACAGCCTTGTGGTGTCCATGGCCGTGTGGGGACGAGTTCCACAGCCCCAGGGTGCCCGTGGCTTTTTGGGGACGGGTGCCACAGCCCCGAGGTGTCCACAGTCATATGGAGACAGGTGCCACTTGGTCAAGGTGTCTGTGGCCGTGTGGGGATAAGTTCCACAGCCCCGAGGTGCCCGTGGCCATGTGGGGACAGGTGCCACAGCCTTGTGGTGACCATGGTTGTAGAGGCACAGGTGCCACAACATCCAGCTGCCCATGGCCACATGGGGACGAGTTCCACAGCCCCGAGGTGCCCATGGCCATGTGGGGACAGGTGCCACTTGGTCAAGGTGTCCGTGGCTGTGCAGGGACAAGTTCCACAGCCCCGAGGTGTCAGTGGTCATCTGGGGACGCCTGCCACAGCCCCGAGGTGCCCGTGGCCATGTGGGGACAGGTGAGACTTCACTGAGGTGCCCAGGTGACCACTGTGCCAGTGTCTGTGGTCATCTGAGGACAGGTGCCACACCGCTGAGGTGGCCATGGTTGTACAGGGACGGGTGCCACAGCCATGTGGGGACAAGTTCCACAGCCCCAAGGTGTCCGTGGCCTTTTGGGGACAGGTGCCACAGGCTTGTGGTGATCACAGTCATGTGGGGACAGGTGCCACTTGGTCAAGGTGTCTGTGGTCATCTCGGGACAGGTGCCACACCATTGAGGTGACCGTGGTCATTTGGGGACGGGTGCCACACCCCTGAGGTGGCCATGGTTGTGCCACAGCCCCAGGATGCCCATGGCCGTGTGGGGATAACTTCTACAGCCCCAAGGTGTCCGTGGCTTTTTGGGGACAGGTTCCACAGCCTTGTGGTGACCATGATTGTACAGGGACAGGTGCCACACCATCGAGGTGCCCATGGCCACGTGGGGACGAGTTCCACAGCCCCGAGGTGCCCACGGCCGTGTGGGGACAGGTTCCATCCATCCATCGGGTGTCCGTGGTCACGCAGGGGGCACGGATGGGGCCAGGCTCCGTCCATCAGCTCTGTGTGGGGGCAGGCGCCACAACCCCGAGGTGCCCGTGGCTTTGTGGGTCCAGGCTCCGTCCATCCGCTCCGTGTGGGGACAGGCGCCCCTCTGCCCCTGCCGTCGAGCCTCCGTGGGGACCGAGCGGTGCCCCCGGGGCCTGGTGGCCCTGCAGGGTCCCGCCGCGCTGCCGGGGCACTCACGGGGGCAGGACGGGTGCCCTGCTCGCCAGGGTGCCCTGCTGGCCGTGCCCCTCCGGCAGGGTGGCCGTGACACCCTCGGAGGCCCCGGGGGGACACGGCCAGAGCCCGGCGTCACCTCCCCGGCCGGGTCACGGAGCGAAACCCCGCGGCCTCTGCCGCAGCCACGGCCCCAAGGCCCCGGCGGGGGCAAGGCCGGGGGGACGCGGCCCGGGGGATGGCGGTGTCCGCTCGGTGCCGGTGTCCGCTCGGTGCCGGTGTCCCCTCGGTGCCGGTGTCCCCTCGGAGACAGCCCGGGAACGGCCGCGTTATCTCGGCCGGACGGAGCTGGCAGGGACGGGGCTGCGCCCAGGGGTGGCCGCGCTGTCCCAGCCCTCCAAAGGGGACGGAGGGAGCGCGACCCCCGGGGCCGCTTTGTCACTGGCACTTTCTGGGGGGCTCCGGGCCGAAGGGCGGCATTCCCGGGGTTCCGTTCCCGGCTCGGCATTCCCGGTTTGGCGTTCCCGGTTTGGCGTTCCCGGCGCTCCCAGGCGGCCCCGCGCCGGCCGAGCCCAGAAGCCGCCGAACAGGCTCTGCCAGCCGGGAACCGGCTGCGACAGCACCGGGGCTGGCACCGCCATCGCCACCGGGAGCCCACGGCGGCTCCGGGGATCCCGGGACACCCGCTCCGCCTTGGGTGCTCCGCGGTTTTTCGGGATGCAGCTCCAGGTGGGCGCGCCGGGAATTTTAGGGTGCAGCTCTGGGTGGGCGCGCCGGGAATTTCAGGGTGCAGCTCTGGGTGGGCGCGCCGGGAATTTCGGGACAGCGGTTCCGCGTGGGTGCCCCGGGAATTCCGGGACAGCCGCTCCGGGGGTTTCGGGATGCTGAGAACGGGTGGGTGCCTCGGGAATATCGTGCTGCAGCTCCGGAGGGGTGCCCCCGGAATTTCGGGATGCAGCTCCGGGTGGGCGCCCCGGGAATTTCGGGACACCGGTTCCAGGTGGGCACACCGGGAATTTCGGACCCCGACTCCGGGTGGGTGCCCCGGGAATTTCGGGACACCCGCTCCGGGAATTCCGGCATGCTGAGAACGGGCAAACTCCGCAGCCGGCAGCTCCCAGGGCAGGGAGAGGGCCGGATTTGGGGTTGTATTTTCAGGGAATATCGGGATGAACCAAGCCAGCTCCTCGTGCTGCCACCACCGCCAGCTTGGGGACATCCCGGAGCTGCCGGGCGGGCACAGCGATGGAGGGGGCGCCGGTGGCACCGGCGTGTCCCCAAGCGGAGCCGGTGTTCCCAAACGGGGCTGGAGTCCCCAAACGGGGCTGGTGTTCCCGAAAGGGGCTGGTGTTCCCGAAAGGGGCTGGTGTTCCCGAAAGGGGCTGGAGTCCCCAAGCAGAGCCAGTATCCCCAAACGGGGCCGGCGTCCCCAAACGGGGCCGGAGTCCCCAAATGGGGCTGCTGTCCCCAAAAGGGGCCAGTGTTCCCAAATAGAACTGGTGTCCCCGAGTGGGGCCGGTGTCCCCAAATGGACCCGGAGTCCCCCAACAGGGCTGCTGTCCCCAAACAGGGCTGCTGTCCCCGAGCAGGGCCAGAGTCCCCAAACAGGGCTGCTGTCCCCGAGCAGGGCCAGAGTCCCCAAACGGGGCTGCTGTCCCCAAGTGGGGCCGGTGTCCCCAAATGGAACCAGAGTCCCCAAATGGGGCTGCCATCCCCAAACGGGGCCGGTGTCCCCAGATGGACCCGGTGTCCCCAAGTGGGGATGGTGTCCCCAAAGGGAGCTGCTGTCCCCAGACAAACCTGGAGTCCCCAAGTGGGGCCGGTGTCCCCAAGTGGGGCCGGTGTCCCCAAATAGAGCCAGTGTCCCCAAACAGGGGTACTGTCCCCAAACGGGGCCGGTGTCCCCAAATGGACCCAGTTTCCCCAAACGGGGCTGCTGTCCCCAACTGGGGCCAGTGTCCCCAAACGGACCTGCTGACCCCAAACGGACCTGCTGACCCCAAACAGGGCCGGAGTCCCCAGATGGACCCGGAGTCCCCAAATGGGGCTGCTGTCCCCAAATGGAGCTGCTGTCCCCAAATGGAGCTGCTGTCCCCAAATGGGGCTGCTGTCCCCAAATGGGGCTGCTGTCCCCAAATGGAGCTGCTGTCCCCAAATGGGGCTGCTGTCCCCGAACGGGGCCGGCAGCCGGGGCAGGAAGCGCCGTTGGGGCCGCGGGTGACTTGGCATTTCCTGAGCTCTGGGGTTTTTTTGGTGCCTTTGCACAAGCGACAGAGGTGACAAAAACCGGGGGGGGCCCCCCCCTAAACCCCGGGCGCGTTCCCCCGTTCCGGCCCCGCCGCGCCGGCGCCGCTCCCGCAGCTTTGGGGCCATGGATGGCCACGGGCACCCCCAGGGACAGGTACCGGGATTTGGGGACACCCCCGGCTCCTCCCAAGGGATGCGGGAGGTTGGGAGGAGCGGAAAATGCGGATTTTGGGGTGTCCCCCCGCGTTGTGGCGGTGCCTGGGGGAGCCATCGGAGCCCCGGGATCCCGGAAAAGGGAGGTGGTCCCTGTGGGAATGGGGCTGGCTCCAAAGGGGGGACGGTCCCTGCCCGAGGGGGGGCACCCCGGGGTGCTGCGCTGGGGGCTCGGGGACGTGGGTGACCCTAAAGGTGCCCTCTTGGGGTGCTCAGAGCCGTGGGTGACCCCAGGGTGCAGCACTGGGTTGCTGAGGGACATGGAGCACCCCAAAGGTGCCCTCTTGGGGTGCCGAGGGCTGTGAGTGACCCTGAGGTGCCGTCTTGGGGTGCTCAGGGCTGCGGGTGACCCCAAACTGATGCATTGGGGCGCCCAGGGCTGTGCGTGACCCCAAGGGGCAGCACTGGGGTGCTCAGGCCTGTGCGTGACCCTAAAGGTGCCCTCTTGGGGTGCTCAGGCCTGTGGGTGACCCCAGGATGCAGCATTGGGGTGCTGAGGGACACAGAGCACCCCAAAGGTGCCCTTATGGGGTGCCGAGGGCTGTGAGTGACCCTGAGGTGCCCTCTTGGGGTGCTCAGGCCTGTGGGTGACCCCAGGGTGCAGCACTGGGGTGCCGAGGGCCGTGAGTGACCCCAAAGGTGCCCCATGGGGGTGCTCAGGGATGGGGGGCACCTGAAGGTGCCATCTTGGGGTGCCCGGGGCTGTGGGTGGCCCCGGGGCGCTGGATGGGGGTGCCCGGCCGGGGGGAGTCCCCCTTGTCCCTCTGTCCCCTTTCTGTCCCTCTATCCATCCCTGTCCATCCCTTTCCCTCTGTCCCCCCTGTCCATCCCTATCCCTCTGTCCTCCTTGTCCCCTCTGTCCATCTGTCCCCTCCCTGTCCCTCTGTCCATCCCTGTCCCTTCTGTCCCCACTCCGTCCTTCTGTCCCCTCTGTCCATCTCCGTCCTCCCTGTCCCTCCGTCCCCTCTCTGTCCCCTGTCCATCCCTGTCCATCCCTGTCTCCTCTGTCCCTCCCTGTCCCCTCTGTCCATCCATGTCCCTCTGTCCACCCCTGTCCCCTCTCTGTCCCCTCTCCATCCCTGTCCTTCCCTGTCCATCCCTGTCTGTCGCCCTGGTTTTCACAGTGTTCTGTGTTTTTACTTTTGTAGCAGAAGTTCTCATGCATTTTCTATAAACATAGCTCTTGTTTTTCTGACTGGCTGAGAATGTTTACTGAACTTCTGGATTGCTTTTCATTCCTTTCTCCAAGGCGGAGAAAGGTGACAGACTGTGTTCCTAGCCTGTAAAATTCTAGAGGTGTTAACCTCATCCACCAATGTATGGTTGTTTTAAAAAGAGGTATAAAAGTGTGATAATAAAGGTGGGCAGGGCCCTTTTGGCTCTGCTCGGTGCCCCTGACCTGCTGCTACCTGCTGTTTGAGTCTGCGTGTTCGTGTCCGACACTGCGACCCCTGTCCCTCCCTGTCCCTCCCTGTCCCTCCCTGTCCCTCCCTGTCCCTCCCTGTCCATCCCTGTCCATTTCTGTCCATCCGTCCCCCCTATCCCCTCTGTCTCCTCTCTGTCCCACTGTCCCTCTGTCCATCCATTTCCCTCCCTGTCCCCTCCCTGTCCCCTCCCTGTCCCTCTGTCCCCTCTGTCCATCCATCCATCTCTGTCCCCTCTCTGTCCCCTCTCTGTCCCCTCTCTGTCCCCTGTCCATCCCTGTCCATCCCTGTCCCTTCTGTCCATCCGTGTCCACCCCTGTCCCCTCTGTCCACCCCTGTCCCCTCTGTCCATCCCTGTCCCTCTGTCCCCTCTCCATCCCTGTCCTTCCCTGTCCATCTCCGTCTCCTCCGTCCCCCCAATCCCCTCTGTCTCCTCCCTGTCCCTCCCTGTCCCTCCCTGTCCCCTCCCTGTCCATCCGTCCCCCCTATCCCCTCTGTCTCCTCTCTGTCCCACTGTCCCTCTGTCCATCCATTTCCCTCTGTCCCCTCCCTGTCCCCTCCCTGTCCTCCCTCTGTCCCTCTGTCCATCCATCCATCTCTGTCCCCTCTCTGTCCCTCTGTCCACCCCGTCCCCTCTCTGTCCATCCCTGTCCATCCCTGTCCCTTCTGTCCATCCGTGTCCCTCCATGTCCCTCTGTCCACCCCTGTCCCCTCTGTCCACCCCTGTCCCTCTGTCCCCTCTCCATCCCTCTCCATCCCTGTGCTTCCCTGTCCATCTCCGTCTCCTCCCTGTCTCCTCCCTGTCCCTCTCTGTCCCTCCCTGTCTCTCTGTCCCTCTCTCCCCATGGCACAACTGTGGCTGGGCCGGGCAGGCCCTGCTCTGCCCTGATTGGCTGCAGGGACAGGTGCTCTGCGAGCTGATTGGCTGCAGGGAGTTTCACAGCTTGGGCTCTGATTGGCTCAGCGCCTCCGCAGGTAGTGCTGTGCTGGGCTGTGATTGGCCAGCAAGTTCCCGCGGCTTGTGGGGGTTCCAAGCTCTGATTGGTCAGCAGCTCCCGGGGGGTGTGTCACACACCTGAGTGGGCGGGGCTGGTTTCTCTGGCCGTGATTGGCCGATCGCTGAGGGCGGGAGCCACGGAGGGCCGTGATTGGCCAATCTCTGAGGGCAGGAGCCACGGAGGCCTGTGATTGGCCGCCGGCCCCAGCCCCGCCCTCCCTTGCAGAAGGACCTGTCCTACCTGCAGCAGTGGCTGGAGGCCTTCGTCAGCAGCTTCGAGAGGGTCATCGCCCTGCCCTCGCTGCAGCCCCGCAGGTGGGACCCCAAAACCCGGGGGTGACCGCCCCAAGTGACCCCAAATACACCTGAGTGACCCCAAACCCTGGGGTGACCCCCCCTGAGTGACCCCAAACACCCCCGAGTGACCCCAAACCCCGGGGTGACCCCTCTGAGTGACCCCCCCAACACCCCTGAGTGACCCCTGTAGGTGACCCCAAACACCCCTGGATGACCCCAATGCCCCTGAGTGACCCCTGTAGGTGACCCCCCGGCACCCCTGGATGACCCCAAATGCCCCTGAGTGACCCCCAAAATCCCCAGGTGTCCCCAAACTCCCCTGAGGGACCCCTGTAGGTGACCCCCAAACCCCCCTAGGTGACCCTAAACGCCCCTGAGTGCTCCTCAACACCCCTGAGTGCTCCCCAAACACCCCAAAGTGACCCCTGTAGGTGACCCCCAGCACCCCTGAGTGACCCCCAAACCCCCCTCTGGGTGACCCTAAACGCCCCTGAGTGACCTTTGTAGGTGATCCCCAACACCCCTGAGTGACCCCCCCAATACCTCTGAGTGACCCCCAAACTCCCCTGGGTGACCCCCAAACTCCCCTGGGTGACCCCCAAACCCCCCTAAGTGACCCCCAAACCCCCTTGGGTGACCCCAAACCCTCCTGAATGACCCCCAAACCCCCCTGAGTGACCCCCAAACCCCCTGGCTGCCCCCGTGGGGCCCCAGCCCCGGGGCTGCCACACTCAGGGGTTGCGGCTCCCCATCCGCTCTCGGCGGTCGGGGCCATCCGGTGCCGCGGGCGGGGCTCGGGGGGGCCCCGGGGGGTCACATCCTGCACCCCGATCCCGCCCAGGCCCGAGGATCCGGGCTCGGAGATCCCGGCGCTGCCTCGGGAGGTGCTGCAGGTGCTGAGCCAGAGGCTGGGCCAGAGCGTGGCCACGAGCACGGGGCTGGGCCAGGCCCTGCTGCTCCTCAAGTTCTTCATCATCATCTGCAGGTGGGTGAACCCCAAAATCCTCCCCGATCCCCCCCTTTATCTGCCTGCTCCCGGTCCGGAATTCCCGGCACGGATCACCCCGAGCCTTGGGGGTCTCCCTGCCCAGGTCTCCAAAGCGGCCCCGTCCCGCTCCCGGTTTATCCCAGTCCCAAACCATCGGGGAATGGTGCCCCCACCCCAAAAAAAAACCCCCCATGGAATTCCTCCCTGCCCCTCCATGAAATCCGGGATCCCACCCCAAAGCTCGGCAGCCCCCAAAAGGCATCGGGTCACCCCAAAAACTTCAGGCGTTACCCCTCAAACGCCAGGGTTTGCCCCCAAAAATGGAGCGTCCCAAAAACGGAGGTGGCAGCGTCCCCAAAATGGAGGTGGCAGCGTCCCCTCAGAGGCACAGCCCGTCCTTAAAAGTGGGAAGGAATAATGGGGGTAATAATATTAATAATAATAATAATGATGGTGAAAAATAATTGTGTTCATTTGAATGGTTTTATCGCGGAAAAAATTTATTTTAATAAAAAGGTAATAGTAAAAAAAATAACATTATTCCTCCCAAAATTCCATCATCCCACCCCAGTGTCATGTCCCCCCAAAAATGCGTCGCAGCTCTAAAAATAATAATTAGAAAATCATTATTAATAACAATACTAACAGTGATGATTACAAGAATAATAATAATAATTAATGTAATAAAAATATAATAATGGAAAACCGTTATTCCCCCCAAAATTCCATCATCCCCCACAGTGTAGTGTCCCCCCAAAAATGCATCGCAGCTCTAAAAATAATTATTAGAAAATAATGATTAATAATAATAATAATGGTGATTATTATAATAATGGTGATTATGATTACTATTTAAAAAAATAATAATTAATGTAATAAAAATATATTAATGGAAAACCATTATTCCCCCCAAAATTCTGTCATCCCCCCCAGTGTAGTGTCCCCTCCAAAAGTGCATCACATCTCTACAAATAATAGTTAGAAAATCGTGATTACCAATAATAATAATGATAATAGAAATAATAATGATAATAGTAGTAGTAAATATAATAATTAATATAATAAAAACAATAATATGAAACCATTATTTCCCCCAAAATTCTATCATCCTCCCCAGTGTAGTCTCCCCAAAAGTGCATCAGATCTCTAAAAATAATAATTAGAAAATTGTGATTACCAATAATAAAAATGATAACAATAGTAATAATAATAATAGAACAGAATAAAAATATAATAATAGAAAACTATTATTCCCTAATATTCCATCATCCCCCAAAAATACATCACATATCTAAAAATATTAATAATAAATATTAATTATTAGTAATAATAATGGAAAACCATTATTCCCTAATATTCCATCATCCCCCAAAAATACATCACATATCTAAAAATATTAATAATAAATATTAATTATTAGTAATTATAATGGAAAACCATTATTCCCTAATATTCCATCATCCCCAAAAATACATCACATATCTAAAAATATTAATAATAAATATTAATTATTATTGATAATAATAGAAAACCATTATTCCCCAATATTCCATCACCCCCCCAAAACGCATCACATGTCTAAAAATATTAATAATATATTAATTATTATTAATTAATAAATACTAACAAATATTAATAAAAACAATTATAAATATTAATTATTAGTAATAATAATGGAAAACCATTATTCCCCAATATTCCATCAGCCCCCCAAAATGCATCACAGATCTAAAAATATTAATAATAAATATTAATTATTATTCATAATACTGTATTGTTTAATAATAATTTATTTTAAACAGCTATTAATAATTATTAATTTAAAAAGCTATTAACACAGTGTAATGTAATAAAAACTGTTTAAAATCTAACACTAATTTTTGACTGTGTCGTTCCTGCCCCAAGCTCTTTATCCCCCCGGATTTCCTCGTTGCCCTTCCCAAATCCCCTCCCTCACTGGGTGAATTCCCGATGTTTCCCGTGCAGGAACCTGGAGAACATCCAGCCCGAGCAGAGCCCCGGCTGCCTCCCGCACGTGCTGCGGCTGCTGCGGCTCTGCGGGAGCCAGGTGGGAGCGGGGATGGGAATGGGGATGGAAATGGGAGCGGGGATGGGGATGGGAACGGGAACGAGGGTGGGAGCGGGAATGGGGATGGGAATGGGAACGAGAAGAGGAATGGGGATGGGAACAGAGATGGGAAAGGGAGCGGGAATGGGAACGGGAATGGAGATGGGAATGGGAAAGGGAGCAAGAATGGGAATGGAGATGGGAATGGGAATGGAGATGGGACTGGGAAAGGGAGCAAGAATGGGAATGGAGATAGGAATGGGAACGGGAATGGAGATGGGAATGGGAAAGGGAGCAAGAATGGGAATGGAGATGGGAATGGGAATGGAGATGGGAAAGGGAGCAAGAATGGGAATGGAGATGGGAATGGGAATGGAGATGGGAAAGGGAGTGGGAATGGGAATGGAGATGGGAAAGGGAGTGGGAACGGGAAAGGGAGCGGGAATGGGGACAGGAACGGGAATGGGAACGGAAGCAGGAACGGGAATGGGAACGGAGATGAGAATGGGAATGGGAGGTGGGAATGGGGATGGGGACAGGAATGGGAGCAGGAATGGGTATGGAAATGGGAATGGGAAAGGGAGCGGGAATGGGGATGGGAGTGGGAACGGGAAAGGGAGCAGGAATGGGGATGGGGACGGGAATGGGAGCAGGAGTGGGAATGGGAACAGGGATGGGAATGGGAACCGAGATGGGAATGGCAATGGGAAAGGGAATGGCAATGGCAGTGGGAATGGGAAAAGGAATGGGAACAGAGATGGGAATGGGAATGGGAATGGGAATGGGAATGGGAACAGGAAAGGGAGCGGCAATGGGAACAAAGATGGGAATGGGAGTGGGAACGGGGATGGGAGCAGGAATGGGCATGGGAACAGGAGAGGGAATGGGAATTGGAATGGGAATGGGTGGGGCCTGATTGGCTGGGGAGGGGCTCGGTGCTGATTGGTCACTGAGTCTCTAGGTTGTGTGAATCTGGGCTCTGATTGGTTGAGAGCTCTGCAGGTTGTGCTGCGCTGGGATTTGATTGGCCAGCGAGTGAGTCCATGGGCTGTGTGGCTGAGTTCTGATTGGCCAGCAGCTCTATAGGCTGTGTGACTCTGGATGCTGATTGGTCAGGGAATCCATAGGTTGTGCTGCCCTGGGATCTCATTGGTCCATGAGCCATGGGGTTGTGTGCCTCTGGCTGCTGATTGGTCGAGAGCTCTACAGCTCGTGCTGCTCTGGGATTTGATTGGCCAGCAGCTCTATGTGTTGTGTGATTCTGGGTGCTGATTGGTCCGTGAGTCCATGCGTTGTGTAGCTCTTGATGTTGATTGGCTGAGAGCTCTACGGGTCGTGTTGCTCTGCAATTTGATTGGTCCATAAGCCCCCAGCTTGTGCTACCCTGGTGCTGATTGGCCAAGAGCTCTCCAGGCTTTGCTTTGCCAGCTGCTAATTGGCCAGTGCAGCTCTGGGTTCTGATTGGTCGGCAGCTCTACAGGGCGTGCGACTCTGGCTGCTGATTGGTCAGTGAATCCCAGCTTGTGCTGCGCTGGGCTCTGATTGGTTGATTGATTCATTGCCCATCCCATCCTCCCCCAAAAGCGGAGTTTTCCCCCCCAAAAAAGCACATCCCGATTTTTGGGAGCGTGTCAGGGATTAAAGCTCGGCTTTCCCGGCAGCTGCGGAGCCTCCCGGGGGACGAGCGGAGCCGGGCACGGCTGGAAAAGGGAACACAGCTGGAAAACGGGGCACAGCTGGAAAATGGGGCACGGGAAAAGGGAACACAGCTGGAAAATGGGGCACAGCTGGAAAACCAGACCCGGCTGGAAAATGGGGCACAGCTGGAAAACCGGACGCAGCTGGAAAACCGGACACAGCTGGAAAACGGGATGCTCCACGCCCTGCACCTCTGCGAGTGCTTCCTCGACCCCTACCAGACCTGGCGCCGGCAGCTGAGCGGGTGAGGGACCCTCCCCCGGCATCCCAAAATTCCTCCCCCATCCCGGATTCCCCCCCAGCCTCACCCCTGCCTTTCCAGGGAATCCGTCACCGCCGAGGAGAAGAGCAAGTACAAGTTCGCCCCCGCCCCGCTGCCCCCCGAGTTCGGGGCCTTTTTCCAAGGTAAAAGCGGGATCTGGGAAAGGGAAGGGTCAGTGCGGGATCCGTAAGTGGGGAGAGCATCCAGGGATAGGGGGAGGCTGCTGGGGCGGGGTGGGATCAGGGAATGTTTGTAGGATTTGTGGAGGGATGTCGTGTTCAGGGGTAGATATTGATCCGAGGAGCTGAAAGGATCCCACACCTGCTCCAGGTTATCCCATACCTATCCCACAAATATGGGATCCCACACCTGCTCCAGGTTATCCCATACCTATCCCACAAATATGGGATCCCACACCTGCTCCAGGTTATCCCATCCCTATCCCACAAATATGGGATCCCACACCTGCTCCAGCTTATCCCATACCTATCCCACAAATATGGGATCCCACACCTGCTCCAGGTTATCCTATCCCACAAATATGGGATCCCACACCCGCTCCAGGTTATCCTATCCCACAAATATGGGATCCCGCACCTGCTCCAGGTTATCCCATACCTGTCTCAGGATTATTATAGGATTCCAGGGCAAATACAGGATCCCATACCTGTTCCAGGTTATCCTACACCTGCCCCTGAAATTTAGGATCCTGTACCTGTTCCCGTGTCCTGGGAACAGGACCAGGATCCCAAAGCAGGAATGAAGCCCAGCTCCACCTGGGGAACCCACAAAAATCAGCACAAAGGGGATTTTTTTTTTCCCCGGGAAGCCCCAAAAGCCCCTTTTAGAGGCAGCGCCATTGCAAAAATCCCCTAAAACTCCGCCCCGTAAATCCCCAGCTGAACCTGGGTTTGGCACAAATTTTGTCCCTTTTTGGGGGACAAAACCCCTCTCCTGGCACAGCCAGAGCTGGAAAACTTGGAGCATCCTCATCCTCTCCATCACCAGCACCCTGTGGGATGGATTTGGGTAGGAAAGGGATTTTCCCTATTTTTTGGGGTAGGAAAAGGATTTTTCCCGATTTTTCGCTGGAAAAGGGCCCTTTTCCATATTTTGTTTTTTTGCTGTTTGCTCCTCCAACAAAATCCTTCCCTCCTCATCCTCACAGAGAGTTTCCAAGCTGGGAAGCAGCTCCCAGAAACAATCCAGCTCCGGATTATCCATCTTTTTGGAGCCATCCTCTCCGGATCCAAGGTACCCTTGGGAAGCAGATGGGGAGGAGCTGAGCCCCTCATTCCAGGGATAAACCCCAAAGTTTGATTTATTCCCAGGCTGGAATTAAACCACCGAATTTTCCAAAGCTTTTGAAAATCACATTTAATGTTCCAGCCCTAAATTGGGTGGAATCAGCTCAGAAACGTTAAATTAAGTCCTTAAATTAAATAATTAAAATAAATACTAAAATAAACTAAAATGAAGCAGATAAAATAATAAAACGGAACAAAGTAATTAAAAATTAAATAAAGTTATTAAAATATAAAGTTATTAAAATTATTAAATTAATTAGTAATTGAAGAATGAAATAAATAAAAGAATAAAATAAAAAATAATTAAATTAAATAATTATGTAATAAAATTAAAGACTAAGCTAAAACAAAATAATAAAATAATAAAATAATAAAATAATAAAATAAAGCTAAATACTTACATAATTAAAGTAAAAATACTAAAGAATAAACTAAAACAAAATAAATCAAAGCTAAATACTTAAATAATTAAATAAAATAATTGAATTAAATTACTGAATTAAGTTATTTCATTTAACTATTAAATTTATTTATTAAAATCAATTAAATAATTAAGCCATGGGAAGCTTTTAAGCTGAAGCTGCTGCTTCACCTCCAGTTCAGCTCTGGGCTGGAAGCTGGAAGCTGGAAAATCCTTGGATTAACAATTTGGAGCCGAAATCGGTTTTCATTTCCGTGGCAATTAAAAACCAATTTGATCAATAACTCCAAAATCGGCTTTAAATCAATCCACACCCCCATGGTAAAATCTGCAGCGCTGGGGGTCAATAAATGGTGGGGTCAATAAATGGCGGGGTCAATAAATAATGGGGCCAATAAATGGCGGGGTCAATAAATGGCAGGGCCAGTAAATGGCGGGGTCAGTAAATGGCGGGGTCAGTAAATGGCGGGGTCAGTAAATGGCGGGGTCAATAAATGGCGGGGTCAATAAATGGCGGGGTCAATAAATAATGGGGTCAGTAAATAATGGGGTCAATAAATAATGGGGCCAATAAATGGTGGGGTCAATAAATAATGGGGTCAGTAAATGGCGGGGTCAGTAAATGGCGGGGTCAGTAAATGGCGGGGTCAATAAATAATGGGGTCAGTAAATGGCGGGGTCAGTAAATGGCGGGGTCAATAAATAATGGGGTCAGTAAATGGCGGGGTCAATAAATAATGGGGTCAATAAATAATGGGGTCAATAAATAGCGGGGTCAATAAATAATGGGGCCAGTAAATGGTGGGACCAGTAAATGGCGGGGCCAATAAATGGCGGGGTCAGTAAATAATGGGGTCAGTTAATGGCGGGGCCAATAAATGACGGGGCCAATAAATGGCGGGGCCAATAAATGGCGGGGTCAGTAAATAATGGGGTCAATTAATGGCGGGGCCAGTAAATGACAGGGTCAATAAACAGCGGGGTCAATAAACAGCGGGGTCAATAAAGGGCTCCTGTGGCGGCGGGTGCCGGAATTCCCGCCCGTTCCCTGATCCCGCAGCCCAACGCGCTCCAGGCCATCACGCCGGCGGCGCTGGAGGTGCTGCTGGGGGTTCTCCAGCGGGGCGGCAGCGGGATCCCCCCGTGCCCGGCGCTGCTGGAGGCGACGCTGCGCTCCGTGGTGGCCGCGGTGCACGTCCTGCACGGCTCCAGCCCCGGCGCCGGCCCCGTGTCCCTGCGGAGCCTCCTGGATGGATACTTCAGGGTGCTCAACTCCGACCTGCCCGCGGCATCGCTGGCGCCCGAGGCGGCCGGCGGCCTCATCGCCCTGCGGGTGCTCATGTTGGGTAGGTTGGGAACGGGGGTGGGTTTTGGGAATGTGGGGATGGGATGGGATGGGGCTGAGCCGGGGTCTGTGTCCGTAGACGCCATCCCGGCCATGCTGAGCTGCCAGGACCGGCCGGTGCTCCAGGCCGTGTTCCTCAGCAACAACTGCTTCGAGCACATCATCCGCCTGCTCCAGAACAGCAAGGTATGGGATGGCACCTCCGTGTCCCCATCCCCGTCCCCATCCCCGTCCCCATCTCTGTCCCATCTCCATCCCCATCCCATCCCCATCCTTGTCCCATCCTCATCCCCATCCCCATCTCCATTCCCATCCCATCCTCATCCCATCCCCATCGCCATCCCCATCCTCGTTCCATCCCCATCTCCATCCCCATCCTCACCATTCCTGGCTCTAAATGATCCTGGGATAGGGTGGCACCAGGGTTGGCTGCCTACATCTCCATCCTCACCCTTCCTCCCTTCCTCACTTCCTCCTCATTAAATGACCCTGGGACAGGGTGGCACTTCACCCTTGGTGACGCCAAGCTTGGGCACCTTCATCTCCATCCTCCCCCTTCCCAGTTCTGAACCATCCTGGGACACATCCATGGGGCGGGGACCCTCCAGAACCCCTTTCCCTGTGTCCCACGCCTGCCCCGTGTCCCACAGCTCTACCTCGGCAGCTCACAGGAGGCGGGTGAAGCCCGGGATGAGGTTCCCACACGGAACGGGGACGGACTCCAGCAGGTACCCCAGAACCCAACCACCATCCATGGTGGGCTGTGTCCCCTCATTCCCATCTCCCAGCAGCTCCCCCATTCCCGTGTCCCTGTAGGTCACCGCCGGCAGCTCCGACGCCATCGCCGTCCACGCCCTCGGGGTGCTCACGGCCATCATGAGCAACTCGCCCTCGGCCAAGGTGGGCAGGGGGACCTCCCTTTGGGGAGGATGCCCCAAAACCAGAGGGATTTGGGTATTTCCATCCAGGCTGAGGTGGCTCGGCTGGGATCCCACTGTCCCTGTGCTTCCAGGAGGTGTTCAAGGAGCGCATCGGCTACACCCACCTCTACGAGGTGCTGAGGAGCCAGGGCCAGCCCACCCAGCGCCTGCTCCAGGAGCTCCTCAACATGGTGAGCATTCCAGCTTTTCCTGAGTCCGGGCAAAGCCCTCAACACCAGCGGTTCCTGCGGATCTCAGCTCGGATTCCGAGCCCCCTCATGCTCTCCGCTCTGCTGGTTTCTCAGCAGCTTCCTCCTGAGGGGTCCTGGGGCCACCTTTCGCTTGGAGTTGTGCTCGGGTTTGGGAGTTTTGAGCCCTTTTGGATGTGGAACTGCTCGCTCTGGTGCTTCTGGACACAGGAGGGTCTCCAAGGTGCTTCGTGCATGAGGGTCTCCGAGATCCTCGATTCCTGGAGGCCTCCAAGACACTTAATGCACAGGGGTCTCCAAGATTCTGGATGCACAAGAATCTTCAGAACGCTTGGTGCATGAGGGTCTCCAAGATCCTTGATTCACAGAGGTCTCCAAGATTCTTGATGCTTGGGGTCTCCAAAATTCTGGATGCACAATATCTCCAAAACTGTACATGCATGGGAGTCTCCGAGATCCTTAATCCATGAGGGTCTCCAAGACCCTTGATGCGTGGAGTCTCCAGAATTCCTCATGCACAAGATCTCCAAAAGTCTTGATGCATAAGGGTCTCTGACATACCTGATGCACGAGGGTCTCCAAGATCTTTAATCCATGAGAGTCTCCAAGACCCTCGATGTCTGGTGTCTCCAAATTCTGGGTGCATGGGAATCTGCAAGATTCTGGATGCACGAGGGTCCACGCAAGGTCTCTGCTGCCAGCCCAGGGTGGCCTGGGATGGATCCATCCCTCCCTACAGCTCTGGAACTGCACTGACCCCTCTCTTGTGTCCCTGCAGGCGGTGGAGGGTGACCACAGCTCCTTCCCGGTGCGTCCCATCCGCAACGAGCAGCCCCTGCTGATCCTGCTGGCCTGGCTGCCGGCGCTGGAATGCCGGGATCTCCAGCTGTTCCTGTCGGCGTGGCTGCGGCGCCTCTGCGAGGCCTCCCTGCCCAGCCGCCTCACCTGCGTCAAGGCGGGCATGGTGGGCTCCCTGCTGGCCGCCCTGGCCACCGAGCCGGCACTTCCCAGCGCCTGCTCCCAAAACCTGCTGGAGCTGCTGCGCTCCTTGGGCAGCCTCTCCATCCGGCCCGGGGAGCTGCGGCAGCTCCTGCGGCTGCTGCGGCGCGAGCAGGGCCGGGGGCCGCATCCCTACGTGGCTCCGGTCATCCGGGCGCTGTCCGGCATGGCCAGGGGCGAGGGGCCCCCGCGGGCGCTGCAGAGCTTCGACCTGAGCCCCGGCATGGCCGGGATCATGGTGCCCACCATCCAGAAGTGGCCCGGCGGCGCCTTTGCCTTCCACGCCTGGCTGTGCCTGAGCGAGGAGGAGCCGGAGCCGCCGGCGAGGCCCAAGAGGAGGCAGCTCTACAGGTGATGCCCGCTGGAGGGGGGGGTGAGCTGAGGAGGGGCAGCGCCTCCATCCCCACCGTGGTTTTCTCCGTGGGTTTCTCCACCAGCTTCTTCACGGCGGGCGGGACGGGCTTTGAGGCGTTCTTCACGGTGGGCGGCGTGCTGGTGGTGGCCGTGTGCACCAAGAAGGACTACATGACCGTGGCACTGCCCGAGTTTCCCTTCAACGACTCCTCTTGGGTGAGGATCATCCCCATCCCCGTCCCCATCCCCATCGGGGACACCACGGTGCCGTAATGTCCCTCTCTGTCCCTCCAGCACTGCGTGGACATCGTCCACGTCGCCGGCCGCCGGCCCTTCGGCCAGAACGTGGTCAGCATCTACGCCGATGGACACCTGCGGAAAACGGCGCAGCTCCGCTTCCCGTCCCTCCATGAGGTGGGGGATCCTCCCAGCGCCCACCCAGACCCCTCCCCGCGGCCTCGGTGGGGGCTGAGCGTGATCCTTTCTCCCTCCCAGTCCTTCACCTCCTGCTGCATTGGCTCCGCGGGCCACCGGACCACCACGACGGCCACCACCACTGCTGGTCACCCACCGGCGTCCCACGGGCCAGAGCTGGTCTTCCCCCCACACCCCATGCTGGGACGCTCCCAGTCTGTCCCAGCCACCCTCGGCCCCCACTCTTGGACCCCCACCCAGCTGCCCACCGAGGGAGTGGTGGCCACCACGGCGGCCGGAAGCCAGGACACGGAGTGGGGCAGCCCCACCTCGCTGGAGGGTCACCTGGGCTCCGTGGCCATCTTCTGCGAGGCTCTGCAGCAAGCCCAGGTCAAGGCTCTCTTCTGTGCAGGTGCATCAGGGTGGGGCATGGAGGCGTTGGTGGTAACTGGGGTCTTCTTCACCATGTCCCAGCTCACCCCAGTCCTCTCCCCCAGGACCAAACGTCACATCCCCCTTCACACTGGAAGGTGACTTGGCAGAGCTCAGCAGCAAACTCCTGCTGTACTACACCCCCCAGGTGAGGAGAGTCACCCCCCTGGGGACAGGGACGGCGCTGGTCAGCCCTCGGCCACCAGGGACACGTCCAGGATCCATTGGGATGCTCCCACGGTGTTCTCTTCCAGGCCTGCAGGAACAACATCTGCTTGGACCTCTCTCCCAGCCACGGCTTGGACGGGAGGCTGACGGGGCACAAAGTGGTCAACTGGGACATCAAGGTGGGCTGGGCACAAGGTGACCCGTCCACCCCAGGGGCACAATCCCAGGGCAGGACCCCCACAGGTCCCCTGGACCCTGCAGAGACTCTGCTCATGGTATTGGGTCCACCCTGACCCATCTGTCCCACAGGTCCTCAGCCTCCAGGGTGGGCACCGTGGGTGGTGCAGGGGGGAGCAGGTGGCATTTGGGGACCCCCGGTGCCGTGGGCCTCCTCCTCTGCGCTGCTGCCACCAGCCAGCAAAGCCTGTCCCCTCCCTGCTCCCTCCCCCAGGACGTGGTCAACTGCGTGGGTGGGATGGGGGTGCTCCTGCCCCTGCTCGAGCAAGTGGTGTCCAAGACGGAGGAGCCCGAGGATGAGCAGGAGACCAACGACCTGGTGGGGCCGGAGCTGACGTCCTCCAGGAATGCCCAGGGCATGCTGATCCCGCTGGGGAAGTCCTCAGGTGAGGAGTTCAGGGGACGTGGAGCGGGAGCTGCCCTGCTCAGGTGGCTGGAGGTGACCGTGGAGATGCTCCTGGACATGGCAGGTGTCCACCACAGGCAGGAGAGGTCTTGCCTGCGGCTCCAGGAGTTACGGGGTCATGGAGGAACCACTTGGGATGCTGTTGTGTCCCAGTTAGTCACAGGCTGTTCTGGAAAGGTGAGGGTGGCTCCAGGAGCCTGGAACGTGCTGTCTCCCGATAATCCAGCTGCTCAAAGCAGCAGAGGGCTTCCCTCTCCTTCAGTCTGGAGGGAACGGGAGAACGGGGTGAAAAGTTTGGAGAGACAAGCGGGTGGGATCTCTGGGAAAGGGTTTGGCTGGGCCCAGGGCTCACGGGTGGCGGTGCCCTGCAGAGAGCAGGCTGGAGAGGAACAGCGTGGCCGCCTTCCTGCTGCTGGTGAAGAACTTCCTGCGGAACCACGCCGTGAACCAGGAGAGCCTGGTGCAGTGCCACGGGCCGGCCATCATCGGGGCGCTGCTGCACAAGGTGCGGGAGGCTCCCCACAAAAACCCCGTCCCACCCCGTCCTCGCCTTTCCCGAGGGGCTGGAAGTGTCCCCTGTCGCTCGTGGCAGGTCCCCGGCGCGCTGCTGGACATGAGCACCTTGGTGGCCTCGCAGATCCTCATGGAGCAGGTGGCCTCCGAGGGCAGCGGGCTCCTGCTGCACCTCCTCTACCAGCACCTCCTCTTCGACTTCCGCATCTGGAGCAACAGCGACTTCGCCGTGCGCTTAGGTGGGAGCTGGGAATGCCCCGGGAATGCCCATCCCACCCGGCCCCCGTGGCATCCTCACACCTTCTCCCTGCAGGGCACATCCAGTACCTGGCCAGCGTGGTCAAGGACCACAAGCAGCGCATCCGCAAGAAGTACGGGGTGCAGTTCATCCTGGACTCCATCCGGACCTACTACGGGTGAGCTGCCATGCGGGGTGGGAATCCTGGAATGCCGTCGGGGTGGGATTGGTTGGGCTTCACCCCCCCTGGGAGCTGTGGTTTGGATAGACACCATTTTTCTGGGATAATATCCCTCCTTCCAGTGTGGGAGCATTGTGGTGGGTGCAGGACGTTCCATGTCCCATCCCTGAGCCTGTGCCCAGCTCCAAAATCCACCCTTAGCAGCCACCAAGAGCGTGGTGGCTTCTGCAATGAACAGACCCAAAATGAGTGGGGTGGACGTGTCCCAGTGGGGCAGGAGATCCCTGGCTGTCCACACCAGGCTCCCTGGAGCTCCTCGGGCTTTGCACTGGGATTTGGGGGATGATGCTGGCACGTCCCCATGTGTGTCTGTCCCTCAGCACCTCCAGGGAGAAGACCACGGCCACCGACGACATCAAGACGGTGCAGACCTCCCTCTTCGGCCTGGTGAAGGATTTCTTGTGCAGGAGCTTCTCCGGGGAGGAGATGCAGAGCTTGCTGAACTACCTGGCCGGGGCACAGGACGAGCAGCAGGTGTCTGTCACCGCCCACCCTGCGGTCCCCAAACCCCTCAGCGAGCTGGGGAGAAGCCACTGAGGTCCCGGTGGGACACTCGGAGGGCAGTGGACAACCCAGCCCCGTGTCCTGCAGGTGTGTGGGGCCCTGGAGGTGATCCACAGCCTGCTGAAGGGCTCCCCAGCCCAGGAGCAGCTCTTCACCTTCCTCTTCGAGCCGGGCCACGTGGAGCTGCTCTTCTCCCTGCTGGTGCAGAAGAAGTTCTCGGATGAAGTGCGGGAAAGGGTCTTCAAGGTAAGGCAGGTCCCCGGCGCCCACCTCCTGTTGTCCCCAGAGGAGACACCACAGCCCAGTGTCCTCTCCTCGCCATCCCTCCAGGTCCTCTACAAGATGCTCAAGTACGAGAAGGTCCCCGAGCGCAGCAAGAGCCGCCTGAAGCTGAAGGACATCGGCTACCACGGGCTCATCTCCCACCTCAGCGACGTTCCCAGCTCCATGCTGCTCTTCCGCTGCCTCTCGGAGCAGGTCCTGGGGGCAGGTACCGTGTGCCAAAGAAACCAGGCCACCCATCCCAAACACGTGCTGTGGGACCGTCTCTGGTGGCTGCCCACGAGGTTCAGCTGGGCTGGGTCTTTGGTGGCTTTTTGGGGCGGCAGGAGGTGTCCCACCACTGCTGTCCCTCCTTGTCCACAGACCCTCCCAGCTACAAGGACCTGGTGGCCGTGGTCTACCTGTCCCACCAGGCTGAGCTGAGCATCCGGCTCGACATCTGCCGCAAGGTGAGCGGGGCCGGGGCACGGCGTGAGGGGACAGAGGGGTCACCCCGGGGCTGAGCTCCTGGGACACCCAGCCACGCCCAAAAGTGGTGGCCGTGGGGGTGGTGGTGACGTGGATCTGCCAGCATGGAAATGGTGGAGCGCCGGCACCCTGTGGTGGTTCTGGAGGATCTGGGGTTCTCCTGCTCCTGGGATGGGTCCGTGCATCAGGAGCTGGGGCAGCATCCAACGTCTCTCCTGCTCCTGCTCCTGCTCCAGCTCTTCCACCTGATCTACGCGCAGCAGGACCTGGTGAAGCAGCTGGCCAGGTTGGCTGGCTGGCAGGACACGCTCACCAAGCTCTACGTGAAGGAGTCCTACGAGTGCCGGCAGCGGGGCCTGAGCGCCGCGGGCTGCCCGGAGCTGCTGCGCCTCTCCGAGCCCTCCAGCAAGGACGGGACGAGCCCTCCGCCCGCCGAGCTCCAGGAGCTCGATGTCTTCCTCCCGCTGGGATACGAGGCCTCGGACCAGGAGCTCTCCGAAGGCTTCTCCGACCACTCCATCTCCCCGAGCGGCCGCACCAAGTCCTTCCACAACTACAACTTCAAGTCCTTCGACTCCTCGGACCGGGCCAGCCGCTCGTCCTCCAACCCCGGGGATGGTCCCCCCTTCGACGGCGTCTACCACCCGCTGTCCCCCTTCTCCACCTCGCCCTTCGACCTGGGGCTGGACCTGGCCAGCACCAGCTCCGTGGCCACGGCCGAGAGCGGCACCCAGACCCCGGCCAGCGGCCCCGGCACCCCCTCGCCCCTGGAGAGCTTCAAGCCCTTCCCGGGAATGCGAGCGCGCAAGAGCTCCAGCCTGTCCAACATCCTGGACGAGAGCAGCTACCAGGACGTGCTGCCCAGCGACAACGTCTCCAACACCAGCAACCCCCAGGTGAGCCCCAAACCCTCATCCCCAGCACCCCGGGGCACTCGGGGCACCTCTGACCTTGCCCTGCGTCGGCAGCAAACCCCCGAGGAGGAGCTGTGCAACCTCCTGACCAACATCATCTTCTCGGTGACGTGGCGCGGGGTCGAGGGCTGGGACGACGCGGCCTGGAGGGAGCGGGGCCAGGTCTTCTCGGTGCTCACCAAGCTGGGCACGGCCTGCGAGCTGGTGCGGCCCCCGGACGAGATCAAGCGCAGGTGAGGCCCGCCCGCATCCCGGGGCTGGATCCCGAGGGAAGGGCACCCTCCGGAGCCGCTGCTGTCCCACAGCCTGCTGGAGATGATGCTGGAGTCGGCGCTGACCGACCTGAAGGAGTCGGGCCCGGCCGCGCTGCCCGGGCTCACCCACAACGCCCTCAAGCTGCTGCGGCTGCTCCAGGATTTCCTGTTCTCCGAGGGACACAACAACCAGGCCCTGTGGAGCGAGAAGGTGGATGGGAGTGAGCGGGGATTCCTGATCCCAAAGCCCAGCTCTGCTAATCCCTGATGTCAGCCCTGGCCCTGAACCCAGCCCTACCTGCTGAGCTGGAACATTACCTTGGGAAATAAGATCAGAGTTATTCCTAAACTGAAATCGAAGCCTAATCCTAACCTTGGGAAATAACCTCGGCCTTAATCCTAGATTTATATCAGAGCCTAATCCTAATTTTAGGAAATGATCTCTGCCTTATTAATAATATTAAATCAAATCCCAGTCCTAACCCTTAAACCTTAATCGTAACCCCTAATCCTAAACTTTAACATTAACCTTTAACCATTACCATAAATGCAACCTTTTATACTCTAAGCCCTTGACCCTAAACCCTAAGATTAACTCATGAACTCTAAATTTAACTGTACCTCCTAAATCATGATCCTAAACCTTAACTCCGCATCTTTGTCAGAAATCCCAACTCTTAATCGTAATCTTAACCCTAACTCTCACTGTAAACCTAAAATCTAACCTTAAACCACAGCCTGTAATATCACTGTACTTCCTACATCCTAACCCTAAACCTGCTACACCTTTGTCCTAAAGCTCAACCCTACCTCCAACCCTACACCCCAGCCCTAACCCTGACCCCGACCGTAATTCCCGAGCCCCAACCTCATACCAAACCCAGACTTGCTTTAGGTTCTATCCCAACCCTAACCCCAAACCCGAACCCGAGGAGGGCTGGCTGATGGGTGGGCTGGGCAGGGGGGGTGGGATTCCTGCCCTTGGTGGGGGTCTCACGGTGCCCCCCCCAGATCTACGAGGGGGTCAGCAGCCTGCTGGACAAGCTGGGCGTGTGGCACCACCTGGCCGACGGCGCCTCGGACCTCAAGGAGATGGCGCAGACGGGGCTGCGGCTGCTCGTGGGCTACGTCCTGCTGCAGGACCCCCAGGTTGGGTCACCCCTCCCTCCCTCCCCGGGCTCCCCGGGCACTGCCCCGGCCCCTCCTGACGTCCTCCGTCCTCGCAGCTGCACTCGCTGGCCTACGTGAAGCTGCACAGCCTCCTGCAGACCACGGCGGCCCCGCGCAGGGACGAGGCCTGTTACCTGCTGGGCAAGCTGGAGACGCCCCTGCGGCGCTCCCTGGATTCCCGGTCGGAGGCTTTCTCCTGGCTGGTGCCCATCATCCGCACGCTCATGGATCGGTGCTACGAGGCCCTGCAGCTGCAGCAGTTCCTGCCCTCGCTGCCCCCCACCAATGGCAGCCCCACCTTCTACGAGGACTTCCAGCTCTTCTGCACCACCCCGGAGTGGAGGGGCTTCATCGAGAAGCACGTGGGTGCCGTGGGATGGCTCCTGGGGGGATGCCGGGGCGATGGGGGGTGGGTGCCAAGCCCTGGAAACGCCTCTCTGCCCATCCAGGTGCAGCCCACCATGGCCCAGTTTGAGATGGACACGTTTGCCAGGAGCCACGACCTCATGTCCAGTTTCTGGAATGCCTGTTACGACGCCATGATGAGCAGCTCCCAGCGCCGGGAGCAGGAGAAGGCGGCCAGCCGCAAGTTGTTCCAGGTACTGCCGGCTCCTCTCCCCTGGGATGGCACCCTGGGGTGTGCTCCTCAGCCTGGAGACATGTTCCTCACCCGTGGGATGTCATCCAGGGATGTGCTCCTTGTCCTGGGGACATGTTCCTCACCCCAAGGATGTCACCATGGGGTGTGCTCCTCATTCTGGGGACATGCTCCTTATCCCTGGCATGTCACTCTGGGTGCTCCTCAGCCTGGGAGCATGTTCCTCACCCCAAGGATGTCATCCAGGGATGTGCTCCTTATCCTGGGGACATGCTCCTTACCCCTGGGGTATCACCCTGGGGGTGTGCTCCTCACCCCAAGGATGTCACTCTGGGTGCTCCTCGTCCTGGGGACATGCTCCTCACCCCAAGGGTGTCATCGGGGTGTGTTTGTTGGGGTGTTGGGTGTTGGGGTGTGTTTGTTGGGGTGTTGGGTGTTCAGGGGATGTGCTCCTTGTCCTGGGGACATGCTCCTCACCCCTGGGGTATCACCCTGGCGTTGTGCTCCTCACCCCCAAGATGTCATCCAAGGATGTGCTTCTCATTCTGGGGACATGTTCCTCACCCCAAAGATGTCACTCTGGGTTCTCCTTGTCCTGGGGATAAGTTCCTCACCCCCAGGATGTCATCCAGGGATGTGCTCCTCAGCCTGGGGGCATGTTCCTCACTCTCAGGATGTCATCCAGGGATGTGTTCCTCAGCCTGGGAACATGCTCTTCACCCCTGGGGAATCACCCTGGGGTTGTGTTCCTCACCCCAAGGATGTCACTCTGGGTTCTCCTCATCCTGGGAACATGTTCCTCACCCCCAGGGTGTGATGCAGGGAATATGCTCCTCACTCTGGGGATGTCATTCTAGGAATGTGCTCCTCTCCCTGGGCATGTTCATCCTGGGGCTGTGCTCTTCATCCCGGGGATGCCATCCTGGGGACATTGCCTTCAGGAAACGCTCCTCCTCTTGGGGACCTTGTCCTGCAGATGTGCTCCTTGTTCCAGGCACATTATCCCTGGGATGTGCTCCTCATCCTGGGGATATCATCCCAGGGTTGTGCTCCTCATCCCAACCACACCATCCCGGGGATGTTCTCCTTACCCTGAGGGCGTCACCCCATGGATGTCCCCAAGCCCCAGCCCTGCTGTCCCGTCACTGTCGGTGCCCCCTCGGCAGGAGCTGGTGCTGGAGCCGGCGGCGAAGCGCTGCAAGGCGGAGAACGCCCGGCACGCCAACGTCCTCAAGCAGGCCAACAACCACCACAGCACCGTGCTGAAGCAGTGGCGGTCCCTGTGCCGCCTGCTCACCTCGTCCCGCTCCGCCTGGGCCGACCGGTGAGTCCCCACCTCGTCCCCAGGGATGGGAGGCACAGCCAGAGGTCCCCAGGGTGCCTCACCCCCGGCTGTCCTCCAGGAACCCACCCGAGGTTCGCTGGAAGCTGTCGAGCGCCGAGACCTACTCCCGGATGAGGCTGAAGCTGGTGCCCAACCTCAATTTCGACCAACACCTGGAGGCCAGCGCCCTACGGGACAACCTGGGTGAGGTGGTGGCCCTAGGGCACCCGGGGGTGTCACCGGTGGGGTTGGGCTGGGAGATGTCATGGACAGGGTTAAACTGGGGCCCTTTGCAGGACTTGTCCCCGCGTTCTGGGGCAGCTCTGGAGTCCTGCTGACCCCCTCCTCATTTCCTCATTTCAGGAGCCGACCACCTCCAGAACCCCGCCGAGTCCCTCCCGCTGGCCATGGCCAAAGAGGCCAAGGTCAGCGAGCTGGAGGATGACCAGCTGGCCGAGGAGGACCTCCCCGTCCTGGACAACCAGTAAGTGTCCCCACCGCTGCCACAGCGCCGGCTCAGCCGGGCTGGGGGTGTCACCAGGGTGTCCTGACCCCGCTGTGCCGCCCAGGGCTGAGCCCAAGGAGCAGAACCAGCGGGAGAAGCTGGTGGTGTCGGAGGACTGCGAGCTCATCACGACGGTGGCCGTGGTCCCCGGGCGCCTGGAGGTGACAACCCAGCACGTTTATTTCTACGACGGCAGCAGCGAGAAGGAGGAGACGGAGGGAGGTAATGGCAGGGGGGTGAGGAACTCCTTGAGGAGGGGGGGTAAGGAATCCCCACCCCATCCCTGCCTCGGGAATGGCGGGATGGTGATGCCTGGGGGGACTCTGCATCCCCCCTGCCCTCGGCAGGGATCGGCTACGACTTCAAGCGCCCCTTGTCCCACCTGCGTGAGGTTCACCTGCGCCGCTACAACCTGCGCCGCTCCGCCCTCGAGCTCTTCTTCATCGACCAGGCCAACTACTTCCTCAACTTCAGAAAGAAGGTGGGCACCTCCTCGTGACCTCCTCATCCCCTCCCAAACCCCTCCCAGGGCCGTGGCTCTGCCTGAGCTCCGGCCGCTCCACGTCCTGCTGTCCCCGCCAGGTGAGGAACAAGGTGTATTCCTGCATCCTTGGCCTGCGGCCCCCCAGCCAGACCTATTTCGGCAGCCGGTCCCCCCAGGAGCTGCTCAAAGCCTCGGGGCTCACACAGGTACCGGCCCCACCACGCCCATCCCTGTTCCATGTGTCCCCTTCCCAGATGGAAAAGGAGGGGGTCACAGCGTGGGATGGGGATGCCCATGGGACCATGGGCTGGAGACGGACAGGGGATCAGGGATGGCCATGGGCTGGAGATGGACAGGGGATCAGGGATGGTTCTGGATCTGGGAGTGGCCGTGGGACAGGGATGGCAATGGGTTGGAGATGGACAGGAGATTAGGGATGGCTGTGGATCTGCGAGTGGCCATGGGACAGGGATGATCATGAGCTGGAGATGGACAGGGGATCAAGGATTGCTCTGGATATGGGAGTGCCCATGTACAGGGATGGCCATGGGTTGGAGATGGACAGGGGATCAGGGATGGCTGTGGATCTGGGAGTGGTCATGGGCTGGAAATGGACAGGGGATCAGGGATGGCCATGGGTTGGAGATGGACAGGGGATCAAGGATTGCTCTGGATCTGGGAATGCCCATGGAACCAGAGATAACCATGGGGTGAGGACAGTCATGAGACTAAGGACAGCCACGGGGCATGGGATGGTCTGAGAGCAGGGATGGCCATGGAACAGGGGGTGGCTGTGGGATGGGCATGGCCATGGACCAGAGGTGGTTGTAGAACCAGGGATGGCCATGGGGTGGACATGGCCACAGTTCTGGGGACAGCCGTGGGGCCAGTGATGGCCACGGGATGGACATCGCCATGAACCAGGGATGGCCACGGGATGGACATGGCCATGGGACTGGGAACAACTGTGGGACCAGAGCTGCTCTGGGACCAGTGACGGCCCTGGGATGGCCATTGCCATGTGGTGGGGGGGTGTCTGCCCTGCCTCCTCCCCACCCCAAGCCCATCTCCTCCCTCTCCCTTCGCTCCAGAAATGGGTCCTGCGGGAGATCTCCAACTTCGAGTACCTCATGCAGCTGAACACCATCGCGGGGCGCACCTACAACGACCTGTCCCAGTACCCTGTGGTGAGCCCCCGTGTCCCCCCACACTGTCCCCGCAGTGACCCCCTAACCCCAACACCTCACCCACCTCCCGCCCCCTCCCAGTTCCCCTGGATCCTGCGGGATTACGTCTCGGAGACCCTGGACCTCACCAACCCGGCCGTGTTCCGCGACCTGTCCAAGCCCATCGGGGTGGCCAACGAGCGGCACGCCCGCGACGTCAAGGAGAAGTGAGTACCCCCCAAAGGAAGGGCAGGGGGGATGCAGGGAGCGCCCGGCTGGCTCCTGGCGGACCCCATCCCCCCCGGCCTGCAGGTACGAGAGCTTCGAGGACCCCACGGGCACGGTGGACAAGTTCCACTACGGCACCCACTACTCCAACGCCGCCGGGGTCATGCACTACCTGATCCGCACCGAGCCCTTCACCACCCTCCACATCCAGCTGCAGAGCGGCAGGTGGGCACCCGGCGGGTGGGTCCTGCAGAAGGGGGCACCGTGGGCACAGCCAGGCTCCAGCCAGGTGCCCTGTGCCCCCCTCAGGTTCGACTGCTCGGACCGGCAGTTCCACTCGGTGCCGGCGGCGTGGCAAGCCCGCATGGAGAACCCGGTGGACGTCAAGGAGCTCATCCCGGAGTTCTTCTACTTCCCGGAGTTCCTGGAGAACCAGAACGGTAAAGGGACACCGTTGTCACCTCCGTGGGGAGCACTGGGTGGGGTCCGTGTCCTTCATCCTTCCCGTGCTGCCCGCAGGCTTCGACCTGGGCTGCCTCCAGCTCTCCAACGAGAAGGTCGGGGACGTGGTGCTGCCGCGGTGGGCGCGCTCCCGCGAGGACTTCATCCACCAGCACCGCAAAGCCCTGGTGAGACAGGGCAGCCCCCTCATCCCTGGGGTGTTCCGGGGGCACGGGGGCCATCCCCACCCCGTGCTGACGCCCCCTCCTCGGGCAGGAGTCGGAGTACGTCTCCGCCCACCTCCACGAGTGGATCGACCTCATCTTCGGGTACAAGCAGCGCGGCCCGGCCGCCGTGGAGGCCCTCAACGTCTTCTACTACTGCACCTACGAGGGTGAGCTGTGGGACAAAGGGAGGGGGACGCCTGCCAGGGCTGTGTCCCCCCTGTGACCGTGACCGTCCCCATCCCCAGGGGCCGTGGACCTGGACGCCATCGCCGACGAGACGCAGCGCAAGGCTCTGGAGGGCATCATCAGCAACTTCGGGCAGACGCCCTGCCAGCTGCTCAAGGTAGCTCAGACCCCCACCCCCCACAAAGCCAGCCCCTTTTGGGGGGTCCCACCCCGCTTCTGATGGGTCCCCTGCCCCGGCAGGAGCCCCACCCCGCCCGGCTGTCGGCGGAGAGCGCTGCCCGCAGGCTGGCCCGCCTCGAGACCCGCTCCCCCAACGTCTTCGAGAACCTGGACCAGCTCAAGTCCTTCTTTGTGGAGGTGAGGACACCCCCGGGGGGGCCCTGGGCAGGACTGGGAGGGGTGGAGGTGGCCAGGAGGGTGCCCAGCGGCTGCCGTGTCCCCACAGGGCATCAGCGATGGGGTGGCCTTGGTGCAGGCCGTGGTCCCCAAGAACCAGGCCCACTCCTTCATCACTCAGGGATCCCCCGACATCCTGGTGAGTGAGGGGAAACTGAGGCACAGGGGCATTTTGCTGGTCCAGGGGGGTGCAGGACCAAACCAGGGAGGACCCCAGCAGTGGGAGCAGTGTCACCTCCCATTCCCCCTCTGCCCAGGTCACCGTGAGTGCCAACGGCTTGTTGGGGACCCATAACTGGTTGCCCTACGACAAGAACATCTCCAACTACTTCAGCTTCACCAAAGACCCCACTGTCACCAACGCCAAGTGAGTCACTGGGGCAGGGGGTCCCCGGGGATGGTCCCCGGAGGTGCCCCCAATCCACCAGCATCCCACCTCCCACCAGGACCCAGCGCTTCCTGCAGGGCCCCTTCGCCCCCGGGGCCGACCTCAGCTCCCGCACGCTGGCCGTGTCCCCCGACGGGAAGCTGCTCTTCAGCGGGGGGCACTGGGACAACAGCCTCCGTGTCACCTCGCTGGCCAAGGGCAAGGTCGTGGGGCACATCACCCGGCACATCGGTACGTCCTCCTCCCACGGTGGTGGTGGTGATGATGATGATGATGGTCTGATGATGCCCCAATGGGGTTGTAGGGCCGTGGTGGGGAGGTAGGTGGCACGTGGGGGGCATCTCCCAGTGCCTCCATCTCCTGGGGACGGTCCAGGTTCCGCCTCGGAGCTGGAGTGGGGTGAGGAGCAGCAGCCTCCACACCCCAGGACACATCTTGGAGTGGAGTGGGCAGCAGTTCCACATTCCAAAACACATCTTGGAGTGGGGTGGGCAGCACTTCCACATTCCAAAACACGTCAGGGTGCCGCCCTGTGGAGTCGGGGTGCTGAGCAGTGGTGGGAGGGGACCGGCACCTCATGGTGTCCCTCTGGGTGTCGCAGATGTTGTCACCTGCCTGTCGCTCGACCTCTGCGGCATCTACCTCATTTCTGGCTCGCGGGACACCACCTGCATGGTGTGGCAGGTCCTCCAGCAGGTAAGGGCTGGAGGAGCAGGGGGAGCTGGCGGTGGGCGCTGCCAGCAGGTCACCCATGTCCCCGTGTCCCCAACGCCAGGGTGGCTTTTCCAGCGGCTTGGCTCCCAAACCCGTCCAGGTGCTGTACGGCCACGACGCCGAGGTGACGTGCGTGGCCATCAGCACCGAGCTGGACATGGCCGTGTCCGGCTCCAAGGTGAGCTGTTTGGGGCCGTGGGGTGGGCGTGGGGCGGGCAGTGCCAACACCACCCTCACCCCGTGTCCCCTCCGTCGGCCAGGATGGCACCATCATCACCCACACCGTGCGCCGGGGGCTCTTCATCCGCTCCCTGCGGCCGCCCGGCGAGAGCTGTCCCCCTGCTGTCCTGTCCCACCTGGCCGTGGGGCCCGAGGGGCAGGTGGTGGCCCAAACCGCCGTGGGACAGCGCTCCTGCTCCAAGGTACGTCCGGCTGTCCCCGTGTCCCCCCTGGCCAGCACCAGCACCACCACCACGGTGTCCCCGTGCTCCTTCCAGGAGAGGTTCGCGCTGCACCTGTACTCGGTGAACGGGAAGCTCCTGTCCTCCGTCCCGCTGGACCGGGAGGTGACAGCCATGTGCCTGACCGAGGACTTCGTGGTGCTGGGGACCTCGGAGTGCGGGCTGGAGATCCGCGAGCTCCGGAGGTGAGGGGTGGCCATGCCCTGTCCTGTCCCCACCCCACCCTCAGGGTGTCCCACGCCATGGTGTCCATGGGGTCCCATCCCATGGTGTCCCATTCCATGGTGTCCATGGTGTCCCTTTCCATGGTGTCCTGTTCCATGGTGTCCCATGCCATGGCTCATGTCCCGTGCCATGGTGTCCCATGCCATGGTGTCCATGGTGTCCCATTCCATGGCTGGTGTCCCTTTCCATGGTGTCCCATGCCATGGTGTCCCGTGCCATGGTGTCCCATTCCATGGCTGGTGTCCCGTGCCATGGGGTCCCATGCCACGGTGTCCTGTTCCATGGTGTCCCTTGCCATGTCTCATGTCCCATGCCATGGCTCGTGTCCCATGCCATGGTGTCCCACTCCATGGCTCGTGTCCCACTCTGTGTCTCGTGTCCCACGCCGTGGCTCATGTCCTGTGCCCTGGTGTCCCGTTCCATGGTGTCCCACTCCTTGGCTCGTGTCCCACTCCATGGCTCGTGTCCCTTTCCATGGTGTCCCAGTGCCATGACTCGTGTCCCACACCATGGCTGGTGTCCCGTGCCATGGTGTCCCTTTCCATGGTGTCCCAGTGCCATGTCTCATGTCCCACTCCATGTCTCATGTCCCACTCCTTGGCTCGTGTCCCCAGCCTCAGGGCGGCCGTGCCCCCCGTGCCCATGCGGGTGCCCGTGCACAGCGTGTCCGTCACCAAGGAGAGGAGCCACATCCTGGTGGGGCTGGAGGATGGAAAACTCATCGTGGTGGGCGCCGGGCAGCCCACGGAGGTGAGCAGGACCCCAGCACAGCCAGGGTGGGAGCGGGGACGGGGCTCAGTGTCCCCTGGGTGTTCCCAGCGTGGGGACATCGGTGTGTCCTCTCCAGAGCCGAGGGGGACCGGGGTGGGGATGGGGATGTGGGATGGGGATGGGAGCGGGATGGGGGATGGGGATGGGGATGGGGATGGGGGTGGGGATGGAGAAGAAGGTGAGGATCTGAAAGGAGATGGTGATAGAGAAGGGGATGAGGATGGGGTTGGATCAAGGGTTTTGGGAAGGGGATGGGGATGGAGAAGAGGAGGGGGATGGAGAAAGGGATGAGGATCTGGAAGGGGATGGGGATGGAGAAGAGGATGGGGATCTGGAAGGGGAGGGGGATGGAAAGGGGGAAGGAGAAGAGGATGGGATGGAGAAGCAGATGAGTGTCTGGGAAGGAAGGAGGAGGAAGAATGGGATGAGTAAATGGAAGGAGATGGGGATGGAGAAGGCGATGAGGATCTTGGCATGGGATGGGCATGGAGAAGGGAATGAGAATCTTGGCATGGGATGGGGATGGAGAAGGGGATGAGGATTTTGGCATGGGATGGGGATGGAGAAGGGGATGAGGATCTTGGCATGGGATGGGGATGGAGAAGGGGATGAGGATCTTGGCATGGGATGGGCATGGAGAAGGGGATGAGGATTTTGGCATGGGATGGGGATGGTGAAGGGGATGAAGATCTTGGAATGGGATGGGGATGGAAAAGGGGATGAGGAACTGGAAGGAGATGGGGATGGAGAAGGGGATGAGGATCTTGGCATGGGATGGGGATGGAGAAGGGGCTGAGGATGGGGATGGCTAAAGGATTTGGGGACGCCCCCAGGTGCGGCCGGGGCAGTTCCACCGGCGGCTGTGGCGTTCCACGCGGCGCATCTCCCAGGTGTCGGCCGGAGAGACGGAATACAACCCCTCCGAGGGCCGGGCCTAGGCTGGCACCCACCCCCCGTGCCCCCCACACGGGCAGGGACACCCCCGGGTGCCAAGGGGGGCCCAGGGAGCCCCGCCCCACATCCGTGGCCTTATCCAGCCCCACCCCAGCCCGGATTTTCGGGAGCCGCGTCCCCCCTGTTGCCAGGGCGGGATGGGGGACGGGGAGGAGGTGGGGACCCCTCGCTGGGAAGGGGGGTGGCTCAGCCCCCTCCCCGCCGTGCCCGCTGGCCAGGAGCCGGCAGCCTGAGGGTGCCCCCCGCACCCCCCCTTATTTTTTATTTCTCTCCGTTTTTAGAGCTTTTACAGAGGAAAAAAGAATTGTTATTAATAATAATAATTAATTATAATAATAATAATAATAATATATCTGTGAGAAATCAACGTGTGAGGCCCGTGGCTGCCCCGAGATGGGGACGCACCCCCTCCTCTCTGTGTGTGTGTGTCCCTCAGTGTCCCCCCACCACGGTGTCCTGCATGGGGGGGTCACAGGCAGGGGGGCACGGGGACACTCCTGTCACGAGTTTGGGGGTCCTCAGCAACCCTGTACCCACCTGTCACGAGTTTGGGGGGCTCTCAGCAGCTCTCTCCACCCATGTCATGAGTGTGGGAGTTCTCAGCAGCCCTGTTCCCCATCTGTCACGAGTTTGGGGGGGTCTCAGCGTCACTCCACACTTGTCACGAGTTTGGGGGGGTCTCAGCAGCTCTCCCCATGCGTGTCACGAGTTTAGGGGGGGGGTCTCAGCATTGCTCCACACTCGTCATGATTTAGGGGGTCTCAGCAGCTCTCCACACATGTCACGAGTCTAGGAGGTCTCAGCAGCTCTCCCCATGGGTGTCACGAATTTGGGGGGGTCTCAGCAGCTCTCCCCACGTGTGTCACGAGTTTGGGGGGTTCTCAGCATCACTCCACACTTGTCACGAGTTTGGGGGTTCTCAGCAGCTCTCCCCAAGTCTGTCACGAGTCTGGGGGGGAAAGGGGAGTCTCAGCAGTTCTCCCCATGTGTATCACGAGTTTGGGAGTTCTCAGCAGCCCTGTCCCCACCTGTCACACGCTGGAGGGGTCTCAGCAGCTCTCCACACGTGTCATGAGTTTAGGGGGGTCTCAGCATCTCTCCCCACGTCTGTCACGAGTTCGGGGGGTCTCAGCAGCAGCAGCAGCTTTGTCCTCCCGTGTCCCGGGGGGGGCCAGCGGCTCCCCAGCAGCCCCTCACTCGTGTCCCGAGCACGGCGGGGTCTCAGCAGCCTCAGCCCCGGAGCGCGTCCCGCTCTCGGCGCTCCCCGTCCCCGCGTCCCTCCCGGATCCCGCTGTCCCCGGAGCTGGCAGCGTGTCCTGCGCTGGCCCCGCCGCCCCGGCGAGGCCCCTCGGCCGCCAGTGACCCTTGGCCCGGCGCTGGCGGCGGTGCCCCGGCGTCACGTGGAGCCCAGCCCGGAGCAGCCGCGGGGCCACCGGAGCCCAGCCCGGAGCAGCCGCGGCGCCGGACGGAGCCATGGACGGACACACGGACAGGTGGGCAGGGCAGGGCAGGGCAGGGCAGGGCCGGGAGGGGGCACGGGCGGCCGCCGGGGGCGGCGGGGACGCGAGGCCGCGCTGCTGGAGGGAGCTCCCGTCCCACCGGAGCTCGGGCTGGCGGCCCCGGCCCCGCACCTTTGGCTCAGGTGGTCCCGACCCGGGGGAGCCCGGTCCGGGCATCCTGTCCCAAGGATCCCACCCCGAGTGTCCCAGTCCCAGGTGTCCCAATCCCATATATCCCAGCCCCAGGTGACCCAATCCCATATATCCCAGCCCCAGGTGTCCCTGTCCCATATATCCCAATCCCAGGTGACCCAATCCCATATATCCCTGTTCCAGGTGTCCTAGTCCCATATATCCCCGTTCCAGGTGTCCCAGTCCCATATATCCCAGCCCCAGGTGTCCCAATTCCAGCTTTGCCATCCCAGCTTTCCCAGTCCCAGGTGAACCCGATCCGGGTATCCTGTCCCAAGGATCCCACCCCGAGTGTCCCTGTCCCAGCTTTCCCAGTCCCAGGTGTCCCAATCCCATATATCCCAGTTACAGGTGTCCCAATCCCATATATTCCACCCCGAGTGTCCCTTTCCCAGGTGTCCCAGTCCCAGCTTTTCCATCCCAGCTTTCCCAGCCCCAGGTGTCCCAATCCCATATATCCCAGTCCCATATATCCCAATCCCATATATCCCAGTCCCAGTTTTGCCATCCCAGCTTTCCCAGTCCCAGGTGTCCCAGTCCAAAGTGTCCCTGTTCCGTGGATTCCAGTCCCAGGTATCCCTGCTTCCAGTGTCCCTACCCTCGGTGCCCCAGGTTTCCCACCCCTCAGTTTCCCACTCTCCCATACCCCAATCCCAGCATCCACCTGACTCCAAGAAACCCCTGGAATTGTGCCCAAGGAGCGTGGGGGGGACACCCCGGGGCTGCCCCAGCACCAAAATCCCCCCTAAATGCCGGGTCCCTGGGGGAGCTCAGCCCCCCCAGGAGCCCCCAACGCCCTCCTGGGGACAGGGAGCCCCAGCACCCTCCTGTGGGGGTGTAGGGTGGGTGTAGGGTGGTGTAAAGTGGGTGTAAAGTGGGTGTAGGGTGGGTGTAAAGTGGGTGTAGGGTGGTGTAGGGTGGGTGTAAAGTGGGTGTAGGGTGGTGTAAGGTGGGTGTAGGGTGATGTTGGGTGGGTGTAGGGTGGTGCCGGGTGGGTGTGAGGTGGCCACAGGGGGTTTTTGAGGGCGTAGGGTGGGTTTAGGTTGGGAGAGGGGTTTCCCAGCAGGTTTCCCCCTGCTCCCGCCCCCTCCCCACATTCCCAGCTCGTGGCTGGGAGCCCCCCTGGAGCAGTTGCCCACCCCGGCGCTGACCCTGGACCAGGCCACGCTGCGCGGGAACGCGGAGCGGATGCGGGAACGCTGCCGGGCCCTGGGGCTGCGCCTGCGCCCCCACGTCAAAACACACAAAACCCTGTGAGTGTGACCCCAAAACCCCCCGGTATCCCCCGGTGGCCACCCGGTGTCTCCCCAGAATCCCTCCTCATCCCTCTCGGTGTCCCCTCAGCACCCCTCAGTCTTCCCCCAGTTTTCCCCAAGACCCTTCTCCAGCATCCCCCACCCTCCCCCTGGCCCCTCTGTGTCATCCCCCCGGCATCCTCCCAGTATCCCTCCATTATTCCCACGGGATACTCCCGGTATCCCCCCATCCTCTCCCTTGGCACCCCTCAACCTCCCTCAGGCATCTTCCCAGGATCCCTCCCAGCACCTCCTCATCACCTCTGCCTTTCCCCCAGTATCTCCCCATCCCCCCCAGTATCCCTCCCAGTATCCCCCGATATCCCCCCACCATCCTCCCAGTATCCCCCATCCTCTCCCTTAGCACCCAGCTTCTCCCCCAGTACCCCTCTGGCATTTTCCCAGGATCCCTCCCAGCATCCCCCTCATCCTCCCAGTATCCCCCAACCTTCCCCCCAGCATCCCCTAGTATCCCCCTCATCCTCCCAGTATCCCCCAACCTTCCCCCCAGCATCCCCCAACTCTCCCTTAGCACCCAAAATCCCCCCAGCACCTTCCCAGAATCCCTCCCAGCGCCTCCTCACCCTCTCTCTCTTCGTCTCCACCTTCCTCCCAGTATCCCCCTCATCCTCCCGGGATCCCCCCCTTCATCCTCCCGGGATCCCCCATCCTCTCCTTCAGCACCCAGCACCTTCCCGGGATCCCTCCCAGCGCCCCCTCAGCATCTCCCACCTCCCCCCCAGCACATTTCCTCCTCATCCTCCTCACCCTCCTCATCCTCCTCACCCCCGGTTCCCAGGGAAGGGGCGGAGCTGGCCACGGGCGGGACCCGCCGGGGCATCGTGGTGTCCACGCTGGCCGAGGCGCGGTTCTTCGCGGCCGGGGGCTTCGATGACATCCTGTACGCGTTCCCGGTGCCCGCCTGGCGCCTGGCCGAGTGCTCGGCGCTGGCCCAGCGCCTCCAGGCGTTCCAGCTGCTCCTGGACAGCCGCCAGGGGCTGGAAATGCTGCTCCAGAACCCCCTTCCCGGCGGGAAGCGCTGGCTCGTCTGGCTCAAGCTGGACTGTGGGAATGGCCGGGGTAGGTGACCCCCAAATCCCCGGCGGGGCGCAGGGAGGGGGCAGCGTGTCCCGTCCCGAGGGGGTTTCACCCAGGATGGGACGTGGGGTGGGATGCTCTGTGTGCCCCCCTGGATCCAGAATCCAGGTCAGGATGGGGCACCGAAGCCCCCCAAAAGCCATGAATCAAGGATGTTCCTTAGGGAACGGTGTCCCTCCAAGGCCCCAGATCCACCATCCCAAGCAGGATATGGCATTCAAGATCCCACAAAGTCGTTATTTAAGGATGCTCCATGGGGAGGGGTCCCCAAATCACTCCAAGGCCCCAGATCCACCATGCCAACCAGGATTGGGCACTGAAGCCCCCCAGAGTCATTCTTCAGGGATGTTCCTTAGGGAATGATGTCCCGTATCCCTCCAAGGCCCCATCCCACCATCCCAACCCAGATGGAGCATCCAAGCCACCCCAAAGCCGTTTTTCCCGGCCACGCCTGGAAAATGGGGCAGAAGTGGCCCAAAGCCCCACACCGGGACCTTTAACCCCCTTCCCTCCCCAACCCCATTCCCACATTTCCACCGCCACGACACTCCATGGGGACGACACCCCCAACACGGGGCACCCCAAACCCCCATCCCACGCCCGTGATCCCCTCGGGCAGCCGGGATCCGTCCCGAGGATCCCGAGGCCCTGGCCCTGGCCCGGGCCATCGCCGAGGGCTCCCCGGAGCTGGTGGCACTGGTGGGGGTCTACGCCCACTGCGGGAACACCTACGGCTGCCGGGACACCGCGGCCATCCAGGACATCGCCAGGGACACCACGGCCGCCGTGATGGAATTCGTCACCGCGTGAGCGCCCGGCCTGCGCGGGGGCCGGGGATGTGGGGATTCGGGGATCTGGGGGTTCGGGGCATTTGGGAGATCTGGGGATGAGGGGGATCTGGGGGTGCTGGGGATTTGGGGGATCTGGGGATTCTGAGCATCTGGGGATTCGGGGGATCTGAGGATTTGGGGATTCCGGGGATTTGGGGCATTTGGGGATTCCAGGGATTTAGGGATTCCAGGAATTTGGGGGATCTGGGGATTCCAGGGATTTGGGGATTCCGAGCATCTGGGGATTCTGGGAATCTGGGGGATCTGGGGATTCCAGGGATTTGGAGATTCTGGGCATCTGGGGATTCTTGGGGGTTCCAGGGATCTGGGGATTCGGGGCATTTGGGGATTCGGGGGATTTGGGGATTCCGGGCATTTGGGGATGGGAAGGGTCAAGGCGGTCCCCACACCCCAAAGTTCGGCTGTCGCTTGTAAATGCGAATCGCCCCCATAAAGGGGCCCTCAAAGCCCCCCCCGGGGGGCGGCGGCGCCGCTCGCCTTTGATGTGGCTGCGGTGGCGAGCTGTGACCCGGGGCAGGGTCCCCTCCCTCCTCCCCGCCACCCTTTCATCCCGGCGGGGGTTCGCATCCTGCAGGGAATTGCGGCCGGATGGCTCCTGCTGGGAAAAGGGGGGAGGGACAGGGATGTGCCCACCTGGGGACACGTCCTGGGGGTCCCCGGCCCGGCCCGGCCCGGCCCGTGGCGGCACCGGGGAAACCCCAGATCCCACCCCCGCCCCAAAATTTGGGGGCTCCCAGACGCATCTGGGGCTGGTTCCAAACACATCTGGGGGTCCAGAAACATCTCGGAGGGGTCCCAAGGACATTCGGGGGGTGTTCTGGGACATCTGGGAAGGGGGCCCAGGCAGAAGTGGGGTGCTCTGGCACAATTTGGGGGGTGCTGGAGCACATCTGGGGGTGCTCTGACACAATTTGGGGGGGTGCTGGAGCACATCTGGGGCTCCTGTGCACATCTGGAGGTGCTCTGGTACCATTTGGGGGGGGGTCTGTGGAACATCTGGGCACGTTTCAACACATCTGGGGGGGATCTCCAGCCCATATGGGTGGATCTCCGGCACATCTGGGGATGCTTGGGCACATCTGGAGGGCGCTCCAGCACATCTGGGGGGGATCTGGAGGGACCCACACGGGCCCTGAGCCTTTGAGGGGGCTCCCTGGCACATCTGGCTGGCACCTGGGCACATCTGGATTTGGTCCCCAGCACACCTTGAGTTCTCCCTGGCACGCCGAGAGAGGCTCTGCCACATCTGGATGGCTCCCTTGAGTGTCTGGGGGGGGCTCCCTGGCACATCTGGGGCACCCAAAGGCGCAGCACCCACCCCTGGCGTTGCTCCCGGGGGTGACAGAGCCACCTCGGGTCACCTGGGGGGCGACGACCCCCGCCCCGATCACCCAGAGGGTGCCCCCCGCGTATCCGCAGGCTTCGGCAGGCGGGGATCCCCTGTCCCCAGGCCACCATCGGCTCCACCCCGTCCTGCAGCCACCCGGTGCCGGAGATGTCGCAGCTCACCGAGGTGCACCCGGGCAATTATCTTTTCTACGGTGAGCGGGGCAGGCCCCCCACATCCCCACCCCGGCCGGGTGGGACCCCCCGAGGGGGTGAGGAACCCCCTCCAGGCTGAGCCCGTGTCCCCCGCAGACCTGCAGCAGACCCAGCTGGGCTCCTGCCGGCCGGAGGAGGTGGCCATCCGCGTCCTCACCAGGGTCATCGGCCACTACCCCCACCGCGGGCAGCTGCTGGTGGACTGCGGCTGGGCCGCCCTGAGCCTGCACGGCCACGACCGGGGGCCCCCGGGCTGTGCGGCCATCGAGGGCCACCCCCGGCTCCGGTGAGACCGCTGCGGAGGGCGCCGGGGGCCGGGAAAGGGACGGGAAGGGGCCGGGAGGTGACCGCGTGTGTCCCCGCAGGCTGGTGGGGCTGACCCAGGAGCACGGGCAAGTGGAGGCTGCGGATGGCGAGCTGGACTTCGAGCAGTTCCCGGTGGGAAGCACCTTGGCGCTCATCCCGTTCCATGTGAGTGTCGGCCCCGCCGTGTCCCCCCGTGTCTGAGCCCGGTGCCAGGGCTCGGTGTCCCAGCTCGGTGTCCCCTCTGTCCCAGGCCTGTGCCACGGCCGCCATGCACCCCGTGTACTTCGTGCACGCTGCCGGGAAGGTGGTGGAGCTCTGGCGCCCCGTGCGCGGCTGGTGAAGGGCGGAGAGAGAGAGAGAGAGGAGATTGCGGGGGGATGCACCCGCACCCAGAGCCCGCACCCAGAGCCCGCACCCAGAGCCCGCAGCCGCAGTGAGATCTCGCACCCAGCAGACCCCGCACCCTCGCCAAGACCCTGCACCTGCTCCCAGCCTGTGCGGCCCCGCTGGGGTCCCGTGGCCCTGCCAAAGTCCCGCACCCGCACCCTGCGCCCACCCCAGGTGCTGCACCCGCACCGGGGCTCAATAAAGCTGCTTCTCCTGCTTCCAGGCGCTTATTCCCCCGGGGAAGGGCCGTGGGGAGGCGGAGGGGGAGGGGGTGACACCGCCTCTTCGGTGCCCTCGATCCCAGTTCGCACCAGTCCGGTCCAAACTGGGCCCGTCCCGGTGGGAGCGCCGCGGGCGGGACTCGAACCCGCGACCCACCGAGCTGCGAGGGGCGGAGCTCCGCCCCTGGCCACGCCCCCAGCCGAGCGCAGCCAATGGGAGCGCGCCCCGCCCGGCCCTGCCCGGGGGAGCCACGCCCAGCCCGGCCCGGACGGGGCGGCCGAGAGGAGCCGAGCGGGGCCGAACGGAGCCGAACCGGAGCCGAACCGAGACCCAGAGGAGCCGAGCGGGACCGAACCGAGACCGAACCGGGACCCAGCGGAGCCGAACGGAGCCGAACCGAGGCCCAGCGGTGCCGGACGAGACCGAACCGGGCGGAGCCGACGCGGTTGGGAGCGGCTCGGAGCGGTTCGGCCCCGCTGGGCTCGGTTCGGCCCCGCTGGGCTCGGTTCGGCCCGGCCCGGAGCGGGGGTCCCGGGCCGGTGCCAGCGATGCGGCCGCTCCCGGTGCCGCCGCTGCTGCTGCTGCTGCTGCTGCTGCTGAGCCCGGTGCGGGCGGGACGGGACCGGGACCGGGATGGGAATGGGCCGGGACCGGGATCGGGACTGGGAACGGGCCGGGACCGGGATGGTAACGGGAATGGGCCGGGACCGGGATGGGACGGGCCGGGTCTCCCGCTGCCCCCGGGGCGCTCCGGGTCACTTCGCTCCGTGGCTTTTGTTGAAGTTTGGTTCGGTTCAGTTTGGGCCATTCCGGTTCCTTTCCTTTTCTTTCATTTTCTTTTTTTCTCCATTTTTTTTTCGTCTTTATTCTTTTTTTATTTTCCTGGGTTGTTTTCTTTTTCTTTTCCTTTTTCAAATTTTATTTTTATTTTTTATTTTGCTTTTATCGTCCCTTTTTAGTACATTTTCTCTTTTCTTCTCTTATTTTTATTTTCTTCTTCTATTTCATTTTTTTTTTAATTTTCACTTTATTTTCCTCTTTTTTTTTTTTATTTCCCTTTTTAATTCTATTTCACCTTCATTCTTTTATTTCAGCTCATCCTATTTCACTTTCCTTATTTTCCTGGTTTTTTCCTTTATTTTCCTTCCTTTCATTTCAATTTCGTTCATCTTTTCCCTTTGCTTTCCCTTCATTTCTTTTCTTTCCATTCCTTTCCATTTCAATGCCTTTTATCTCTTTTTTTTTTTTTTTTTACTTTTTATTCCCGTCCCTTTTCACTCCTCCCTTTCCATTCCCCACTTTTATTTATTTCCCTTTCTCATCACTTATTTATTTTCGCTGCTCCTCCATCCCTCCTCCCACTCTTCCCTCTCCAAACCTCCTTTTCCATGCTTTTTGGGGGGGGTCCCAGCGGGAATTCGCGGGGTCCTGGAGGGGATTAAGGGGAAACTGAGGCAGCCCCCGCTCCTGGTCCCGCAGGTGCCGGGGTGGGGCGGGGGGTGCCCCCCGTGTCCCCCCGGAGTCCCCGAGCCCTGCCAGAGCCGCTGCCCGCCCTGCGCCCGCCGTGAGTACCCCAAAAACCGCCCCGCACCCCCGAAACACCCCAAAAACGACCCCCAAAAACCCCCAAAAATGCCCCAAACCCGCAGCGCGGAGCCCCGCGGAGGAGGAGCCGGAGGAGCCGTGCCCGCCCTGCTCGCCCTGCAGCCGTGAGTGGCCCCGGGAGCCCGGAGCGGGGGCTGGGGGGGGCTGGGCCGTGGGGCCCTTCTTGTGCCTCAGTTTCCCTTTTGTGCCTCAGTTTCCCCTTGTTGTTCCTTAATTTCCCCATATTGTGCCTCAGTTTTCCCTCGTGGTGCCTCGGTTTCCCTTTTGTGCCTCAGTTTCCCTTGTTGTGCCTCAGTTTCCCCTCGTCATTCCTTGATTTCCCCATATTGTGCCTCAGTTTCCCCTTGTTTGCCTCAGGTTCCCTTCTGTGCCTCAGGTTCTCCATGTTGCTCCTTGATTTCCCCTTGTTGTGCCTCAGTTTCCCCTCATCGTGCCTCTCTTTCTTCATGTCATTCCTCAGTTTCCCCTTTTGTGCCTCAGTTTCCCCCTGTTGTTCCTTAATTTCCCCATACTATGCCTCAGTTTCCCTTTTGTGCCTCAGTTTCCCCTTGTTGTTCCTTAATTTCCCCATACTATGCCTCAGTTTTCCTTTTGTGCCTCAGTTTCCCCTCATCGTGCCTCTCTCTCCTCATGTCATGCCTCGGTTTCCCCTTGTTGTGCCTCAGTTTCCCCTCGTTGTGCCTCTTTCCTCACACCATTCCTCAGTTTCCCCATATTATGCCTCAGTTTTCCCTTGTGGTGCCTCAGTTTCCCTTTTGTGCCTCAGTTTCCCTGCGTTGCTCCTTAATTTCCCCTCATCGTGCCTCAGCTTCCCTTTTTGTGCCTCTCTTTCCTCATGTCATTCCTCAATTTCCCCATATTATGCCTCAATTTTCCCTCGTGGTGCCTCAATTTTCCCTCGTGGTGCCTCAGTTTCCCCACGTTGCTCCCCAATCCCTCCGTGTCCTGCCTCAGTTTCCTCTCATTTCTCGGTTTCCTCATGTCATTCCTTAATTTCCCCTTTTGTGCCTCAGGTTCCCCTCGTCGTTCCTTAATTTCCCCACATTATGCCTCAATTTTCCTTCGTGGTGCCTCAGTTTCCCTTCTGTGCCTCAGTTTCCCCACGTTGCTCCTTAATTTCCCCTTGTCCTGCCTCGGTCTCCTCGTGTCGTTCCTTAATTTTCCCACATTGTGCCTCAGTTTCCCCTGTCCTGCTTCATTTCCCCCACATTGTGCCTCAGTTTCCCCACAGCATTCCTTCATTTCCTCTTGTCCTGCCTCAGTTTCCCCTTTTGTGCCTCATTCCCTCTTTTCGGGCCTCAGTTTCCCCACAGCATTCCTTAATTTCCTCTTGTCCTGCCTCAGTTTCTCTTTTTTTACCTCATTCCCTCTTTTTGTCCCTCAGTTTCCCCTCGTGCCTCAGTTTTCCTTGTTTATCTCACCCCCTTGTGCCTCAGTTTCCCTCGTTTCGCCCCATTCCCTCTTTTGTGCCTCAGTTTCCCCCTTTTTTCCCCTCATTCCTCCTCATTGTGCCCCAGTTTCCCCACAGCATTCCTTCATTTCCTCTTGTCTTGCCTCAGTTTCCACTTTTGTGCCTCATTCCCTCTTCTCGGGCCTCACTTTCTCCACATCGTTCCTTAATTTCCTCTTGTCCTGCCTCAGTTTCCTCACATTGTGCCTCAGTTTCCCTTTTCCACCTCATTCCCTCTTTTTGTCCCTCAGTTTCCCTTGTTTATCTCATCCCCCTTGTGCCTCAGTTTCCCTTTTCCACCTCGGTTTCCCCTCGTGCCTCAGTTTCCCCCTTTTTTCCCCTCATTCCCATTTTTCCCCTCATTCCCCTTTTTCCCCTCATTCCCCTTTTCCCCCTCGTCGTGCCTCAGTTTCCCCCTTTTTTCCCCTCTTTCCCCTTTTTCCCCTCATTCCCCTTTTCCCCTCATTCCCCTTTTCCCCCTCATCCCCCTCGTCGTGCCTCAGTTTTCCCCCCGTGTCCCTCAGGGGCGGTGACCGAGGGAGGTGTCCCCAAACCCGGGGGTCGCACCCCCTGCCCCCCTCCTTCCCCCCGGCCCTTCCCCATGGGGAAACTGAGGCACGGCCGGGATCGGCCGCATTCCCTGCCCGCTTTTTTTGGGATCCCACAGACGAGGCCTCGGCGGCGCTGCCCGAGGGGACCCCGCCGGTGCCGGAGCCGCCCCCCAGGGACATCATCCCCCTGTACTGCGCCCTCCTGGCCGCGCTCGTCGTGGGGCTCGTGGCCTACGTGGCCTTCAAGTGGTGAGCGGGGGGGTCCCGGGGAAAGGGGGGGGACAGGCGGGGATTTGGGGAGCCCCGGTGACCCCCCGGTGTCCCCCCGCCCCAGCTGGGACACCTGCAGGAAGAAGCGGCAGCTGGACAAGGCCCGGGACGCGGCGGACGCGGCGGTGGCGGCGGACGGGGAGAAGCTGAGGGGGGACGGCGGCGCCTGCCCGGAGAGCCCCGGCCTGGAGCCCCCTCAGCCCCGTGAGCGCCGCGGGCCCGGGGGGACTGGGGACACCCAGGCCTGGGGGGGGATTTGGGGACATCCGCGGGTTTGGGGACACCCAGCCCTGGGGGGGGATTTGGGGCACCCAGGCCTGGGGGACATCCGAGGGTTTGGGAACACCCAGCCCTGAGGGGGTTTGGGGGCATCCGAGGGTTTGGGAACACCCAGCCCTGAGGGGGTTTGGGGACATCCGTAGGGTTGGGGACACCCGGACCCGGGGGGATCTGGGGGCTTGGGGAGACCCAGGCCTAGAGGGGAGAGATTTGGGACATCCGTGGGGTTTAGGGACATCCAGACCCTGGGGAATCTGGGGGACATCCGCGGGTTTGGGGACACCCGGACTTGGGGGGATCTGGGGGCTTGGGGACACCCAGCCCTGGGTGATTTGGGGACACTCGGGCCCGGGGGAATCTGGGCGACATCTGCGGGCTTGGGGACACCCAGGCCCGGAGGGGCAAATGGAGACATCCGTGGGGTTTAGGGACATCCGGACCCTGAGGAATCTGGGGGACATCCACGGGTTTGGGGACATCCGGACCTGGGGGAGGATTTGGGGAAATCCGCGGGTTTTGGGAACACCCAGGCCCTGGGGAGGGTCAGGGTTTGGGGGCACCTGAGAATTTTGGGGTGGATGGGATAGGATGGGATCAGGGAGCACCTGGATGGGGTTGGGAAGCCCCCAAAATGGGATCAGGGAGCACCTGAATGGGGTCGGGAATCCCCCACACCTCCCGGTGGGGTTCGGGAATCGCCCCCATCCCTCCCTCTCTCCCGGTGCGGAATTCCGGGATGCTGATCCCGTCCCTCCCCGCAGCTCCCCCGGAGGGTCCCTCCCTGCTCCCGGGGTCCCCGCGGCGCCAGGAAGAGCCGGGAGAGCTGGAGCGGCTCCTGGAGCTGGGAACACCCGGCAGCCACCGGCGCGGCCCCGGGGTGGCACCGGGGGACGTCACCTCCGCCGTGTGACCCCCCCGGGACACCGGGGCCGCGCCGGTGGCTGCTCCCGGGGGGCGTTCCCGCTTCCCGATGGATTCCTGGGGTTTTTTTTACGTGGGTTTTGTACTTTTTTAGGGATTCTGGGGGGTGGGATGGGGACCTGTGGTGGCTGGTCCTGGGTTGGGGGCATTAAACGTCACTGGGTGCCACCAGGGTTTGTGTCCTCGGGTGTCCGTGTGTGTTCCTGGGATGTGTCCCCTCGGGGTGTCCTGAGTGTCCCCATGTGTCCCTTCAGATGTCCTGAGTGTCTCCAGGTGTCCATGTGCCCCTGGGATGTGTCCCCTCAGGTGTCCCAAATGTCCCCAAGTGTCCATGTGCCCCTGGGATTTGTCCCTTCAGATGTCCCGAGTGTCCCCAGGTGTCCATGTGTCACCAGGACGTGTCTCCTCGGGTGTCCCAAATGTCTCCAGGTGTCCCCTTGTGTGTCCTGAGTGTCCCCAAGTGTCCATGTGCCCCTGGGATTTGCCCCTTCAGGTGTCCCGAGTGTCCCCAGGTGTCCATGTGTCACCAGGACGTGTCTCCTCGGGTGTCCCAAATGTCTCCAGGTGTCCCCTTGTGTGTCCTGAGTGTCCCCAAGTGTCCATGTGCCCCTGGGATTTGCCCCTTCAGGTGTCCCAAATGTCTCCAGGTGTCCATGTGTCACCAGGCTGTGTCCCCCCAGGTGTCCCAAATGTCTCCAGGTGTCCCTGTGCCCCTGGGATTTGCCCCTTCGGGTGTCCTGAGTGTCCCCAGGTGTCCACGAGTCCCCTCAGGTTACCAGGATTTGCGTCCTCGGGTGTCCGTGTGTCCCTGGGATGTACCCCAAGGGTCCCCAGGTATCCCTGCATCCCTGGGATGTATCCCCTCCTCGAGTGTCCGGGATGGGTGTCCCTGAGATGTGACCCCTCCTCAGGTGTCCCTGTGTCCCTGGAATTCTGTCCCCAGCCATCCACGAGTGTCCCCAGAGGTGTCCAGGATGTGTCCCGGGGTGTCCCAGCCCGACCCAGGCGTGGGTGGCCCCGGGAGGAGGAGGAGGGGACACCCCAAGGACCCCCAGGCAGGTGGCAGCAGGCACAGAAAAAGCCATTTTTAACCCCAAAACGCTCCCGCGTCACCCCAAACCTCCCTTCCCCTTCCCAGGGGTCCGGATTCCCGGGAATGCTGAGGGTGACAGCCCAAGCCACGTCTCCTTTGTGGCCCCGCCCAGCGTCGGTTTTGGGGTTCAGGGTCATTTGGTTTTTGTTTTTTTTTTTTTTTCTTTTGATTTTTTATTTTTTTCTCTTTTTTTGCTCCTTTTCTTTTTTACATAAAAAGTTCCGTAAAAATTGGATAAAGTAAAATGCTCGAAGCAGTAAAATCAATCTTATCAACATGGCCAGAAATCCGCAGTATTTACAGGGAATACGGAGGAAAACCTCGCAGAACCAAAAGGAAAAACCAAGGAAACAACCCCAAAAAAAAAAACCCAAAAAAAAAACTGGGAATAACCCCCGAAGTCTCCTGCCAAACGTTCCCGTGGGATCGGCACGTTTGGGGCTGAAAGCAACGGGAAAAAAGCAAATTATTATCAATATATTCACATATACGTTAAAATATAATACAGAGCTTGGGAGGAGAGCCGGGCTTGGGAAAGCCTGGATCGGGAAAAGCAGGCTTGGGAAAGCCTGGATCGGGAAAAGCAGGCTTGGGAAAGCCCGGCTCGTCCGTGGCAGCGGCAACGGAGTTTGTTTTCCTTAAAAAAACAAAAATTCATTGTCGTCATCATCATCATCATCATCATCATCATCATCATCATAAATTCACAGGTTGGTGGTTCGGAAGGGCGAATCCCGGCGGGAATCGGGGCTCCCGAGGGCCGGGGGGTTATTCCAGGGGCTATTCCAGCTCCGTGTCCTCTTTGGGCTTGTAGAGGATCCCGAATTTCTGCATGTACTTCTTGATGTATTCCTTGGTTTTGTGTTTGACGTTCTCGTTGCACTCCAGGTCCTCGGGGTTCTTGCAGTACTTGAGCTCCTTGTTCATCACTCCGTGGGTCAGCTGTGGAGAGGCCGGGAATGCCGCGGGAATGCCGCGGGAATGCCGGAGTCAGGCCCGGAATTCCCACCGAGCCGAGCCCTGGGCACTCCCCAAGCCACTGTGCTACTGCTTCCCAAATATTTCCTTTGATTTCCAAATTTTCCCTGAGCTAATGTCATATTATTCCTCAAATATTCCTCAAATATTCCTCAAATATTCCTCAAATATTCCTCAAATATTCCTCAAATATTCCCCAAATATTCCCCAAATATTTCCTCAAATATTCCTGAAATATTTCCCCAAATATTGCTGAAATATTCTCCAAATATTCCCTAAATATTTGGTGTTGTTCCCCTTATTCCCCAAATATTCCCCAAATATTCCCCAAATATTTCCCCAAATATTTCCCCAAATATTTCCCCAAATATTTCCTCAAATATTCCTCAAATATTCCCTAAATATTCCTCAAATATTCCCCAAATACTCCCCAAATATTTCCTCAAATATTCCTGAAATGTTTCCTTAAATATTCCTGAAATATTCCCCAGATATTCCCTAAATATTTGGTGTTGTTCCCCAAATATCTGCTGTTATTTTCCAAACTTTCCCCGAGCTATTTTCCTATTATTGCCCAAATATTCCCTGTTATTGCCCAAATATTCCCTGAGCTACTGTCGTATTATTGACCAAATCTTTCCTGTTATTCCCCAAATATTCCCCAAATATTTGGCAGCCTTTCCCAAATATCTATTATTTTCCAGACATTCCCAAGCTATTTTCCTATTACTCCCTAAATATTTCCTGTTATTCCCCAAATATTGCCTATTATTCCCCAAACTCTTTTTCTATTACTTCTCAAATATTCTCCAAATATTTCCTATTATTCCCCCAATCAATTTGCTGTTTTTTCCCAAACATTCCCTAATATTTGAAATTGTTCCCCCCAACATTTGCTATCATTTCCCAAATATTCCCTAAGATATTTTCCTATTATTCCCCCGTTCTTCAAATATTCCCCATTATTCCCCCAGATATTCCAAATGTTCCCTGTTACTCCCCAAGTATTCCCTATTATTTCCCCAATGAATTTGCTATTATCCCCCAAATATTCCCTGAATATTTCCTATTATTCCTCCATATTATTTAATCCATTATTCCCCAATTATTTGCTATTACTCCCCAAATATTCCTCAAATTATTTTGCTGTTACGCTCCAAGCATCACCTAAAAATTCCCCAGATATCCCACATTATTCCCCACACCATTTTACCGTCATTCCCCAAATATTTCCCATTATTCCCCATTCTTCCCTGTTATCCCCCCACCGTTTCTCCTTCCCTTCCCTCATCCTCGAGGCAGCTGGAGGCACTTGGAATGACACGATCCCCCTTCCCGGGGCCAGCCCTGTGTCCCCATATCCCTGTACCCCCCGTGTCCCCATATCCCTGTACCCCCTGTGTCCCCACATCCCTGTAGTCCCCACATCCCAGTGTCCCCACATTCCTATGTCCCTGTAATTCCCGTGTCCTTGTGTCCCTGTTCCTGCACCCTGTTCTCATGTCCCACCCCCATGTCCATGTCCCTGTGTCCCCACGTCCCCACATCCCCACGTCCCTTTATCCCCATGTTCCTGTACCCTCTGTCTCCATGTCCCACATCCCCATCCCTCTATTCCCATGCCCCTCATGTTCCCAAGTCCTTGAAGCCCGTGTCCCTGTGTCCCCACATCTCCATGTCCCCGCACCCCATGTCCCCACTTCCCACATTCCCATGACCCTGCACTCCCCATGTCCCCAAGCCCCACATTCCATGTCCCTGTGCCCTCATGTTTCAGCATCCCTGTCCCCATGTCCTTATACCCCCGTGTCCCAGATCCCCGTGTCCCTATGTCCCCACATTCCTGTGTCCCGTGTGTCCCCATGTCCCACATCCCCATGTCCCTGTACCCCGTGTGTGACCATGTCCCCGTGTCTCCGTATCCATGTCCCCGTGTTCCCATACTCCTCGTGTTCCCAAATCCTTGTACCCCATGTCCCTGTGTCCCCATGTCCCCATGCTCCCACATCCCCGTGTCTCACTTCCCACATTCCCATGACCCTGCACATCCCCATGTCCCCAATTCCCACACCCCATGTCCCTGTGCCCTCGTGTTCCAGCATCCCTGTGTTCCCGTGTCCCCACATCCCAGATCCCGCTGTCCCTGTAGCCGTTGTGTCCCTGTGTCCCTGCATTCCTGTCCCCCTACCCCGTGTGCCCCCATGTTCCTGTATCCATGTTCCCGTGTCCCACATCCCCGTATCCCTGGACCCTCCATGTCCCCATAGCCTGTCCCCGTGTCTCCGTATCCACGTCCCCATGTTCCCATACTCCTCGTGTTCCCAAGTCCTTGTACCCCGTGTCCCCAAGCTCCTGCATCCCCATGTCCCTGTGTCCCTGTGTTCCCGTGTCCCTGTGCCCCCCCATTCCCACATTCCCACATTCCCACCTTGCGTGCCAGGTGTTTGAAGTCCTCGGTGGTGGTGATCCTGCCCACCTTGCAGTCGGGTTTCCGGTAGGGATTCAGGCACTGCACGATGAACTGGGACATCTGCGGGAGACAGCGCTGGATCCAGCTCCCTGCTCCCAGCATCCCATCCCATCCCACCCCATCCCATCCCATCCCATCCCATCCCATCCCATCCCATCCCATCCCATCCCATCCCATCCCATCCCATCCCACCCCATCCCATTCCCAGGATCGCTCACCTCTTTCCTGAACACCTCCTTGCTCTTCTTGGCCAGCTCGCTGGACGTGTCGGCTTCCGCCGTCTTGGGCTTCTTGGAAGACTGGAGAAGGGAACAGCGGGATGGCAACGCTTCCCTGTTCCCCCCTGGGGACAGTCCCGCAGCCAGGCGGGCAGCACGAGCTCCCAGCCCATTCCCAGGGAGCTCCCAGCCCATTCCCAGGGAGCTTCCCAGCCCCATGCCCAATCCAGATCTTCCCAGCCCAGTTCTGCTGAGCTTCCAGGCCCCATCCCAGTGCACTCCCCAACCCATTCCCAACACCATTCCCAGCTCGGTCCCAGAGAACTTCCCAGCCCAAGGCCAGCACGTTTCCCAGCCTGATCCAGGTGCACTTCCCAGACAAATTCCAGCACACTCCCACCCCAAACCAGGGATTTCCCACCCTGGACCCATGGGTTTCCCAGCCCAGTCCTGGTGCCCTTCCCAGCCTGATCCCACCAAACTTCCCAGCCCACTCCTGGTGCACTCCCCACTTCAACTCTGGCAGTCCAGATGAGCTTCCCAGTTCATCCCAGTGAACTTCCCAGCCCGATCCAGGCACACTTCCCAGCTCGTTCCTGCTGAGCTTCCCAGCCCAGTCCCGGAACGCTCCACACCCCAAACCAGGCATTTCCCAGCCCCATCCCGATGCTGGCACGCTCCTCGCCCCAGTCCCAGCACAACTCCCAGTCTGATCCCAGTCCAGGCCCAGCACTTCCCAGCCTTGCTCCTGGCACTCCCCAGCTCGGTCCCAACACATTTCCCAGCCCAATCTGGCACAATTCCCAGCACACTCCGGTCACACTCCTGGGCTGGGAGGCACAGGGACCACTCCTTGCTCTTGTTTTCTTTGGAAAAAAAGCTGGAAAAAGAGCAGGAGCGGGTCCTGGGGCAGTCAGGCTGGTCCAGAGTGGGAGCAAGCCCTGTGGTGGTGGATTTTCCTTCAGGAATTCCCTGGGAGGGCTGGGGCCCCCCACGAGCATTCACATGGATTATCTTTGGCTACAGTCAAGATAAAGGGAATTCTCTAGGAATTTCTGGCTGCTTCCCTGAGTACTGATCCCTGATTCACCAACGGAGCAGAATCCGCTCTGGCTGCATCCCGGAGCACATCCCTTCCTGCTGGATCCGCACCCACCTCCCACACGCTCCCATCCCAAGCCCTGCCATTTCCTTGGAGCCTAAGGACGGGAAAAGCAGCAATCCCTGCACCAGCACCATTTTCTGGGAGAGGCCTGGGATCCAGCTCATCCCGACTTGGATTGTAAGGACGGGAAGAGCACAAGGATTTGTTAAAGGTTTGGAAAGCCGGGAGAGGTTTCCCTTCTCCTTCTGCTCTTTGATGATGTCCCAGTGCTTCTTTTAATTAAAAAAATCCCACTTTTTTTCAAGTGTTTCACACTGAGGAAAGCAGGAGCCATCCCATCCCTTTCAATCCCTAAAAACGTGCCTGGAGGCTGGAGGGCAGAGCTGCCAATTCCCGGGAGCAGAGGGACAGGGTGTAAATCAGCCGTGCCAGGGAGGTTTTATGGCCGAGGCTTGGCCGGAGCAGGGACATCAAAGCTCCTGCTCCGGCCCCAGGCTCGGCTGCCACTTCAAAAGGCTGGGAATGGGGAGCAGATGGCTCGGGATGGCTCCGGCACCAAACCCTGCAGTGCTCCATCGGCAATCCCTTCGTCATTCCCAAACCCTTCCCAAACCCTCTGTCATTCCTAAACCCTTCCCAAACCCTTCGTCCTTCCCAAACTCTTCCCAAACCCTTCATCATTCCCAAACTCTTCCCAAACATTGGTTTGGGAATTGTCATTCCCAAACCCTTCGTCCTTCCCAAACCCTTCATCATTCCCAAAGCCTTCTACACCAAACCCTGCTCAACCCCCCAAATCCTTCTCCATCCCCAATCTTTCTCCACCAATCCCTTCTCCATCCCCCAACTCTTCTCCATCACCAATCCATTCTCCATCACTGAATCCTTCTCCACTCCCAAATTCCTTCTCCACTCCCAAATTCCTTCTCCACCCCCAAAATCCTTCTCCACCCCCAAAATCCTTCTCCAGTCCCAAATCCTTCTCCAGTCCCAAATCCTTCTCCACCCACAAGTCCTTCTCCACCCCCAAAATCCTTCTCCACCCCCAAAATCCTTCTCCAGTCCCAAATCCTTCTCCACCCACAAGTCCTTCTCCATCACCAATCCTTTTTCCACCCTGAAATCCTTCTCCACCAATCCCTTTTCCACTCCCAAACCCTTCTCCATGATGAATCCCTTCTCCATCACCAATCCTTTCTCCATTCCCAAACCCTTTTTTCCATCCAAACCCTTCTCCACCCCCAAACCTATGTCCCCATCCAAGCCCTCTCCGTGTGGGATGAGGGGAAAAATCAGTGTCTAAAACTGGCAGGGAAAGAGGAGGAGAAATAAAAACTCCATTTCCAAGCTCCTCCTTGTGCCAAGGTGCCAATTCCTCCTTGGAGAATTTTTCCTAATTTTAGGCTAAAAATTGCATTTTAAATTTATTTTAATATCAAAACCTCCTAATCAAGGCCTTCCTCCCTCACCCCCCTCTAAAGTGTAATCCTATAATCCAAATCCTGCCAGGAGAACCAACACAGGAAAATCCCTCAAAATGGCGCTGTCCCTGTTTTTCAGCCTCTGGAGGAGACAGGAATGGAGAAGCCACAAAGGTGGTGGGAAAACCAGCCTGGGATGGGATCAGGATGCCAAATGTTTGGGAAAAGCTGGAGGAGCCTGACTGGGATTCTCTTCTCCAGCAGCTGGGATCTGCTCCATTGACACCAACTTTTCCATGGAGAACCAATGGGCAGAGCCAAACCCACCACAATTCCAAGCTTTTTCCATCTAGAAGGATGCAAAACCTTCGGCATCCAGCCCAGGGTCCCTGCCAGCCTTCCTGCTGGGCCAGTCCCTTTGGAAAGCCATTTTCTGAGGGGAAAAACAGGATTCCAAGGGTGCTTTAAAGGGAATGGTGATCCTGGCTTCCCACTCCTCTTGTGCCTTTCCATCAAAATCCTCCCCCACGGCCCGGGAACACCGGGAATAGCAGCCGCAGCTGTCGGACGCCGGAGCTGCGGTGCCGGTGGGTTTAATCCCTCCTGGGTGGGTTTAATCCGCTTGGGAAAGGTGTGGGGTGGGGAGGAGGGTGAAAAATCCAAGGAATGTGGCTGTAATTTCAGGGTGGAAGCGTCGGAGGCGGGAGCCGTGACCTTGGGAATTCAGCGCCAGGAAAAACCCGACCTTGCGGCCATCCTGGCCCAGAAGGAAAGGAATTGAAGCTCTGGAGTGAGTCGGAACCACCTCACCCTGAGGTCAGCCAGAGCCACGGCTCATCTAGGAATGAGGGATTCGTGGATTCAGGGAAATTCAGGGATTTGGGGTTTGGAGCGAGCAGCAAAACCTGGAAGGAGCAGGGGGTTCATGTCCGGCCCGAGGTGAAGCCCTTGGATGGTCACCTCGGCCCTCAGCTCCTCTTTATCCCAATTTATGGGATAAACCCCCACAATGATGGGAGCATCATTCCCTGCTGCTCCCTCTGCTGTGCAGGCAGCACCCAGACCCTCACAATTCCATAGGAAGACAATTCCCAAGCTGGAAAGCACCAGCACAGCTCTATCCCCTCGCTCGGAAGAGCCCAACCTTCTCCTCAGCACCTCGTTCCCATCCCAGGGATGCTCCCAAATATCTCCAGCTCCAAATCTCCCTTCAGAGCCTCAAATTAACATTTTCTTCATCAATCCCAGTATCCTTCAACAATACTTGCAACCCCGAGATCCCGGAATCTTCAGGGAATGCCATAGGATAAAGGTGGCACTGATCCAGGGATAAGAATCCTTGAAAAGGCTTCCCTTGATTCCTCTGTGGAAGCAGCAGCCCCCTGGCTGAGCAGGGAGTGCCAGCTCTGAGCTCATTTTCCAATTAACTTCTTTCCAGGGAGATAAATATTTGTCCGTAATTTTGTCGGAGTGAACTCGCCAGGAATCCTGGCTGGAGCACTCGGAGGCGTTCCGGGAATGGGATTAACCCTCGGGATGCTGGCAGCACATGGAAAGGCAGCAGCAGCCATGTGGGATGGTCCTGGGTGCTGCAGGATGGACAACACCTCCAGGAAAATCACTCCCAGGAATGTGGGAGCACCGGAACAGTGGGAGGAGTGATCCCTTTCCTTCCATGGATCTTCTCCAGCTTTTTAAGGAATCAGAAAGGTATGGCAAAGGCTCCTAAGCTACACCCTCACTTTGTCCTTTTTCAATGTTATTCCCCCTCATTCCCATGTTTTTGGCCAGCTCCACACACGAGTTTGGAATCCAGGGCAGAACTTCAGGGAAGTCCGGTGTCCACTCGAGCCGTGGCCGCAGCAGCCGAGCCCCGAGCGTGGCCGAAGGACCCGGGGTCACCTCTGTGCCCCTGCCACGCCCCACACCCACACTGACCTCCCATTCCTTCCCAAGGGTCCTTCCCAAGGATTTCTCTCCCTCACCTTCATGGGGTTCTCGTCGTACGTGGGGGTCCCGAGGTCCATCTCGGCCTCGTGCTCCAGGCTGGCGTCGTCGCCGGGGCTGTCCCAGGTTGGAGGATCCCACTGGGTTTGTCTGGAGGAAGGGAGACAGACCCTGGTCACCTCCTTGGAGAAACCAGGACCTGCTGATGGATTATCCCATCAGCTGGCACGTCCGGATTCCTTCAGCCATCAGAATTCCTGGCACGCCGAATTCACGGCCTCGTCCTGCTCCTAAGGATGAGCTTGAGGATTTCTAAGCTGGAGAAGGTTAAAACCAAGCAGGAAGAACTGGAAAAAGGGAATTTGCACCATTTTCTACCACGGAGACGCTGTGGGATCGAGGGATGTTCATCACCAGGATGAAATTCCCAGCATGGAAAAGTGGGAACATCCCAGCAGAGACCCCAGTTGGGTCTCCTCATCTCATCCTTAGACTTCCGACCAACACAATTCACCAATTCCTGCTCAATTGGTTTTAATTCCAGGTGTTTGAAGGTCTCCTGCCCTGCTGTTGGCGTGCCAGGGAGCAGGGAGGAATCCAAAGGGAGATGGAAAAGATTCATGGATGCAGAGAAATGCATGCCAGGAACAAGAACTGACAGCAGGAAACGGATACAGAAGAAAATATTCCTGGTTTATCCCTCCAGAGGTGGATTCCCATCCACACCTTGGAAATTAAAAAAAAAAAATATCCTTTTTAGAAGCTTGAAATTCGTTATAATTCCAGGTAAATCCATAGGGATTGATCCCAAACCTGGTTCTTTCCAAAACTGATGGGAAAGGTGAGGGGAGAACATTGGGAAAATTGTGTTTCTTGCTATGGAGGTGGGAGCTGGGCTCTTCTCCCGAGAAACAAATGATGGGACAAGAGGGAATGGCCTCAGGCTGTGCCAGGGGACGTTCAGGTTGGACACTGGGAAAATTCCTTCATGGAAAGGGCTGTCCCTGGACAGCGGTGGAGCGCCCGTCCCACAGGGATCCCAAAGCCCTGTGGATGTGGCACCTGGGGCCGGGGGCCAGCGATGTCCACACTCACCTGGTGACCACGTGGTAGTAGTAGATCTTTCCCTCGGGATCCCGGGCCGTTTTCCAGTTGGGAGGGAGGACGATGGTTTTGGGTTTGGGAGGCGAAGGCGGAGGCAGATCCAGGAGGTTGTTGGTGACCACCAGCTCCGGCTGGAAACAGCACGGAAAGGGTGAAGAGAAAAGTCGTGAGGGGCCACGAGAGGTGCCCTGAGAGCTCTTTATCCCAGGGGAAAACCCTCCCCATGGCTTTGGATCCAGCAGTCCTCACCTGCTGGATGGGCTGGGGCTGCCCGGCCGCCACGATGGTGGTGACGGCCGTGGGGGGCTGCACGATGACTCCCTGCGGATGAGCCGTGTAGATCTGCTGGCCCTGGATGTACTGGAGACCCGGCTGGGCATAGCTCTGCAACAGGGAATCACACTCAGATGGTTTTCCCAAAAGAAACCTCTCCTGGAGGAGCGCAGCTTCCACCAGGTCAGGCTGCTCCAAGCCCCAATGTCCGACCTGGCCTTGGGCACTGCCAGGGATCCAGGGGCAGCCACAGCTGCTCTGGGAATTCCATCCCAGCCTCTCCCCACCCTCACAGCCAGGAATTCCTTCCCAATATTATCCTTAGATTTTTGGAATGGAATTAATTCTGGTAGCTCCAGAAATGCTTCCAAAATCCAGGGGAAGCTGAGCTCCCACATCCATGTTTTACTCTGTTACTCAGCTCCTGTCCACAAACCTCCCTTCAGCAGTCCAGAAACCAACACAACTTTTATACAGGTTCTGAAACATTCCCACAAGCTCCAAATTCCTGATCGGCCCCAATGACTGTGGAATCATCATCCCTGGAAGTGTTCAATATCCCCCATCCCCAGATATTCTCAATATCCCCCATCCCTGGATGTTCTCAATATCCCCCATCCCTGGATATTCTCAATATCCCCAATCCCTTGGAATATCCAAGGCCAGGTTGGACATTGGGGCTTGGAGCAGCCTGGGATAGTGGGAGGTGTCCCTGCCCATGGCAGGGGGTGGATTGGGATGTCCTTTAAGGTTCCTTCCAACCCAGCACATTCCAGGATTCCGTGATTCCGTTTGTAGATGGAAAATACCCTGGAATGCTCTCTTCCCCTACTCCTGGGGCAGGAAGTTCCCTGAGAAGAGCCAAGAAGATGCTCCAACACGAGAAGTAACAGAGAGTGAGTAACTCAGCTCCCAGCTGGTTCCCCTGGCTCCAGGGGCGTTCCCAGCTGGAATTACCTGCACGATGGGCGGGGTGGTCTGCGAGTAGGGAGAGGTCACTCCGTAGACGGTCTGGCAGGTCTGGCCCTGGTAGTAGATGGCCGGTTGGGACTGGGCTGGGGAATAGGGCTGCTGGACAGCCACGGGCTGCTGGCTGGAATCCCACACCCCGTAGCTCTGGCTCTGCACCGCGCCGGCGGCGGCGGCGGCCACCGGCAGCACGGCCACGTTGGCCTCCTGGTGCACCACGGCGTCGCTGGGGGCCACGTACTGCGGGGTGGTCACCTCCATGGTGGTGGCCACGTGCTGGACGACGGGCACCGGCTGCGGCGTGCTCAGGGCGGGCTCCACCGTGTGCCCCACCAAAGTCTGGGAATGCTCGTATCCCGCCGGAGAGCACATGGAGTCCATGGTGGGCGTGGGCAGCAGCACCTTGCCGGCGTTGGGGTTGCTGGGATCCACGTAGGCCTGCATGGGGTATCCCGGCGGGTATCCCATGAAGCTGTGGTGGGGCGTTCCGTAGCCCATGGAGTCGTAGGGGAGCGGGGACGTCATTCCCAGGTTTTGGAGCTGCTGCTGCTGTTTCTGGGCTTCCCGTTGGGCCACCTCCTGCTCGAAGAGCTTCCGGCGCTCCTCCGTGGACAGCTTGTTGCGGTCCTTGGGCCGGACTTTCTTCTTGGAAGAGGCTGGCGTGTCATACCTGGGAGAGAGGGAACGGGGAAAGGGCTGTGAGACCTCAGGAAGCTGCAGGCCCGGGGCTCCGGCAGCAAAAGGGACGGTGGAAAACCCGGAATGCCCAACAGCAGCGGCGATTCCCAAAAGCATTCCCTTTTTTCCAGCTGTCTGAGCAACTCAAGAGAAACTCCCACTGGTGCTGCTTATCCACAGGGAGCCAGGGCAGGGGGTCAGCAATCCCAATGGATTGGCCAACATCGGCCTGGTGCTGATGGAGATGAGAAGATGGCAGAGAAGGAGGAGGAGGAGGAGGAGCTGCTCCAGGATACCTGGAGAGGGAGGGAACATCTCCAAGAGAAGCCAAGGAAAGGTCACGATCTGCAGGGTATCCCAAAGTGCTGGGAACGCTCTGCCGTGTTTTCCTAAAGCAGGACCACCAAGGAATCTGGAAGAGGCTCCCAAACAGGAGCAACTCATGCCACGGCACCTTCCCCCTCCAATTCCAGTGCTGGAATGAGAATTCCATCTTTCCAGTCCGGAACCCCCACACAGGAGCTGCGGACACGGCAAAGAACAAGGGAATCACAAGCAGCACATTCCTGTTTGGAATTCTGCTCGTGCCCAGACCACAACTTCAGCTTCAAACAATAATGGTGTGGATGGGTTTTTTCTTAATTCCTTAAGAGTTTTCATCCCAAAATGCAGAGCAGCTGGAGAGATTTTTCCAGGGAATTAAAGAAGGAGGGGGAGAAAAAAAAACCAAAAGGCCTAAGGACTTTGATCAAAGGCCAACCAAGGAAAATTTCAGATCAAAGGCGGATATTTCCAGACGTTACGAGCGTGGTAAAACAGGGATCACAAGGAAAAATGCTTTGCAGCCTTAACATAATGGATTCTACAAAGCATCCAGGATGTTCTCCACATACTCCGTGTCGCTGGGATCCATTTACATATCAAAAGCACATTGCTACCAACAGATCCGCTGGAGCCGTTTCCTGGCATTCCCAGAGGAGCTGCAGGATCCCTTAATGGGAACCTCATTGCCGTGAGGAGTTTGATTTCCCTAATTAAAGTCTTTCCTGGCACTGCCTGGAGAGTTGGGAAGAGCAGAAGCAGCCGCTGTGGAGGGAGTGGGGAGAAGGAAACCGAGGGTTTGTTTAGCGTTCCCTTCTCCATCTATTTGGTTATTTTCCTTGTTAAATCCTTGGGATAACAAAGGGGGATGCTCAGAGTGGGGAGAACATTCCCAGAGATGGATGTTGCTCCTTCACGGGACGAAGAGCCAGAGCAGCAACTCCTCACCCAAAAAAAAAAAGTTTAAAACGACCCCGAAAACCCAGGATTTACTTCCTGGGGAGGTTTCCAGCCTCGTTACAGGGGGATAGATTTACATCTGTATTTTTTATCCAGATGTTTCCAACTTTCCCAGCTCCGCTCGACGCGAGGTTTCCTCGTCTGGCTGACTCGGCACCAATTGTTCCCTAATTATGGAGCGGCTTTGAGAGGGACAACAGAAATGGATTCCTGGAAAGGAAATTCCATGGTGTTTTTCCTGCCTTTACCACGATCTCTGAACTGCAAGACATGGAATATTTTCCTTCTCTTCATGAGGAGTCGCAGTCTCAGGCCTGGCAGTGATGCCACCACTCCCAAGGGAAGGCAGGAGACATGGCACCGGCCTGCTGGGATCACAGCTACCTGGATTTTGTCCTTACAGGAATGTTTAGGGAATAATCACTCAGTCAAGGAAGTTCTGGAGCTAGAAATCCTGGTTTGGGCACTGCTCCCTCCTGTTCAGGCAGGGATTGCTCCGAGTCCAGAATAATTACCAGCACACTGGGAAGAAGGGGAGGAGGAGAAGGGAATGGGTTTTGAAGGACCCAAGGAGCTCTTTGCATTAGGAGGGCTGCATCCTGGAATTCCTGGATTCCCCTGGATCCCTGGCAGTGCCCCAGGCCAGGCTGGAAGTGCTTGGAGCATCCTGGGAGAATGGAAGGTGTCCCCATGGCACAGGGTGGGACTGGATGGGCTTTAAGGTCCTTCCAACCCAAAGCATTCCATGACTCCTAATTTCTGTGCAGGAGCTGGCAGCGCTTCCCTCATTTCCCAAAACCTCATTCCCAAAACGCCTGCAGATGGAGGTGCAGGTTATCCCTGAGCAGAAACCACCAACACCACGGAACTGCCCAACTCCCGGGAACAAATCTCACCACCAGATTCCTTCAGGAGAAAACTCCCTGCCCCAGCCCTGGGCGATTTCAAAGATCTCCAGGACCGTTTTTCCTGCAGATTTTACCCAGGAATACTGCAGATCCCTGGAATATGGGAACCTCACTGCCGTGAGGAGTTTGATTTCCCTAATTAAAGTCTTTCCTGGCACTGCCTGGAGAGTTCAGAGCAGAAGCAGCCGCCGTGGAGGGAGTAGGAAGAAGGAAACCGAGGGTTTAGCATTCCCTTCTCCATCTATTGGGTTATTTTCCTTGTTAAATCCTTGGGATAACAAAGGGGGAATCCCAGGAACACGGCAGATCCCTGGAATGTGGCGGATCCCTGGCAGCACTTGCCTGTCCTCCGGCCTCTTTGTGCCCCGCTCGTAGCCCGAGGACGGCGGGGACAGGGAATCTCTCCGTCTCTTCCTCTCCTTGCTCTGGCTCTGGCGCTCCGGATCCCGCTCCCGGCTCAGGATGGGGTTCTTGGGAGTAGGGGTCTGATCCCGGAGCCCGGCTGCCTCTCTCCCACGGTCAGCTGTTGGGAAAACAGGGAAGAGGGAGGGAATTTTTATCGTTCGGAGTATGAAGAATTCCCCTCTCCTAGAACAAGAGGAAACGGCCTCGAGTTGCACCAGGGAAGGTTCAGGCTGGATTTGGGAATACTCCTCATGGAAAGGGCTGCCCAGCCCTGGTCCAGGGCAGGGGTGGAGTCCCCATTGCTGGAGGGATTTAAATCCATGTGGATGTGGCACTTGGGGACACGATCAGGGGTGGCCTTGGCAGTGCTGGGGGATGATTGGACTCAGTTTGGGAGGGTTTTTCCAAGCTCACCAATTCCATGATTTTAAGTTCTAGGTTGCTCTGCACCACCCTCGGGGCTCCATCTCCCACCACCCACCGCTCAGGTTATCCAGGAGCTGCTTCCCAGGAGCCACGGAGGCAGAACATCCCTTGGCATTCCCATGGGAGCAGAGGAAAACATGGGAAAAGGTGAGGACTTACCACTGCTCTCCTTTTCTGCTTGGCTCTTCTTCGGGATGCGATACACCTCCTGTGGAAAAGGCACGAGCGGGGTCAGAATTCCAGCTGCTCCCAAAACCACCCCAAACAGCCACGAATCCCATAAATCCTACATTGATAGGGAACCACCAAAACAGGGCCTCTTGAGGGGAAGTTTTGGGGGTTTTGTGGTGCTTTCCATACATTTCCTCTGCTCAGTGTTCGATTTTTGATGGATTTAGGTGGAATTTTGGGCCAAGAGCTCCAGGAGGAGCTGTAGGGTCCTACACCATCCATGGGGATGGAAGAGTGTCCCACCAGCACCTCCTGCTGTCCCTGTCCTTGTCTCCAGGGCGGTTTTAGATTGTCCTGCCAGGAGCAGGGAGTTGGGCCTGGGGATTCCCACAGGTCCCTTCCGACTGCAGGTATTCCATGGGTCTGTGATCCTGGCCCTGGGGGCCAACATCTGCTCCCCTGCTCATGGACCAGCCCTGGGCTTCTCCTGGCTCCCAACAGCCTCCCTGGGGACAGGGTCCACATTTCCATGATGTTCCCAAGGTCTGGTGTTTGATGTTGGAGCATCCCAAGGGAAACGAGCAGGAGGACAAGGCCCAGCTCCAAGTGACCCCTTCGACCCCTGCTGGAGCTGCTGAGATCAGACCCCAACACCCACCACTCCTTCAACTCCAAACTCCAAACCCTCTGCTCATCCAGCTCCTCCCTCAGCACAGGAGAGAGCCCAGAGGAGGCCCCGGAGCTGCTCCCAGGGATGGAGCCCCTCTGGAGCCAGGCTGGGAGAGCTGGGAATGCTCCCCTGGAGAAGGGAAGGCTCCAGGGAAAGCTCCGAGCCCCTGGCAGGGCCTAAAGGGGCTCCAGGAGAGCTGGAGAGGCACTGGGGACAAGGCATGGAGGGACAGGACCCAGGGAATGGCTTCCCACTGCCAGAGGGCAGGGATGGATGGGATCTTGGGAAGGAATTCCTGTCTGGGAGGGTGGGGAGGGGCTGGGATGGAATTGCCAGAGCAGCTGTGGCTGCCCCTGGATCCCTGGCAGTGCCCAAGGCCAGGCTGGAGCACCCTGGGATAGTGGGAGGTGTCCCTGCCCACAGCAGGAGTGGCACTGGATGATCACAAAGGTCCAGGTGGAGATGGCACCGTGGGAAGGAAGGGAAGAAGAGCTGGGAATGAGGATCAGAACTTCCCTAAGGTCAGGTTTAGCACAACATCCCTGCTAAACCCCACTGGAGTGGGCAGCACTGGCTCTTCCTGTGCCACTGGCACCAACTGTGCATCCCCACAATTAGGAAATGAGGTTTGATGAGGTTTAGCACCTTTCCATGCTCCACTGTATTTTTAACTGGAATATTCTGGCACTTCCAGTGTAAATCCCATTTTATCTCAGTGAGGCTCACAATCCTACAGAGGTTTTACAGCATTCCCGACTGTTCAAGTGCTGAAAGCTCGGAATAAAAAGCTCATTTTTGTTTCATTCCAGCTTCTATCAAGCCCTAGCTCTGTTCCCTTCCCGAAGGAATAGAGTATTCCCAAGAATTCCCAGTTGTTTCCAGCTGAATGGGATGAACCAGCTGCTTTGTGCCTGACGGGGCATCCCGGATGGAGCAGCAGCTGCATCCCAAAAAAACCCCGTGAAATCACAAAGGAGATGCTCAGTTCCACACAAAGAAATTGTTTTGGGGAGCTGTGCTGACATTCCAGCTTTCCCAGGGCACCTTCCCGAAAATATCCTTTCATTTAGGCCCTGGATGAGGCAGAGTGGGAAAAAAGACGGATTCAACTATTCCTGGGGAGAGAAGGCTGCTCCAGTTGGGAATTTAAAGCTCCCACAAGCCCAGAAATGTGGAGTTTACCTTGATTTGACTCTCGGATTTTACAGAATACCCTTTTTTTTTTTGGTTTTTAAGTCCTTGAGTTTTTAAAGCTGTTTGGGAATTAATTAACGGGTGGCTCAGGGGGCTCATTAGCAACGTGTCCACCCCCAGGCCTGGATGGGCTAAAAACGAGAATTTCCTTTAGTGGAAAAAAGGAAAGGAGAAGAAACCCCGCTGTGGTTTGTCCACGAGGCAAAACCACTTCAAAAGTGCTGCTGCTGGTTAAAAAAAAAAAAGGGATTTGGGCCAAGACTTTTAGGTTTTTTAAGCTATTTTTGCTTTTCCATAGAGCTTGCACATAGCACGTGCAGTTTGAAGGATCTACAAAAAAGGGAGGCATAAAAATTCCATAAAAATGCCCTTTTTTAGTTGTTTTTATTTGTCTGAATGTTTGCTATGGGTTAAAAGACTCCAAATCCAGGGTTTTTCAGATGAAATGTAAAGAAACGAAGCAGCAGCTCCATGTTTGGGGTGTTGAGGGAGGCAGGAGGAGCCCATAATTATACAGGATTTATATATTTATAAATGATGTCATCTCTGTAATGTCCCATCACGGAACCATGGAATGGTTTGGGCTGGAAGGGACCTTGAAGCTCATCCAACTCCAACCCCCACCACGGTCAGGGAACCTCCCACCAGCCCAGCGTGCTCCAAGCCCCATCCAGCCACCATTTATGGATTTAATTTTATTTTCCTGCAGAATTCCATGGCTATGGATGGCAGGGATGATCTTGCCTCTCACTACCTCGTGTGGGATGGAGGTGACCACAGGGGCAGGTTCTGAAGCCCCAAAATCACCTCCCAGCAATGGCTTTCCCAATTTTCTTTATTTCTTTCCCACATTAAACTCCTAAAAATGTTCATTTTCAGAGCAGCACATCCAGAAAATCCCCAGGGCTGTTCCCAGAGGGAACGAGGAGCCACCAAGGAACGGGATCGTGGCTGAACTGCGCAGAGGGGAAGGACAACACGAGTGTTGGGAAGAGCTGAACTTCACAACTCCCCAGCTCCTGAAAGAGCTCTGTCCCATTAAAGAGCAGGATGGGGAATGGGAAATGCCTGGGAAAAGGCTCAGTGGGAAGAGGAGGAGGATGAGGAGCATCTGGAGTAAGGGGACTCAGCAATCCCAGCATTGCTGCTCCTGCCACGCCTCGCTTTAGGTGCACCAGGGCACTGGGGGAGCCCATTCCAGGATCCATCCCAACCAGCCCCAAAAAGTCCAGGAAGCCCAAAACCCAAGGTAACTGTGAGCAGGGAGTGAGCTCCGTCCTGTTGGAGATCAACTCCAGCTCTACTCAGCGGAGCCTCCAGCATCCATGTGGGAAGAGGGAGGCAGCAAAGGCTTTGAACCAGGAACAAACGGAGGGGTTTGTCCAAATTGCTCCATGAGAAGCAGATGGTGGTCGGACCAGGCTGGGGAAACTCCCAAGAAAAGCCGATTTTATTTTTGGAAACGGAAGCTGCTGGCTCGGAGCTGCAGAATTCCTCAATCAACGCGACCGCCGCTAACGGGCTCCAAATGGCTCCCGAGCTCCCAGCACAGCTTTGAAGGGATTGCATGGAAAATTAAACGCAGGAGGAAAAGTGACACGAGTCTGTTGGACACAAAAGAGTGGGGATAAAAATGGGATTGAAGCTGTCCAGCCTCAGGCACAACCCAGCCTTGGCTTGGGAAAGGGAAGAGAGAGCTGCAGGATGGAGTCAGGACTCGGAGGATGAACAGTGGGAAAGGAAGATTGTGCCTCGATGGAAACTCCTCCATGAATCCGCCCCTCAGCTGCCAATTGTTCCTGAATTAACGGTTGGACTTGACAACCTTAGAGGTCTTTTCCAACCTTAAGGATTCCATGAGTTTATCCTATGATTCTATGAACTTTCACTGACTTGTTGAAGGAACACAACATGACCAAATCCATCCCCTGCATGGCTGGATCCTCTTCCTTCCCTTCCTCCCTTCTCTCCTCTCTTCCCTCTGTGATCCCAAGGGATGGAGCAGAGCAAGACGAAGGACCAACACCAAGAAATCCCTGCTGGAAGGCCAGAAAATCCCACAGCAAACCACGGCCTGGCCGCTCCCCAATCCTATTGTTTTCCCAAACTATTCCTTGCTCTAAGTGATAACCAATTATGAAATTCCCGATTAAAGCATGGGATGTGCGTGCTGGAGGCAGAGCCAGGCACTCCAGGAAGGCTTCACTGGGAAAGGGACAGGCAAGAGCAGCTTCATGGGGCTTTACCAGGAGAAATCAGAGGAGACTTGGAAAGATCATCCCAGGGGAAGGCGGAAGCACGGCTGGCCTCGGTCACCCAAGACGTCCCATTCAGGGTGAAATGGCCTCCAGGGGAGGTTCAGGTTGGAAATTGGGAAAATTCCTAATGGAAAGGGGCTGTCTGACCCTGGCACAGCTGCCCAGGGCAGGGGTGGAGTCCTCATAGCTGGAGGGATTTAAAAGCCCTGTGGATGTGGCACTTGGGGATATGGGGCAGTGCTGGCCTCAGCAGAGCTGAGGGAAGAGTTGGGCTCAATGCTCTCAGAGGGTTTTTCCAACCCTACCCATTCCCTGATTCCATGATTATTAAGTTCTCAGATGGGAGCAAAAAAAAAGTCCATTTTGGCCCAAGTCAGGGTGAGGGCTCAGCCTTGAGCTCCAAGTCACCGCAAAAGCTTGGAAGGTCAGAAGTGTCCAACTAAAACCTTTTAAACCCAAGACTGGCTCTTCCAAAAGACTTTTCCTAAAACCAAGAGTTTCTCCAACTCACAAGGAAAGGGCCTGTGGGTCCTCAGAGCTACAACTCCCATTCCCAGAAGGTGAGAGCCTCCTCTGGGGTGGAGAAAGATTCCCAAAACTCGGTCCCACCTGAGGCAGAGCGGCACTGAAATGTCCTCTCCTGTCCCTCAGCTCAGCTCCTCAACCTCAGCCATCAAGTGGACATTGGGAAGAGCTTCCCAAGCTTGGCCCTACGGCGTGTTCCAGTGATTCCAAGAGCTCTGTTGGCCACCACACCACGTGCCACCTCCAGCACGGGGCCTCTCCGCACGGATCAGCCCACGGAGCCTTACCTGAGCGCCATCCACCTGGAAGAACCACGTGGAACCACCACCTGTGCCCTTGCCTTTGGCACGGGAGGGAGTTTTCAGCCCGGGAGAAGCCATGCGGCGCCTCCTCGGACAGCGGGAACGGCGCCCACGAGCCCGGGCTGAAAACTCATCCCGCTGGGAATTGTGAGTGTGTGTTGTGCCGGGGGTGTGGCCGTGGCCAGCACTCCTCATGGAGTCGGGAGTGTTGGAGCCCTGGAAGGACTTACGAGTCCTGTGTGTAGAGGTAGAGAAAAAAATTAAGCTCACTTAAATCCTTTCAGGCCAGGAGCTGGGATTTCCCCGGAGCGACGTCCATTGCCGGCAATGGACGCACCAAAATAACGTCGGCATCCCCGAGTTAACCACCTCTGTCCTCCTTTCACCTATCACACTGCTCATGCATCATCCAGCTTCCCAACCATCTTCCCGGCTCTTCACGCTATGGCCTCTCCCTTCTTCCGCACGGAGTTGGAGAAAAGGAGCCCCTTGGTCAGCTCTGGCTGCCCGGAGAAGCTGGATGGAAACGGTGGAAATTACAAGGGGGTCATCAGCAAGGCTGGAGAGGACAGCGCTAAAGTCACGACGTTTCCGACCCTCCCGCCCCCCAGCCAAGGCCAGGTGTTCCACCGCTCCAAAATCCCGGCTTTTCCAAAGCTTGGATGTGCCGGGACGGGCACCCGGGGGTGAATTATCCATCCCCCTTCCAGCTTGGATTTGTCTTTTAGACATCCGGGGTGGGCTTTGGTGGCACCTCATGAGGTGAGAGTTGGACAGAGGCAGTTAACTCCCAGAGCCATGAAAAAGTCCGGGACAGGATAAATTCCCAGCTCCCAGTTTCCCTACAATTGTTTTAGAGAGAAATCACAGTGGTCACAGCCCCCTGTCACGATCCGGCTTTTTTGGGATGGATTTGCTGGGATTACACTTCAAGCTCATGAGATCCAACCCCATCCCTACAGCCAGACCACGACCTCATGAATAAATACACAGAGAGGATGAGGATCCACCCCAAAATATGGGAATATGTCAGGACTCCGTGGTCCGACCACAGCTTCAACAAAATTCTGTAGATTCCCAAGCTGAGCTTCTCCAAGCTCCAAAGAAAACACCAATCTTGGGGATAAAACGACACCATCAGATCAAATTTGGTCTCAGACCAACATTTTAAAGGGAGTTTTGTGAAATTTCACACGTTTTATCAGTATTTTATCATTTTCTCTGTGCTGTCCCCATGCGCATGAGCGTGGAAGGGAACACGGCTGTTCCAAAGGAAAAACTCACTCTGGATACCCGAAACAAGACTCCAAAGCAGAGCGGGACGAAGGCCTGACTTAACTTTCGGTTTAAAACAGGTTGGACTTGATCTTGGAGGTCTTTTCCAACCTTATCAGTTCTCTTGGCAATGATGGAAAAGGACTTTTTCCTTTTTAACCACAAACTCAACCTGACGGTGTCACTTCAAGAGGAAAAGCACACCAAGAGTCTGCAAATTCCAATCTGGTAAAGGATCAGATCCACTTGGAACAAAGGGAAGGAAAACACCAAACCACAACCCAAGCTCTCTACAGAAATGTATTTTAGTCACCTCGCTTCTTCCCCCTCTAAGATTTGGGGCACAAATGACTGTGCCCAAAATCTGTGAGTTTCCTGGCAGGATCTGATCCTCCTGGAAAATTCAGACTGAGGCAAAATGTCCCTGAATTCTCCTGGAATCTCGGCATTTCTAAATCCTGGTGTTTGCAGCTACAGAATGGCACAAGCAAAGCTTAAGGTGAGGTCTCCTGGTGCCGCAGCACAATTAACACCCATTATTTTAATTAACCTCTATCATTACTTGTTATCAAAGCCAATGGGTAAATAAACTCCTTAGCTCTGTGATGCATCAGAAAACATTAATTTGCTTAAAACTACTTCCCGTAATTAAAGCGGGGCTGGTGGTTGATTGAGAGAAGGGCAGAAGAGCCTCCAAGTCCCACCGAGCCCACAGGAAGCTGGAATTGCAGCAGCACCCTGGATTCCTGCTGGATCCTCAGGAATCACTGGGTTTGGACTCATAAGAGAGGCTCCCACCCCTCCTGCCCTTGAATATAAGGAATATGAAATAATACTTGGAAGGCGATCCTACAGAAGCAGCAGACAGGTGAGGAGTTTCCAAAGATCTAAAGAAACCCAGGAATGACTGAAGTGTTGAGTGGAGAGTGAGATCCACAGAACCATGGAATGGTCTGGATGGGAAGGGAACTTAAAGGACATCCAGTGCCACCCCTGCCATGGGCAGGGACAGCTCCCACTGTCCCAGGCTGCTCCAAACCAATTCCAGCCTGGCCTTGGACACTTCCATGGATGGGGCTGCCACAGCTTCTCTGGGAAGCTGTGCTGGGGCCTCCCCAGCCTCAGAGCCAGGAATTAATTCCTTCTTAACCACTGATCTAAATCTTTCCCCTTTTAGTTTAAAACCATTGCTGGAATGTCATCTTAAATCCCATCAAGAAGGAGCTGCTGGCTGAAGATGACACTGGCCACCTACAGGACAGGGACAAGATTCCAGAGGACAGAGGGAGCCACCAATCCCTTCTCTGGAACAAGTTTTCTGCTCCAGAAGACCCTGGTGGGAGTGAAACCACTGAAGTCCCAAATAACACCCAAATCTGGGCACTTCCACCTACAAACACCCAGGGCTTGATCCAACATGGCCTTTGAGAGAACCTGGTGTGGCCACCAGACCCTTCTCTGGAAGCTCCACACGGTGCAGATGAAAAGCAGAGGTTGAAAGGACAGGAAAAGCTGAGGATGTTGGGATAACTGAATTCAGAGAATCCCAGAATGCTTGGGCTGGTAGGGACCTTTGAGATCATCCAACTCCACCCCCTGCCATGGGCAGGGACACCTTCCACTATCCCAGGGTACTCCAAGCCCCAATGTCCAACCTGGCCTTGGACAATTCCAGGGATGGAATCCAGGAGCAGACAGTCCATCAGTTTGTTTCAACATTGATGGATATGAGCCACTTCCACCCAAAACGCTCATGGCATCTCTGGCCTCTTTTCCTGATGGCTTTTCCTGATGGAATCTCAATCCCTCAGAGCCGCCCTTTCCCTGGACAGCCTCAAAAACATGGGATGACAGAGGTGTCCTTGTGTGCCCAAACCCAACCAGCTGCTGATTTCAGTACCTGGACTCAGGTCACACCCAGGGCAGCTTGCACCAGAGGATTTATATAGAAAGCACTTTTTGTGCAGAAAGGACCATTTCAGTTACCAAGTATTGACCAAAAGACATCAAACCAGCCCCACTTGCACCACACCGCCACCAAATCCATGTTTTCCTTAGCTCCAGGTGCTGGAGCTGCACGGAGCTGCCTCTTACCTTGAGCTCCTTCCAGCTGTCGAGCAGCCTGGTGGCCAAGTCGCTCACATCCACGATTTTATCCGTCTGCTCCTGGCTCCTCTCGCTCTCCACGTCGGAAACTCCTTCCTCTTCATCCTGCGACGGCGTTTCCATGGCCATGGGCTCTTCCAGCTTCGCTCCGTTGCTCTCCTTGGCCTCTGCCTCAGGCTCAGCCTCCAGCTCTGCAGGCTGGGATTTGCTGCTCTCCACCGGCGCCTCCACAGCAGTTTTGATGTCCTGTTGCTGCTGCTGCTGCTGCTGCAGCTGCTGCTGCTGCTGCTGCTCCTCCGTCGCCTCCATCGGGGCTGCCTCCAGCTGGTCCAGGTCCTCCTTGCCCTCCTTCCCTTCCAGCTCGCTGGTGGTGTCCGAGATGGCGCTGTCCATGCTGTTCTCGCTGATGATCTTCAGCCTCCGGAACACCAACTTCTTGGGGGTGTCCCCGTCGCCCTCCACGCTCTGCTTGGCCGAGAGCTCCGGGGTGTTGAGCGGGGTGTGGGCCCGGGACGTGTTCTCGCTGGAATATCCGTCGCCCTCGCTGAGCTGCGGCACCGCCGTCTTGGTCTGAGCCCAGCGCTGGATGATGGGCAGCACCTTGCTCTCCTCCAGCATGTTCTTGGTAGGGATGGGCAGCAGCTCCAGGGTCTTCATGATCTAAGGGGTAAGGACAAGCAGGGCATCGTCAGAGCCATCAGGATTTAAAGCTGTGTCCAACCTGGAATAACTCGCTTTTGTCGGGAAGAATTAACTCGGGAGTATCAAGGTGAACACTGAATCCCAGAATGGTTTGGGTGGGAAGGGACCTTAAGGATCATCCGTTCCACCTCCTGCCATGGGCAGGGACACCTCCCCCTATCCCACGTCGCTCCAAGCCCCGTCCAACCTGGCCTCGGACACTTCCAAGGATGGGAAGTCCACAACCTCTCTGGGCACCCTGTGCCAGGGCCTCACCACCCTCACAGCCAAGAATTCCTTCCCAATATCCCATCTAAAATCAAAGTATCTGATCTAATCGATCTAATGATGGTCACAGGTCATAGGTGAGGGATTTGGGGAAGAATTTCTCCATGGAAAGGGTTGTTAAACATTGGAATGGGCTGCCCAGGGAGGTGTTGGAGCGCTCATCCCTGGAGGTGTCCAAGGAAGGTCTGGAGGTGGCACTCGGTGCTCTGGGCTGGGGACAAGGTGGGCATCGGGTACAGCTGGGACTCCATGACCTTGAACTTCCAGATGTCTTTGGGCATCCAATCCCAAGCTGCTTATGGAAAACCCAAACATTCCAGTTCCATTTCAGACTGTCAGGATCTCAGATTCCCTGTGCTTCAGCATGGAATAAACAGCAACAGCAGCAACCTTTAAGTCTGGCTCATGGAATCTGCCTCAGGAATCTAAGGAAAACCACAGGAGCAAATTCCTTCCGTTTATTAAGGATGTGCCTGAGGGCAGAAGTTTCAGGCCCACAGTTCTGAGGCACCTGAGTTTTGTTTTCCATGAACACTTGGCACGGATTTGTATTTAAAAAAAAACAGAAGGAAAAGAAAATCCTCGTGATCCCGAACATGCAGCAAAGCTGCCAAAACCGTTTTCCCCAAAAAGGGGAAAGTCCAGACTTCCCATTCCTGGAGGGATTTAACAGCCCTGTGGATGTGGCACTCAGGTTAGTGGTGGCCTCGGCAGTGATTGGGAATGGTTGGACTTGATCTTAAAGGGCTTTTCCCACCTGGAGGATTCCGTGGGGGCTCCCAATCCCAGGGAATTACTGACCTCCAGCTGCAGCTTCAGGTTGTTGGCGGTGCTTCCTCTGCCATCGCCCAGCTCCGTCATCCAGATCCAGAGCAGGGACAGGCCGTGACACTCCAGGAAGGACTTCAGGCAGGACTGGGAGTGAGTGTTCTGGAGAGCCAAATGTGGGAATAGTCAGAGACTTCCAGACAAAACCATGGCAAACTGCTCCACTGGGATCACGGTGAAACCCACGGCAGAGCCAGAACTCGGCACCTGAGCGGGTCCAACCTGATTCAAGTGGCTGGAACTGCTGGGACTGGAGCAGGGATTCAGCAGCAGGACCAGTATAACCATTACAGCTCATACTGGGGAATAAAATGGAAGGATAATGGATCCTGGAGCCGTTCGGCTGAGCTCGGGATGCTGCGACAAGGGCAGGACCCGCCTCCCACATTCCCCCTCTTCCTCTGAGGACGCCACGTGAACAGGACCTGGATCCCTCCCGCTGCCAGGGCTGCTGCTCACCTGGATGAGTTTGAGGCAGGTGAGTTTCTGCTCCAGGGTTTCGATCCGGACCATGAGCCGGGACAGGCTCAGCACCTGGTTTTTGTCGGAGAGGCCCTCCCCGTTCTCCAGCAGCGCCTCCAGCTCCCCATCCACCTGCACAGCCAAAGGAAAACAACCTCAGCCATGGAATTCCCTGGCTCCAAGCTCTGTTTTCCCGAAGGAATGCCAGATTTTAGCTCTAGGCAGGTGGAAATTCCAAGTGGTCGCACCAAAACCCTCCCGGTTTATCTTCTCATGTAGGAAAACAAGCTAAGAAATTATCTTTAATTGCTAGTAAAGCTTATTCTTTATATTCTGAATTGTAGAAATCCTTTATAAATCTGTAATAGGTCTGTGGATTATAAATTGTAACAGATTTATGATCCTTACAACCAGAGGTTCCCTCCCCACACAGACACTGGAATACCCCCCATCATCATTTCGTGACTAATTAGTGTTTTAAAGCACCCTCTAAATGATTTAGGAATTATTTCCTGGCTTCCTCACTCTCTGATACAGCAAATAAAAATGAAAACTGGCATTTTTAAACTTCACAAAGGAATTAGGAATAAACCTTCTCCATAGGAATGGAGGTTTGTGTCTTCAAGGATGGAGTAATTACAATTTGTAGGAATTAAAGGAGAGCCTGTGCAGGTTCTTGCCAAAGATTTCACCCGGAACAATTCCTTTTGCTCTGGATTCTCCGTACTTTTTCCACACAGTGTGAACCCATCCCTACAATTCCAAGTGTTGCCTCTAAGCCAAAACAATTTAGAGGCTCAAATTCCACCTCCCAACCTGGAGATGGCCAAACTCTGCCCTTGGAGCTGCCAAATTTCACGTGATGCCCTAAATGGTGAAGCCAATATTGTTCATCTTCCATTGATGTTTAAAAATCATGGAAAACAACCCGGATTTTTTAATCCATGTGGAATTTATGGTGGGGTTTAGTTATGGATGAGCAGATACTAGACCTGGGAAAGTCCCTCTCTGGTGGGATTTTAAACAAGCAGGAGAAAGGAAATATGGATTTAACCGAAGGTCCAAGAAAACACAAATCTTGTGAAATAAAACCACTGAAGTTGGAAAAGTCTTCCAAGATGATCAATCCAACATTTAATGACACAACCATGGGAAAGACTGAACCCTGAGGTCATCAGGAGCCATCTTCTCCAAGGGAACAGCGACGGGATGAGAGGAAACGGCCTCAAGCTGTCCCAGGGGAGGCTCAGGTCAGACATCAGGGAAATTCCTTCATGGAAAGGGTTGGGTGTGGTGGAATCCCTGAGGGGAGGGACTGAAGGCCGTGTGGAGGTGTCACGTGGGGACCTGGGTGGTCTTGGCAGTGCTGGGGAATGGTTGGACTCCATCTCAGAGGGCTTTTCCAAGCCCGGGGATGGCGGGAGAGCCGAACTCACCGAGTCCTTTTTCCGGGAGCGTTCCTTCTTCATCTTGCCGCCGGCCGCGCGGATGCTGACCCGGTTCTCCCCGCCCAGGTAGCCCCGGCAGTTGGAGGAGCCACAGAAACATTTCTGGGCCTCTTTGCTGTGGGGGGGACACGAAGGGAGGTTCAACAACAGCTCACAGCCACTCCTCCACCTCCAGAAGCCAAGGGTGGGAACGGCTCTGCATGGAAAAGCCACTGAAAATCCAAATAAAGGTTTTATTCCTGGCACAGCTCCGTGATGCCAAGTTGTGGCAGCTGGAAAGCCAAGCCTGCCTCGCTTCCAGGCTCCCCACAGGTCAAAACCAGGAACTAGAGAGGAAAAAATGGAGCTCGTGGGGCTGACAACTTCTCATCCCACATTGCCATCAATATCCTAATTTTCCGAAGGAATTCATCCTCAGGATTATGTATCCATTAGGAAAAGCTTGCCCTTCATAGCATTTTATATATTTATTTTTTAGATATTTATTTATTGTTTATTTTTTAAATATGTTTCTTCTATAGATATATTATGGCTCTTATATTGAATTTTAGAGCTCAAAAGGGGATAAAGAATGAGCTCAGGACTCATGGAGGCAGCAAAATCCACACGGAAAATTTGTTTTGTGTGCACAGCCGTGGATAATAAATACAATAAATATAATACATGCAATACATGTAATACGTGTAATACATGCAATATAATAAATTATATATATATAATATATATGTAATAAATAAATATAATAAATACAATAAATACAATACATATAATAAATACAATTCTCAAGGAATATTTCTCCCAAGCCTCTGTATTGCCCACTTGACACACCATCCATTTCAAACTCCTTTCCACAATTTCTTGGGAAAACGGCAGGGTTTTATTTTAAACACATGGAATCCACTGGAGGAACGTGGCTCCGCAGTGGTAAAAAACCAGGGAAGCTCAATTCCAGGAATTTTTAGGAAGGAGGAATGATTTTAAAATGCAACTGAAAACTCATTCCTGATCTTCCAGCTTACAGGAAGGGTCTGGAGAGGGATCCAGAAGGAAAAGGAAGGGATGCTCCTTAAGTTACACTTCACCAAACAGTAAGAGAGGAATATTAGGCTCAGGCTTAGCAAAGGGATCCAAATTCCAGGCTGGAGCTTTCCCTGCACCCCTGGGTTAGGCCAGGAAGGTGGAATGTGTTCCTGAGGGGGTTTTACAGCTCCTCGAGTACTTGCAAAGCCATAAACCAGGAGCGGGAAGGGAAGAACGGGAATTCCTGGGGAATATCACAAAGCCTGGAGCTTGGCTAATCAATAACAGGACAGGAAGAAGCAGGGAAGGGAATTCTCTGGGAAAGGGATGGAGTGGGAGCCCAGAGACTCTGGGGAAGACGAGGTGAGCAGGGAATTGCTGCGCCAGGAAATGGGACGTACCCGTATCTCTGGAATTGGTAATCGAACGTCAGCTCCGAGCCCGACGGGACCAGCTTGGTGGTGAAAAATCCAACCCGGAGCTGCCCATTCACCGTCCACTGGGGAAAAGAGATGCCAGGAGTTATTCCAAGCTTGACTCCAGCTTGGCTTTCCCTGAACCCTGTTTAATCCACAGCAGTTTAAAACCGGGCAAAGTGCCTGGTTTAAATCCAGTTGTTTTTGTGTCGCTGATACGGCAGCAACAAAAATTCCCAAAATAAAGAAGGAAAACGCTTCACTCTGAGCTCTCCAGAGGGAGAAGCCGCTGGATTTGATCCAGCTTTTTACCTTTTGGGTCTCACAGTTGGGCTCACAGCTGTGGTTCATGAAACGGGAGCAGTTTCCTTTCTGGGTGGCATCGATGATCTGGAAAGGAAGAAGAAATCCAAGGAAAAAGGCTCATTCCTCGGAATGGGAAGCAGCTACAAACACAACCCACGCAGGAATCATCTCCTTTCTCATCTCCGCTCTTTATTTGATATTCCCCACCTTTCTTTTGGAGATTGGGGTTTGTTGGGACACGAAGTTTCCCCCAAAAAGAGCTCTTGGGTACAGAGATCCTCATTCCCCAGAGTTCTCCAGCGGGATGTGGATCCTGGATTTTGTTTCTGGTAAGACCATGAGGGGCTGGGACGGTGAATTTTTCTCCCACATGCCTCATACTCCAAGGGAAAAGTCTGGACCACTTCCAGAAATAAAAAACCCCTTTTTATAACTGGAAATGCTCCTTTGTGACACTTCGAATCACACAACAATCCCCAAAATCCTTATTTTAGGAGGAAAAAAAACACCAGGAAAAACCACTCCTGAGTATTTTTAGCTCCTTTTCTCTCAAGCTCCCCAGACCCAGAAAGTCCTGACAGGAGAGACAAGGAGAATCTGAGATGGAATTTCTATTTATCCCCCTTGTTCTCAGGCAGAGGGAACAGCTCCACATCCCACGGAGCCGAAGCAGCCATAAATAATTAAGGATATCTGATATATAAATATTCCAGAGGCAATCCTGCACGGAGGGACTCAGCCAGCTAAAAATACCCCAATTTTGTGGAGTTTCATGTGACAGGAAATGTGGATTTTTGGTGTATTTGAGCACCCAGGAAGGGCGAGTTTGGCCTGGAGCATCTTCCCAAACACAACTTTTCTCCCAGGGATGATGGGATCCCATGGAAGGGACAAGCCATGCTCCATCTTTTCCTTTGGAAGGACACCTTCCCTTCCCTAAGGACACTGGGATACATTTAAGCTGCCACAAATATTGTTGGAACTCAGCAATGGGTTAAAAAACCCCAAGGCTTGAAGTTTCCTTTCCTCAGGAAAACATTCCTGATGGATTCAGGACGTTGCTCCGTGGATTCCCAAGGAGCTGGTGCTGTACACACCCAAATCCAGCCTTTCCCAAAGCCAACCCCAGCAATCCCACTGCTCACCTCATCGTTCTTCAGGGCCATGAAATAATAGTGGATGTTCTTGTTCCGGGCATATTCCTTCACCCGAGCCTTGAATTCCTTGTGATCCAGCACTTCCCCGCAGTATTCCAAGACAAAAGTGTTGCTGCAAGGGGAAAAAAACATCCATTTTCTTAACAAAAAACCACCAAGAAACACAAAATAATCCCTGCTCAGGTGGATTCTTTGAACACAACTCCCAGCCTGGCCATCCTGGTGGTGTAGCAATAATTAAGTGCCTCAATCTCAGGGAATTCTGATTAATTTGGGGTTTTATGCTGTCACATGGGAAGGTGACAGGAGGAGGAAGCTCCCCTTTGAGCAGGGTTTATTCTATATATTCTAAATATTCTAAATATTCTAAATATTCTAAATATTCTAAATATTCTATATATTCTAAATAGTCTAAATATTCTAAATAGTCTATATATTCTAAATAGTCTAAATAGTCTAAATATTCTAAATATTCTAAATATTAATGGAATTCCAGGCTGGCTTGGGTTGGAAGGGAACTTTGAGATCATCCCACTCCAACACCATTCCACAGGCAGGGACACCTCCCACTGTCCCAGGCTGCTCCAAGCCCCAGTGTCCAGCCTGGCCTTGGACACTGCCAGGGATCCAGGGGCAGCCACAGCTGCTCTGGGCACCCTGTGCCAGGGCTGGAGAGCCCTTTCCAGCAGGAATTTCCCCAATTTCCACCCTGAGCCTCTCCTGGCACAGCCTGAGGCCGTTCCCTCTCCTCCCGTCCCTGTTCCCTGCGAGCAGATCCCAAATTCCCCCCGCCGGCTGCCCCCTCCTGTCAGGGACTTGTGCAGAGCCACAAGGTCCCCCCTGAGCCTCCTTTTCTCCAGGCTGAGCATTCCCAGCTCCCTCAGGAATTCTCCAGCCCCTTCCCAGCTCCGTTCCCTGCCCTGGACACGCCAGGATGTTCCCTTCTCCCAGTAAACCTCATCTTGGTCTCCTCATCCTGCTCAGGCCCCACAAGATCTCAACATCCTCCCTCCTCTCCCGGCCTCACCCCAACCAGCACTGGGGAATTACAATCCTGAATTAACAACAGGAGGAAAGATCCCCTCAGGATCTTCTTGTTGTCCAAAGAGGAGGAGGAGGAGGACTTGGGAAGCGGAGAAGTTTTGCAGAGGTGGGAAGAGAAGGACAGACACAGCCGGGACAAAGGGGAAGCAGATTCATCCTGAGAATAAACCATGGAAAGGCTGTTGGGAAACCCTGGAGAGTGGGAGATCAAACAACGGAGGGGCAAACACCAGAGGGGAAGAGGAACACCCAGCAGGGACAAGGAGAAGCTGGAAGGATCTCGGCCGATCTCCTGTGAGGGGAACCCAGAGCCCGCAGGCCCCTTCTCCCTTCGTGAGGGAGTAAAAGAGCGGGAAAAGGCCCGGGGAAGAGGGAAGGCTTACGATGGCAGGTCCTTGGCAGCTCGGAGCCCCCAGCCCTTCTTCTCCGTCAGGATCACCTCCACATCCGCGTGCTGCTTCTTCTGGAAGCGCCGGTTGGAGCAGTAGTCGCCGTTTGGACACCGGGAAGAGCTGAGGGGAGGGGAGGGAAGGGAAGGGAAAGGAGCAAATCAATTCCCAGCAGGGAAACGGCACCAACAGAAAGAGCTCAGATGGGAAATAAATTCCAAATAATCATCATCAATTCCGTGTGAAACCTTCAAATGTGGTTTGCTATAAAAAGCGCAACCACGTGACTGTCAACATGCAAATGCAGATCATTTATTTCTGGGGAGATAAAAACATTTGGAATGCTGATCCCGCTGTATTTCTGTATCAGGGCATCCCAGCGGGGAGGACTGGGCTCTTCTCCCCTTGTTTTGGGGGTTATTCCCTCAAGATATTCCTCACCCTAGGTTTGGGCTATGAGAGAAAAGCAAAAGTTGGGATTCTGCCAGGTAATTCCAACCCTTTCATATGCCGGGGGGGGAATCCCACCGAGCACCCTGTCCCTGCCTCCAGCTCCATGGAGCAGCAAACCTCCTCCAGGAGGGAGAAGGAGACAGCAGCCATAGGCTGGAGAGGCTCTGGGGAGAGGAAATCCAGGAGATTGTGAGGGCTGACCTCCTGCAGATCATCCAAGGATTTAAATCACGGAATGGAGGAATGGTTTGGGTTGGAAGGGACCTCAAGGATCATCTCATTCCATCCCCCTGCCATGGGCAGAGACACTTCCCACTATCCCAGGGTGCTGCAAGCCCCATCCAACCCCTGAACCTGATGCCACGATGATTTTTTGCCTTTTATTTTATACCCCTGTTATGCCTTTTTACAACTTCTGTATTCTTAGTGCTTTTTGCCTGAATTCTTGGACTTGTGTTAGGCTGGGAGATGAAACATTTTAGAGGTTTCATAGTTAGGGAGCAAAACGCCCCAGACCCCAAGGTCCTCTCCAGAACACATTTTGTAAACTAAGATAGAACCACCCAAGGGAAGGTTCCTTGGGGAAGGGGGCTCATTCCAGCCTCTCACTGGAGAATTTATGATAGATATTATTAGTAAATAAAAAGCTAATTAGTGAAACCTATAATGTTATACCAGATCTTTTGGGGGAGATTTTGCGGGGTGCATCGAGGTACATTCAACCTGGGCGTGGTGCACCTAAGGATCCTAAAATACCAAGGTAAAATCCCTTTTTCCCTTCTAATCGTGTTTGCCTCTTGATTTTAAGAGCAGGAAAAGGCACCAAACCCTTCCAGGGATGGGGCAGCCACAGCTTCTGGTGGCAGCTCCCAAGGCCTCTCTAGGCCAATGCAGACACTTTGCTGCCAGCTCCCAGGAATTCCTGGCTTATCTGAGGCATTCCCAAGGGCCAGCCCATGGAACCCCACTCACCACTCGATCATGAGCAGGCGGTTGAGACAATCCTCTCCACAGGCCACCTCCCCCTGAGCCCGCTCCTCCTTGGACAGAGGGGGACACTCACACAGCATCCGCTTGATATCCCGGTGGGATTTGTTCTTCTTCCTGGGGAAGCCATGGGAATACAGGTGAGACAGCAGCCAGCAGGGGAAATTCCTCCTTGATCCTCATCAGTGGTTATCGGAAAAACTGGAAAATTGGTTTCTCGACATAGGGGATTGATAACCCTGGGATAACCACCCCAGGGATAACCAAGGACACTCGGCTTGGTGAGGACTTTGTGATAGCAAAAGGGGATTTCCTAAAGAGAATTCCCAGGATATTGAGCTGGTTTCCCTTCCTCCTCCCTGTCCATGTTTACTTGGACATCCATATTTTAATAGGCAAAGCGGAGGTGTGGTTACTTCAGCCTTGCTGTCAAGTGAGAGGATGAAAAAGAGGAGAAAATCAGAGTTATATAAAAGGCATCCACTGATTCATAAAATCCATAAAGGATTTTGGGAATGCTCTGGAGCGTGGATCGCAACAAGGCAAAAAAATCCATGAGGAAAAAAAAGGGATATTTCAAATTACGGCCATTAGATCTAAAAGAGCTCCTCTGAGATGATAAATAAAGACATGGAAGTAACTGAAACCTTTGGAAAAGCTCCTTGTCTGTCCAAAACCTTTCCCACACCCAGACAAAATTCCCTGTGCCAACAGAGAGGGAGCGAGCTGGCATTTGGGATATTGAACAGGCAGGACCTGGTAAAGCTTTAAGAAAGGGTATAAATAAATCAACCTTTCCCTCAGATCCTCCCATTTTCCAACTCTTCTCAGCACTTGGGACTGTCTGGGCCCAACTGGGGGATTCTCTCCAGGAGAAGAGACCCCAGGGTGGCTTTGCCAGATGTTGGGAATGCAACACCCCTTCCCCTCCCTCCAAAGGATGCCAACTTGGCCATAAAAACCCAACCGTCCTGGAACCAAAGGGAAGTGAAACCCCAAACTTGCTCCAGGAATTAAAACAAGGAAGAAGCAGCCAGTTACCTCTCTGTCAAGTAGACGTTCTCCTCGATGAGGTCGAAGTAACAGGGCATCTTCCCCTGCTTGGCAAACTCCTTCCAGCGCTGCGGGTCCCTGAAGTCATCCATGATACACAACCTGCCCACCATGGAGGAATCCTGCGGCGCTGGCTCCGCCTGCTCCCCCTCCAGCTTCCCCTTCCTCTTCTCCCCGGAGTCCCCATCGCTCTCCGAGTCGCTCTCCAGCTCCGGGCGCCTTTTTTTCGGTGGCCCTCGTTCTTTCGCATCGTTTTTTTCCAAAGCTTTCACCTCTTCCTTCTTCTCCCCGCCCGGCACCGGCTCCTTGGTGGAATTGCTGCTGATCTCGTGCGCCTGCACCGAGCCCTTCTCCTTCTGCCCGGGCACTGGGGATTTTCCGGAGGGGCTGGGAAAGCGGGGCTTGCAGTCCTCATCCCAACGCTCGTCCTCTTCATACTCCTCGTGGTCTTCCGTGAGGGAATCGGGCACCTGCCCTTGGATGCGCTCGTAGTTAACCACGGAGGGTCTGCTGGCCGCCCTGGCATCCCAGTAACCGTTGCCTTGCCAGTAGCTCTGCGAGCTGGGATAGGCTCCCGAGCCCGGCTGGTAAACGTAGCCCGAGTACATCCCGAAGCTGCTGTCCGGCTGCTGGTAGGTGCTGCTGGGCTTCTCCGGCTGGGAAAAGTCCCAGCCCACCGCACCCATCTCCTCCGGAGCGCGGAAACCATCCAGCCTGGAGTAGTCTCCGAGGCCGGACTGGTTCAGCCTGCCCTGCCCTTGCCGACTGTCGGGCTTGGAAGCGCTCATCTGGTGTCGGGATGCGTCGGCGCTCTCCAAACTCTCCGGAACACAGAAGGGCTGCTCCTCCGGCCGGACCGTGGGCCTTCCCATGGCCACCACCTCCGTCAGCACCGTCCTCTCCTCCGGGCCGGCTTTGCCGTGGGAATCGGCCGTCAGATCCGCCTGGCTCGTGCTGTCCACGCCATCGCTCTGGGCCTGGCACGGATCCACCCGCAGCTCCTCCGGCTCCTTCCTGCTCAGCTCCGTGGAAGTGGCTGGAGTCTTCTCCATCCCTCTGGGAGAACACCTGCTCTCCACCTGAGCACCGCCTTTACTCCCTGTATTTTCTGTCCTCTCCTCATAGTAGGGCCTGCTGGGCTCGGGCCGCTCGTCGTCCCAGTGGTCGGAGAAGCGCCGGCTGCTCCGGGAGGAGCCCGGGCTGTTCTCCTCCATGGCTATGGTGGAGTTCTTGGGAACCACCACAACCGACTGGAGCCGCTTCCGCGGCGTCCCATCATCGGAATCCGAGTCCTCCGTGTCGCTGTCCTCGCTGCCCCCCTCGCTGTCGCTGTCTCCCGTGTCGGAATAATCGTCGTGGCCGGCGGGAATGAATTCCGCGGCGCTGCCGCTGCTGTCGCACGTCGGGGCTTGGGTCAGCGTCTCGGTGTCCTCTGCAGTGACGATGACATCGGAGGAGGGATACAAAGCATCTGGAAAAGCCGAGGCCACCAAGGGCTCGCTTCCCTCATCCCTCTCGGCCGACACGCGGGGACACGGAACCCTCAGCTCCTCCAGCTCAGCCCCCTCGGTGGAAACAGCACTTTCTTCCACGACCTCTCTGCCGCGGTGCTCCAGCGGCACTTCCGAATAGTAGGAATGTTCATTCTGGAACGACAACTTGCCTTTTGCTGAGCCAAGGTCAACGTGCTGAGCATCCAACTCCAGCATCTCTTCGGCTTCTGAATGCTGGAGCGGCTCCTGGCACACACCCGGAGGGGGCACGTCCCATTTGGAAGAGACGCTTTCCTCCGGCACGGGATGATCCGACTGGAGCCTCTGGGAACCACCATCCTGGGAGGAATCCCTGCTTGAGCTTTCCACTGCCAGGCTGATTTTATGGGAAGGATGGCCATGCTCATCCTCGCCGGCAGACTTGGAATGGGAATCCTCGGCGCTCTCGTAATCGCACGTCACCGTCTGCGGCTCCACCTGCACGTCCAGGAAAGTCTCAGATGTCACTTTCAAATCCGCAGGTTCCGCTTCGATTTCCACTTCCGAGTGGTACAAATCAGGGGTGGCATCATCGGAAATGTAGCAAAAAACAGGTTCTTTGGTTTTGTCACACGGAGTCACCTCCTCATCCACCTTCTTAAGGACAGTTTTAGTGGGATCTACATTCACGACAGGGAGAGGGGCGGCTTCCTCCGGCTGCTGCGGCTCCAGAGCCTCCGCATCCTGGAACAGGCTGTTGCACTTGCTGGACTGGACCCGGGAATCATCTGGCTCTTGCTCTTGGGACACATCCATTGTCTCAAACCCATTGGATGGCAACGGGTATGATGGGCTCGTCTTCATGGCAGGCGACGCTTCCGACCGACCGGGGCCGTGGTCAGAGGACGCGGCGACATCCTCTGCTTTGGAGGCACTGGAAGTTGCCAGACCCTCATCCTGGCCCTCCAGGGAGCCGTTCACACTCGATTCCGTGGGGGAACACGTTCTTAAGGGATCGTGCTTTGCCTTTAAGAACGTTTCTTGCTCCTTAGCACTGTCGTGGCATTCGTTTGCTGCAAGTTCCTCGGATTTTGAGTTCGCCAAACCCGCCTTGGACTCGTCAGCCTTCGGCAAAGCAGGAGAATCGCTGAACTGATTTAACGGAGAAAGTGTCTTTTCCCTTTCCAACTTTTTCATGCTGGACACCCTGATCTCATTGTTCTTTACACTAGAGGTCTCTAAATCTAGAGAATTAGACTTGGACTTGATTTCTTCGATCGATTCTGTACAACAGAAAGAACTCTTAAATTTATCAGGCTTTGGTGCGGGGGCCTTGGATTTATAGCGGGAGGAATTCACATTACTGTCGGGCTTGGAATGGGATGTCCCCTTCCGATAGCCCAGTTCATCGAGGGGAGAGCACCTTTTGGATACTTCACTTTCGGAAGTCCTTCTGGAATCTCGATCCGCTTTTGAAGACGACCTCCCTCTCCTGTCCACGTCAGCGTGAGACGACTCCACTTTGCTGTCCCTGTCCGACTTGGAGTAAGAGGATCTCGAGTCTCTGTAGGAGGAGGAGGAGTGGGAGGACGTACGCCTGGAGTCACTGGACCTGGAATGTGTCCTCCTGTACTCCTCCTCCGAGTCCGAGCTCTCCCGCGCCCGGCTGTCCGTGTACGACCGGGAATATCGCGACCGTTCCCGGTACGGGGAGCTCCGGTGGTACCGGCGGTCGGAGTCGTAGTAATGCGAGCGCTCCGACCTCGAGTAGGAGGAGCTGGTTCGGGAGCTGCGGTCGGAGCGGGAACGGGAATGCGACCGGCTTCGCCTCCTCTCTCTGTCCGAGCGGGAGCGGGAGGACGAGTACCTCGAGTCTCTCTCTGATTTGGAATAGCTCGAGTACTTCTCATCCCTGTCCGACTTGGAGCGCGACGAGGACTTGCCCAGGTCGTCACCCCGGAGGGACGCGGAGCTCCGTCTGGGATCTCTCTCCTTTTCCGTGCTGGATATCTTCTGCTCGTGCGACCGCTGGCTGGAGGAGGTCCTCACGGAATCCTCGTCGGACTCGGAGCCCTGCGGCGCGCCGTCCGACTGGGAGAACTTCCTCTTGGCCCCCTGCCTCCGGGAGCACGCGGGAGCACCCTTCGAGCCGTCGGAAACCTCATCCTCCTTCCCAATATGGGAATCTTCCTTCGGCGGGGTTACCTCCGTCTGCTCGGGCGCGGTTTGAGCCACGCGCTCCTCCGAGCCGCGCGCCGCCGGATCCGGCTTGGCATCGGGCTCCGAGGCCTCCCCGGGCAGCGCGTGGCTCGGCTCCCTCGGCGTGGGGGCTTCGGCTTCGCCGGGCGGCGACAGCAGCAGCGCCGACATCGGCGTCACCGGCGGCGGCGGGCGGCGGGGCCGCGGCTCCAGGGACCGGCATCGGTGACGCCGGCGGCGGCGGGGGCGGGGGAGGCGGCGGCGTGGGGGGAAGATCCACGGCCAAGGCCACCGGTTCCGTTACCGGTGCCGGGAGCGGCGCCGCCGGAGCCGGGGGTGGTTTTGCCGTGACGTTCAGTAAATGTTTTTTAAAATGAATCTTCCCCAATTCTACCTTCGGTTTCGGGGGCGAAGACTCCTCAGCTGAACCAGCGGCGTCCCCCAAGTCCAGTTTGTTTTTGGGGTTAAAATCAGTCGGGAGGGGAACCGCTGGAGAGGTGGGAGTTTCATTTTGTTTCTCGTTTCCCAGAGCAGCCAGGAATCGATTGGGTAAAGTTTTCTTGGTTAAACTAAAGCTGAAAGACACTTTTTGTCTTCCCTGCTCCTCAAGGTTAACCTTGGTTTTGGTGCCTTTGGGCAAAAAGCGGCTTGAGGCGACGCCTTTGAACACGGGGCCTTTGATAAAACCAGCTCTCGGCACCGTTTCGGGTTTGCCCTGCGGAAGAAAAAGATGCAGTTGGAGGAACTGGACTTTTGGGGGGTTTGAACTCAGTTCTGCAGCATTTTCTTTCACCTGGTGAATTTTTCATGATGATAAAAGAGAAACGCATACCCTGGGTCTGCCTTTGGTGCCCAGCTCTGCACTGAAAAAAATCAATTCCTCTTCTCCAGCTTGGAACAAAACCTCCTCTGAGGTTTGGGCTGAGGCTTTTTATCTGACTTATTAATGACCAAGCTCAAAGTCCTTTGATCATTTAATTATTATTTTTTAAAGAAGAGGGAGCTCCATTTATGAAGTTAACTGATGGCAGAACTCTGCTTTTCTTATGCTGCTTCTGTGGTCCCAGGCTACAAAATATCCTGAGTTTTAAGCTTTAAGTGTATTCGTTTCCATGTGACTCCACCTGGATGCAGCCTCCAAGTACTGGAGAAGGCTCCAGGGAGAGCTCCGAGCCCCTTGCAGGGCCTAAAGGGGCTCCAGGAGAGCTGGAGAGGGACTGGGGACAAGGGATGGAGGGACAGGACCCAGGGAATGGCTTCCCACTGCCAGAGGGCAGGGATGGATGGGATATTGGGAAGGAATTGCTCTCTGTGAGGGTGGGGAGGGGCTGGGCTGGAATTCCCAGAGCAGCTGTGGCTGCCCCTGGATCCCTGGCAGTGTCCAAGGCCAGGTTGGACATCAGGGCTTGGAGCAGCCTGGGACAGTGGGAGGTGTCCCTGCCATGGCAGGGGTGGGAATGGGTGATCCTTAAGGTCCTTCCAACCCAAACCAGTCTGGGATTCTGTGATTTGGTTCCAGCACAAATCAGACCAACAACAATTCCAGCAGGAATTTAAACCTCGTCCTCTCCCACCTCCCTCCAACAGCCTTCTCCCAGTCATTACTAATTCCTGCAAGTTCCCAGGCTCAGGCCTAGACCAGCATTAATTAACAACTCCCCAGGAATTCCCATCAGCACCCAGCGGCGCGCGATGACTCCGTCACCTCTGGATCAACCGACTGTTCCATGCTCCACGTCCTTCCCACCAGGAGGTTCCAGCTGCCTCCTGCCCAGGACCTCACTCAGCACCTTCCGAGCCCAAACCCAGCAGTTTTCAGAGCCCAAAGCACCCTATTTTCACTCACTTGGGCATTTCTCCCTCTATTTTAAATCTCAGAGCTCACCTGTGTCCCAGGAATAAAACCCTGGAGAAGATAAAGTGGGAAAAGGGTTTTCCTGCCAATAGTCCCTATCTCCAAACTCCAAACTGCATCAGAATCATGGAATTCTGGAATGGTTTGGGTGGAAGGAACCCTCAAGATTATCCCAGTGCCACCCCTGCCATGGGCAAGGACACCTTCCCCTATCCCAGGCTGCTCCAAACCAAATCCAGCCTGGCCTTGGACACTTCCACGGATCCAGGGGCAGCCACAGCTGCTCTGGGAATTGGTGCAATCACATTTTGTGTGTTAAGCCTAATTCCAGTGGAAAGAGCCATATCCAAATTGTCCAGAGGCAGGTTTTGCTCCCATAGCTGTGCCATGAGCACACTTTTGGCAGAAGCAGCAGTTTCCTGCAGCCCCCTGTGAATTATTAAGGATTTTGTTATCCTTTAACTCATGGAAAACAACGTGGAGCTGCCCAGGCTCAAGGCACGGCAGTAAATGATTAAATGAGATGTTGGTGGATTGGAAATTCTGGTTTTTTTGCTCCCTGGGACATCATATATCCCAAAAAAACCCTTTTTCAACCCACAGGGGGTTTCATTGTGAGAACTTTTTTTTTTAATGGTCTGTACGTGACTCGTCCTGGTGACCCAACCCAGCACCACTTCGGACCTGCAGCAGCAAATTCCCCTCACTGTGGGAAAACTGGGAGCAAAACCCAAAAGGATTTCCTTGAAATGGGTGTTTTTTATGAGGGGACATTTCAGGGACGATTTTAAAGGAGTTTCATGGCTAAAAGGGCACCCAAAACATTGACTCAGGAAAAAAAGAGCATCTCCAGCTCAGAAATAGGCTCCTCTCACCACTGCTCACAACCACCTCCACAAAGTCCTGCTGAAAGTGCCCTCCCTGTTTTCCACAGAATCCACACATCAGAAGTGATCCTGGGATTAATCCACAAATTTATATCAATTAATCCAGGGAAGAATGAAGGACAGAATGAACACTACTGAGACCACCCCCTGTAGGATACCAGGTTCAGCCTCCTGAAGAGTGAGGGAACAGCATTTTGGGGGATTCCTGGATCAATGATTATCCCTCCAACCAGAAATTCCCACTTTTTTTTACTCCAACCTGGGACAACAGAAGCGAGCAGGTTCCTCTCCAACCACACCCTGAAGGATCTCCACAAATCTGAACCCAAATTCTTATCAGGGATAGGATTCTTTAATCATATCAGTTATAAATGATAAATTAATAAATATAAATTGAAAAATGCAGGAAATCAGGGAATCAGCAATCCAGAGTTTTCCTTCTCACTACAACTTTGCTGCCGTTATTTCATGTGCCAAAATCGTGCCAATGTTTTGATTAAAATCCTCCTAATTTCAAGCACAACAGATTTGAAATAATGGGAAAAAGGGGATTTGATCCACCTTTTCCCAAATAGAGGATGTGCAGGCAAAAAAGAGCTGCCACATTTCCATCCCTCCCCTTCCCACAGCCAGTTCAGCAGAGCTGACAAATTCCAGGATATTTCCCCCTCACGTGCTCACCCTTCCAGGGATTTTTTCCTTAAATAACAGCAATTTGAACAAAACACAACTTCCAGAATTTCACAGTCCACAGGTAACTTGGGAAATGTAATGGGTGGGAATTACTGGAAAAGCTCTCTGGGAGAAGAGGAATTCTCCTTCCTTCCACGTTTTACAGACAGGGAACATTCCCCAAAAATGGAAAAAACAGCACATCCAAAATGATTTAACAGCCCTCATTCCAAAGCCAGGATATTAAAATCTATCCCAGGCCTGCAAGTTTTCTCTTTTCCCAATAAATTCATTGAGTCACAGGCAGCAAAACTCATTATTTTTACAAATTAAGTCCTTAAATAATCAGTGCCAACCCACACCAAGCTGTGCCATCACATCCCGTGTGCTTATGGCACAAACTGTATTGGAATTATTGCCCTTCCTTCCCAAATTTAATGAGGATATTGTCCCTCCTTCCCAAATTTAACAAAGATTATTGCCCCTCCTTCCCAAATTTAATCAGAACTATTGCCCTTCCTTCCCAAATTTAATGAGAATTATTGCCCCTCCTTCCCAGATTTAACCCAAGGAACCCCACAAAAGCATCCATTTGCTTAATCCAGCCCCTCAGTCGCTCTGGATTCATGGAATGCCTCAGTCAAACCAACCCAGCCGGGCTCGCAGGAGATCCAGAAATGCTGGAATTGGCTTTACTCACCTCATTTTCTTCTTCTCTATTGCAATCCAGCCGGGGAAACATGGAAAAAAGAACAGGAGAGAAGGGGTGAGCACCGGATGGGAACACGAAATGTAACACTGGACATCTGCATCTGGAATGGGATGGACCTGGGACAGGGAGTGAGGGAAACACCAACGGCACCCAGACACAAACCCGGCTCTGGAGGGGAGCACGGCACAGTTGGGAGGCTCCAAAATTCCCAGGAAAATCCCACAGGGATTAGGACAGAGCAAACCTTTTTGGAGAGAACTGCTGGTGTGGTGCTGCCTCCAGTTATTCCATAATGCTGCAGGAATAAAACCCTCAAAAATGGGACGGAAGAAGGTGGATTTGGGGTTCTTTCCATTTGAATGTTTTCCTGAATAATTGAAAGTTTCGGCCTCTCATTGACAGAAATTAAAGATATTAATGAAGGTCTGACTGCTGTGCCTCTGCCCTGGCTATTTGCATAATTAATCACTATTCTGGCAGCTTGATAATGAACTAATTAGGACCACTCTCCATGCTGAGGCAAGGGGAAAGCCCCACTTTTCATTCTTCCCAAGTTCTCCGCTCCGATCCCACAGCAAAGTTGTTTCTCCTCAAGGAAGGGGAAGGAACAAGGACACAACTCCCTCTCCTTGCTTTGCTCAGTTCCTTGGAGAGTGCCAGGGAATTTCTCAGCCCCCCCCAACACACCTCAGCCAAGACATCAAAAGTTCACCCATCCCTCTGTCATGGATCTGCCAGAGATCCCAAAATCCCTTTCCAGAGCTCCAACACAGCTCAGAGCTGGAATTTTCTTCCATTTTATCAGCTTTTAAACCATAACTCAGCACCGTTGTGGTGACACAGCCGAAGATTTCCCACAGAAAAGGTTCACAGATTCCACCTCAGGCATCAGCTCAACGAGAAATATCCAATTCTGGAAGAAAAAGCCAAAATTTTCCATTTCGGAGCAACCCGGACGCGGCGACGGCACAAGAACCACCCACGTCCCCATTGAAACCATCACCAACTGGGAACTGGGTGCAAAAGGAAGTGCTGGGAAGAACTTTCCCCACAGGAATATTCTCCTGCCTCTCCAAAGGCTCCCATCCAATCGATCCAGCTTATTAAAAGACTATAAATTATTCCCAGAGCAGCGCGAACGGGGTTTGATTCCATCAGGGAAACCCGAGCCGGGAGTTCCAGCCCACGGAGCACACAAGGGCACGGACGGGATTTAATGGGGTCAGGCGAGCCAGGAACTCAAAATCCCACAGATTCGGGAGCTCTCCAGGAGCAGCAATTCGCCTGGAATTAAGGCCTAAAAGGAGCTTGCAGTTCTAGGATCACCAAAAGAGGAGTTTGGGACTTTCGGGAGCCATCGCGTGGTTTGGGGGTTGGGGTTTGAGGTTTGGTGGAGTCAGCTCTCAGCAAAATCCCTGGATTTGATGGTTTAAGGGTCTTTCCCAAGCTCAGTGATTCCAGGAAGATTTTCCAGACCTCCACAGGCAGCTGAAGCAGGGAATTACAACCACCAGGTGGAAGCTGAGGGTCCTAAAGCAAAAATAACTCTCTTTATACACAAAAAGCCACCATTAATCAGCTGTACATGGGGAGAGAGGTCATTAACGTTTGTATTTGTCACTAATAACAGGAATAATTAATGACAGGGAGAAAAGAGAGTCAAGATCCTTCAACTCCCAGAACAATCCCACAGGAAAAAGAGAGGAAATGGATGATCCCCATCCCTGGAAGCATCCAAGGCCAGGCTGGACGGGGCTTGGAGAAACCTGGGATAGTGGAAGGTGTCCCTGGGTGGGACTGGATGATCCCATTCCAACCCAAACCATTTGGGATTCTGGGATTCCATCCATTAAAATAAAAGGTGTTGACCTTCCTAAAAGGAGGGTTATGGATCCCATTTTCCTTCCCAGCCTCTTCCTTCTCCCCCAAAAAAATCCACAGATACAGAATTCCAAACTTAGGGAAGGCGCTGCCGTTCCCTCGGGAACCTTGTGCCAAATTCCTCCCACGCTGGGATGAAGTTACATAAAATCCCCCTGTTCCAAGCTCAGGATCCATCCCAAGACACAACCCAGGAGTCTTCCAGCACTTTTCCAGCTCCACAGGTTTGGAGCGATTCCCTCAGCTGCACCTTGCTCCCTGCAGGCACCAAAAACAAAATGGGGATGAAAACTGCCATGGAATTCCTGCTCCTTTCTGGGAAAGTCAGGAGTAAAGAGTTGGCAAAATCCAAACTAAGGCTCAAAATAAAACTGAACACCCTGAGAAGTGGTGAATGAATGTAAAAAAAGAACTTAAAAAACCACAAAATCAACCAAGTAACAAAAAAATAACCCCAGCACCAGGAAACTTCACCACCTTTGATCCCCTTCCAGCAGCTTGATGTGTTAATTTAGTTAAAAACCAAAAATTAAACCTCAATTAAATTCCAGGAAAAGCTTTTTTAAGGCTGAAGAATGACATTTATATAAAAAGTCTTTATATGGGTCCACATTTCTATCAAAAATTTTCATATGGACCCACGTTTCAACCAAAATTCTTTATTTGAGGCCACATTTCAACCAAAATTCCTTATATGGAGCCGTATTTTGACCAAAATTCTTTATATTTAAACTTTATCAGCTTCTCTCCTCATGGAAACATCCCAATTTCGTCATGCGAATGCTGATAAAAAATAAAATTTTATTTTAATTTATTTTAATTCTTGGTGCTTCAAGAGCTTGAGCTGAAGGAGATTTTTCCCTCTCTTAAGTGCAACCCACACAATAATTGGAATTTTATCCCGGTTTTCCTTATGCAAAAGGAGCCAAAAACTGCCCTCAGGCTTCTGAAGTCTAAAAGACAAAACTTCAGGAGCCTCATCTCCCCCAAATCCTGGGGGTTTTTTTTATTTTCTTCCCTTTAAAAGAGGAAAATCTGGAAGCCTGGAGCTTTTCTTATCTAAACATCAGCAGCCTAAAAGCCCTGGGAGCTGAAAAGGCCCATTCCCAGCAGGAATTCAGCTCAGGAATTCCACAGGGATCCATCTGAAAGCCACCTTGCTGTCCGAAGAAAGGGAACCAAATGCAAAAAGCTCAGTGCTTAAATCCCAACTTCCAGCCCAGGAAATTGGGATTTAACCGGTGTTGTTTAGGCTGGATCAGCCACAAATATCCTGGATTCAGCTGGAGCTCCATGGATCATCACCCTCATCCACAGCAGGGCTAAGGAAACCGGGAAGCAGCAAAAAAAACCCAACCCTTCAGGTGGAAATGTGGAATTCCAGCAGGATCCTGGAGCCCAAAGGGAATTATCCAGGCAGGCTTTACCATTTGTCCTGGATGCTGATGGAGAGCTGCATCCACGGGCTTCTGCTGCTGGGGATGCAATTCCCTGGATGCTGGGGAGGAAATTCCCTCTCTGCTGCTCTCATTCACAGAATCCCAGAATTCCAGCATGGAAAGGAGCTTAAAGCTCATCCCATTCCAGCCCCTGCCACTTAAAGCTCATCCCATTCCAGCTGTTGTTTTGATCCCAGGCTGCTCCAAGCCACGTCCAACCTGGCCTCGGACACTTCCAGGGATGGAACATGAAGTTTCTCTGGGAAAACTGCTCCAGGGCCTCACCCTCCCCACAGCCAGGAATTCCTTCCACACATCTATCCCCGAATTTCCCCTCAATTCCCATCCTCCAAACACAAGGATTTGCTGGAACACTCCCAGGCCTGAAGCGTCGCTGCTCCTCCGTTTATGAATCCCTCATGTGGGATAAAAAACAAGGACAGAAGCACAGCTGTCCCTGTGCCTCATGGAATATTAATGGAATATTAATGGAATATTGGGAGGAATTGCTGGGAAGTCTTTTGTGCAGAGCACTGGGATTTAGTATTCCAACGTGTCCCTGCTCCCAAAAACGCTGCACTGCCAATGGAAAATGGAAAAGGGCAGGAAAAGAGCTGGGAAGGGAACAGGCAATCCTGCTCCTTCCCAAAAAAAACACAGAGAGTGGAAAGGCAAAAGCACTCACGTGAGGAGAGAAAATCCCTGGAAAAAAACCTGATTTAAGCAGGAGGTGGAATCCAAGCCCAGCTCCCTGGAAAATGAGGTCAAGGTACCTGTGCCTGCAGCACATCCCCAAATCCAGCTCTCCTGCTTCCCAAAATCCCCATTTCCTGCTTTGGACGTTTCCACCGAGGGTTTGGAGCTGGAAGTTTGGAGCAGGGAAGTGAGAGCGTTTCTGCTGTGCTGGAATAGGAAAGAACAGGGAGGATTGGATATTCCAGGGAAAGGAGGAGCTGAACATATTGGAAATAGGGATTTATCCTTTCATTTATAAAAATGAGGAGGGGCTGAGTGACTTCATTTATTCAGTATTCCATAATTTCTGTGTTATAATTCCAGCATTTCAGAGAAGTCAAGATCTGCTCCAGGAAAAAGATCCAGTGAAGAAAATCAATTAACCAGTTTCTCTGCTCCTTCCCCCAGCTGCCTGAGAATTCCCAAACTTCTCCCCAAATCGTGCTTTTCCCTTTCTGCTCAGGGCACACCTAAGGAAGAAATTCCATTTGAAATCCTGCCAGGGATCAGGAAAAGAAAAACTGCTCCTAGGGAAGGCAGGAAAGGGAGGGAGAGGATGAGGATGGAAGGGTGAGGATGAGGATGAGGATGAGGGTGGAAGTGGGACAGGACCCAAAACAGAGCCACAAATCCCCACTGGAATTCAAAGCACAGCTCTTGGAAAACTTCCCCCTCCTCCTCTGGAAGCAAGGAAGGAGATTCCAGCAGCAGCTTCCAGCACCTTCCCATAAACCTGGGATCACTTCCCAGGTAATCCCTGCCTCAAATCCCTCCTCTGCCACAAAGAGCCTTCCAAGGAAAAATCTCACAGGGAAAAGGGAATTTTGGCTGCGTTTTCCCAACCTGCTGCAATTAAATCCCCAAATCCTGGGCCCATCCCTGAGTTCCTCCAGGATGCAGAGGGAAGGAAGAAGCTGGATCCACCACACCAGTGCAGTTCAGCACTTCCAGGAGGGTTCCCCATGGATCTCTCCCTGTGGAACACCACGGGTGGGATGGACAGGGGGGAACTGCACCGAGAACCCCCAAATCCACATTAAATCCACAATTCCATGGACGCTTTGGAGCATTCCGGGGATCAGAGCAGCCAAGGGCATCATTTCACTCCAGATTTTTCCCCCTCATTAACAACTCCTAATTCAAATTAAAACTGTCCTAAAGCCAAGGTTAGGTCAGGCTTAAAGCTCAAGCTCAGATCCACCACCAAAACATTTCCCCTACCAGCACAAAGCCACTTCCAGGACTGAAAATGTTGGAATCAGGGGGAATACTAGGAAAAAAAAAAAACAAACCAATTTTTACCATTTTGCTCAAATCCCAAAATTATCTGTGCCCAGAGGAAGTTCCTCTGTTTAAGCTGCTTTTTTTAAGTTGCCCTTTGTTAATTCCTCAATTTAAGTTAAAATAGATTCGAGCAGGAAAAGGATTTCGGGAGGAAGTCCTGGAACCTGAAAACTTGAGGAATTTTAAAACAATGCAAATAATAATCAGAAAAATCCCAGTTTACTTACAATTGTTGCTACCAGGGACCGGGACAGGGATTCATTCCCAGGGATGAGGATTCATTCCCAGGGATGGGAATTCATTCCCAGCACCTGGACATGCAGCAGAGGTGCTGAGGCTCCACCTGAGCTGAGCGAAGAATTCGGGATTCGTGCTAAAAAATCAGGGAAAAATCTCCTGGGAGCAGCAAAGCAACGCCCCTCCCTCAGAGGGGGAGGATTTGGGAATGGCCCCCAGGATCCAGTGCTTCTCCCAGCCTGCTGCCTTCCCGGGAAATCCAGGGATTTCCAGCCCTCCAGCCCCTCCCTGACCTATCAGGTATCGCCATCCCAGGGGATTTTCCTCGAATGGGGCAGCGAATTCCAAATGGGAGCTTATGGAGCCTGAATGACATCATCCCCCCAGGCACTGCCCGGCACCTTTGTCTCCCAAAATGCCTGGAAAACAAGGAATTCTCTCTGCTCCGGGGCTCTCGTGCTGCTGGGACACAGCTGGATCCGTGGCAGCCATTCCCAACATCCCCAAAAACAGAAGCCATCCCGTCCCCTCCATCCCAAAATTCACACTGAGGCAAAACCTTGGAATTTTAGTGTCACCACCTCCTAATTCACACACGTGCGCCACCAAATATTCCCAAAATTCACCACAGCAAAGGCCCAGATATCCCATTCTTAGTCCAAACTCATCCCAGATTTAACAAGAAGGCAATTCCCAATCATGAGGTGACCCTAAAACCACATTCCAAAGGGGAGCAACTGCAACCTGCATCCCAAAAAACTAGAAAATAAAATGTTGCAAGGCCCTGGCCGGGCTCAGAGTCACTCCTTTGATATAAATAAATAGAAATAAGTATCAATAAATATAAATTCTCCAAGGATTTATTCCAAATCCTCCAAGGATTTAGTTCTTACCTAATTATAGCTGAAGTTTAATGTCCTGGGATTTTGCCCAGCAGGAGCAGGGACACCTTGGGAATTGCTCCCCATTCCACAGAAGAGAATAAGTCCCTTTCATGCTCCTTTACACCAGAAATTTGCCAGGAAATTCCAAACTGGGAACGGGTTGTGCAGGCCAACACCAGGCACCAGGCTCCAGAGTTTTCCCTGTTGGATTTCCACGCTGCAAAAAGCTGGGAATTGTAACTATAAAATACATCATGATCTTCTGCTACCTGGGAATGACACACTTTGGATTTGCAGCTGGAAAACTTCCGCTGGTGCTTTTCCAACAGGAAGGAAATAATGGAATTACAAAGGTGCTGGGGAAGCTGTAAAATCTTGGAGCGACACAGAAGGAATCCACCGGGAATTGGAGCTCCAGCTCTTTCCTGATCCAGCCTGATGCCTCTTCCTCACATCAATATTTTGGGATCAAATTTTGACTCCTGGCTCATTTTCTCCTGAATTTTAGGTCCAGCTCCACATCACACCCAGGGATTGCAGCCTCTGGGGTGGATCCCAAAAAGCTGAAGCTCAGGGGAGAGGGGCAGCTGCAGGGATGGAGCATTTTTAGGGAAGTTTACCCCCCAAAAAAATAGGAAAAGTCGGGAAGAAAATCAAGGAAAAAGAAAATAATGTTCTACCAACATCCATCAACCAAAGCCACGGTTGGGCTTCCTCAAGGAGTCCTAAAATCCTGGAAGGAAAAATGCCCATTAAAAATAGGTGTTTATAAATCCTCTCTTCCCTTCTAAATATCCAAACAAATCCTATCTGAAATTCCAGCAGCAGATCTGGGAGCAGGCTGCCCCAAGGAGCTCCAGCTGCCCCATTCCTGGAAATGTCCCAGGCCAGGACCCCAAATTCCCCGTTCAGGCTCCCAAAGCCAAACACACAAAGTGAATTTTCCCTAAATAACCCAACTTTCCGGACACAGGAAAGCTGAAACACGGAGCTGGAAACCCCATGGATCCACTCAGGCAGTGAGAGCCAAGTTCCTCCCTCTCCTCTCCCCATCCCACAGCCCGTGGGACCATCATTTGTCTCCTTCAAAAAGGGGAGGAGCATTCCAAGGGAAATGCAGGTGGAAAACTCAGCCCTGCCCTCCCCTCAGCATCTCCCCGGTGGATTGGAACAGGCTCCAGGATGTAAATTTGGGTGTTTAACCACGGCACATCTGCCAGGAGCTTGTGCCCAGGGAACCAGCCTTATGGATGGTTTTCCTTAGGGAAAGGCAGAAAATAGAATCCAGATTCCCAGAAAAAAACCGGCAAGTCCCAAAGTGACACTGCCAGGGAACAGCCCTGGGAGACTCTGCAGCTCCAAAAAAAAATCCTTGGGAACAGCCACAGCCAGAACCTGGAGTTCCAGACTGGCTGAATCCCTGTGGGGTCACGTTAACAAAACCAACGGAATGTTCCACGCTCTGATCCTAAATCCCAACCCTCCCAAGCACCCACGGCGTCACCGGGGTGGCTGGAAAAGCATCTTCGCCCCAAATGGAGCTCAATTCCTGTTGGAGGCGTCTCCAGAAGCAGATGGATAAATGCAGTTTCCTTATCACAGAAGGACACGAGGGAAATAAATCCTTGGAGTCGCAACTCCATCCCATCACGGAGGTGTCGCCGGTCCAAGAGGCTCCTGCACCCTCGGGATGGGGACGATCTTGGAATCTTCTCCCAGGAAACAACAGCACCAAGGGATGAAGCAGCTCCTGCTCACAGCAGGATACAAACATCCATCAATATCCAGCAGGAACAGCTTGTCCGGAGAAGCCGTGGTTGCCCCTGGATCCCTGGAAGTGTCCAAGGCCAGGCTGGATGGGGCTTGGAGCAGCCTGGGACAGTGGGAGGTGTCCCTGCCATGGCAGGGGTGGCACTGGGTGAGCTTTGAGGTTCCTTCCCACCCAAACCAGTCTGGGATTCTAAGCAGGTCCAGGCCGGCGTCGGGCAGCTCCATGGAGAAGCTCCGTGTGGAATGTGGTGGCAGCTCCGAGCTCAGCGAATTGGGATGGCCGAAATTTAAGCATCCAAAGAGTCAAGGAGACCTGGTTCTGCTGGATACCGAAGCTCCCAGGAATCCGAGCTCTGGTTGACAAGTGGACACGGAGAGCGAGCAACGAGGTGAAAGCCAGCCAGAGGTTCTTTCCTACAGGAAAATTCCAGTAAAAGCCATCGGCACGGACAAGTCGTCGTTCAGCTCCCGGCTCAGCATCCACCTGCTCCGGCCAGCACGGAGCTCCAGCTCAGCAGCATCCCTGGAAGTGTCCAAGGCCAGGATGGACAGGGCTTGGAGCAGCCTGGGATAGTGGGAGGTGTCCCTGCCCACAGCAGGGGTGGAACGGGATAATCTTAAGGCCCCTTCCCACCCAAACCATCCAGTGAATAATTCCCAGGAAAAGTAAGGCTGAACCTGACGATTTACCGGGCTCTGATCAACCCTCTCCAAGCAGCACAACCCCAACGCTCCGAGCTACAAAAGCAACTCATCCCAAAAAAAAGAGCCCTGCACATCCCTCCTCTCCTCACCCCACCCCGCGGCGGGTACGGAACGGGGGAAGCCACCAACATCCCACAGCCAGCACGGCTTGGTTCGAATTCCCAAACAGCCAGCAGGTCCTCAGACATTCCCAACAACCTCCAGCCAATGATCCCAGACAATCCTTTCCTCCAGGTAGAAGCTCCGAGCTGGGAAAAGCACAGCCAAATTAAGGGGTGCCGTTAACGAACGTGGCTGGGGCGCAGAGGGAACGCCGAGATTCCAGGTGGGGACAGGGGAAAAACAACCCTGAAAACACCGGGACGCCTCCTGAAAACTTTCTGAGTCCCAACACGCCCCAAGGAAACCCCAAAACCAGGCCAATTAATCAGTAATTCCATTAAAAAGTCGTTAGAGGACCCGCTCCGGCTCCTTTCAACAGCCCGGGTTGGCACCACTGGACCCTTTTAGACAACAAACATCAACGTGGGAAAACCCGGACACTTTCGGACACCAAATTCCAAGTGCCAGCCCAACCCCGGGGACCAGGATCCCTCCACACGCTCCAAACTACAAAGGTGAAACACCTAAATTAGCCTAAAAGTTTCGGCGTGAACATAAGAGTCATTTGGACCCAGAGGGTCTCTCGGGAAGGGACCGTCCCACCAGGGTTAAGCTGGAGTAAACCAGGATTTACTCCAGGCTCTCCCATCCCGGGAGCCACGTCTGGCAAAACACAACCCGGATTCCAAATGAAATCCTCCATTCCTCACTAATTTTAGAAGGCTCAGCCACCGGCACCGTTTCAGCTGCAACGAGGGGAAGCTGCTCCTCAGCTGCTCCAGGTGGGCACGGACAGAACTCACTCAAAAAAGGTTTGCTCTGTTGTCCCTGCTCAAAAAAACCACCATTTTTAGCTCTGCCTCCGATCTGGCCGTCACTCGGGGGGTGCTCCAGGCCAGATGTCTGCTCCTTCCACCCCAGAGCCGGCAAAGTTTATGGAGCCCCTGAATCCTTCGCCAAGGAAGTCTAAAAATGTAAAAATAGCGTTGAGAAGCAGCGGGAAAGGGGTGCGGGGGAGAAACCTAGCAGGGACCGAGTGACTTCTCAGGAGAGGCGATAAAGCCGGAGGGCCCGGTGGAATGAGAGGGGTGGGCTGGTGAAATTCCCCATCCAGAGGAGAACCAGAGTTCCCGGCCATTAGGCTGCTCCCCCTTCCCTGGCTCCTTCCTCCTGGCAGAAAATGGGGTCAGGGCAGGGGCCGCCCGGGGGGAGAGAATTCCAGGGGTAAAAGCAAGACGGGGTTCGGTAACTAAAAAAAACAGCATTAATAATAATAAAGAAGGTACTGAAAAATGGCCCCGCGGGGAGGCCGGGACACGTCCGCACGCTCCGCCCGGCTCCCCCCGCGCACCCCCGGGCAGGGACGGGACAGGGACAGGGACAGGGAAAGGGACACGGGCAGGGACAGGGGGGACACGGCCCCCGAGCCGACCCGCGGCCCCCGGCGCGGCCGCCGAGCCGCTCCCGCCGCCCGCTCTCCGCCCTCCCCGCGCTCCCTGCCCGCCCTCCCCGCGCCCGCCCCGGCCGCGGCCATCACGCAAGGCCGGGGATGCGCGGCCTACCCCGGGCCGGCGGGAGGACGGAGGGAAGGGGAAGGGCGGCGGGACGGGGAAAGGGAAGGGGCGAAGGAGCGGGAATGGGAAGGGGAACGGGAAGGGGAAGGGGCAGCGGCCCGGCTGCCGGCGGTCGCGCGGTGCCGGCGGGCCCGAGGCCGCGGAGGGCCCGCGCTTACTCCGGCGTGGGGTGCTCCGGGTCGTAGAAATCCCCCATGGTGGGTGGGCGGGCGCGGGGCTCCGCAAGTGCCCCCTGGCCGGGGAGGCCCCGCTCGCCCCGTCGGGGCTCCTCACATGGTCCGGCGGGGCCCCCCCGCCACCCGCGCCCAGCCCGGCCCGGCCCCGCCGCGATCCGCCCCGGCCGCCGGCTCCTCCTCCCGCGGCACCGCGCAGCGCCGGGAGCCCTCCGGGAGCGGCCGCCGAGCCCCGGGACGCGCCGGCATCGGGCCCGGGACGCCGCCGCGATCCGCCGCGGCCCCGCCGGGAATTTTCCCTCGGCGCACGGCGGGATCACCCCCGGGATCGCCGAGGCCGCAGCGGGCACCGGCACCGCGCCAGGATCGGCCGCGGTGCCAACCGGGATCCCACCGGGATCGGCCGCAGCCACCGCCGGGATTTTCTTGGGACCGTATTGGGATCGTTGGAGCGATCGCCGGGGGCACGGCAGGATCAGCCTGGGTGTCGCTGGGATCCCACCGGGATCCAGGAAGGGGTCAGCGGGGCACAGTGGGATCAGCCGCGGGACTGCCGGGATCTGCTCCAGGTCAGGCACTGCAGCACCAGGATCTCCTCAGGAGCACTCCTGGGTCACTCCCAGCAGCACCGGGATCGGCCGCGGCATCACCGAAATCTCCCCAGGATCACCAGGACCGTACCAGGATCATCCCTGGGATCACCAGGGCCACACCAGGTTCAGCCACACTGTTCCCGGGATCTCAGTGGGATTCCCCTGGGGCCACAGCAGGACTGGCCGCAGGATCTCCTTGGGATTACTCCCGGGATCCTCAGGATCTCACCAGGATCACATGGGAGATCACTGGGGCCACACCTGGATGAGCTGCAGGACTGCCAGGATCACCAGGGCTACACCTGGATCACTCGTGGGACAGGCAGGATCTTACCGGGATCACCCCAGGATCACCCCTGGGACCACACCAGGATCACACTTGGCATCACCAGCACCCCTGGCTCTCCCATGGCACACCAGCACCTCAGGAACTGGGGATCAGCTGCTTCCCTGGCATCTCCCTTGCCCTGGAGCACCGGCACCCCAGGATCATCCACAGCCCACTGTCACCACCCCTGGGATCACCCCTGGGATCACCAACACTCCCAGACACTGGCACCGCAGGACCCCAACACCTCTGGGATTCCTGGAACACAGGGATCACTGGCAGGCCAGGATCTCCTCCAGCATCCAGGATCACCGTCTGGAATCACAGCCCGGACACCGACACCCCTTGGCACCAGATCCCTGGGGCTGTTCCAGGCCCCATTTGCCCTAAAAATCACTGAACCCCCTCTTTTCCTTTCACTGGTCATTTCCCAACTCCCCAAACCCTGGGAGAGCTCCTCCATGGAAAGGTGCTGGAGCACTTCAGGAGCCGCAGCTCCTTTTGCTTGCCTGCTCACGTGGAACCCTCCAACCCACATTTACAGCTGCCAATATTGAGATTTCTGGGATTTTCCCAGATTTGGGAGCACGGTGTGGGCAGGAGGGGCCCACAGGGATGGGGTGGGAAGCAGAGGAGGGGTGGGTGGGGGGAAGGACAAAGGAAGGCTCCGTTCCACTCGTGTGGAAGCGTTTCCTTGGGAAACCCGGCCTGCCTTGACTTCCCAGCAGCTCTGTGAGCCTCTGGAAATGGGTCCTTAGAAGGAAAAGGTGATTTCTGGGATGTTCTCCAGTGCCCTTCCAGGGGCCAGGTGCTGATATGGGGACAGAAGGAAGCTCCAGGGGATTAAAGCAAACTGAACTCCGTGGATTCAGGAATTCTCCCGGTTTTCCCTGTACGTGGGGGCGGCACGTGGGAAATCTGGGCTGCTGGAATTAGGGATGCTCCCACTGTGGCTGGTGCTGGTTTTGGCACTGGGATGTTCCTGACAGCTGTGGGGGGTTGGCTTTGGAGTTTTCAGCATTCTTCTTCCAGCTTCCCAAATAATTCTGAGGGAGAAAAGGAGGCTCAGGGGGTACCTTCTGGCTCTTGGGAATTCCTTGGAGGAAGATCGGAGCCAGGAGGAGTCGGGCTCTGCTCCCAGGTGATGGAACAAGAGGAAACGGCCTCAAGGGAAGGTTTAGGTTGGATATTGGGAAAATTCCTTCATGGAAAGGGCTCTCCAGCTGTGGCACAGCTGCCCAGGGCAGGGGTGGAGTCCCCATTGCTGGAGGGATTTAAATCCATGTGGATGTGGCACTTGGGGACATGGTCAGGGGTGGCCTTGGCAGTGCTGGGGAATGGTTGGACTCAATCTTGGAGGACTTTTCCAACCAAAACCATTCCCTGATTACCCAGAAATGAATCTTTGTTCCGTTCCCTTCTCCAGGCAGATCCAACAGGCCAAGCCATGACTTGTTGCTCCAGAGGGAACAAGCCCAGGAGTCCTGTGGCTCCAGCACCAGGAAAGAGGGAATCAGGAGCAGCCTGGGTTCTCCACAGCGACCTCTCTGCCGTGACCCTGCCTTTTCCAGAGGCTCAGGAAAACGAGTGGTGCTGTTGGAGCTGCCTGGCCCGTGTCCTGTCCAAACAGCGGGATCAATTCCCAGTGACTCCCTGCCTGCCCAAAGGTTGCGTGGTTTGCTTTTCCCGGTGTTTATTCTTATAAACCGGTGGTGGACGCAAGCAGGAGGCACTTCCTGAGGTAGAATTCCTTAGGGAATGCTGGGATCCCGGCTATGAGATGGGCAGGAAGGACAGGGCTTTCTTCTTCCCAGCAGCCGTGACCAGGCCGGGTTTCCTGCTCATTTTCTGGAGGGCCGCCGTGCTCTTGTTGAAGGTGCGCTGGGAACAGGGAACACAAAGGGGTCACTGACCTCAGCTCGGCTCTCAGAGCACAGCTCTCACCTGGAAAAGCTTTTTTTTCCTGAAAAATAAACCCAAATGCCTTCCCAGCCTTCCCAAGTGGTGCTGGAAGAAGGTGGGAAAATCCCCATCGCAGCAGCGTTGCTCTGCTGACAGCAGATCCCAGCAGGCTCCAAGGAGGGGACAGGAATCCCTGGGAGATTCTCTGGAGCACTGAAAAGCTGCCTTTGAGGTGTTTCCATGGAATCTCGTAATGATTTCAGTTGGAAAGATCATCCATTCCCACCCCTGCCATAGCAGGGACACCTCCCACTGTCCCAGGCTGCTCCAAGCCCCAGTGTCCAGCCTGGCCTTGGGCACATCCAGGGATCCAGGGGCAGCCACAGCTGCTCTGGGAATTCCATCCCAGCCCCTCCCCACCCTCCCAGCCAGGAATTCCCAATTCCCAAGATCCCATCCATCCCTGCCCTCTGGCAGTGGGAAGCCATTCCCTGTGTCCTGTCCCTCCATCCCTTGTCCTCAGTCCCTCTCCAGCTCTCCTGGAGCCCCTTTAGACCCTGCAAGGGGCTCGGAGCTCTCCCTGGAGCCTTCCCTTCTCCAGGGGAACATTCCCAGCTCTCTCTGGGGGAATTTGTTCTGCCCAGGTTGGACACTGGGGCTTGGAGCAGCCTGGGACAGTGGGAGGTGTCCCTGCCCATCCAGGGGTGGCACTGGCTGATCCTTAAGGTCCCTTTAATCCCAATCCATTCTGGGATTCTCCCTGGCCCAGCTGGGGTTACCTTTTGATCCGTCTTCATCCTGGCCCTGTAGAAGGACACGGAGCCCGGGCACTCCTGCAGCACCGTCTCCTGCATCCGCTCAAACCTGTCCTGCTCATCTTCATCCTGCCAGGAAAAGCATTCCCCATTCCATGTGCAGAACACACACCCAGAGACCTGGGATAACGACCCCGATGGCTGCCCTGAACACCAATTCAGCCAGGAAGAGCTTTGGAAGTGAGAGGTTCCCCTTCCCACACCTTGGAGAAGCAGCTTTGGGCAAAAACCTGCAAGGGTTGGGATTTTCCCACAGAAAAATGAACATTCCCAGCTCTCCCAGCCTGGCTCCAGAGCAGCTCCGGGGCCTCCTCTGGGCTCTCTCCAGGTGCTGGTGCTGTTGGCCCCGGGCTGGGGCAGCTCTGCAGGTGGGGTCTCACCTCAGAGGGGCAGAATTCCTCCCTTTCCTTCTGGTCACACTTTTTTTGACATAAGAATTCCGGGAAATGGGGATTTGAACAGAAATGTGTTTTTTTGGGATGAGAAAAGCTCCCAGCCCCCACAGCAGTGGCTCCCACCACAGGGCTGGTACCAACCAGTGCCACAAGGGTTTGGCTGCAAAGCTCGGATCCCACAGGCTGGGAATGAGACTCCCAACCATCCCTGCAGCCCCGGGCACTTTGCCCAGTTCCTGATATTCCACAGACGCCCAGGTGCCTCAGTCACCATCCTGATTTAGCCTCCGAACAGTGCAGGGAATGTGGCAGTAGGATGTGGCTCCAGATATTCCCTCTGTGCCTCACAGAGCTCCATCTCCTCCTCCTCCTCCTCCTTCTCCTTTTCCTCCTCTTCCTCCTCCTCCTCCTCCTCTTTCCACAGGCTCCCTCACTCCCTCGCCACCCCCTGCATGGCTCCAGAGGAGAATTGGTGGAATTCCAGGATAACTCACCAGGCAGGTGACTCTGTTTGTGGGAATCATTCCCGCTCTGATGTTCCCACCGGGCTTCAGAGCTTCCCTCACGTGTGCAGGGATAAGGAAGGATTCGTTGTACCAGATCTCAAACTCTGCAAAGCAAAGAGGGGCAATTAATGGCTGTAATCAGTGACCCAGAAGACATCATGGGCTGGTTCTCCTTATGGATCACGTGGGATCTCAGTGCTCTTACACCCTCAGGCAGCTCAGAACTCCAGGATTTTGAGTTTAAACGACTGGGAAGGTTAATTTAAGGAGGCTGTTGTCTGTGCTGAGGCGGCCAGGAGGTGTGGCCAGCTCTGGGACAGTGCCCTGGCCATGAGAAGGCACCGCTCCTGCGGCCCCCAGAATCCCCTTGGAACGAGCAGCAGGCCTGGGGCTCGGATTTCAATCCCACACACTCAAGCACAGCCAGCTGCCATCCCATAATAGCCAGCGAGGACACGCAGCAGGTGGGAATCACGTCCTTATCAATCCCAGGCCTTTCCCAGGTGCTCCCCTCCTGATCCGGGTGAGCCCTGGAGGTCCGAACAAACAGCAAACATCTGGAGCAGCCACAAACGCCAAACCCGGCTCCAGCAGGAACCAGTGGCAGAGTTGGGATTGGGCCCTGCTTATCCCTGGAATGATCCCTGCATTTCTTCCAGCGTGGGATGCTCTGATGGATCCGAGCTGTCCCCTGGCAAACGCTGCCGTGTGCGCAGCATCCAAATGTGTGGGGCTCTGGAATTCTGACGTGGACTGGCTTCCACCAGAGAGGCAAGTCCAGGGATACAGCAGGGGTAGCTTGAATCCACAGATTCCAAGGTAGAGCCAGGAATTTGCAGGGATTTCCCTGGCAGGGCTGTGGCCAAGCTCTTTTTCCTGACAAGGCTGCAACACTGGGAGCTGGAAATCACATGGGGACGGAGGAGATACCGGGAATCCAGAGCCCAAGCCCCGTGCCAGGGCAATTCCTTAACCACCACCTCTGTTAAATAAAATCAGGGATGAGATCCAGGGCCAGCAGTGGGAGCACTGTTGGAAAATTCCTTGTGGGAGGCCTTTTTTTTTTTGTGGTGGTGTGCCCAGGGAGCAGAGGGACATTGCCTGGGAGAGAGGATCTGCAGCAGTGCAAGGTGAGCTCAGAAAACCCCACCTGAGCATGGATAAAATCCAGTCTGGAAGGCAACAGGAAAAAGGACAATGGAGGATGGGAACTTTGGCAAGGGCTGGAGGGACAGGACACAGGGAATGGCTTCCCACTGCCAGAGGGCAGGGATGGATGGGATATTGGGAATTGGGAATTCCTGGCTGTGAGGGTGAGGAGGGGCTGGGCTGGAATTCCCAGAGCAGCTGTGGCTGCCCCTGGATCCCTGGCAGTGCCCAAGGCCAGGCTGGACATTGGGGCTTGGAGCAGCCTGGGATAGTGGGAGGGGATTGGAACTGGATGGGCTTTCAGGTCCCTTCCAACCCAAACCATTCTGGGATTCCACGATGCCTGTGAGTGCTCCGGCCTGGATTTATCCCAGATAACCTGGAGGCTGCTGAGCCCTGCTGCTCCACACCTGAGATGAGCCTTTTCCGGCACTTATCCACGAGCTGCTGGCAGTACTGGATCTCTGCCTTCAGGTCCTGCAGCTCGGCAAAGCCAGCCCTGTGCTCCTCCTTCAGCTCCTTCAGCTTCAGGATGAGGGAAAGCTCCTTCTTGTCGACCACCACCTCTCCTTTCTCATCTGCTGATTCTCCTGGAGGGGGAGGAAAGGAAGAGAAGGTTCTGGTGAGGGCGGAGAGCAGGGACAGGGCTCTGAGGATGTGACACCCTGATGGAGGGGCTGACGTGGCTCCCAGGGGAAAAAATCCCTGGGATTGTTTAGATGGGATATTGGGAAGGAATTCCTGGCTGGGAGGGTGGGGAGGGGCTGGATTGGATTTTCCAGAGAAGCTGTGGCTGCCCCTGGATGCCTGGAAGTGTCCAAGGTTGAGTTGGGTTTGGTTTGGAGCAGCCTGGGATAGTGGGAGGTGTCCCTGCCCATGGCAGGGGTGGGGTGGGGTGGGATGGGATGGGATGGGATGGGATGGGATGGGATGGGATGGGATGGGATGGGATGGGATGGGATGGGATGGGATGGGATGGGATGGGATGGGATGGGATGGGATGATCCTTAAGATCCCTTCCCACCCAAACCATCCTGGAATCTATGAGCACCCAAAATTCCCTGAAGCCCAGAGCCCCATCCCTCTGTCCCATGCTGCCTCCTCACCATCCTGACTCAGCCTCCGCTTCTGAACCTCCAGAGCCTCCGTGATTCCCTCCATCTGCTGCTTGTTGTGTTTGATCCTGTGTGCCACGGAATTGCTTCTCTTCTTCCTGGAGATAAGGATTCTTTTGTTCTCCCTGAAGATCCGATGGATCTCCCTTCCAGCCTCCTTCTTAAACAACTCAAACGCCTCTTGCTTGGATGGAGGGGACCTGAAAGCAGACACAGACACGGGAGCTCACTCTGTCCTGCCCCACAGGAATGGCTCAGCTTGGAAAAGCCCTCCATGACCATGGAGTTCAACCATCCCTCAGCACTGCCGAGGCCACCCCTGACCGTGTCCCCAAGTGCCACATCCATAGGGATTTGAAATCCCTCCAGCAATGGGGACTCCACCTGGGCTGCCCCTTCCAAGGCCTGACCACCCTTTCCATGAGGAATATTCCCAATATCCACCCTGAGCCTGCCCTGGCCCAGCCTGAGGCCGTTCCCTCTCCTCCTGTCCCTGTTCCCTGGGAGCAGAGCCCGACCCCCCCCGGCTGCCCCCTCCTGTCAGGGACTTGTGCAGAGCCACAAGGTCCCCCTGAGCCTCCTTTGCTCCAGGCTGAGCCCCTTTCCCAGCTCCCTCAGGAATTCTCCAGCCCCTTCCCAGCTCCGTTCCCTTCCCTGGACACGCCCCAGCCCCTCAGGGTCCCTCTCGTCACGAGGGGCCCAGAGCTGGACACAGGATCTGAGCTGTGGCCTCCCCAGCCCTCGGGAATGGCCACAGCTGAGGTTGGATGGGATTTCCCTGGGTTCCTTTGGGGTCTCTCTGTCCTGGCTGCTCCCTGGCACCGTTCCCGTGCCAACCCCAACACCCACCCACCGTCCCCTAGGCTGCTCCCGGAACAAAGTCCTTCACACGGACACCACATTCCTCAGGAGACGCCTCAGAACTGAGTATTCCCTGGAAAGCCGGCCTTTCAGGGATTGCATTTGCACAGAAATAATGGATATTGTTCCTCCCCATTGTTAAACAAATGCCTGCGCTCTTCCCGTGCCGCATTCCCAGCAGGGATCCGTCCCTTCCACCAGCCAAACCCCACGGCGCCGAGCCTTGGCCGGCTCCACAGCGCTGCCGCCGTGCCTTGGAAGCCCTGCCCGTTTTCCAAGTGTGAATCCCATTCCCGACTTTTCAGTGAAGTGGCTTTGGTGCCGCCGTGCCCCCGTGAAGAGCTGGGGTTATTCCAATGGGAAGCACCCCAGGCAAAGCAAGGGAGAATGGCACAGCCCACAGACGCTGCTGGGTGCTGCTGGCATTCCAAGAGAGCAGGATGGATTTGGGAGCAGCAGGGAGGAACAGAAAATCAGGGAATGATTTGGGTTGGGGGGGACCTTAGAGCTCATCTCGTTCCAATGTAGGTACCCAGAAGGCTCCACATTCCTCACTCCGGCCTGGGCAAAGCCAAATTCCAACTCCTGCCTTCCCTGGGTGACCTCTTAAGGGCATTTTCCAGCTGCTCCGGGGCTGTGACGCTGGCACAGGGCTGTAAACAACAGCCCCTGGGCAAAGTGCCACAGCTGCAGCTCCCAGAGCCAGCCCCGAGCTGCTGGAAGTGCTCCGGGATGTGGCAGCTCCGAGCTGCAGCTGCAGCAGCCTGTCCTGCCAGCCCCGGGAGTGCCAGAGGGACACAAATCCCGCATGGAACTGGGTCAGGGTGAGGAGCTCCAGGAGAGAATTCTCCTGGGACAGCTTCGCTGCTCTGCTGGAACCCAGGAGCCACATCCTGGGCTGAGCCCCAGCGTGGGCAGCAGGAAATGGGGGATTCTGTCCCTCGGCCCCACTGAGGTGAGACCCCACCTGCAGAGCTGCCCCAGCCCCGGGGCCAACAGCACCAGCACCTGGAGAGAGCCCAGAGGAGGCCCCGGAGCTGCTCTGGAGCCAGGCTGGGAGAGCTGGGAATGTTCCCCTGGAGAAGGGAAGGCTCCAGGGAGAACTCAGAGCCCCTTGCAGGGCCTAAAGAGGCTCCAGGAGAGCTGGAGAGGGACTGGGGACAAGGGATGGAGGGACAGGACCCAGGGAATGGCTTCCCACTGCCAGAGGGCAGGGATGGATGGGATCTTGGGAATTCCTGGCTGGGAGGGGGGGAGAGGCTGTGGCTGCCCCTGGATCCCTGGCAGTGCCCAAGGCCAGGTTGGACATCAGGGCTTGGAGCACCCTGGGACAGTGGGAGGTGTCCCTGCCATGGCAGGGGTGGGATGAGATGATCCCTAAGTTCCCTTCCAATCCAAGCCAGCCTGGAATTCCATGATTCTATTGACCCTTTTCCCTGCCTGTAGGGATTTCTGGCTGGATGTGAGGTATCCCTGCAGTTTTCCCATTCACCAAAGTGTTGCTGAAATTTTCAGAGATTAAAGAATTAAATTAATTAAATAAAACTAAATGAAAGAAATTAAATTAATTAAATTTCAAAAAAATTCATGAGCAACTGGCCAGGGCAGAGCTCAAAGCACAGAGGTGACCCTCACCACCATCATCTGGAGCTCGGGGTGTTCCCAGCACTGCTCCTGTCCTGCATTCCCTGAAGATCTCCAAATCTCTCCCCCTTCCCTTGTAGGGAACAGATCCAATCATTCCAGTGTAAAGCCCCCTCTGGAAAAGGGGATTTACTCCCTCACTGGGAAAACCTACCTGGGCTTCTGGGAATCCTCCCCTAAAGATGAGATTGAGGCCTCTTCATCACTGCCCTGTACATGTCCTTCCTCTTCCTCATCCACATCCTTGGTGGGACTTTTTAAAGGGGAGGATTCATCCCGGCCTGGCTCAGGAGGAGGGCTCCCACCTCTCTCCTTCCTGAAAAACGGGAAAAAGGTGAACCAGATCCAATAATTTCCTCACCAGAGGAACCTGGAACCAAAACACCAGCGGGTTTGGCTTTGCTGATTTCAAAACTGGAGATCTGAGGTAGCTGCTACCAGAGTTTCCAGGGAAATATCCAGTGACAAGGAATAAAATCAGCCTTGTTCCCACAAAATCCTTCATTCTTAGACTGGAGGAACTGCCCTGGATCCTATGGAATGCAGGCCAGGCTGGATGAGCTCTCTTGAGAAGGATCACAAGGACAACAGTCCCACCCTGCCAGCTCTGGGCACGCCTGGACAAAGGATAACCCTCTCCAAAAGAAATCTGCAAGGATTTGATCCAACCCCACATTTACACCAAGCCTGGTTCCCTGCTCCTTTCCTTCCACAAACCCCTCCAGCCTCAGCTGCAGGGAATAGAATCCTCATGGAATCCTGGAATGCTTTTAGTTGCAAGGGACCTTATGGATCATCCCATTCCACCCCTGCCATGGGCAGGGACACCTTCCACTGTCCCAGGCTGCTCCAAGCCCCAATGTCCAGCTTGGCCTTGGGCACTGCCAGGGATCCAGGGGCAGCCACAGCTGCTCTGGGCACCCTGTGCCAGGGCCTGCCCACCCTCCCAGCCAGGAATTCCTTCCTAAGGAATAGTGTGCTCAGGCAGAGGAGTGTTGGCCAGATCTCCTGGTGCCTCCCTGAAAGCAGAAGAGCCCAGCAGAGCCCGGGGTTCGCGTGGCCACCACAGCCTCAGTGCTTCCTCTGCTCCCCAGCACGAGGACTTTGGGGAAATGTCAGGGAGGAGCCAAGCAGGGATTCACTTCTGTAAACTGAAGGCTCTTCCTCTGCTCAGGGCTGACTGTTCCCCCTTCCCTCCCCAAATCTCTTCTGCTTCTCTGCTGCTCTCCCAGCTCCCTCCATTCCTTCCTCCATGGGCTGCACATTCCTGCGTGACCAGAGCTGGGCTCTGGGAACTGCTGGGTCCTGCACTTGGGGCACCACGAGGACTGGGGACAGCAGCAGGGAAAGGCCCAGGGAGCAGGGGCAAGAGGAGAGGGAACGGCCTCAGGCTGGGCCAGGGGAGGCTCAGGTGGATATTGGGAATATTCCTCCTGGAAAGGGCTGTCCAGCCCTGGCACAGCTGCCCAGGGCAGGGGTGGAGTCCCCATTGCTGGAGGGATTTAAATCCATGTGGATGTGGCACTTGGGGACACAGTCAGGGGTGGCCTTGGCAGTGCTGGGAATGGTTGGACTCGATGACCTTGGAGGGCTTTTCCAACCCTGACAATTCCATGATTCCCTGGTTATCAGAGGTAAGGGAGAGGTGTGTTACTGCTTAACTCACAGGAGCTGCTCATCGCCCTTCTTGGCTTCCTTCTTCCCACTGGGAATGGGGGATGCAGGAGGACTTCCCCCAAGAGCTTCTTCATCCTCTTCCTGCTCTGAATCCTCGTCCCCTTCATCTCCACTTTCCTGGAAGCAGAGAGGAACAATCCATGTGCCTGCACGATGGAAGCTGCCCAGGCCTCCCCCAGCAGCTCCTCCCTCCCCTGGCCCAGCCTCATCTGGGAATTAAAAACTCTGTGAAAGCCCAGGGCAGGATTTATGGATTATGTGTGATTTCTACACTTGGCTCCCGAAATTGTAAGGATTAACAAAGGGATCTCAGCAGAGGCAGGGCCTCACCTTCCCCATGCTGGACAGGTCACTTTGTAGATGGAATTGGACAGGACAAGGGGAGGTGGCTTTAAACTGAAAGGGGGCTTGTTTAAATGGGATATTGGGAAGGAATTCCTGGCTAGGAGGGTGGGGAGGTCCTGGCACGGGGTGCCCAGAGAAGTTTTAGCCACCCCTGGATCCCTGGAAGTGTCCAAGGCCAGGTTGGATTTGGTTTGGAGCAGCCTGGGCCAGTGGGAGGTGTCCCTGCCCATGGAACAGGATGATCTTTAACATCCTTTCCAACCCAAATCCTTCTGGGATTCTAATTCCCATTGAATAACTTATTCTGTGCAGGTAAAGGGCCCAGCCAATCCCTCTGCTGACAGGAATTCCTCTTTTTTAATGCTGCCTCTCTGCTCTGGGCACGTTTTTTTTGACCAACTCACCCCCACTGACATTTCTGAGTTTGATTTCGACAGGGAAAAGCTGCATTGGAGGCAATCCCCATTTTGGCAGCAAAGGAGCCAGTTCTGAGGTGGGTTCTGGGCCAGGCTGAGCCCCAGGCATTACCTTGTCCTCCTCATCCTCCTCAGCCTCCTCAAGGTGCAGGTCAGAGCTCAGCTCAGCCTCGGCCTCAGAGTCAGAGTCAGCGAAGTCTCCGTGTCTCAGCCCGTACTTGCTCCGCAGCCTCGACTCCACTTCCTCCTCCTGTTGGCTGAGGAAAAACCCAACCCTTCAGGGATCCTGTCCCACACAGACACACCTGGGATCCCTGCCAAGGTCGGATTCCCAAAGAAAAACACCTTTTCCCCGTGGTTTTATCCCTCAACACCCCTCTCACGCTTCCCCATCGTAACCTTTGTCTGCTCTCTCCCTCTGCTTTTCCATGACATTCCTTTAGGGATCTTGGATATTAAAGTTTTTGGATGGTTATTTCAATACTTTCCAGAAGTTTTTAATGGTCCACATGGAGCCACACCAGCTCTGCTCAGTGCCATCACCTTGTTTGAACCTTTCATCCAGGCAGGATGGGGCTCGGAGCACCCTGGGATAGTGGGAGGTGTCCCTGCCCATGGGATGGGATCCCAGGGAATGGGATGATCCTTAAGGCTCTTCCCAACCCAAACCAGTCTGGAATTCTATGAACTTACCTTACAATCACTTTGAACTGTCTAAACACCTCCTGGATCTGCCTGACATTCACTATCTGAGGAAGAGAGGTACAAAGCCATCAGTTTCAGCATTAATTCTGCAAAGGAGTTCAAATAAATCAATTTAAAGGGTTTTAAGACTGAGGAAAAGTCTCCTGGAGCTTCCAAACCAGCAAAAATGGAATGAAAACATGCAACACACTTAACAGGCAAAAAGAAATTAAATTAGTTCTGTGGTGGGTTTGGGGTGGAAAACGGCCTCTTCAAAAGACATTTTCACTGCTTCTCTCTTGCAGGAAAATGGGATGGAATCAGGATTTCAGTCCTTTTTGCACTACTTACATCGATTTCCTTAATGACTCCTCTGAGGTATTTCTGCACTTGAGATCTGATTTCTTCTCTCTGGGCTGTAGTCAGGGGATTGTAACTCATGAAGGAAGCATTTGCCTTAAAAAGAAAAAAAAAAAAGATGGAAAAGTGAGAATCAGGGAGTTACAAACAGCGGAGGGGCCTGGGAGAACAACGGGGACAAAGCTCTGAGCAGGTCCTGCCGTGGTGGGACAAGGGGTGATGGTTTGAAACTGCCAGAGGGGAGATCCAGGCTGGATTCAAGGAAGGAATTCTTGGCTGTGAGGGTGGCACAGGGTGCCCAGAGCAGCTGTGGCTGCCCCTGGCAGTGCCCAAGGCAGCTTGGACAGGGCTTGGAGCAGCCTGGAACAGTGGGAAGTGTCCCTGTCCATGGCAGGGGGTGGGATGGGATGATCCTCAAGGTCCCTTCAACCCAAACCGTTCTGGAATTCTGGGATTCCACTGGTCTGGCAAACACCTGGCATTGCTGTGCCCAGTTCTGCTCGGGATTCTCTTCATCTGACTTGGCAGGAGATGGGATTTGGGAGCAACCAACCAACAGAAAGGCATCAGGAGCCTGGGAAAAACCATCTCCAGTGGCTGGGGATTGAAATTCCAACACGATCCCTGTGCAGGGGATCTTTGGAGGTTCCCCTAAGCCCCAGAGGATGGTGCTGGAAGCAGAAGGAAGGACACAGCTCCCCTGGACACTGAGTTCAGTGCTCCTTACTGAGAAGTTCTGCATGGTCAGCTCCCGCTTCAGGAGCTGGATCTCCTCCTCCAAAGCCTTCACTGATGCCTAAAAGGGAAAAAAAGGGTGAGCAAATGACTGAATTGTATTGGGGAAAAAATACCCTGCTAAAAACAGCACGAAATTGGCTGCTGGGCAATATCCCAGCTGGATCCCAGCTCCCTCAGGGCTTGCAGCAGGGAATTCGTGGCTCTGGAAATGATTTTGCCTTTGATTAGCCCCCAGTGGGATGGTTTCTGCCAGATCCTGCCTGCACAGTCTGCCCAAGGCATCAAAGAAGGGCCACCTGCTCTGTGATGTGATGATTTCCTGGCCTGGAATCGCAGGGAGCATCGAGTTCCGGGCTCTGGGACATTATCCTGGAAGCCAAGCATTGTGCAGGGCTCACCTCTGCCCTGAACTCAGCAGCTCTGACATGAACTGGGACAAAGGAGAGACTTCCCTGCGCTGTATTCGACTGGATTTCTCCACATCCATGGAATATCTCCAAGGATTCACTATTTCAAATGTGCTTCCAGAGAAGTGAGTATAAAAAGATCTTGGGATTCGGGGAGAAGTGGACACTGAGCTGCTTTGAAGTGACCTCTGGAGCACCAAAGCACAAAGCTCCCTTCCAATTCCAGCTCCTCCAGTTTGTTTTTCAAGCTGAAAGTGCACTTGGGGCATCTAAAATCCTGTGGTCCTTTTCTTTTAAATGATTTCCTTGATTAATCAAGTTTTCTAATTGTGGAGAAGCTGTTCTGTTACCAGCAGGAGGACTGGAGCTGATTTCCCTGCACATCAGGGGAATAATTCACAACAAAATCTCTCTGTTGAGAGCTGAATCCCCTCAGAAAAAGTTGGGATAAGCAGGAGAAGGAATTCCCAGGTGCCAGGAAAGATGTGAGCATCTGCATGGTTGTGCCTGGTAACCTAAAAAAAGGGATTAACATTGATCCCTTTTATCACCCTCCTAAAACCAGCAGTGTCAGCTTGGCTGAGGAAGGGTTGTTTATTAAACTACCCAACTCTCCTCTGCTTTTTATGGTTTTTATCCTAAATAGGAACAGATCTGGGAGAATCCCCCTTCCTGCAGCCCCTGCTGTCCGTACCTCCCGGTAAAAGGGCTCGTTGGGGACAGGCTCTGCTGTCACCCAGTTCATCCTGGTGGCAAAGCGAAGGGAAGACAGCTGGAAAACAAAAGGGTTTAAAGTAAATCAAAGAGATTTGGGCAGAGATATCGTTTTCCTCACAGTTTCAACTTAATTCCGTCAGATCCAGGAGCAGAGAAATCTAAAATGTGTGACCTGCTCCAGGTGATTCCCCCATGTTTGCTACAGATCCAGATCCCACAGGGGGATTTCCACCCATTTTATCATTTCACAGGTTCAAAAACAACCTCCTGGGAGGTTCCTCCTGATCCCTGCTCCAGCAGGGAGCCAGCTCAGCACTGCTGGGAGCTGAGGCAATTCCAGTGAGTCCGTGATGGGATGTCCCATGGAAACATGTTAAATAATAATGATGTATTTAATATATTTAATCTAATATAATTAATTAATTAATTAATTTTTATTAAGATAATGATAATGATAATGATAATGATAATGATAATGATAATGAAGATAATGAAGATAATAATGATAATAATAATAATAATAATAATAATAATAATAATCTCTTCAGTGAGCTTAAATCTAATCTGAGCAGCTCCTGCCTGCTACTGACAGGAGTCTGGTTTTGAGCCTTTGGGTAAGAGGAGCTCTCATCCCAAAGTTTGGGATGTTTCCCTGCCAAAAGCCTCCAGAGGCTGTTCCTTAAAGCCAAGCAGGAGCAAGGCTTGGATCCTGCAGGAATTCCCTCAACTCACGGTCTCTTCCACGTGAGCAGCTTCCCCACAGATGTTTGTCACCAGCACAGTGTTGCAGTTTCCACCTGGGAAGAAATGATAGCAAAAATAAAGCAAATAATACAATTTGGGGTGATTTCTTTGTTGTTTCCTTTTCTGCAATGTCTGATATGATGTGCTCATTAAATCAGAGGAGAGGAATCCCAGAAGGGTTTGGGGTGGAAGGGATTTTAGGGATCACCCAGTGCCACCCCTGCCATGGCAGGGACACCTCCCACTGTCCCAGGCTGCTCCAAGCCCCAATGTCCAGCCTGGCCTTGGGCACTGCCAGGGATCCAGGGGCAGCCACAGCTGCTCTGGGAATTCCAGCCCAGCCCCTCCTCACCCTCCCAGCCAGGAATTCCTTCCCAATATCCCACCCAAGGGTTCTTCCAGTTTGAGGAACCACAAAGGACACAGCCAGAGTGTAGCAGTCCCTCTAAAGGGCATGGAAAAAGAGGCACAGAGTGACTTAAAAATAAAGGGAGAATTTGTGTCTCACGGAATGAGGGTGCAGGAAGAAGATGGGAATGAAAACTCTGAGTTCCAGGTGTTTATAAAGGTTCTATTTTTCAGGGTGCCCAGAGCAGCTGTGGCTGCCCCTGGATCCCTGGCAGTGCCCAAGGCCAGGCTGGACACTTGGAGCAGCCTGGGACAGTGGGAGGTGTCCCTCAGGGGGGCACTGGATGAGCTTTAAGGTCCCTTCCAACCCAAACCACTCCAGGATCCCACAATAAATCACAGCCTCAGGACCTGATGTGCGGACCGAAACCCCGGGTTCCCAGGAGCTGCTGGAATTCCCAGCTCTTACCCAGCGAGTCCTTGAGGACGTGGGTGAGTTTGCTCGGCCGGAAGGGAATGTGCTCCCGCTTGGGATCAGCCAGGGCGATGACGAGCTGCTCCAGGAACGACAGGGATTTGTTGATGTAGGAGGTTTCCACCCGGAGCTGCCCCTCCGACTGCAACGGAGACCAACAGGGAAAGATTCCATCATGTGTCAACAGCAGGAGAGAGAATAGTCCCTGTCGAGGGGGGAAACTCTGACTCTGAGGGTCAGGAGTTAATTCAGGCCCCAAAAAATTCATCATCTGGAGGTTTCTTCAGTTTGGAAAGGAGTTTTCCTAAACCACGGTTTTCCATTGCAAGGGTTTGCATTTCCTTCCCAAAGGGTAAATTGTGTGTCAAAATTGGTCAAAATTTCCTTCCCAAAGGGTAAATTGTGTGTTTGTCACAGGCTTGATGCCATTCTGGTTCTGCTCAACACAGAATGTCATGGAATCAGGGAAGTGCTGGGGTTGGGAAAGGTCTCTGAGATGGAGTCCAACCATCCCCCAGCACTGCCAAGGCCACCTCTGACCATGTCCCCACGTGCCACATCCACAGGGATTTGAAATCCCTCCAGCAATGGGGACTCCACCCCTGCCCTGGGCAGCTGTGCCAGGGCTGGACAACCCTTTCCATGAAGGAAATTTCCCAATATCCAGCCTGAGCCTCCCCCTGAAGCCGTTTCCTCCTGTCCCTGTTCCCTGGGAGCAGAGCCCGACCCCCCCCGGCTGCCCCCTCCTGTCAGGGACTTGTGCAGAGCCACAAGGTCCCCCCTGAGCCTCCTTTTCTCCAGGCTGAGCCCCTTTCCCAGCTCCCTCAGGAGTTTTCCAGCCCCTTCCCCAGCTCTGTTCCCTTCCCTGTTTTCCCACAGTCCCAAAGAGACCTGAGCAGCTCCCATGGCTCACCCCAGTCTTGCTCAGTCTCTCGGATCCCGCCAGGTCAATTAAGGTGATTTTAGATTTAAGGCATTTGAGATTTGTGTAATCTCTGGAACGACACTGAGGGAGAGAAGGAGAGAACCTGCACTTAGGAGCAGACAAAACTGAAACCCAGGAAAAACCAGAACTGCAAAGGTCCTCTTGAATCCCTAGGAAGCCATTGCAATCCAAAGGAACAAGGCTGGAGCTCTCACCTCAATGTACAAGGTGAAGATGCAGTGGGACCTGGAGGAATTCTTATTCAGGGTGTGCTCTCCTATCACTCTGTTGGTCTCACCCTGCCAATGGAGAGAAAATTCCAGGCTCAGCTCATGGAACTGTGGCTTTTTGAGGATAAGCCAGGCAACATCTCTGTGGCTCTTCCCATTTCCTGATGACGGGAAAAGCAAAGAGCTCCCCAAGCTTCAAATGGCCACGGATCTGAACCTCTGACAGGAACACAAAGGGATGTTGGAAGGGATCTTAAGGATCATCCCATCCCACCCCTGCCATGGCAGGGACACCTCCTACTGTCCCAGGGTGCTCCAAGCCCCAATGTCCAACCTGGCCTTGGGCACTGCCAGGGATCCAGGGGCAGCCACAGCTGCTCTGGGAATTCCATCCCAGCCCTTCCACACCTTCCCAGCCAGCAATTCCTTCCCAAGATCCCAGCCCAAGCTCCCCTTTCCCAGTGGGAAGCCATTCCCTGTGTCCTGTCCCTCCAGGCCTTGTCCCCAGTCCCTCTCCAGCTCTCCTGGAGCCCCTTTAGGTCCTGCAAGGGGCTCTGAGCTCTCCCTGGAGCCTTCCCTTCACCAGGGGAACATTCCCAGCTTTCCCAGCCATCATCACATTCCTTCTACTGTTTAAAAAGACAAAGGCAGTCCCTGCACATTCCAGAGCCCAGGACAGCACTGTGTCATTAAAAAGGCCAGAGAAAGACTTTAAGGACACCAGATGGCTCTGGGTGAGAATTCCTGCATCCAGATCCAATTATTCATCCCTGATTTCCTCAAGAACTGAAGCAGCCATGAGGAAAAGAGAGATGCTGATCTAAGTAATCAAAGTCCCCTCACAAATCTCTCACCCTGACGAGCCCTGCTGGGAATTCCCACAGTTCCACAACCATCCCAAACTATCTTTTCTTGGAGCATCTTCCAGAATCCCTGAGCCAGGGGCATTTTCCTTGCAAGACCAAGAGTTCCCAGTTGCTCAGAGAGGTGGCTGAACCTCCTTGCACCATCTCGGCCACCCACTCCTGCTTTTCCGCCTCCTCCCTCAGCCAACACCCACGACCGTGGGATTTGATGGAAAATTTGGCTTCTCTTGCCTCAAAAAGGAGATGCAGGGCCTCCTCCTCGTGGCTGACGGGGTGGATGGAGAGCCCCTTGACATAAACCCCCTGAGGGCCATCCCTGACCGTCAGCTGGGTGTCCCTGCAGCCTCGGGCCAGCCCCGGCGCCAGCAGGTCGAACAAGGCCTCGTTGTAGATCTCCAGGTAGGAAATTCGGACAGTGACCATGACATTGAGGAATTCTGCAGCTGCTTTGAAGATCTGCACAAAGACAAAGGGGCTGTGTCCGTTCACAGGCAGAACTTGGGGTTATTTGTGGCTTTTCAGAGGGGGTATTGATGTGGGTGTTGATGTCAGATGTAAACGGCGTGGTAGAAATAGGTGTAAGATATAAAGAGATATAAAATAGAAATAGACATAAAATATAAATATAAAATAGAAATAGAAATAAAATACAATTAAAGACATGAAGATGTACACAAGATATAAAGTTATGTAATACAGATATTTATATAGAGATAGCTCTGAACAGCTCCAAGTGCATCTGTGGCTGTGTGGGGCTAAATCTGAGCTGTGGTCTCTGAGGGCTAAACTTGGATTTGGATTCGATGATCTTATAGAATCATGGAATTCTGGAATGGTTTGGGTTGGAAAGGACCTTAAAGCCCATCTCATTCCACCCCTGCCATGGGCAGGGACACCTCCCACTGTCCCAGGCTGCTCCAAACCAAATCCAGCCTGGCCTTGGGCACTTCCAGGGATCCAGGGGCAGCCACAGCTGCTCTGTGCCTTAGAGGTGTTTTTTAAAGATTTTATGATCAGTTTTAACCTGATTTCACGAAAGGACACTTTGGAAAACACCTCTTGTGAAGGCTCGGTGACATTTGGGGAGCAGCAAGAACTTAATGCAGCTAAAGAGGAGCAACCTGTGAGAATGACAAAAAAACTTCTTCATTCTTTAACCATCATCCCTTGGCTAAAATGAAGGAAAAAAACCACGTGAAACATATTCACCGTGTTAAAACACTTTGATATCAGCAAGGGCTGACACCAGAGTGTTCCTTGGTGTTTCTCCCACCTCTGTTCCCACCCAGATCCAGGTGGATACCTGCTGGATAGCCCTGGGGATGATCCCTCGGTGCCTGTAGTCAGAGGTGGCTCCCATCATGGTGTAGGTTTTGCCAGCCCCAGTCTGCCCATAGCACATGATGGTGCCTAAAAAACAAAAAATTCAAAAGCAAAAGGATCAACTCCAGAGGGAGCCTCCAACGGAACAAATGGATCTCTCCTCAAATCCAATCTCTTTCTATGATCAAAATAATCAAAAAGTGCAATAAATCACCGTTGTAGCCCTGCAAAGCTTTGGCCACCAAGTCCTTGGCCACAGTCTCATAAACCATTTCCTGGGAAGCGTTGTGGAGGAGCCCATCCAGCTTGAAGGACCAGTCAGTCTGGGAGTTATTGACAGCTCCTCCCCTGGGACTCTTTCGGATGTAGATATTGATGCTCTGCAAGCCAAAGAGAGAGGAAGATCAACTCAGCAGCCCTGAGGATTTTCAGCACTCCAGGACCTGGGGTTAAGCAGAAAAGGGAGCACAAACAAAAGGGTTATTTTATTGCCTTGGGTAGTTCTGGATGTCCTAAAAATATCTGGTGATGCTCCAGGATTTCTGGTGACAAATATCATCAATAAAAAGGAAATGTGGTTAAGCTCATCTGTTCAGCTTTCTGTGATTCTGGGCCTCAGGGAAATTCTTAATTAAGCAAGAGAAGGCAGAGGGAGGGATTTGCATGAGAGGGGATAGAATTAGACTGTGCCAAATTGTGGTTACCACCGGGAATTCCTCATGGATCAGCCAGTCCCAGTCCTTTTGAGGGTTTTCCTGGTGATTTTACCACAGGAAGTGTGTTTTCCATACTCACCCTCCCCGTGACAAAACCACTGCCAAGCAGGAACCAACACCCCCCAAAATGTTACCCGTGGCCTCAAGGGATGGAAAAATCCTGTTTTTCCATGGGGAAAGCTGAACTCAAACTCCAAACCTTTCCCACTTCCAATTTCTTTTACTCTACCTTGTTGTCTGACCCAAGCTTGATCATATCTTGGGCAAAATGAGCCGATGGCTTGACCCGCACGAACGCCTGGACTCGCTTTGGTGCTCTGAGGAGAGGAAAAGAGGAACCTTGCATGGCCTGAACTGAAATTTATATTATTTGTCAGCAAAAGGTGAGGCAGAGGAGTCAAATTTAAAAACGAAGCGTTGGCCATGATTCAGCTGCAGTTTTTTATTCCCCACTAAAAGCAACTGCGGGCGAGGAGTTGTTGAAAATTCCTCCCGGCCTTGCCCTGCTTGGAAAACGGAGGATGTGGGAAAAGAAGGGTCAAACTGATCCTGATTTCCTGATTTCCTCCAGGCCCAGGAGGGCTGGATACACTCAGGTTTTCTTCCTCTTAGCCTTGGAAAGCAAAATATTTGCAGGAGTAGGAGAGGGATTTTCTTTGGTCACACACGGCCTTTTTAAAAATCGTTTCAATTCCCAAGAAACAGCTGATTGTCAATTCCCTGGAGGAAACATCCCCAGGCTGGAGGATCTGCTGAGTAAAACCCACATGAGGAGGGTTCAGGGATCATCCAGCTGCTAGAGCCACATGCACTGAGGATTTTTAAACCCCTGGAATGTGTCAATCCCACGTTTTTCCCTCAGTCCCTTCCTCCAGACAGCCCGTGCTCAATAATCATGTGGTGACAACTTCTAGTTTTGGACAAAATCTTTGGGATTTCTGGTACAGTCAGGATTTTTGTGACCTCTCACACTTCACCTGCTGTGGCTGCCCTAAAACAGTGGAGGTTTGAGCTGAGCCAGGACTTGCTGGATTTAACCCAGGGCAGCATTTGGGTGATACCTGGGGGTGTCACGCTCGGGCTCCGCGTCAGAGAGCCGGGAGGAAATGATGCTTTCCTGCTCCTCATCCTGCTCCTTCTCCTGCTCCTGCTCCTGCTCTGGCTCTTGCTTTTGGTCCTGCTCCTGCTCCTTCTCCTGTTCCTGGTCTTGGGAGTTCACAGAGGTCACAGAACTCTGTCCAAAAAAACCAAGCGTTGGAGCAGCCGTGGATTATTTCCTCAAAGCAAGACAGGCAGCAGGGAAAGGAGGGAGGGAAAATTTTAGGGGGAAACTCTGCTGGGAGTGAGGGAGAGAACAAATTCCCAACGAGTGGCATTTCCCTTGCTGCAACAACGCCCTGTGGGGGGCTGTGACCATGGAAGGACAAAAGCAACTCTTCCTGGGAGTTGGGAAGGAACAGGGTGCCCAGAGCAGCTGTGGCTGCCCCTGGATCCCTGGGAAGTGCCCAAGGGAGCTTGGACAGGGCTTGGAGCAGCCTGGGATAGCAGGAGGGGTCCCTGCCATGGCAGGGGTGGGATGGGATGAGCTTTAAGGTCCCTTTGAGACATTGAGTCTCTTTGAAACATTTAAAATAAGTCTCTTTTAAGCAATTAAGTTGAGTTTATCTCAAAGATTAGTTAGAATAGGTTTAGGAAACAGACACAGCAGAATTTAAACGAAGAAATTGATGATTAAGTGAAGAAACTGAAGCCAGAATAAACTCCCCAGGTCTGGGAACTGATTATTGGTTATCTGATGTTGTTCAGCTGGGCTGGAACGAGAATCTGCAGAGGAAGGGCCAGGCAGTTATTTAATTACATACTTATAATTAATTATTTATATCTATTACACACATATATATATAAAACTTAGATAATTAACAGTTAAAACATGCCATTATTATGGAATGGGATCATTATTGATGATCCCATTCCAAACCTGCTTAGGGAAAGGAACTGGGAGCTCTCCAGGGCCATTTGTGTTGTTAAAAACTAAGAAGGTGAAAAGGTCATAGCGAGGAAGAAGAGTTACTTCATCCAGTGAGGGACCCCTCCCATAATTATGAGACCACTGACCCATTTCATGGAATGGACTACGCATGCTTAATGACTTTTTAGCTAATTTCCATACGAAGTGGGGAAAGGGAGGTGTCTATGTTATTAATATGTATCTGTATTTTGAATATTTAGAACTTTCATAGATAAATAGACTCAGGATTGCTTTGTAACCTCGGAGCTGTGCTTTTGGAGCGATCCCTGCAGCTTCCCAGAGCTGGAATAAACATTCCCTTTCTAACCCAAACGAGTTAGAGAGTCTTTGTCTGTTCCAGCTGGGAATCGATATTAGATCCATATCCATGTTTTAATAAACCACCTTCCCACCCAAACCACTGCAGGATTCTGGCTGGGCCCAGCTGGAATTACCCTTCGTTCAGTCTCTGCTTTGGATAGGGAGCTCGGAGTCTCTTCCAGCCCCTCCTGCTCTTCTTCCTCCTGCCAGTGACAAACAGAGCCCATTGCAGGTGCAAAGCACAACCTGGGCACACCATCCACACCCCTCCGAAGCCGTGGGAGCCTGAGGGGCCCCTTCCCACACCTCAGGGGAGCAGATTTTGGCAGGACTTTGGGAAATCTGCAAGGCTCGGGAATTGTCCGGGGAAGCTGTGGCTGCCCCTGGATCCCTGGCAGTGCCCAAGGCCAGGCTGGACACTGGGGTTGGGAGTAACCCGGGATAGTGGGAGGTGTCCCTGCCCATCCAGGGGGTGGGAATGGGATGATCCTTACGATCCCTTCCAACCAAACCATCCCGTGCCTTTCCAAGGCCCCTCCCGCGGGGTGTGGGGGGTGATGCCCGGGGGAAGGGGGGGGGCGATGCCTGGAGGGCTGATGCCGCCTGTGAGGGGATGCGACCTCCGATCACCCCTTCAGGAGGGGAGGGAGACCCTCCCCGGGCATCCCCCGGGCCCTGCCCCACCTGCGACCCCTCTGGAGCTGGGCTCGGCGTGGCGTCCGGGGTCGCCATGGCAGCGTCCACTTCCGGGTTCTCTATGGCAACGGCGGCTTCCGGGAGGGCCCGGAAGTGGCTCCGCGTACGGCGGCCGGGCGGGGCCATCGCGCGGCGGGGGCGAAGCGGGACGGCGGCGGCACGGGAGTGGCCGGGACGATGCTGGAAGCGGCGGCGGCGGCGGACCCGGAGCTGGATCCCGAGGATCTGGTGCATTTCTCGGTGGGAGACCTGCCCAGCCGCGGGTATGGAGTGATGGGCGAGATCCGGCGGCAGGGAAAGCTCTGCGATGTGACGCTCAAGGTGCGGCCCGGCCCCCGGGGGCGGGAGGGGGCGTAGGGACCACCCGAGCCCTGAAGGGTCTGAGGGGATCCTCAGAGACCTCGACCCCTCAGGGGGGACTGAGGGACGCCCCGGCTGCTGAGCGGGGACCCCGGTCCTTGAAGGGACACCGAGGGGGGACCTGGAGCCCTGAGGTCTCTGGGGTGGGGGCTGAGGGGCGACTCTGAGGGGGCTCCCCCCAGTCCCCTTAGGAGGGAGCTGGGCGAGCCCCTGGTCCCTGAGGGGGGCTGAGGGACCCCCACAGCCTCTGGGGGTGGGGGATGAGGGTCCGCAGCCTCAGAAGGGGGAGCTGAGGGACCCCCGAAGAGGAGCAGGGGGGAGTCCCCCCGCCATTTCCTGGGGGGCTGAGGGACCCCAGCCTCTGGAGGGGGGGGGGGCTTGAGGAACCCCTGAGGGGGGACCCCAGCCCCGAAGGGGAGGGGACTGAGGGACACCCCAGTCTCTTCTGCAGAGGGAAGGGGGCAGCTGGAGCTCCCCCAGACCCCCCTTGGTGGGGGATAAAGGGGTGACTGAGACCCCCTTGGTGGGAAATAAAGAGGTGACTGAGACCCCTTTGATGGGGGATAAAGGGGTGACAGACCCCCTTTGGTGGGGGATGAAGCAGTGACAGACCCCCTTTGGTGGGGGATAAAGGGGTGACTGAGACCCCCTTGGTGGGGGACAAAGGGGTGACTGAGACCCCTTGGGTGGGGAGAGGAGCAGGAGCTGAGGTCCCCCCTTGCCATGGCTTTGGCAGAGGAGAGGGACAGTGCCCAGACTGCCCCCAAACCCCCTGAGTGGGGTGCCAGGGGGTCTGTGAGGGCCTGTGGGTCCAGGTTTATGGACTGACCTCTGCTGCAACCCACAGGAGAAGATTCCTTTCCCTAGGAAGCCATTCCCTTATGGGAATATCCACTTTTTAACATCCATGAGCATGGTAAATCGCCAGGGTTGTTTCCCTGGCTCTGCAGGGAATGGCTGGGAGGGCTCCATGAGTGTCCTGTGCCAGGCAGGAGCTGCTGGAATCCCTCAGGATTCCAGACTCGGAGGAGCTGCTGGGGTGGGAGCCACACGCAGCTCTGAGTCACTGCAGAATTAACTCTGCAGCTTAATTAACCGGGAAGGTGTTCCCAGCCTACTCACCCTGAAAGCTTCCAGGGGAAGGAGCCGGCGAGGCAGGGAGAGGGGATGTGGGATGGGGAACATTCCATGGATAAAGGGATGGCTTCATCCCTGTGGAGCAGCTGTAACACCCTGGGAAGAGGGGCTGGGGGTTGTGATCCTCCTTGGAAGTGGCTGCTCCTTCCCTAGGGGGATGTTTGGGACAGTCTGGGCTGGCACCTTGGTGCCTCCAAGTGGCTACCTGGAAACAGAGGCCAGGCAGGAATTGGAGAATAAAAGCAGGGATTTATGGAAGGGCCTTCAAAGGCTCCACCCAAGGTGGACCCCGGGTTCTTCACACTCTTATAAGTTCAGCCCATTTTGCATATCAGGGTAAATTCTGCAATTATGACTTGGGTTGATGATGTCATTACCCCAGGTTTGCTCCTCCTCTTCAGAAGCTTTTAGTTTGCATGTTTTGGGGCCTGGGACAGCGAGGTGTCCTTGGAGGGCACAGGCAGAGAGGGTTTGTTGTGCCTGACCAGCGTGGGGGAGCAGCAGCTACAGGGCCATGAGAACCTTCAGAGCAACACTCCAGGCACTGCGGGGTTTGGAAAATAGAAAAGGTCAAACCAAAGGCATCAGCCTGAGGGAATCCCGTGGCAAAGCTGCTTTGGGATGGAGAGTGCCATGGTTTTAGGGTTGGACTGGGTTTTGGGGTGGCAGGAGAAGATTGCCAGGTCCTGGCAGCCCCATATTTCTGGGAGACAATAGGAGGAGGTCTGTGATCCCAGTCTTACCTTGGATAAATTCCTCGTCGTTGTTTCTAAGATTTCTCTGAATAACGATCCGTTTCTGTGGGTTTTCCGTGGCAAAGAGCTGTTTAAATCCTCTTTATCTCTACAGAGGTTTAAAAGATACTAGGGAAGATCACAAACACCACTGAATGGTTTGGGATGGAAGGGACTTTATGGAACATCCGTTCCCACCCCCTGGATGGGCAGGGACACCTCCCACTGTCCCAGGCTGCTCCAAGCCCCAATGTCCAGCCTGGCCTTGGGCACTGCCAGGGATCCAGGGGCAGCCACAGCTGCTCTGGGAATTCCATCCCAGCCCCTCCTCACCCTCACAGGGAAGAATTCCTTCCCAAAATCCCAAAGAGAGATGCCAGCAGCCCTGACACGTCAGTCCCCTGTCCCTGTCAGTCCTCTGTCCATGTTGTTTCAAACATTCCAGCTCTCCCTCCTACACCCACAGCTTGGAATTCCAAGCATTTCATTCATTCGATTCCTCTTGTTGTCTGGGGTCATCCTGTGAAAATCTCCCACCTTGTGCTGCTTCTGCCTCTGGACGTCCCTTTTCCCAGTGTCCTGTGGTGATGGAATCAGTGCAGCCAAGCCTTCCCTCCCCATTCCCAGAACAGGCTCTCTGCTCCAGCTGCTGGAGCTTTAAGCAGGAGTTTTTTCTTAACTCGAAGTTGGAGGCGGCTTTGGATCACTCAGGAATCCCCAACTCAGCCAGCACAAAATGTCTCTGCCCTGACCTGGCTCGGGAACGTTTTCCTGCTGTAAATCCAGGGTGGGTTTCCAGCAAGGGACAGAGTTTGAATGATTCTTACCCAAAATTAAGGGAGGAAAGTGAAGCTCACGGAGCTGCTCCCAGGGCTGGAGCCCCTCTGCTCTGGAGCCAGGCTGGGAGAGCTGGGAATGTTCCCCTGGAGAAGGGAAGGCTCCAGGGAGAGCTCCGAGCCCCTTGCAGGGCCTAAAGGGGCTCCAGGAGAGCTGGAGAGGGACTGGGGACAAGGGCTGGAGGGACAGGACACAGGGAATGGCTTCCCACTGGGAAAGGGGAGATTGGGCTGGGATCTTGGGAAGGAATTCCTGGCTGGGAGGGTGGGGAGGGGCTGGGCTGGAATTCCCAGAGCAGCTGTGGCTGCCCCTGGATCCCTGGCAGTGCCCAAGGCCAGGCTGGAGCAGCCTGGGACAGTGGGAGGTGTCCCTGCCATGGCAGGGGTGGAACTGGATGATCCTTAAGGTCCCTTCCAACCCAGACCATTCCGGGATTCTCCGATAAAAGCTCTGAGAAACATTCCGAGCCCATCCTGAAGGAACCCCCAGGTGGATCCTGATGCTCTCACACCACTGCAGTGAATGTATTCCCCTTTTTTCCACTCCTGCTCCTTTTTGTCTGTCCCATCTCTAAAACAAAAAGCTTCCAAACACCTCTTTGTCCCAGAAGTCGGATCTGGATGTGCCCAGTGCTCCAGCTCATGGATGAAGCAGGAGCAGCAGTGCCCCATTCCCACTCTCAGCTGGGATCAGTTGGATTCTCCCAGCCCTCAGCCATGTTTGCTGCACAAACAGCCCTGGAATCATTAAGGAATTGTCACTGCTCCGGTTTGTTTGTTTTAATTATTCCCCTTGGAAAGGGAGGTGAGCATTCCCTCAGGAACCAGGAGGGGCAGGATGGGTTCTCCTTTCCCAGAAACCTCCTTCCTGCCTCAGCTGGATGGATCCAAAGCCAGAAGTGTGGATTTGCCTGGCTCCCTTTGGATCTCTGATCATCCCAGCCGGGCTCAGGGAAATCTGTCACTGCTGCTCCTGGTTGTCCATGTGAAAATGAGGTTTCCTGGGAGCTGCACCTCTTCCCAGCGGCTCTGGATGTGTCCTGGAGAGCCTGAAGCTCCTTTCCTGCATGGATGGAGCCTATGGATTGGGAAAGGCCTTTTCTCTCCCTGTCTCTTTAACAGCTGCAGGTCAGGGCTGCTCCTGGTGTTCCATCTCAGCTCCCTTTGGAGGCTCTCCGAAATGTTTAATTAAAGATTCATTTGCTAGGAGCACACACGGATGGGCTGGAGGGAGGAGGGGAGGGAGGAGATGCACCTCAGCCTGTGGTTAGTCCTTTTTCCTTTGGAAAAAAAAAAGGAGGATTTTTGCTTAGCAAAGCCAAACTTCTGCTTTCTTCTGTGCGAATCAGCGGGCTGGGCGTTGGTGTGGTTATAAAATAACCAACCCAAGCCTTTTCCCCAATTTAACCTGAGCCCAGCCACGTTAGGCAGGGTGAAGCTGCGTTTTCCTCCTCATCCAGTGCTGGTGGTGATGGAAAAGCTGATGGAGCTTCCAACAAGGGCAGGGAAACACCAAGCCTGGAAAAATCATGGAGAGAGCAGAAACGAGGCTTGTGGGCCTTTTATTCTCTTAATTTGCTGGGGTTTGAGGCTTTGAATTCCAGATATGGACAAGCCAAGGGGCAGAGGGGCAGAATCCCCCTCTCAGAACCCTTCCCCCTTATTTTTGGTGGGTTTCCAGCCTTTCTCCCTTTGAAGCTCACAACTAAACCCCACAAAAGCCCCAAGAATTCCGGCTCAGTGACAGGTGCCAGCGTGTGGGGCTGTTATTCCCTGAGCTGCAGATCCCGAGCTGATTCCTAGCAGCGCAAAAGAAGCTCCTCGGTGTTCCTGTCCTTCTTGAGCATTGTTTTTGGAATTGTGTCATCCTTCCAGGATGAAAGCTGCCCGGGCAGCTTTGTTTTCTGGGATGTGCTGCCTGTGCTCCAGGCCAAGGTCTGAGCGCTCTCCGGGGACACATCGGAGGCTGCTGGAAGCTGAGGAATGCACCACTCCATGAAACAGGGAAAACGCATCCATCCTATTCCTTCATTACGAATTTAGAGGGAATAAATCTCTTCAGAGCTCTGCTGGAGCTGGAGGAGAATGATCCAAGTGCCAGGCTGGCACCTCCAGAAATCCTTGGCCAAGCTGTCGGGAGTGGGAAGGTTTGTGCCTTCCCAAATCCTCAGAGTTGCCGTGAGCTCCTCTTGCTGCTGCAGCTCCTCCTTGGGATCTGAACTGCTCCAATGCCATTTTTCCATGACTGACTCCAAGACTAATTAGAGAAGTCTCCTAAAATGAGATCCAGGTCTGGCAAACTGAAATAATTCCCAGCTGTGGAGAGGGCACAGTGTTTGCTCCGTGTTCAATCCCAATGGCACTGACAGGTCACAGTCCTGCTGGCTTCTCTCCCATCCTGATCCCAGTTTTTCCAGAGCAGACTGTGAACTCCAGACTCTCCAAACTGGAGCAGTTGCACCCCTGAGAGCTGATGCAGAGGTGGAGGAGCCTCTGGATAAGTGGAATTCCAGACAGCTCGGGCTGCCTGCCCGATTCCAGCAGGATCCTTGAGAACTCAGTGCCTGGCTGTGCTGCAGATGTTGGAGCGTGTTTGGGAGATCCTCCAGGAAAACAGCCTTGGAAGGAGAGGGAATCTTTGTTTTGCTGGCGGGGCTGGGAGATTGGCAAAGCAGATGATCCATGACAGGAGAGCTGCAGGATGAGGATGTGATTCCAGCCTTGTCACACAACAGACAGGAGTTATTTGGGATTCTCACTGGAGGTGATTCCCCCCGAGCTCTCAGCTGCCCTCAGCTCTTCCCTTACACAAAATATGAAGATTTTTAGTTCTAGGATAACATAAAATGTCTTTTTGCTGTCCCTTCAGGAGCCTTAAGGAGGGCAGGGCTGGAGCTGATCCCCTCGGAATGCTCCTGGGAAGTGGAGGGGCAGGAATTCAGCAAAGCAGTTGGGCTCCTCTGGGATGGCAGTGAATTTCCTGGGGATGTGGCTTTGTTGTACATCCAAGGGGATGTGTCCTCTGCTTCAGAGGAATGGGTCACCATTCTCATGGAATGCTGGAAGGGTTTGGGTTGGAGGGACCTTAAATCCCATCCCATCCCACCCCTGCCATGGCAGGGACACCTCCCACTGTCCCAGGCTGCTCCAAGCCCCAATGTCCAGCCTGGCCTTGGACACTGCCAGGGATCCAGGGGCAGCCACAGCTGCTCTGGGAATTCCATCCCAGCCCCTCCCCACCCTCCCAGCCAGGAATTCCTTCCCAATATCCCAATATCCACCCAGCCCTGCCCTCTGGCAGTGGGAAGCCGTTCAGAATCCCCCATTTCCTGCTGCCCACACTGTGGGATCAGCTCCACATTCTGGCCCGGGAATGTGGAGCTCCTCATCCACCAACACCCCCAAATCCTTCCCTGCCCTGCTCCTCTCCTTTTCCAGCCTGGATTTGTGCTTGGGATTGTCCCGATCCGGGTGCATCCCATTACCTTTTCCTGGCAAACCGGGGCTGCAGTGGATTGGACACCAGCTCTGCTTCTGCTCTGGCCTCTCCGTGCCCTCAGTGCCACCATCCCCTCAGAAAAAAAAGATGGATTTGGGGTTTTTTCGAGCCCTTCACAGCACAAAACTGAGCGAGTTCTCAGCTCGGCAGGGTGGTGACGTCAGGAACACAATGAATGCCTTTCTCCCACCTACAGCATTTTCCTCGGGAGAAAGGCTCCTTGTGCCCTGGAATCTGTCAACATTTGTGGCTGTGGGGGTGTCCGGGAGCAGATCCCTTTGTCACCCGCTCAGAGACACGTCAGAAGGGAATTCTGGGATCCCCAGGGTCAGGGGGGATGCTCGCAAAGTTCCTTTTTTCTGGAAAACAGAATCTTTCTTTGCCTTAAAAGCAAAGGACCTGAGGCGATCAGTTGGAAATCAGAACATGCTGGAATGGTTTCAGGAAGAGGATGAGCTCTTTGCCACTCTCTCCTTGGGTGACTCCAGAGTGACTCCATCAGGAAAGCGCCTTGGTGCCATCATGGAAAGGGAGGGAGAGACTTTGGCTCTTGTGCCAGTTTTGGCCAAAATCTAGCAATGGATCCTCTGGGAGAAAACCAGGTTACAACCACCCTTCCCCCAAGCAGGTTCGGGGACAAAAAAATTCCTGGAAGGAAAGTGAAAGAGATAAAACCTATTTATTAACAAAACACACAGGAAAAGGATAATAATGCTAAATAGTAAACCCCTCACTATAGAGAGAAAACCTGGGAAGAAATTCGAGTCCTCTCGAAGGTGTGGTCCCTCCTTCTCGGAGCTGCCGTGGGGGGTGGCCTTAGGCCCCCTCCGGGCCTGAAGAGAAGTTCTCCTGATGTGTTCTGATGTTGGTGAAACAGTCCAGAAGAGAAAAAAAAAAGGGAAAAAACCACCAAAGTCCCAGGAAACACTCCAGAGAAAAAAGGGAAGGGTAAAACCGCCAAAAAGCTGGCTGAAGAGACAGGCAGGGAGCTCCCTCCGTGCTCCTGCAGCCAGGGAGCTCAGAGGAGTCTCCATCTCTGTGTCCTTGGGAACTGCTCTGAAAAGTTCATTTGGTTTTTTTTTCTCCCCTCTCAAGCACAAAATTAATTTTTCGGCATAGAGCCGTGCTAGGGGATCCACATCACAGAGTCACCCCAAGGCAGCTCTGCAGGTGGGGAGCACTTTGGGCAAGGGGACACGAGGAGGAGCTGAATGGACAGGTGCTGAAGGCTCACCCTTGGGAGGCTTTTCCATATTCCACAGGAAAAACCTGTCCTTTGCCTGCAGCGAGAAATGCAGTTGTTCCTTGGGGACTCGCCACGAAGGGCTGATGGAATGAACACGATGAGAGTTTTGAGAGCAGAGATCCCAATTTCTCCGTGTCCCCGAGGGCTCTCTGCCATTCCAGGAGCCGGTTTCAGACAGGAGGAATCACAGCTTGTGTCTTGTCCTGATGCCTTTCCTGGTCTTAAAAATCAAGAGGCGAACACGGTTAGAAGGGAAAAAGGGTTTTGCCTTGGTATTTATTGTAAGGATCCTTAGGTGCACCACGAACAGGTCGAACACACCTCTGTGCACCCCCCCATCCCCACTGCAAAGTCCCCTCTTCTAGATCTGGTCTTACATTCTAGGTCTTACTAATTAGCATATCTATCAAATATTCCCCAATGAGAGGCTCAAATGAGCCCCCCCTCCCAAGGAACCTTCCCCTGGATGGTTCTATCTTAGTTTACAAAATGTGTTCTGGAGAGGACCTTGGGCTCTGGGCACCCTGGCACCCGAACTATGAAGCCTCTGAAATGTTCAGTCTCTTGGCTTAACAAACAAGTCCAAGAATGTAGGCAAAAAGCACCAAGAATACAGAAGTTGCAGAAAGGTGTAACAGGGGTATAAAAGAAAAGACAAAATTCATCATGGCATCAGTCCAGCTCCAGGAAATATTTCCTGGGCTCTTTGCTGCTGCAGCTCTGTGGATCTCGCTGCTCACAGGGACCATTCCCAGCCCGGGACCACCGGTGCTGCCCAGACCCAAGGGATTCCACCCCGGTGGTGGTTTCGTTATCCCGGCAGGAATCTTGCAGGATGAGTGGGGAATGTTGGCTCCTGCAAGAGCCAGGGGTGCTGGAGATAATGAGGCTGTTTGGTGGCAGCTCCTCAGGGGTGAGGTCACCTCGGTGCATCCCTGGAAATGGAGCTTGGCGGGACCTTTCCGCCCTTGGACAGGGCTGGAGTCTCTTCTACTGGGGCTGGGGACGTGGAATCATGGAATGGTTTAGGTTGGGAAAGGCTTCTTGGATCATCGAGTCCAACCATCCCCCAGCACTGCCGAGGCCACCCCTGACCTGCATCCCCACATGCCACATCCAGAGGGATTTGAAATCCCTCCAGCAATGGGGACTCCACCTGGGCTGCCCCTTCCAAGGCCTGACCACCCTTTCTGTGAGGAATATTCCCAATATCCACCCTGAGCCTCCCCTGGCCCAGCCTGAGGCCGTTCCCTCTCCTCCTGTCCCTGTTCCCTGGGAGCAGAGCCTGACCCCCCCCGGCTGCCCCCTCCTGTCAGGGACTTGTGCAGAGCCACAAGGTCCCCCCTGAGCCTCCTTTTCTCCAGGCTGAGCCCCTTTCCCAGCTCCCTCAGGAGTTTTCCAGCCCCTTCCCAGCTCCGTTCCCTGCCCTGGACATGCTCCAGCCCCTCAATGTCCCTCTTGTCACGAGGGGCCCAGAGCTGCCACCTGGGCTCTGTAATTTACAGTTACTTTGTGAAATAAGGGCCTTTTTCTCCTCCTTTCTCCTCACACTACAGGCTCGGGTTTTGAGTAAATATAACCTTGGTGCTGAAATTCCTGTTATCTTTAGTTATAAAGATAATTTTGGTTATAAATAGAAGGTCGCTGTATGCATTGGAAGCAGGTGTTTCGCTTTCAGAGGTGCCTGTTCAATTTTAGCACCACTCTTTATTTATTAAAGAGCTGAAATGAGATTTGGACAGTTGTGATTTTTGGCAGCTTGGGCTTGGGGGGAAATGAAAGTCCAGTAAAACGTTGCTTTTCTTGCACACTCAGCCTGAACGGGAACACTCATCCAAACAAACCAAACGGATTCTTGCAGTTGGAGTGAATTCCTTATGGAACTCTAGAGATAAGAGGAGGCCTTGTTCTTTCACCTTTCAGAACCAGCGAGAGCAAAAATGGAGTTTTTCTGTGTTTTGGGATGTTCGAGACACTCAGGAAGGGGTTTTCCAGCAGCATGAAGGTGTATCAATAATGGGATTTATTGCTGATAAATCAGTGGGTTGGGCCAGGAGCAGCTGATGATGGGATGGCTTCACCCAGGGGGAAGGGATGGACTGGGACATGCCAGAGGAGGAGTTGCAGAGCAGGTCGGGTGTTCCTGAGCCTCCGGGCTGGAATGTGGACAGGCCAAGCAGCAAATTTGTCCCCGTGGTCAGCCAGGCTGTGGCTGCTCGTGTGTCAGCCATTCCCACTGGGAATTCCCAAAGCAAGAGCTCCAGCAGCCAAGCTTCCTTAGGGATTCCCCTGTCCTGAGCAGCACCTTGGGCCCTCAGGACACCCAGAGTCCAGTCCTGGCAGGGAGGGAGGGAATGAAAACCCCAGGGATACAGGGAGGGTCTGTCAGCTCTCAGGTTCTGGAATCACTTCCCTTTTTGGCCTTTCCTTGTGAAATTTGCTGTGTTTTTGTATTTCTAAAGCTCTGGCCAGGCTGGAGTTTGTGCTCTCTGTGTGAGGTCAGGGTGGGAACCTGCTCGGCCAAAATTCCTCCCTCTCCAGGGCCAGGGATGTGGCCTGGAGCTCCATCCCCTCCTGGAGCCTGGGCCTGCAGTCCTGACTCCTTTTCCCAGAGATTCCCCATCCTGCTGTGTGCACAGCAGGAGGCTGGCAATGGTTTTGCAGCTATCACAAGTCTTGGAGCCTCTGGGATGTTTTCCATGTGTTTTGGGGTCAGGAGAAGGGAACGATACAGACTTTCATCCCTGTAAAGTCACACACAAATGAATATGTATGTGAAGGGGTTTTTTTTGCATGAGCTTTCATAGTCACGACCATTTCACTTCCTGATTTTGCTCTGGGAATTAGGAATGCTGCAAAATCCAGGAGAGCAGGATTTGTGCAGTATAATCCAGGCACAGAGGACAGCATGGGCAGGGATTCAGGCCCAGGACAGAGACAAGGCTCTCCAAAAGTTCCTCTTTTTTTTTTTCCATCTGGCAGGAATTTTGCTTTCTAAACCCTCAGCAAGTTTGTGTTTGCTGGCTCTGAGCACTCCAGGCCTGTTGGGAATCATGGAAATCCTGAGTCCAAGAGATGAAGGAGCAGGGGAGGGTTCTGCAGAGGAGAAGAGAAGGACTCCTTGGATAACCTGGAGGGAAGGGCCCTGCTGTGCCAGCTGCTTTGGCCATCAAACAAAGCTCCAGTGGGGAATTTTTGCATAAGAGAGGAAAAAAGGGCAGTTCTGGGATGAGCCAGACTGACATGGAAATTAGGGAAAAAAAGCTCTGGGAGGAGTAATCAGAGCAAAGACCTGACTTGAATCCTTGGGTGCTGGTGGAGCTGTGCTGCAGGGAATAACCTGGGGAATCACCTGGAGCTGTGGATGGTGCTGATCCCTTCTCCTTCCCTTTTGCCCCCCACCTTAGGTCGGGGACCATAAATTCAGCGCTCACCGGATCGTGCTGGCCGCCTCCATCCCGTACTTCCACGCCATGTTCACCAACGACATGATGGAGTGCAAGCAGGAGGAGATCGTCATGCAGGGCATGGATCCCAGGTGACATCCCTAGGGAAAACGCCAGGGAGCGCCAGCCCTCCGCGGGCCTTGGTGTGGTGCCTGCGAGGCTCAGAGCCGGCTCCCCGCGTGAATGATCCCACAGAACATTCTGCTGCTGGCAGGGGGGCTATCCCAGCTGGAATTCAGTGGGGTTTTCTGCCCTTTCTCCCTTGTTTTTAGTGCTCTGGAGGCTCTGATCAACTTTGCCTACAACGGTCACCTGGCCATAGACCAGCAGAACGTGCAGTCCCTGCTGATGGGGGCGAGCTTCCTTCAGCTGCAGAACATCAAGGACGCCTGTTGTACCTTCCTCAGGGAGAGGTGAATGGGGCTGGGGGCATCCTGGGGGGATCCCGGGGGGATTCCGGGGGGATTCCAGCTGCTCCCCAGCAGCAGTGAGGTTCAGTCACCTGTGTCCGGCTTGGGAGGAGCAGGATGTGTCCTTCTAGCCCGAGGAGGAGTGTGCATCCCAAAACCTGGCATGTGTGGAGTTATGGAATCACAGAATGGGTTGGGAGGGACCTTAAAGCCCATCCCAATCCATTGTCCCAGGCTGCTCCAAGCCCCAATGTCCAGCCTGGCCTTGGACACTGCCAGGGATCCAGGGACAGCCACAGCTGCTCTGGGAATTCCATTCCAGCCTTTCTCCACCCTCCCAGCCAGGAATTCCTTCCCAAGGTCCCATCCATCCCTGCCCTGCAGTGGGAAGCCATTCCCCCTTGTCCTACCATTCTCATTCCCTTGGGAATAACTTATCACTCCTTTATTGGGACACAACAGAAGACCTTGGCCAGCCATGGGAATTTAACACCCAGAGCAAAACCGAGGGACCATTTCCCTTTCTGAGAGCCCATCCTGGCAGGAATTGCCCTTCCTGCTGCAGTGTGTGCTGAAGGGGAGGAGGAACACCGTGCCTCAGGCCAGGAGCTGGACAGGAAACTGTGGCAGAGCCTTAAATTGGTCCCAGGTTTTTCAATTTCCTCACTGGTGCTTGGCTGTGAGGCTGTTCCAGCAGCAGGCTCTGGAGATGGAAAGCTGGGATATTCCTTGTCCACGTACCACACGGATTCTCAGCCCGTGCCAGGGAGCCTGACGTGTTCAGTTTTCCCAGCCTGGCTTCTTTCTCTGCAGCTGCTCAGGGTGTTCAGTGGTGTGATGTCAAACACACCCACCAAGTACAGGGGTTGGCTACCAAAATCCTCCCAAATCCACCAGGAGCAGCCAGGTGTCCTAAGTGAAGCCCTGGATTTAAGTGCACAGCTGCCACTTTGGTTAATTACCAAAAATTAGTAGACTCTGGCCACCCTGGGAGCTGGGACATGGACACTGAGCTCTCCTTCTGAAGTGCAGTTGAGAATTGGGATATTTTTAGGCAGCTGTGTTGTAACCAGGCCCTGTGTGAGCCCTTGGAGTCACCCTCATGTGACAGTTCCCCACCCAACAGCAGCAGGACCTGGAACTGCTGGAGAGAGTCCAGAGGAGGCCCCGGAGCTGCTCCAGGGCTGGAGCCCCTCTGCTCTGGAGCCAGGCTGGGAGAGCTGGGAATGTTCTCCTGGAGAAGGGAAGGCTCCAGGGAGAGCTCAGAGCCCCTTGCAGGGCCTAAAGGGGCTCCAGGAGAGCTGGAGAGGGACTGGGGACAAGGGATGGAGGGACAGGACCCAGGGAATGGCTTCCCACTGCCAGAGGGCAGGGATGGATGGGATCTTGGGAAGGAATTCCCGGCTGGGAGGGTGGGGAGGGGCTGGGATGGAATTCCCAGAGCAGCCATGGATGCTCCCAGAGCCATTTGGATCTATCCAATGGCTCCTTGGCAGGGACAAGGGGACATTTGTGTTTTCCATCCTCTGTTTGTGCCATGGGCTCACCTGGAGCTCTCTGTGCACCCCAGCTCATGGGTGAGCTGGAATCTGCCCCCACTGGCGAGGACACGGCTTTCACTGCACTGCTGCGTGCCCTGCAAGGCTTCTGTGCTTCCCAGAATCCTGGAATGGGTTGGGTTGGAAGGGACCTCAAAGCCCATCCCATCCCATCCCATCCCATCCCATCCCACCCCACCCCACCCCATCCCACCCCTGCCACGAGCAGGGACACCTCCCACTATCCCAGGTTGCTCCAAGCCCCATCCCACCTGGCCTTGGCCACTTCCAAGGATGAGGTAGCCACAGCTTCCCTCCCATTAGCCTGACATTCCCGTCACTCTCCTCTCCCAGGCTCCATCCCAAGAACTGCCTGGGTGTTCGGCAGTTTGCCGAGACCATGATGTGCACGGTGCTCTACGACGCTGCCAACAGCTTCATCCACCAGCACTTCGTGGAGGTCTCCATGTCCGAGGAGTTCCTGGCCCTGCCCTTTGAGGATGTGCTGGAGCTCGTTTCCAGGGATGAGCTCAACGTGAAATCCGAAGAGCAGGTGGGTGCCTGGTGTAGGTCTTGGCCGAGGAAAGTTGGACCTTGAGGGGTTTCCTGTTGCTTGGGAATGGGAATGGGAATGATCCTGTTGCTGGGCTGAGGGAAGCTGTGATGTCCTGGCCCAGGGGGGCACTCAGAGGTGCTGGACAGAGCTGTGATGGTTCCTTGGGCCTACTCCAGACTGGTTTATTCCTAGGAAAAACGGAAAGCAGGGCTTTTTTAGGATCACAGATTCATTGAGGTTGGAAAAGCCCTCAAGTCCAACCATTCCAGCACTGCCCCATGTCCCCAAGTGCCACATCCACAGGGTTTTTAAAACCCTGCTGGGAAGGGGACTCCACCCCTGCCCCGGGCAACTGTGCCAGGGCTGGACAGCCCTTTCCAGGAAGGAATTTTTCCAAATTCCCACCTAAACCTCCCCTGGCACAACGTGAGGTCGTTTCCTCTCCTCCTGCCCCTTGTTCCCTGGGAGAAGAGCTGGAATCCCACTTGGCTGCCCCCTCCTGTCAGGGAGTTTTTGGGAGCAAGGAGAGTTTAGGGTGTTGAGAACCCATCAGTGTGGGCTGACAGCGAGCAGGGAAAACAGAGCCTGTCCTTGAGCCTGGAAATCCGTGCTGCTCTTCCTGAGGAGCCTCCAGAGAAGGTGACAGAGGCAGAGCAGAACCCCAGCTTCTCCTTGTAGGGTAAAAATGTGCTTTGCTAATCAGGCTTAGGGAGGGAGGGGAACGTGCCTCACATTCCAGCCACATTCCTGTGTCATGGCAGGAATTTCTCACTCTGGTTTTCCCAGAGCAGGTAGGATCCAAGGAGTCCATCCTGGGGATGTTTCCTTGTGCCCCAGCACCTGCCAGCTCCACTCTTCTGAAATTTCTGAATTTCTGAAAATTTCAGTGGCACCCTGTAGAGTGGGAAAAAAGTTGGTTTGGGGTTTTTAATCCCTGTGGTGCTGCTGGAGAGGCATTTTTGCTTCTCCATCAACTTTGCTTTGCTCCCCAGAGAGAACAGATGGATCCCTGGCACCAAACCTGCCTCCTGGTTTCTCATGGAGCAGCACCATTCCCTGTCTTCCGTTCCAGTTTGTAGATTTCTGTCACTAAAAAAACACAGTTTGCGTTCTGTGCCGCCTCCTCTGCCAAAATCCTCCTTGCAGCTCCCTCATCTCCCTGCAAACACTTGTGCTGGATGTCCCATCCCACGGGACCAGAGATCAGGATTGTCAGAGGCGGGGAAAGAAACTGCATGGAGCCAGGCTGGGAATGCTGGGGGTGTTCACCTGGAGAAGGGAAGGATCCAGGGAGAGCTCAGAGCCCCTTGCAGGGCTCAAAGGGGCTCCAGGAGGCTGGAGAGGGACTGGGGACAAGGGATGGAGGGACAGGACACAGGGAATGGCTTCCCACTGCCAGAGGGCAGGGATGGATGGGATATTGGGAATTGGGAATTCCCGGCTGTGAGGGTGGGGAGGGGCTGGGCTGGAATTCCCAGAGAAGCTGTGGCTGCCCCTGGATCCCTGGCAGTGCCCAAGGCCAGGCTGGACATTGGGGCTGGGAGCAGCCTGGGGCAGTGGGAGGTGTCCCTGCCCACAGCAGGAGTGGCACCAGATGATCCTTGAGGTTCCTTCCAACCCAAACCATTCCAAGATTTGATTTCGTTTCTCTCCCATCCACTTGCACAACCCCCAAAACTTCCAGCTTCCCACTCCTGTCTCCTGGCAGGTGTTTGAAGCTGCCTTGGCCTGGATCCGGTACGACCGGGACCAGAGGGAGTCCTTCCTGCCCGAGCTGCTGTCCAAAATCCGGCTGCCCCTGTGCCGGCCGCAATTCCTCACGGACCGCGTGCAGCAGGACGACCTCGTCCGCTGCTGCCACAAGTGCAGGTGAGGCTGGGACGTGGAGTCAGCAGCGTGGGAAAGCTAAATCCTTCCATCTCCGACTCCAGACAGGCAGATCTCCTCTTTAACGATCCCCTGATTGGATTGCAGGGATCTGGTCGACGAAGCCAAGGATTATCACCTCATGCCGGAGCGCCGGCCGCACCTCCCGGCGTTCAAGACGCGGCCGCGGTGCTGCACGTCCATCGCAGGGCTCATCTACGCCGTGGGGGGACTCAACTCAGCAGGTACCTTGCAGTGGAAAGACCGCCAGGGGCTGGCTGGGATGCTGGGATGCTGAAATCCCCTCCTGTGGAAGCGTGGAGTCGTTTCTCCTCCTCCACGCAGCGCTTTGCCCCTTCCGGTGAAACCCTCGGGGTGGTTGTGCCCGTAGTTTAACGTCTTCCATCTGAAATCCTGCCGAGGTGAGGCTTATCGAGGACATTTAGGGCTTTGAGGATGTGTCCTTGCCTGAAGCCCCAAGCAGGACTTGCAGGGATCTCCACAATGTTGTGGGATCGCACCACTGCGGTGCCGTGAGCCCTCACCGTGCTGTGAAAAGGGAGCAGAAAGCCATCAAGGACAAACCTTGTAGGGAGGAGCTGCGTTCCCGGGCAGCAGCGACACCGCAGATGGGACTCGCAGGTCTCTGCTGCCCCTCGGAGGCCAGCGGAGGTGCCGCTTCCACAGAGGGAGCTTGCCGAGGTTCCTGGTGCAGAGCACGGGAGAGCTTGGGAATGTTCCCTGATCGTTCCAGCAGTGGGAATTGTTCAGAGCAGGAGCTCTGTGCCTGAGCAGGGATGTCTGGCTGGGAAGTGGCTCTGTGGCAGCAGGAAGGCTGGAATGGGATGGGAGACCCCAGGGTAGGACAGAGAATCCCAGGATGGGCTGGGTTGGAAGAGACCTTAAATTCCATCCCATTCCCACCCCTGCCATGGCAGGGACACCTCCCACTGTCCCAGACTGCTCCAAGCCCCAATGTCCAGCCTGGCCTTGGGCACTGCCAGGGATCCAGGGGCAGCCACAGCTGCTCTGGGCACCCTGTGCCAGGGCCTGCCCACCCTCCCAGGGCAGAATTTCTTGCCCCAACCCAGGTGCAGCACTTCGCACTTGGCTTTGTTGAATCTCATGAGGTTCCCACTCCTTGAGCTTCTCCAGGTCCCTTTAGATGCCATCCCACCCTAGCAGATGCCATGTTTTTCCCAGCTGTTTTCCTAAACACGGTTCCCCATGCCCACCCCATCTTTTAGGATCACCGCAGCACCCCCTCACCCCTGTACCCCGCTCGCTCTCCCAGGGCTTCATCAGGTCTCCCTCTTTTAATTTGAGTAGCAAATTTCTATGCAGGCGACTCTCTGAACGTGGTGGAGGTGTTTGATCCCATTGCCAACCGCTGGGAGAAGTGCCAGCCCATGGCCACGGCGCGGAGCCGCGTCGGCGTGGCCGTGGTCAACGGGCTGCTCTACGCCATCGGCGGCTACGACGGCCAGCTGAGGCTCAGCACCGTGGAGGTTTACAACCCAGACACCGACTCCTGGTCCAAAGTGGAAAGCATGAACAGCAAGAGGAGGTACGTGCAGCTCGCTGGGAAGGGAGCTCTGGAAAAGCGGGGAGAAACGAGGTTGGAGGAAGAGTGGGCGCCCAGCAGGATTCTGTGTGTGTGTGTGTGGGGAAAATGTGGGAAAGGAGGAGTGGGGCAGTGTGGAAGCAGCTGGGATTTCCTTGGTTAGTTTCTGGTGCAGCCAGGGGGGTCAGGCTCTGCTCCCAGGGAACAGTTATGGGACAAGGGGCAATGGCCTCAGGCTGTGCCAGGGGAGTTCAGGTTGGATATGGGGAAAATTCCTCCTGGAAAGGGTTGTCCAGCCCTGGCACAGCTGCCCAGGGCAGGGGTGGAGGGTGTATGTACCCCTCACCAGGTACCTCTGGAGTTCCCTCAGCCACTCCTGGTGCTCCAGCCCCTTCCCCAGCTCCATTCCCTTCTCTGGTCACACTCCCAGCCCCTCAATGTCTATTTTTGTCATGAGGGGCCCAAACCCAAACCCAGGATTTGAGGTCCTCCTGCCGTGAGCACCTTTCCCCCTTGTGAGCTCAGGGTTGGGGTGGGACTGAGCAGTGTGGAGGTGGATCTGGGGCAAAGGCTGTTTGGGGGGATGGCACAGGCAGAGTTTGTGGGGTCACAGCATCAGGGACGATGTGGCAGCACCTCCAGCCACCTCACGGGGCCCTGCTGTTCCCTGCAGTGCCATGGGAACGGTGGTGCTGGATGGGCAGATCTACGTGTGTGGCGGATATGATGGAAACTCCTCCCTCAACTCCGTGGAGTCCTACTCTCCAGAAACAAACAAGTAAGAGCCCTCCGTGTCCCAGAGCTTTTCCAGGAGTTACTCCTCTGCTGTTCCATGCCCTGGCACCACTGGGCATCTGGGCCATGAGAATGGTGTGAATAAGGAGCAGGGAAAGGAGAGGTGGTGGAATCCAGCACTAGAAAGCCATGGAATAATCTGTGGGAGTTTTGCTGACGTGTCACAGTGTCGGACACGAACACGCAGATTCAAACAGCAGGTCCAGGGCAGGAGAGTGTCCCGAGAGAGAGAGCGCTCCCATCTTTATTTCTCCTTTTATACCTCTTCCAAGACAACCATACATTGGTAGATGAGGTTAACACCTCTGCAATTTCACAGGATAGGAACACAGTCTGTCATCTTTCTCCACCTTGGAGGAAGGAATGAACAACAATGCAGAAGTTCAGAAAACAACCTAGGCCGGTTAGAAAAACAAGAGCTATGTTTCTAGAAAAGGCACGAGAACTTCTACTACAAAAGTAAAAACACAGAACAGTAGAAAAAATCCAGGGCAACACTGACCTGTCCCCTCTCCCTCCCAGGTGGACAGCAGTGACCCCCATGAGCTCCAACCGCAGCGCTGCCGGAGTCACCGTGTTCGAGGGCCGGATCTACGTGTCCGGGGGCCACGACGGGCTCCAGATCTTCAACAGTGTAAGGCCCTGGGCTGGGGCTCATCTGCTGCACCTCAGGGTGGGGCTGCAAGGCTCCCTGTCCTTTCCCTGTGCACCCACACGGCCCCAAGGGCTTGTACCACCAAATTGTGTCACTTCCACCCGTGACCGAAAAACCTGAGGTGGAACAGAAGTGACTCTGCCTGCTCGGGGTTGTGGGGATGTTCTGAGGGCTGGAGCCCCTTGGATATGGAGCCAGGCTGGGAGAGAAAAGAAGGCTCCAGGGAGAGCTCCGAGCCCCTTGCAGGGCCTAAAGGGGCTCCAGGAGAGCTGGAGAGGGACTGGGGACAAGGCATGGAGGGACAGGACACAGGGAATGGCTTCCCACTGGGAAAGGGGAGCTTGGGGTGGGATCTTGGGAAGGAATTCCTGGCTGGGAGGATGGGGAGGGGCTGGGCTGGAATTCCCAGAGCAGCTGTGGCTGCCCCTGGATCCCTGGCAGTGCCCAAGGCCAGGTTGGACATTGGGGTTTGGAGCAGCCTGGGACAGTGGGAGGTGTCCCTGCCCATGGCAGGGGTGGCACTGGATGGGCTTTGAGGTCTCTTCCAACCCAAACCCTTCAGGCACAACCCTGTAGCAGCTGAACATTTTACTGAAGGCATTTCAGTCCTCTCAGCTCCCTCAGCTGCTCCTGGTGCTCCAAACCCTTCCCCAGCCCCATTCCCTTCCCTGGGAAGCCCCTCCCTGCCTCATCACGAGCAACCCAAAAACTACCCCCAGTATGGAGGTGCCCCAGCAGCGCCACCACAGCCCGGGGTGGGGTTGCACTATCCCAGGGCGATTCCCAAGGCAGCATCCCTCACTCCCGCTGTGCTCCCATCCCAGGTGGAATACTACAACCCGCACACGTCCAGCTGGCACGCGGTGTCGCCCATGCTGAACAAGCGGTGCCGGCACGGCGCGGCCGCGCTGGGCAGCCGCATGTTCGTGTGCGGCGGCTACGACGGCTCCGGCTTCCTGAGCGCCGCCGAGGTCTACAGCTCCGTGGCCGACCAGTGGTACCTGATCGTGCCCATGAACACCCGCCGCAGCCGCGTGTCCCTCGTGGCCAACTGCGGCCGGCTCTACGCCGTGGGCGGCTACGACGGCCAGTCCAACCTCAGCTCGGTGGAGATGTACGACCCCGAGACCAACCGCTGGACGTTCATGGCGCCCATGGTGTGCCACGAGGGCGGCGTGGGCGTGGGCTGCGTGCCGCTCCTCACCCTCTGACGCCCGTGGCGGGGGTGTTTTGGGGGGCGTCTCGTCAGCGGCGAGCGTGCCACGATTTCCAGGTGCTCGATCCAAGCGCAAAGGAACTGGACAGAGGAATCCCCGCCTGTAACTTTTTGGGGCTGAAGGTCCTGGAAGGTCACGTAGGGTTGAGTTTATGTGAGAGCAAAGACCCCTCGGCCTCCCCCCCGGAGCCGTGGCCGAGCAGATCCATCCATCCATCCATCCATCCATCCCTCCATCCATCCCTCGTTAGTTTTCCTGCAGTTCTGCCTTTGGAAAACGCCGTTGTGGGCTGGGGGAGGGGGACAGGCTTCATTGTGACATAAAAACAGCCACTTTAAGGACTTGGAAGATCCATCTGCACCTTCTGGGAGCAGCGAAACCACCCGAGCCCCCCCAGAGGCATCAGCAGCAATTTGGGGGGTCCTGGTTGCACAGGGGGGTCTCCAAATGGGACAAACACGACGCTGTTGCTTCCAGGAGCTTCTTACACAAGACCCCCTTCAGTTTCTCGTGTTTTCCTCAGCTTGATGTGGAAAACTTCTCCACAAGAGCCACAGGATGGAGAAAGCAGGAAGAGGAAAAGGACGGTTAAACCAGGATGGTTTGGGCAAGCTCTGGAGAAGGATGGATGGAAACGACTCCAGGCAACAGCCTGAGGGTTTCAAAATGGGAAATAGATGATCAGGATGTCCTTGAAATGAAATACCGAGGTGTTTCCCAAGCCTAAGAGGCAGTTGGAGCAAAAAGGCCGGGATATTTTAGGAGAGGCAAGGAAAACACGTCGTGAGTTTGTCGTGCTCTGCTGGGAAAGGTCTTTGCCATGGGTTTTGTGCCAGGAAACTTTGGAATGCTGGCAGAGCCAAAGAGCTGCCTGGCAGCACCTTCCCTGCGTCAGCCCTTCAGCCCTCCTTCCTGCATGATCCGTGATCCGCCATCCCCCCGGAGCTCTCCGTGCCCGGCTCTTCCCGTGCCACCCTGGGCACAGCCATACCTCCTCCGGGCAGGCAGGGCCAGGCAGCAGGAATGAGACTCAATCCCAGCTGCCAGGGAATGGGGATCTGTCCCCGTGTCCAGCCCCATCCCGGCGTTCCGAGGGGCTGGGAGCTGGGAGGAGCGGGATGTGCCCCCGGCCCCGCTCCCATTGTCCATTCCTGCTCCCAACATCCCTGGGATTGACTCTGGCTGTAAATGTGGATGTCTATACTGGGGTACTGTGTATATTTTAGGGTCTATAATGAGCATATCTGGCTATAAATGTGATCTATCAGCACATATCCGTTTCTTCCACACCTATCCACTGCTGGCTTCCCAGGAATGGGAATCCTTTGGACTTTTCTGTGCTGCTCAGACTTTAAAAAGGAACAAAAAAAGAAAAAAAACAGGAATACTTGGATCAGAATGAAGTTGTTGCTTGTGGCATCTTCTGTTCTCCAGGACCCATCCCGGCCGTCTCCATGTGCAGAGGAGGCTCTGGTGAGCTGCTCTCCTGGTGTTCCATTATCCCTTCTCCCTCCCACCATCTCCCACCTGGGGCTTGTGTCCGTAAGAATGGGAATATTGGATCAAATGCCCTTGGAAGAGCAGCAGCTCCCTGAAGTGCTGCTCCCAGGCACAGTGATCCCGGGAGCCTCGGGTGTCTCCCAGATGAGCTTCCTGGGACTCCTTCCCCAGGGATCTCTTTGCTTTTCCATTGTGGATGAAGCAAAGAAAAAGAGGAGCTTCTGGCTGCAAAGGCGACAGGAAAAACCTGAATTTTGGGGAAACAAGACCCACTCACCCAGGGAAGGCAGACTGGGAGAGCAGGATCCTCACAGTGCAGTCCTCACCAAACCCTGTGCTCCTGAATCCAAGGAAAACCTGGGCATGGGGTGTTTGGATGAATCTGAGCAGGGTGAGAGGGATCTTAAAAACCAGAAATAGTGTAAAGAAACTGAGAGAAGGCAGGGCTCCTGGTTCTTCCATCTGTGGGAACCAGGAGGATGCTGTCGCTCCCGGCTCGGGAGGAGCAGGATCTCGGTGGGATCAGCGTGCCAAGAGCCTGGGAGCAGCCGCAGGGAAGGGGCCGCGGAGGGGGATCGGCCCTGCCGAGCTCCAGCATCGCCGCATCTCCTGCAGGTCCAGGCGCGCTCCCCCCGCGGCCCCGGGCCAAGGAAAACGCCGGCAACCCGATCCCTTCCCGCGGCACGGGGGCCGCTGTTTGTCCTGGAGCGGGGCCGATCCCGAGCTCATTCCCGGGGCCGATCCCGAGCTCATTCCCGGCCGTGCCGCCCGCATGGCGCTGGTGCTCGGGGCCGTGCTGCTGGCGGCGAGTGCCGCCGTGCCCCCGGCAATGCCCCGGTCCGTGCCCCCGGCCGTGCCCGCGCCCCGAGAGCTGGCTCGCTCCGTGCTGGAGACGCACGGGCAGGAGCTGCGGCTGCTGCGGCTGCTGGGAGTCGCCAGGACGGTAGGAAAAAGGGGTGCGGGGAGTTCAGGGGGTGCTGCCGGCTCCGGCGCCCGCCCCGTGCGGATGGATCCCCACCGAGCTTTTCTCCCGGCAGAGCTTCGACTGGGGAACCCACTTCAGCATCAACTTCACGGCCCGGCAGCCGCCGTGCCCCAGGGCCCCCCCGGACCCCCGCGGCTGCCGGGGCCGCCCGGGCAGGGTGAGCGTGGGGCGGGACCCCCGAACCCGGGGGCGCGGGGGGTCCCCGGGGTGCTGAGGCCGCTCTGTCCCCAGGTGCAGCGCTGCTCGGCTCAGGTGTCCGTGTTCACCTTCCTGCCCGACGTGCCGCTCTCGATGGTGGAGTGCGGCCGGGAGCCGGTGAGGGCGCCGGGAGCCCGTCCTGGGGGGGTGGGACGCGCGTCCCCCTCGCTTTGGGGGGGTTTGTTGGCTCTGGAGTGAACCCCCCCGCCTTTATTTCTCCCCGCAGCAGCCCGAAGGCAGCGCCCAGCTTCGCTCCCCTGGCACCAACCCAGGTCACTCATCCTCCTCCTCATCATCATCCTCCTCATCATCATCATCCTCGGGGCCCCCCCCGCGGCCCCGGCCCCATCCCAGCGCGTCCCTGCGGGGACCGTCCCGCCGCGCCCTGTCCCCCCCGGAGCTGGAATAAAGAGATTTCGGACGTGTGCGTGTGTGGGGCTGGCAGTTTGGGGCACCCGGGGGGCACCCTGGGCCTTGGGCAACAGCGATGGGGCAAGTTCGGGGTTGTGCAACCCCGCGGGCACCAACCTGACACGGGCAACGCGTGCCCCGTGCCCCACCGGGGACCGCGGGGGGGTCTGGGCCCCAAACCCCCCCGTGCCCAGCCAAGGGTGGGGACCCCGAGGGGGTCTGGGCCCCAAATCCCCCCCGTGCCCAGCCAAGGGGCTCCCAAGGGTGGGGTCCCCGAGGGGCTCAGATGCCCCCGCCCATCCCCGGGGACCCACGGGGACCCCCCCGCCCCGCGTGTCCCCCCAAACAACGGCCTCTCTGCGGGCTGGGGCCGGGCGTGTCCCAAGGGGGGGGAGCCGAGCCCCGGGGCGAGTCCCCAGCCTCCCGTGGGGGATAAAAGGAGCCCGGGAGTGGCCGTGGGGGCACAGCGATGCCGAGCTCGTGGGTGCTGGTGCTGGCGGTGCTGGGGGGGGCCTGCGCCCTCCCCGGCCCGGTGCCCCTCGCCTACCCGCAGGCGCTGGCCCAGGCCGTGGATTCCTACAACCAGCGCCCCGAGGTGCAGAACGCCTTCAGGCTGCTCAGCGCCGAGCCCGAGCCCGCCCCGGTGAGTGCCCCCCACTCGGGACCCTCCCTCTCCCACGGGTGACACCCCCACCCCACTCGGGATGCTCTGTTTGTGATCCCCCCACCCGTGGTGCACGACCCTGAGTCCGCTCCGGTGAATGCCCCCCACTCGGGACCCCCTATTCGTGATCCCCCCACTCACGACTCCTGATTTGGGCTGCCCAAGTCCAACCCCTGAGCCCCCCCCCCCCAGTGACCCACTGCACTCACTCGTGACCCCCTGTCCCTGTGACCCCCACTCGTGGCACCCCTCTCGGGCTGCACAGTGCCCACCCTACAGTGCCCAGGCAGCGTCACCCCACTCGGGACCCCCCTCACTCGGGACCCCCAATTCGTGATCCCCCACTCACGACTCCTGATTTGGGCTGCCCAAGTCCAACCCCTGAGCCCCCCTGCAGTGAGTCCCTCCCACGAGTGACCCCCTGTTCCTGTCCCCCCCACTCGTGGCACCCCTCTCGGGCTGCACAGCGCCCACCCTACAGTGCCCAGGCACCGTCACCCCACTCGTGACCCCCCCATTTCTGGCACCCCCTTCACACCCCGGGGCCACGCAGCGCTGACCCTGAGCCCACGCCAGTGATCGCCGCCCCACTGGTGACCCCCCACCCGTGACCCCTCTGCTCCTGTCCCCTCCCCCGTGACCCCGCCGCCCACGCGTGTCCCCAGGGCGTGGAGCTGAGCTCGCTGCAGGGACTCAACTTCACCATAATGGAGACGGACTGTGCCGCCAGCGCCCGCGTCAACCCCGACGACTGCGACTTCAAGGAGAACGGGGTGAGGAGGAGGAGGAGGAGGAGGAGGAGGGGAGGAAGGGGGAGGAGGGGCGCGGGGCCATCCCCAGGGTGACCCCGCGTGTCCCCGTGTCCCCCCCAGGTCATCAAGGAGTGCTCGGGGCCGGTGCGGCTCCTGCAGGACGCCCCCGAGATCGACCTGCGCTGCTCCGACGCCTCCTCCGACGTGAGTGGGGGGTCCCGGGGGGCACCCGTGGGTGGGAGGGTCCCTCCCGCTGCCCCGGGTCCCTCCCGCTGCCCCGCATCCCCTGAAAGGGACACCCCGATGGCTCTGTCCCCCTGCGATGGCTCCAGAGGAGGGTGGGGGATCATGGGGAGCTCACAGGTCTGGGTGGGGAATTTGGGTGCAGAGTCCCAGGGGCGGGGTCCTGGGTGCTGGGTGTGGGGTGCAGGGCCCCGGGGGAGGGTCCTGGGTGCCGGGTGTGGGGTGCAGGGCCCCGGGGGAGGGTCCTGGGCGCCGGGTGTGGGGTCGGCAGGCATTGGGTGTGGGGTCCCAGACCTTGGATCCCGAGTGGGGTCTGGGTGTGGGGACATGGGTGGGGTCCCAAGTGTTGGATTCTGGATTTGGGGTCCCAAATGTCCCAGGTGTGGGGTCGCTGGTGTGGGGACACAAGTTGGGGCTCCGGTGTAGGGTCCTGGGTGGGGTCCCGGGTGTGCCCCCAAGGTGGGGGTCCCACACCCCCTGCCCCCCTGCCCCCCTGACCCTCTGACCCCCATCCCTCCGGCAGCCGGTTCTGATCCAGCGCGGCCGCTTCGGGCGCTTCCTGGGCAGGATCCGACACTTCCGACCCAGGGTCAAGTTCAACGTGCACCTGAGGGGCTCCGTGGGCTTGGGCTGAGCAATAAAAGGGCCACGGGGAGTGGCCGTGTGGGCACCGGGCTCCTCTTGCCTCTGGCACGCGGGGAAACTGAGGCACGGCTGGCACACGGGGCCGTGCCCCCACACCGTCCCCAAGGGGATGTGGGGTCACGCTGGGGACGGGGATGGGTTTGCTGTGGGGAGCCCTCAGGGCTCCACCCAAAAAAGGGGTCGTTGACATCCCAGCCACCATCGTCCCCACAGAGTCACTGTCCCCATGGTGTCACTGTCCCCACAGTGTCACCGTCCCCACAAAGTCACTGTCACTGTCCCCACAGAGTCCCCACAGAATCACTGTCCCCATGGTGTCACTGTCACTGTCCCCACAGAGCCATTGTCCTCCCTGCACCTTGTCCCCCCCAAACCAGCAGTGATGGCAAAGGGAGATGGGGGAGGACACAGGGGACACCGTGACCCCCCACCCCAGGAGCTGCAAGGGAGGGGCTGAGGGAGGGGTTCAGGTCCTGAGGGGACCCCCATGATGGACCCAGTTTGGGACAGGGACATGGGAGGTGCAGAGTTGGGGGGCTCAGGCACCCCTGTGCCCCACAAACCCCATGGGGATGTCCTCTCCCGTCCCCCCAATATTCCTGTGGGTCTGTAGCCCACAAACACCTCTGTGGGGACCCCACAGACTCCGGGGGCCCCCCAAGGTGTCCTGGGGACACGGAGGGACGATCCTGGGCGTCCGAGTCCCTGGTGCCAGGATGAGACCCCGGGAGCTGGTGGTGCCCATGGGGCCAGGGCGGTGTGGGGCCCATTTTGGGGGGGCTGATCGCACTCCCCCCAACCCCGGGACCCTCTGCCGTCAGCGCCACCCCCATGTTCCCCTGCGGGGGGAACAGCAGGGCCGGGAAGCGGCTGGATTTGGGATGGGGCTCTCGGGCAGCACCACAGGGGGGTCCCTTTGCCTTCTCCACGGCCTTGAAGGGTGGGGGGGACCCCAGATCTGCCCCACTGAGTGGCCCCCACTCGTGACACCCCCAATTCATGACCCCCAGGGTGTCCCCAGCTCTCAGAGCTCCCTGGCCAGGCACGGGGGGATTTTGGGGGGTCTGGGAGCGCTCGGGGATCCCCGTTGAGGGGCAGGGACACTCAGGGTGACACCGGGAGTGATGCAAGGACCTTTATTGGCAGTGAAGCAGCCGGGTGGGGGGCACAGGGAGGGGGCACAGCAGGGACCCCTCAGGGTTTGGGTGCCTTGAGCTTGAGCCGGTCCCGGATCCAAATCCGACCGCAGTGGAAGAAGCTCCGGAAGCGCTGCTTGACCTTGCCAAAGAAATCCTTGATCTTGGACTTCCAGCTCCGGCCGAACTGGGAGAACAAAGAGCGGCGTCAGATTTTGGGGAGGGGGTGAGGAGGGGACCCGGGGGACCCCCGGCAGCCGGGGGGACACGGAGCCGTCCCGGCCCCTTCGTACCGAGACCGGAGCCTGCTCGCAGGAGAGCTCCACCGTGGGCTGCTGCTCCTCCAGGAAAACGGAGCCCTGGCACCAGGTCAGCGCCTGTGGGGACACAGAGGGCACACAGAGAGCCCAACCCCCCCCGTGCCTCAGTTTCCCCGCCGGATAATCCATCCCCAGCTCCCACAGGACGAAGCCTCACCCCGAGCCAGCGGCTCTTGCAGTTGCCCGTGTCCATTCCCGGTGTCCGGCACGTGGTTTCCTCCAGGGTGAAGCTCAGCTCCTGCCGGCTCTGCAGGTCCGAGGGCTGGGAAAGGGGACAGGAGCCATCAGGGCCCCAGCGCCCGCAGTGCCCAGCCCCACAGAGGGGCCGGAGCCAGCCCCAAGAGGGGCCACGGCCAGCCTGGGACGGGTCAGCCTCAGCCCCCACTCGGCTGCGCTCGGCCCCGTGGGGGTCAGACCCAAAACGGGGCCGGTCCTGGAGTTTCTCCTGGGAAGGGAGAGCTCGGCACTCACCCAGCCGGGCCGGGGCTGAGCCTCCCGGAGCCGCAGGACGTGGGCACTGACGGCCCTGGCGTTGAGCAGCTCCACGGCCGCCGCCACCACGTCCCCGTAGCTCAGGGCCCGCGGTCCCGGCGAGGACGGCGTGGATCCATCCCATCCCGGCGTGGATCTGTCCCATCCCGGCGTGGATCCGTCCCATCCCCGCCGCCCCGACGTGGATCCATCCCATCCCCGCGGCCCCAGCGTGGAGGCTGCGGCCATCCCCAGCAGCAGCAGCAGCAGCAGCAGCGGTGGCAGCGCCCGGCACGGCCCCATCCCTGCTCCTGGATCCCGGATCCTGCTTCCCACTGGGCCGGCAGCGCTTTTATGGGAGCTGCCGTGGGCGTTGCAGGGTGCTGGGACACCGGGACATTCCGGGGGGGATGAATCGGGCCGGGAGCCCGGCCCAGCCCGCGCTGGTGCCCGGGTCAGTGGGGATGGGTGTGCCGGGCACCTTTGGTCAGCAGTGGGGCGGCCATAGGGCTTGGGGAGGGAATGTGTGACCGGGGGGACAGAGATGGCCATGGATGGGCCAGGGCGTGGTGGGTATGAAAGGTCCGAGCCAGGTGGGAGTCGGGCTCTGCTCCCAGGGAACAGGGACAGGAGGAGAGGGAACGGCCTCAGGCTGGGCCAGGGGAGGCTCAGGTGGATATTGGGAATATTCCTCCTGGAAAGGGCTGTCCAGCCCTGGCACAGCTGCCCAGGGCAGGGGTGGAGTCCCCATTGCTGGAGGGATTTAAATCCCTGTGGATGTGGCACTTGGGGACATGGTCAGGGGTGGCCTTGGCAGTGCTGGGGAATGATTGACTCCATGGTCTCCGAGGCCTTTCCCCTCAACAATTCCTTGATTCTCTGGAGACGGATGGGGTTTTCCAGCCCGGGGCTGATTTATGGCCTGTCCCTCTCTGCAAACAGGGTGGGTTTCACCAAACACCAGCGTGGGAGCGGCCGCTCCTCCCCGGGAGAGCAGGAAGCTCCAGGAGGACACCCAGGATCCTGCCCTGAGGATGACCCTCGGTTCAACAACCCCCCGGAGCCACCCAGGAGCTGGGATCAGTGGGGACCATGGAAAACATCCTCGTAAATCACACAGACACCAGAGGGTGGCACCTGGAAGTCCCCGGGCAGGGACAGGGCCCAGCCCCGCCTGACCCCGGCACATTCCAGCTGCAGGCAGCTCAAACCTTCCATGGAAAAGCGACCCCGGGTGGGATTATCCTGCACCACATCCAGGCTCACCTCAAGAATCTCCAGGGATGGGGATTCCAACACATCCCCAGGGACGGACTGGGCTCTCTGGACAAGCTCAGTGCACAGGAAACATCTGCCAGAGATATTCCCTGGTCTCTCCCATCAGAAGAAACCTCTTCCAGTTCTCTCTGCTTCCCTCCAAGTCTTTCCCAATTCCTTCCAAATTCTTCCCCGTTCCTTCCCAGATTCCCTCCAAATTCTTCAATTCCTTCTGAATTCCCTCGAAATTCCTCCCAGCTCCTTCCAAACTCCTCAGTTATTCCCATTTTCCCCACGTATCCCACCTAGGATTAAACAGCAAGAGAAACAGCTTCAAAACAGATGTAAGAGATTTAAATTTCATTTTTAGGTGCCTGTGACAGCCCCCCAGCCAGCCACAAAATCCGAGGAGGCCATTTTGGGAATAAAAAAGGGAAAATTCAGTGAGTTTTCCTCTGGAATTTGTGATTCCCAGGGCCTCTCCCACCTCTGACAGGAAGGGGAGTAAATCCTCCCCCCCAAACCAAACCCTGAACCCTGAGCTGGGGAAATTCCCTGCTCATAAATCTGACTCGGGCTTTATTTGCCCTTCCCAGGACCGTGCTCCTCATTCCGGAACACCCTCGGCTTTGCCTTGGAGCCGTTCCCACACCCAGACCCTGACCCGACCTGGGCAGGGGAAGGTTCCCAGTCCGAGGCAGGGGCTGGGACTGGATGGGCTTTAATTCCTTCCAACCCAGCAAGTCTGGGATCCAGGGATACTGAAGGGAGCTGGTCCATCCTGGAATGGTCCCGGAATGGTTTGGGTTGGATTGGAGCTTAAAGATCATCCCAATCCACCCCCTGCCCTGGGCAGGGACATCTCCCACTGTCCCAGGCTGCTCCAAGCCCCAGTGTCCAGCCTGGCCTTGGGCACTGCCAGGGATCCAGGGGCAGCCACAGCTGCTCTGGGAATTCCAGCCCAGCCCCTGCCCACCCTCCCAGGGAACAATTCCTTCCCAGTATCCCACCCATCCCTGCCCTCTGGCAGTGGGAAGCCATTCCCTGGCTCCTGTCCCTCCATCCCTTGTCCCCAGTCCCTCTCCAGCTCTCCTGGAGCCCCTTTAGGCCCTGCAAGGGGCTCGGAGCTCTCCCTGGAGCCTTCCCTTCTCCAGGGGAACATTCCCAGCTCTCCCAGCCTGGCTCCAGAGCAGAGGGGCTCCAGCCCTGAAGCAGCTCCGGGGCCTCCTCTGGAAGCTCTCCAGTGGCTCCGTGTCCCTTCCCGTTCCCTTCCCGCTCCCGTTTCCCGCTCCCGGCCCCGGCGCGTCCTTGGTTTCCACGGCAACGGCCCCGCTCCCCCGTTCCCATGGCAACCGCGGCGGAAGGGGCGTGGCCGCGCCGCTAAACGCCCGCGCGCGCGCTGCTGGCCCAGGCCACGCCCCCATCGTCGTCTCGCGGCCCGACCCGGAAGTGACGCGTCCCCGCGCTCACTGGGCGGCGCCATGTTGGGAGGCCGCGCTGCATCCGGGCCGCGCGGCGTCGCTGTGATTGGCGGGCCGAGGCACGTGACCTGAATGCCGCGCTGCTATTGGGCGGCGGTGCCGCCGCTCCCGCGCCTGGTGCGGGTGTGGGGGGGGGCAGCCGGGACCCCCTCAGGCCCTGACACCGCAATGGAGCCGGGCCAAAGCGGATCCCGAGACATTTCACCGCTTTTATTGCCTTTAAAGCCCCGTTTCACCGTCCGCGGGCACCGACAGGCGGGACCGTCCTCGCAGGAATTGCGGAATCGTGGAACTGTTGAGGTCGCAAAGCCCTCAGAGATCCCCGAGTCCGAGGCCACCCCTGACCGTGTCCCCAAGTGCCACATCCACATGGATTTAAATCTCTCCAGCGATGGGGACTCCACCCCTGCCCTGGGCAGCTGTGCCACAGCTGGAGAGCCCTTTCCATGAGGAATATTCCCAATATCCAACCTAAACCTTCCCTTGAGGCCATTTCCTCTTGTTCCATCACCTGGGAGCAGAGCCCGACTCCTCCTGGCTCCGACCTTTGTCCAAGGAATTCCCAAGAGCCAGAAGGTGCCCCCTGAGCCTCCTTTTCTCCCTCAGAATTATTTGGGAAGCTGGAAGAACAATGCTGAAAGCCCCAAAGCCAACCCCCCACAGCTGTCAGGAACATCCCAGTGCCAAAACCAGCACCAGCCACGGTGGGAGCATCCCTAATTCCAGCAGCCCAGATTTCCCACGTGCCGCCCCCACGTACAGGGAAAACCGGGAGAATTCCTGAATCCACGGAGTTCAGTTTGCTTTAATCCCCTGGAGCTTCCTTCTGTCCCCATATCAGCACCTGGCCCCTGGAAGGGCGCTGGAGAACATCCCAGAAATCACCTTTTCCTTCTAAGGACCTATTTCCAGAGGCTCACAGAGCTGCTGGGAAGTCAAGGCAGGCCGGGTTTCCCAAGGAAACGCTTCCACACGAGTGGAACGGAGCCTTCCTTTGTCCTTCCCCCCACCCACCCCTCCTCTGCTTCCCACCCCATCCCTGTGGGTCCCTCCCCTGGCACAGCCTGAGGCCTTTTGTCCCTTGATCCCTGGGAGCACAGCCTGACCCCTGGTCGGTTTTTAAGGACAGTTTTTAAGATTTTTTCCAACCCATCTCATTCTAGGATTTCAGGATCCCTTGCTCACTTTTCCTTCTTTCCTCCTCCGAGCCACACGGATCCATTGCTTTTCTCCAAAGCTTCTCAATCAATCCCAGTTCAGGGCAGGCCCCGCATTCCCAGTTTTAACACCCCCACAATCCACCTCTGCCACGTTTCTCCTCCTGAACCCGCCGGGATTGTGGGGAATTGAGTGCTGTTCCTCAGGGAGTCCAACCCCAGGCTCCCCCCGGGAGTCAGGGCTTCCCGATCTCCCCCAGGTTGTCGATCTGGATGACGATGGGCCAGATGCTCTTCCCTTGGAACCCCTCGAGCTCGAACCTCTGGCACATGGACTTCAACATGGACCTGACAGCCCTCAGCACGTCCCGGATCACGGCCTGCAGAGACCCCCCCTGCGATTCCACGCGTCCATTAAGCTCCCAGCTGGCGCCGGGATCCTCCAGGAGCGCTGCTCCCTTCCTCGCTCCTCCAGCCGGGATCGGGGTGGGGGACGAAACCCCGGTTCCCAAAATCCACTCCTGGGAGCGCCGCGCATCCTCTGCCGCCCCCTCGGCGTTCCCGGCACTCCGGAGGTGGCGCGGCGCGGCCGCATCCGTCGGAGGAGAATCCTCGGGGCTCATCCCCCGTGCCACGGCGTGGCAGCCGGAGCAGCCCGTCCCAGGGATCCCCAGCCTCCTGTAGGGCCGGTAGCGCCGCAGGATCTCCCGGGCTTTCCGGAGCGTCCTGCGGCAGCGGGGCCGCGGCAGCACCGGCCAGCGGCGCACGGCCCTGCCCCCGTGGGACCCCCGGAGCCTCCTGGCCCGGAGCTCCTGGCAGTAGTTGTGTTCCCAGGGGGAGCACGGCCCGGGGGCGCAGGGCAATCCCGGCTCGCTCCGCAGGCAGTAGCTGTGGTCCTTGGCCACGGCCGCTCGCAGCTCCTCCACCTGCAGCCCCCAGTGTCCCTGGAGAAACATCGCCTCTCCCGAGGTGCGTCTGTGGTTTTGGGCATTCCTATGATTCATCTCCCCAGCATCGTCCCACAGCTGCTCCCAAGGATCTGTGCTCTGCTGCTGCATCGCGGCATGAAGCAGGAACGTCTCGCTCAGGGTGAGGTTTGCCAGCAGCTCAGGTTTCTCCTCCTCTTCCTCCTTCACAAGCCACTGCTGGACTTGGCTCCCCACTCCACTGCCCGCTTCCCACGGGAATTCACTCCTCTCCTGACGGCCAAACTTCTTCGGGAGCCTCCTGGCCTCGAGACACCAGGACGGGCTCCATCCTGCTGGGAGAGGGGTGGGAAGGGGTTGGATCCTTCCTGCCTGGAGCAGGGAGAGGAACATCCCTTCCTCCCAGTCTGGGACCACCCGGGCACCACATCCCAACCTCTGCCAGATGTCAGGAGAGCCCAGCAGTGGGAGAGGCCCTGGAAGTGGCCCAGGGATGAGGCTGGAGCAGGAAGGAGCAGGACTCACCTGGACACGAGGGCTCCAGCCCCTGGCACTCACTGGCCCCAGGCCACCAGCCAGAGGATGGCTCCTCCAGCCCGTTCCCAGCGTGTCCTGCAGGGAAAACTGTACATGTCAGTGGCCAGGCCGGGAATCCTGACTCTCCATGGACACAGGAATGGAGGAGAGTCGTGTCCTTGTCCCCACCAGGAATCCCAGCTGCTCCTTGGCCGTGGGGATGGGGGAGGGAGCCCTGAGCCCATCCTGGGTGTGAATTCCATCCCTCAGGGTCGGGATGTTGCTGCTCACCTGGGGACGGGCAGATCCAGGGCTCTTCCCCACGCTCCAACCGGTGCAGGATGTCAGGTTTGGGGCCTGGATAACCTGGGAATGGGACAGAGAGCTTTGTACTGGCCCTGATCACGGGAAAACCAAGGACTGGGCCACCCTGGCTGTGCCTCACCACACATGGAAGCACCTCTGGGATGTGGGAAAAGCGAGGGAGAAACCAGAGCTGCTGCCAGAGAGGGATTTATTCCCAAGGATGAAGGCAGAGCCCTGACGGAAGCGTGGGAATCGGCTCCCAGCTCCACTGACAGGCTGTCCCAGCTAGGGAATGTCTCCTGCTCATCCCGGGAGCAGCTCCCAGGGGTGGGACATCCCACCGTGCTCCCTGATCTTAGGGAATCGTTTCCAGGGGTGCTCAAACCCAGACCCAAATCCTGCCTTTTCCAGCACTAAATAATCCCTGATCAGCCCCTATAAGGGGAAACTCCTCATGGAGGTGTTATAAATGAATAATTCGTGCTCGAATATAAAATACCAAACTATGTATTAAAGTTAAAATGTAACAAATATAAAATGTAAATAAAAGACTGGTCCCGGGGAAAATTGTAACCTTCACAGGGGCACCGAGTTGTAAAACTGGTTTTGGGAGAATTGCCATCTTACAGGAGGGCTGATCTACATCCGAAAAGCTAGACTACAGGAACAAAAACCCATCCAGGGAGAAATCAAGGCGTCTCCTGGCATTTACACCTTCAAGGAGAACTTCTCGGAAGGCTGATCAAAATCTATGGAAAATTTCTTCCTGAGTTTGGCTGATTAACAACCTGCAAAAACTCCCCTCCCAGGAGCAAGGTGCTAACGACTGGATCTGGAACCAAGATATGGAACATCACCACCCATCAGATAACATCCTCCGGTGATGGGACATTCATCAGAAGCAGGATGTGTTTTGTTTCTCCCAGCACCGTGAATAACATGCTTTATGTATATGCTGATGGACAGAAATGAGATCATAGATCCAGACTCCGGGGAAAAACTATAAAAATCGGCTGCTGGGAACAGTGGTGGTGAACAGAGGGAGGTCTGATGCGATAGAGGTCAGACCTGCGTTCACCCAGTGCCAACCCCGGGCTTGGCACTGTTTCCTTTTTTGATCGTGGCTTTGCGTGTTTGTATTTTTAAACACGTAATAAATTTTATATCTGTTTTATATTTAATTGGCCTATTTCATTTATTTCAGAGGGATTGGAAAGCCGTGGAGACGCAGCCCTTGGAGACATGGATTAGTGGTGGCCTCGGCAGTGCTGGGGAACGGTTGCATTCGGGCATCTCCAAAGCCTTTTCCAACCTCAGGGGCTCTGGGACTGTGGGATTCAGCACTCTGGAAGCCGCAGGGCCCCGCTGGGGTGGGACCCGAGGGATTCCCGGGATTACCCAGGGAGGTCAGGAGCTCGTAGGTGTCCGACACAACGTCCTGGTACAGCTCCTGCTGCCACGCCGGGAGCACGTCCCACTCGGCCCGGCTCAGGAACACCGTCAGGTCCTCGAAGGTCATCGGCTCCTGCCACGGGATCAGGGGTCACACCTTCCCTCCTCAGGGATCACCCCCTCCCTCTGGGATCACACTTCCCTCAGGGATCACCCCCTCCTCAGGGATCACCCCCTCCCTCTGGGATCACACCTCCCTCAGGGATCACACCTTCCCTCCTCAGGGATCACCCCCTCCCTCTGGGATCACACCTCCCTCAGGGATCACCCCCTCCCTCTGGGATCACACCTCCCTCAGGGATCACCCCCTCCCTCTGGGATCACACCTCCCTCAGGGATCACACCTTCCCTCCTCAGGGATCACCCCCTCCTCAGGGATCACACCCTCCCTCTGGGATCACACCCTCCCTCAGGGATCACACCTTTCTCAGGGATCACACCTTCCCTCCTCAGGGATCACACCCTCCCTCTGGGATCACACCTCCCTCAGGGATCACCCCCTGCTCTGGGATCACACCTTCCTCACCCCCTGCTCTGGGATCACACCTTCCTCAGGGATCACACCTCCCTCAGGGATCACACCCTGCTCTGGGATCACACCTTCCCCAGGGATCACACCTTCCCTCCTCAGGGATCACACCTTCCCCAGGGATCACACCCTCCTCAGGGATCACATCTCCCTCAGGGATCACACCCTCCCTCCTCAGGGATCACACCCTCCTCAGGGATCACACCTCCCTCAGGGATCACACCTTCCCTCCTCAGGGATCACACCTCCCTCAGGGATCACACCTTTCTCAGGGATCACACCCTCCCTCCTCAGGGATCACACCTCCCTCAGGGATCACATCTCCCTCAGGGATCACACCCTCCTCAGGGATCACACCTCCCTCAGGGATCCCACCTTCCCCCATGGATCACACCCTCCCTCCCACAGGAGAAGCCATTCCCATGCCCGGGGAGCTCCCAGGACATGAAGCCATGGACGGGACTATCCCAGGAAGGTGCGTTTCCCACTGAGGTGGGGAATTATGGATGTGAGAGAAGGAGAGGCTGGCAAACACCGGAATCCAAACACCTCGGGATGTGTTTTACTGCTCCTGCTGGGAGCACTCCGTGATCCCCATGGGACTGGGATAGTCCAGGACCCCAGGGCACAGGCAGCCCCCTGGGACCCCCAGGGCACATCCCAGGAAATCCCTCGGGATCGATCCCAGTGGGGAGGGGGGAACCCCAGTGGGGTTGGAGAGAGGGAGGGGAGGGATGTGGGGGGGAAATGTGGGGGGCGATAGAGGTTTTGGGGTGGGGGGGGATGGAATGGGGGGTTTTGGGGGGTGATGGGGATTTCGGGAGAGGTGGGGATTTTGGGGGGGTGACGGGGCGGGGAGTGACGGGTGGTTTGAGGGAGTGATGGGGGTCTTCAGGGGGGGAATTCCATGGGAGTGGGGGGCAGTGGGGGGGCTGACGGGGTGGGATCGGAGGTGCGACGTGGGGCGGTTTGGGGGGGTATTCGGGATTTCGGGGTGGGGCTCAGGGGGTGATGGGGGATGATGGGGTTGGGTGGTCCCCGGCCGTTGGAGGCCGAGCCCCGCCAGCAGCTGCCGAGGGGGCGCGGCGGGACCCCCGGGATCCGGGCAGGGCCGGGGCGGAGCCGGACATCGAAGGCCCGGGCGGCGGCGAGGGCAGCCCGGGGGTCCCCCCGCCAGCGCCCGGCTCCTACCTGCGCCTGCCACGCCATGGCGGCCCCGGGGGTCTCGGGGGGGTCTCGGGGGGGTCCCGGGGGTCTCGGGGGGTCCCGGCGGCTCCGCGGCCTCTCCCGCACGCGCTTCCGGTACAGGCCCCGCCCACGCCGGAAGCGCCGCCGCGGCGGACCCGGAAGCGGCGCCGGACCCGGAAGCGGCGCGGTGACCCCGCACGTGACTCGGGCCCGGGGCCGCGGGGTTGAAATCCCGCCGGGAACCGGGAGCAAAGCGCGGCCCCGGGCAGCCGGGACACGGCGGGACTGCGCTTAACCGCAGCAGCTTTCCCGGTGTCCCAGCGGGCCCTCCCCGAGGCCGCTTCCTCCTGTCCCGGCCCCGCCTAGCTCCAGGCCGCGCTCGTCCCGTGAGGCCTCCGGAGCCCTCGGTTCTCCTGAAATCCCAAATTTAGCAGGAGGATTCTGAGGTTTTCCACCACGGATTATCTCGGATCTCATCCGGAGTCCGGGTTTTTCCGTGTCCTTCCCTGAGTCCTGAGCTCGTGTTTCCTGCTGCCCGCGCATCCCTCCGTGCTGTCTCATGGAGAAACCTCCTCTAGATTTCCCTCTTTTTGGCTAAAATTCCCGACAATTCCGCATCTCTTGTGCAGCTTCTCCTTAATTCCAATCCCACCAACCTCATACAAGTAGTCTCCATCCATCCTCTGGAATTCCCTATGGAATTCCTCTGTCCTGCTTGGACCCTTCACATCTGCGCCACTGAAGGCCAGAAACTGGGAATGAATCCCAGTTCCATCATATCCTGGGGATCCCCAGGAGTCAGGAGTGGCCAGGACTAATCACTCATCACTAAATGGATGCAGCGAGTCTGGTTTGGCTCCATAACAATCCCAGAATCTGGAACTGTGGGGCTCCATGGAGCAACAGCAGCAGGATCTGGAATTGCTGCTGATAAAAGATTGGATGATCCTTAAACCCCCTCCCAGCCCAGGCCATCCCGGGATTCCACCAGAGGGGTGCAGGAAGAGCAGGAGCCCCAGGACAGGGTTTTGGGGAGATGTTTCCTGCAGCCCATCCCTTTCCTCTGGCGGTGTCCGGCGGCTCCGGCCCCGCCTGCCCTTCCCGGGGTCACCGCGGGGCCGAGGTCCAGGCGGGGCAGCGGCACCATGAGGCTCTGGCTGCTCTGCGCTGCCGCCCTGGCCCTGGCCGGAGCCGTGGCCGGAGCCGTGGCCGGAGCTGACCACGGCGACTCCCGGATGGCGGCACGCGGGAGAGAGGTGGGGTGTGCACGGAGAGGGGTAAAATCTGGGAATAACGGGGCCGGGAGTGCGGGGAGCACCGCGGGAGGGGGAATGGCACGGCCCGGCACGGCTCCGGCCCCGCGGGAAGCGCTCCGTGCCCTCGGGCCTGCCCCGGCACCGCGCTCGGAACGGAGCCCCGGGAGCTTTTCCAGCCTCCCCGGCCCGTGGGAATGCGCTCGGCATTCCCGGCCCCTCGCAGCCGCCGCCTTGCACAGCCGGGGAGGATTCCCCGGGGGTGGCGAGCGGGGAGGACACGGCGGGACGGGGGCTTCCCGTCAATTCCCGCTCCACGGGCAGCTCCCGGTGCCGCCGCATTCCCAGCCCGGGGCTCCGGCACATCCCGATCCAGCCCTTCCCTCCGCAGGGCCGGCGGCGGCCGCACAGACCCTGCTCCGGCTGCTTCTCCGTCCTGAGCGAGGTGAGCCCGGGCCGCAGGGATGCGGGAATGGGGGAATGCGGGATGGGGGAATGCGGGAATGGGGAATGCGGGAATGGGGAATGCGGGAATGGGGGATGCGGGAATGGGGAATGCGGGAATGGGGAATGCGGGAATGGGGGATGCGGGAATGGGGAATGCGGGAATGGGGAATGCGGGAATGGGGAATGCGGGAATGGGGGATGCGGGAATGCGGGATGGGGGATGCGGGATGGGGGGCGGGGGATGGTGGCTCCCACACCCGCGTCTGTCCCGCAGGAGTCGCAGTCGATGCCCTGGAATTCCCGTGAGGAGGAAGCGGCTCAGCCGGGCAGGCGGGCACGGAGCAGGAAGGGTCTGGAGGTACCGGGAGCGTGCCCGGGAATGGGGCTGCGATGGGAATGGAATTGGCACGGGGATGGGAAGGGATGGGATGGGGCTGTAGACGGGACGGGACGGGACGGGACGGGACGGGACGGGACGGGATGGGATGGGATGGGATGGGATGGGATGGGATGGGATGGGATGGGATGGGACGGGATGGGATGGATCCCCCTCTCCCGGGACTCCGGGTGACGCCGCGCTCGCTCCCGCAGGGCAGAGGCAGGAGGCAGAGCCCGGAGCCGGCCGAGCCCGCGGGCCGCCCCGGGCGCATCCCGCTGCTGTGAAAGGCGACACCGGAGCCCCGGCAGGACCCGGGCCCGGCGGGGACCCCCCGGCAGCCCCCGCGGGGCGTTCCAGGAGCCACGGAGCACCCGGGAGCGCGGCGGGAGCGATGCCGGAGCCTGGGAATGACGCTGGACACCGGGAGCAGCCCCACGCCAGCAGAGAGCTCAGCCGCCCGCTCCCTGCTCGGAGCTGAGCCCCCCGCCCTTCCCACCCCGCAAAATGTTCCTGGGGCAGCTGCCCCCGCTTTGCCAAGCCCCCAAATAAAGCCGGCACACCGGAGGGAGCGGATGCGTTTGGGGGGACACACGCGGGGTGGGTGAGCCCCGCCAGAGACCCCCTGAGCTGGGCTGGGTGCGAGTGTGGGGACACCGGGGGTATCTGTACAGGGGGATTTCGGGGGGACCCCAGGGACGGTGGGGCCGGGGGTCCCTGCAGGGCTGCTGACCCTGGGGATCCCTCAGGAATGTCAGTTCGGGGGTGCGGGAGGTCCCCCAGAATGCCGGATCGTAGGGATGGGGAGATCCCCCAGGAATGCTGGTCCCAGGGCAGGTGGGGCTGGGGGAGCCCCCAGGGACGCCGCTCCTGGGGGTCCCGCGGGGCTCCCAGTTCAGGGGAATGAGGGATCTCCAGGAATGCCGCTGGATCGCAGGGATGCAGCGGGTCGCAGGAATGCCGATCCCAGGGAAGCGGCGGCTGCTCCTGGGGGTCCCGCGGGGCTCCCAGTTCAGGGCCGGGGATGTCGGGGGGGTATCCCGGGGATGGCCGGGGGTTGTCCAGGGGTGTCCGGGGATTGTCCCGGGGGGTGTCCCGGGGGTGTCCGGGGGGTGTCCAGAGGGTGTCCGGGGAGTGTCCCGGGGGATGTCCGGGGGTGTCCAGAGAGTGTCCGGGGATGTCCGGGGGGTGTCCCGGGGGTTGTTCCGGGGGGGTGTCCCGGGGATGTCCGGGGGGTGTCCCGGGGAGTATCCCGGGGGGTGTCCCGGGGATGTCCGGGGGTGGAGCCGTGGTGACCCCCTGCCATGGCCCCGCCCCCAGCCATGGCCCCGCCCCACAGCGGCCCCGCCCCGTGATTGACCCTGCCCCCTTTCGGGCCCCGCCCCTTCCAGGCCCCGCCCCCGCCCGCCCGGCGCTTGCTCCTCCCGGCCGCCAGGGGGCGCCGCTTCCCGCGCGGTGCCGTTCTGGCGGACAGCGCCCCCTGCGGGCCCGGCGGCGGCGCGGGCGCGGGGCCCGGGGCGGCGGTGGCGGCCGCGGCCATGTCCCGCCGGGGGCCCGCGCAGGTCAGGGCCCGGCCGGGGCCGGGGGCACGGGGCACGGGCCGGGACGCGCGACGGGACGCGCGACGGGGCGGGCCGCGGCCGTGCTGGGTCAGGGGCGTGCGGGGGTCCCACAGGGGAAGTGGGACCGGGGATCAGGGGGGTCCGTCAGGGTCCTGGGGATTGGGGGAGGGAGGGGGCGTGGGGGGGTCCTTGAGGGGTGGCAGCTCGGGGGTCTCCGTGAGAGCTGGTTCTAGGGGATTGAGGGGTCCCCCAGGGAGGTGGGGCTGGGGGAAGCCCCAGGGGTGCTGGTTCTGGCAGTCAGGGGAGTCCCTCTGGATCCTGGGAATGGGGGGGAGGCTGAGGGATGACAGCTCAGGAGGACGGGGGGGCTCCCCAGGGGTCCTGGTTCAGAGCGGGGCGGGGGTCCCACAGAAGAGGTGGGACTGGGGCCTGGAGGGTCCTCAGGGTCCTGAGGATGGGGTTGTGGGGAGGGAGGTGTGACCCTGAGGGGTGACAGTTCAGGAGGATGGGGGGGTGCCCCAGGGATGCCAGTTCATAGGGATGAAGGGATCTCCCAGGGATGCCAGTTCATAGGGATGAAGGGATCTCCCAGGGATGCTCATCCTGGGAGAGGTGGAACTGGGGAACCCCCCAAAGGTGCTGGTCCTGGGGGTTCCCCTGGGGTGCCCGTTCAGGGGGTTTCCCTTTGGTCCTTGGGAAGGTGGGGACAGGGGGACAAGGGGGTGGCAGCCTGGCTCTGGCAAATCCCTGCGGAATTGGGGCTGCTGGGGGGGGTCCCGAGCAGGTCCCTGCTCCCTGAGCACCCTTGGGCCAGGGCCATGGCCAAGCCCCTCAGCCCTGAACCTCCCGCAGGTGTCAGGCAGCCTCCGGCAGAAGGCGGTGCCGGGCATGGCCCCGGCGGAGCTGCAGGAGCTGCGGAGCCGCACGGAGCGCGCGGAGCGGCGGCTCCTGGCCTGCGAGAACCTGGTCGGGGAGCTGGGCAGCGGCCTGGCCGCCCTGGGCACCCTCCTGCAGGGCTACGGGCAGCTCCAGCAGCGCCTGCTCAACCTGGAGAACCTCCTCAAGAACAGGAACTTCTGGATCCTGCGCCTGCCCCCCGGCTCCCGGGGGGAGATCCCCAAGGTAGCGACGGCCGCTTCCCAGGGACCCTGCGGGACTGCGGAAGGGTTGGGGGCCGAGCTCCTGCGTGTCCCCATAGCGGGGCTGGACCTGTCCTGAGCCACGCGTGGTTCCAGGGGAATTCCCTGTGATTCCAGGTGCCGCTCACCTTCGATGATATCTCGGTGTATTTCAACGAGCTGGAGTGGGAGAGGCTGGAGCGCTGGCAGAAGGATCTGTACAGGGCCGTGATGAGGGGCAACTACGAGACCTTGGTGTCGCTGGGTAAGGCTTGGGGGGCTGTAGCTCATGGAATAGCTTGGGTTTGGAAGGGTGTGGGGGTGGTGAGGTCCTGGCACAGGTTGCCCACATCCCTGGAAGTGTCCAAGGCCAGGTTGGACAGGACTTGGAGCAGCCAGAGATAGTGGAAGGTGTCCCTGACTTCCACTAGAGGGAAATATTCCAGCCAAAGCTTTTCCCTCGCATGGGATTTTAGTTCATGTTGTGCTGGTTAAGATCCTCTCTCCCTCGGCTGCATCTGTGCTTGGGGGTGGATCCTGTGACAGGGACAAGGAGCTGTTTGGAGTAGGGATGAGGTGTTTGTGTCCCTGCCGGGGCTGGGAGAGGGGACAAGGGTCACTCTTGGAATGTGCCAGGGTAAAGGCACAGCCAAATCCTAACAACCCCCATTCTCTGCCCCGTGACCAGACTACGCCGTGTCCAAGCCCGACATCCTGTCCCGGATCGAGAGGGATGAAGAGCTCAGTGACAAAGAGGGTCAGGAGTCCCCATGGACACAGACTGGGGATGGTCAGGAGCCCCCCCAGGCACCAGAAGAGATGGACGAGGCAGATGAGCCTTCAGGAGATGAAACCCCCGTGGAAGCTGCCCCAGGTGGGTGCCAGGAGGAGGTGGCTGTTCCTGGAGATCTCCCCTTTGTTGGGAAGGAAGTGCTCGCTCCATGGACTAAAGCACCCCAGAGCACCGTGAGTCTTCATTCCAAGAGGAACGGTTGTGCTTGGTTGGATGCATCCCATGGAGAAAAGCAGGCAAAGGCTGCAGGAGGGTCTGGAGTGGTGGGAAAGGCCTCCTGTAGGACTGGGGCTTCCAGAGACATTCCTGCCTGCTGTGGAGGGACAGGAAACATGCTGGGAAGTGAGGAACTGGGAGCTGAGGTGGGAAGGGGAGGCTGGAGCTGCTCTGCTTGCCCTGGGGAAGCAGAGGAGTCTGGGGAGCCTTGGGGCTTGGATTTTGAGTGGGAGGGCTGGGCAGGAAGGTGGGAGGTGCTAGAAAGGGACAGACAGGACAGACAGAGCTAGGAGCAGTGAAGGTGTGGGAAGAGCCGTGGTCGAGGGCTCTGTCCTGCAGGATTGAGGAATTGGGAGGGTTAAAGACACCCCAGGAGAAGCTGGGCAGGTGCTGCCCCATGGGAAATCTCACCCAGAGCCCCAGTGGGAGTTTGGGGGTTGGACTGGAGGAGAGGAAAAGGGACACAGAGGGACATCTCCTTTGGGATTCATGTTCTGTTACCTGGAGCTTCTCTCCTGTGTGGATCTGGCCACAGGGCCAAGGAAGCGGCTCTGCTGTTTGGGGTTGCAGTAGGGATGGGGAGTTTGTGTCTCTGCCAGGGCTGGGAGGGGGGACAAGGGTCGCTTTGGGAATCTGGCAGGATAAAGGTGCAGCCAAATCCTAATAAAGCCCCTGTTCTCTGCCCCAGGAGGAGGCGGTGCCACGTCCAAGCCCAACGGCCGGTCCTGCATCGAGAGGGATGAAGAGCCCAGCGACAGAAAGGGTCCGGAGCCCTCAGGGACACGGAGTGGGAATAGCCAGAAAATCCCACAGACACAGGCTGGGGACAGCCAGGAACCCCCATGGACACGGAGTGGGAACAGCCAGAAAACCCCACAGACACAGGCTGGGGACAGCCAGAACCCCTCACAGGCACAGATCGGGGACAGCCCAAAGTCCCCACGGACACGGAGTTGGAACAGCCAGAAAACCCCACAGAGACAGACTGGGGACAGCCAGGAATTGACACAGACTGGGGACAGCCCAAATTTCCCATGGACACGGAGTGGGAACAGCCAGAAAACCCCACAGAGACAGACTGGGGACAGCCAGGAATTCCCACAGACACAAACTGGGGACAGCCCAGAGTTCCCATGGACACGGAGTGGGAACAGCCAGAAAACCCCACAGATACAGACTGGGGACAGCCCAAAGTCCCCAAGGACACGGAGTGGGAGCAGCCCAAAGTCCCCAAGGACACGGAGTGGGAGCAGCCCGAAGTCCCCATGGACACGGAGTGGGAACAGCCCAAAATCCCCACAGACGCGGAGTGGGAACAGTCCAAAGTCCCCACAGACACACTCTGGGGACAGCCAGACACCCCCTCAGACACAGACTGGGGACAGTCAGAACGCCCCCCAGACAGGTGTCCCCAACAATCAGAAGCCCCCACAGACACCAGAAGAGATGGAGCAGCAGGAAGAGGCTTCGGGAGAAGATCCCGTGCCCATGGAAGCTGGCCCAGGTGAGTTCCAGAGAGGATGTGCTTCCCCTTCCCCAGCTCTCCGGAGCTCTGGCGGTGCTTGGAGGGGCATTTCCAGGGAGGAGCAGGAGTCTTTGGATGCTGACATGGAACCATGGGAAGGGGTCGGGGGCCTGGACACAGGAATGCAGCCTGTGGAGGTGGTGGGGTGAGGCTGCTCCGTGAGGTGATGGCACGTGGCACCTTGGTGTCCTTCCTCCCAGCCCTCCCTCTGCTTCTGGTCCATGTGTGGTTTCACTCAAGTTCCTCCTGACACCTTTTCATAGAATTGCTGGGGTTGGAAAAGCCCTCTGAGGTCATCAGCTCCAACTGTGCCCCGGCACTGCCAAGGCCCCATGTCCCCAGCTGCCACATCCACATGGCTTTTAAATCCCTGCAGGAACAGGGACTCCACCACTGCCTGTGCCAGGGCTGGACAACCCTTTCCAGGAGGGATTTTCCCAATAACCAATCCACATCCTGGCTCTTGAGCCACAGCTTTCTCTGGCTCTTCCCCACACTCCCAGCAATCCCTGGTTGTTAATGTCGGAGCAGGGACCTGGGAGCTCTCCATGGGTCTTTCAAATCCCTGTTCCCTGCAAACAGAATTCCCCATCCTGGTGATGAATGTGATGTCCCTGGGGGACCATTGGCCGGAGACACGGACAGAGGAGGACCCGGAGCTGGAGGAGGACCCAGCAGAGCCTGACACTGGTGAGTCACCCTGTGCCAGGGACACGGGGCCTGGTGGGTGGGAAGCAGCTTCCAGAGCTGATGGGCTTGAAATAGGGAGGGAAAAGGAAGTTCCATGGGTTCCTTTTATTTTTTCCTGCAACATCTTGTGGGTTAAGAAGTGGGTTCCTTGTGCCACTGGTCCTGATGGCACCATGAAGGGCTCAGCCTGGAAGATGGGCACTCCATTCCTGCCCTGGGCAGCTGTGCCAGGCTGGACAGCCCCTTCCATGAGGAATTTTCCCAATATCCAACCTGAGCCTCCCCTGGCCCAGCCTGAGGCCGTTCCCTCTCCTCCTGTCCCTGTTCCCTGGGAGCAGAGCCCGACCCCCCCCGGCTGCCCCCTCCTGTCAGGGACTTGTGCAGAGCCACAGGGTCCCCCCTGAGCCTCCTTTTCTCCAGGATGAGCCCCTTTCCCAGCTCCCTCAGCCGCTCCTGGGGCTCCAGCCCCTTCCTAGTTCCATTCCTAGACATGCTCCAGCCCCTCAGGGTCTTTCTTGTCATGAGAAGCCCAGAGCTGCCTCCAGGACTGGAGGTGCCCCAGCAGTGCCAGCACAGGGAACGGCCCTGGTCCTGTGTCACACTGGTACCAGCACAAACACGGTGCCGCTCTGTTCCAGAGGAAACCTCATCTGTGGAAGATGAAATGCCGTGTGAAGGGGCTTCTTCTGAGGACATCAAGGTGAAAGAAGAGGAGCCTGAGCTGCTGGCAGAGGAATCCACACCCTCTCCCGGCTCAGAGATCCAAAAGTACCCCAAAAACGAGCTGTTGAAAGCCAAGAGCAAAAAGAAGCCGAACCGGTGCGAGGCCAGCAACCTCCTGATGGGCAACTGCCGGCGCGGGTACGTGCGGGAATGGTCCCATCCCTGCACGGAGTGCGGGAAGCGCTTCCGCCTCAAGATCAACCTCATCATCCACCAGCGCAGCCACGCCAAGGAGGGGCCCTACGAGTGCCCCGTGTGCGAGATCGGCTTCAGCAACAAACGGCACCTGGACCTTCACCGCGGCATCCACGTCAAGGACAGAGCCTTCGGGGCCAAGGTGTGGGGCAACGTCCACCCCGAGCTGCGCATCCGCCCGCGCAGGGACCTGTGCGGCGGCGCCCGCAGGCTGGGCAGCGGCGGCCACGCCGGCGGGGCCTGGCTGGGCCAGCCCAAGGAGGAGCCGGACAGAGAGGGCCTGTCCGGCTCCGGGATCACGCGGCCGCCGAATTCCAGGCTGAAGTGCCCCCACTGCAAGAAGTTCCTGTCCTGCTCCGTGTCGCTGCAGCGGCACCTCCAGACCCACACGCGGGACCGGCCCTACTGCTGCAGCTCCTGCAACAAGTGCTTCACCCGCCGAAATCACCTCCTGCGCCACGAGAAGATCCACGAGCGGGCTCTGGCCGCGCTCCAGCGGGAGGCCAATGCCCAGCCCCCCGCTGCTATCCCGGCATCCCCGCAGCACAGGGCTCCCGAGGCCCAGAGGAACCTTTCCCAAGGGAGCAGGAGCCCTGAGGCTGCAAAAGCAAGCCCACCCAATGTGCTCCTGCTGGGAGCGACACCGCTGGGGCTCCCGGGAAAAGGCTCCCCGCTCCCTGACTGCTTGGGGAAAGCTGTGCAGCCCGTGGTCCAGCTGGGAGCAAGGGCAGTGGCTTCAGGGATGATGGAGAAATGACCACGGGACAGATCTGAACTGTGCGTGTCCCTGGAGAGAAGCTGTGAGTTTGTTGGGTTTGCACCTGCTGGGACACCGGGATTGGGAATCTGCTGCGTTTTAGGAGCTTCCTGGTTTGTAGAAAGAATGGGAAGCTTGGAGACCACATCAGAGAGCAAAGCGCGGAAGCCTGAAGTGATCCAAAATGCTTCACTGTTCCACTGACTTGTTTCTGTTGGCTGATGCTTGGAATTTTCCCAAGCTGACATTCCTGGGAGATGACCAGGTGAATTCTGGTCAAACAGGAGCAGAGCTTTCGCATTCCTTGTTGTTGGAACTGACCCCTTCTGTTCGGGAACACAACTGAAGAGGACAGGCAGAAGGGAATGGAGCTGGCAGCATTCCCAAGCAGCCCTTTGCTCCATGGACCAAGCTTCCTGAACAAGACACTGGATGAAGAGAGCGTGACATCTCTGAGACCCCACTGCATCCTGGCCACGCTTGTCACCCCCTACCCTGGGGAGGCGATCAGCCAACACCCCCTCCAGCAGGTTGGGAGCACTGGAAGATCCAGAGGACAAACCAAACCCCATTATTCTGTGCTGGCATATTCCGGGGTCCCAGCAGGTCTGTCAGGGAGGCCATAGTCACCCTCGGGACCATCCTGCATGGGTGCAGAGTCATTTTAGGAATACTTGACGGGTCAGCCAGCCCCGTGCTGCAGCAGCACCCCTGATCCTTATGGATCCGCCTGCACGGAGCAGCCCCTCGGCTCTGGAGGAAACTCCCACTCTCCCAACCGCAGCTCGACCCCTTTTGCCCAAAATCCCACCATAGTGAATTCTACGGGAAAACAGTTCTGCAGCTACCTCAGTCAGGGAGAGGGGGACCTGCCCAGACGTGGCCAGTGGAAGCCAGGCATGGTGCTGTTGTGGTGTCCCCAGGAGCCTCTGGAGCAGTGTCCATGGCCAGAGCTCCCTGTGCATCCCACACAATGGCTGTGCACAGGGATCACATCCCCCTGGGAGCCATCGCCATGTGGACTTAATGGAGCAGCTGTTGGGACTCCTGAATTTAGTTTTCCAGGTTTTTTTGTTTTCTTTGAGTTGTTTGATGTAATTATTTGATAGCCCGAGGTCTCTGGCCCTCTCCAAGCAGTGAGCACTGGGAACTGGCAGGCTTTTCCCATCTTTCATTCCGAGTCACTCCCAAGGTGTGATGGTGCTGCTGTGGGAAGCTTTGGGAGCTGAGGGAACACCTGTGCCACATCCAGGTGTGATCCTCAGCCACCTCCTGCTCCATGGGACAGACAGCAGCGTCCGAGCTGCTCCACAGGGATACACATGGCATCCCACTGTTCCTCTGGGCTGGTGTCTCACAATTCCTGCCCCTGGGATTGCAGTGTGGAGCATTCCCGGACTGCAGCAGGAGCTGGGAGGGGTGACAGTGGCAGATGGGTCACTCTGTGTCCCCAGCAGGACACGGGGGTGGTCGATGCCTTATGGTACTGTGGTGACCACGGATCTGGCAGTGAGCCAGTGGCTGGTTATCCCTGTTATCCCTGCCCAGGCAGAGATCCCAGTGCTCCCCAGCTGATCCCAGGGGCATGGCTGAGCTGGTGCACTGGTGTTGCTGGTGGGTGAATCCTCCCAGGCCAGCAGAAGGGTCCCAGCCAGGCATTTCTAACTCTGCTGTGACTGGGACCAGCATTTCCTACACATTCCCGATCCCTATCTCAGGCTGTGGAATCAATAAAGTATTTGTCTCTATGTCCGGCTGCTTTGGGGGCTGCGCTGGCACCTGTGGGCACAGAACTGACATCAGCCAGCACAGCTCTCACCGGGAGGGTTTTGGGAGTCACTGCCAGCAGCTCCAGAGCCCCCCAGCCACTGGGAGAGTTGTGGAACCCCAGCCAGGAAAGCCGAGCGGCCGAGGGGGGCAGGGAAGGGCTGGGGATGGAGTGGCCCTGGCCACCATGGGTGGGACGTGTCCCTCAGCACTGCCAGTGAGTCCCGTGGAGCCCAGATCCTACAGTGAATCCCGTGGGGGATTGCTGTGGGACTGCTCCACATTCCCATCACACATTCCCAGCAGGCAGCTCTGACGGCCCCATCCCTGCTGAGCCAGAGATGTCACCCCCCAGGCTGCCCCTCACCCACCCCGGAGCACAACAGGAGACCACGGCAGCTCAGTCTTTTATCTGATTCTCCTCCCGGCTGGTCCTGCCACCCAGCCCCCACAGCCTTCTCAGGGCCGCCAGCTGCCCCCAGGCCACTGACCACTCCCAGGCCACCTCCCTGCACAAACAATGCAAGTTCCACCATCCCATGGGATCCAACACAGCCGCTCCTCTGCTGAATCCAGGGGGCAGCGGCACCGCCCGGCTCAGCTCCAGCCGCTGACCCTCCTCTGCTGCCTCGTGGCCGGTCCCATCCAGCCTGGGCCCTTCCCTGCCGGAACAGCACAGCAGCCTCCTTCCTTCTCCTCCTGCTCCTCATCCCGAGAGCCAGGGGGTGCCAAAAGTCCCACAGCATCGCGGACAAACTCCCGGTGGTGCCACAAGTCCCAGCTGCCCGGCTGAAGAACCACCGTCCCTTCCCTTCTCCAGCCCTCTGGCTACCGATTATCCTGGCTCAGAGCCTCGCAGGGCTCCAGCTCCGGCTCGTGTCCCGGCAAGCTGCCGGCGGGAGAGGTGGCCACAGCATGCACCTTCTGGTGGTGGTTCAGCGACTGCCGGTGCCGGAAGCTCTTGGTGCAGCCGTGGCACTGGAAGGGCCGCTGCTGGGTGTGCCGGCGCTGGTGCTCCTCCAGCGACGCTTTCTGCGGGAAGCTCTCGGCGCACTCGATGCAGCGGTAGAGCCGCTCCCCGGCGGCGCTGGCCCGCGCCGTTCGGCCCGGCCAGGCGCTGCGGAGCTGCGGGCCGTGGATGCGCTGGTGCTTCTGCAGGTGGTGCTTCTGCACGAAGCCCTTGCCGCAGGCGGGGCAGCGGTACGGCCGCTCCCCGGTGTGGATCCGGTAGTGCTTGTTGAGGTTGGACTTCTCGTTGAAGCTCTTGCCGCAGGCGGGGCACTGGAAGGGCCGCTCGCCCGTGTGCAGGCGCTGGTGCCGCAGCAGCGCGGCGTGGTGGGCCAGGCTCTTCCCGCAGGACGTGCAGATGAAGGAGCCATTGCTCTTCCTCGCCCGGCTCTGCTGCCGCGCCAGGAGGTTCCGCGTCAGCCGGACGCTCTTCCAGCCCGACGGCAGCGCCCGAGGATCGTCCTGGGGGCTCTGCTGCTCCCAGCCGGGCTGCGGCGAGGCCACCTCGGCCGTGGGGTCTTCTGCCAGCGGCATTCCCTGGGCAAGGGCGAAGGGCTGCTCCGTGCCCGCGCCCAGCGCGTGCTCCGCGGGGAAGGGCAGGCCCGGGGCAGGGTGAGCCTCCACCGGCACCACCACCGGCTTGAATTCCCCCAGGCAGAATTCCCCCAAGCCCGCCCCGGCCGCCTTCGGCCCGGGCACGCCGTGGCTCTCCCAGGAAACCGGCTGCTCCTGCCTGAGGGGAACCTCCTCGTCCAGCCTCACCGCGGGCGCCATCGGCAGGGCCAGGAGCTCAGCTCCGTCCTCCTGCGGCTGCTGCTCTTCCATCTTGATCACGATCGTCTCACCTGTGGAGAGACAGCAGTTCATTCCCGGGAAGGGAAGTCCTCCCATGCCTGCAGCTCCAGAGTGGGAGCAGGAGCAGAAGTGAGAGGAACTGGCAAAGAAGGAAAGTGAGCAGGAAGGATTTCCCAGGAGGAGATGAGGTGAAGGGGGGTTGTCCAGGCAGCTTGTTGGACCTCAGAGACATCATGGAATCACAGAATTACTGAGGTTTGGAAAGCCCTCCAAGATCAAGTCCAATCAGCAATCAAGCACTGCCAAGGCCAGCACTGCCCCCTGTCCCCAAGTGCCGCATCCACATGGCTTTTAAATCCCTCCAGGAATGGGGATTCCACCCCTGCCCTGGGCATGCTGGACTCAATGGACACTATGGACTGACAGTACAATCCTCACAAAAACACCAAACCAGAGGGAATGTGAAGGCAAAGCTGAGCTGCAGAGTCCTCCATCCTGGGAAGACCCCATCAGGAATGGCAGAGTTTAAGTGGGTGAATCCAGGGAAAAGCATCAAAGCAAAAACGCCCTGCAGCAGGAGGGAGCATCCACCCACAGGTACTCAAGCCCAGAGCCACCCTCACTGAGCCTTGCCCCAGGTTTTCCCATTTTCCATCCTTATGAACCCTGCCCAGTCCAGGCGGGTTGTCAGTGCCCATCCTCAGCTCCCCTTGCTGTCACTCACTGTCACTGAGCTGTCCTGGTACCGCTCCCTTCTCCGGCAGCCCGGGGGTCCCTGGATCCTCCCTGTCCTCGGCTGGTGGCAGCAGTGAAGGTTTGGGACCAGCATCCTCAGGTCCTGGGAAGGAGGGAGCAATGGGATAAACTGCTAACAGTGGGGACCAGCCAAAGGGGAGTCCTGCAATTCCAGGACATCCAATCACACAGGCCACTGGCAGCCAAACCAGGCATGTGATTTTTGCTTATCACAGGACGTGCCTGTTGGACACTCAAGCTGTAAAATTTCAGCCCAAAATTAATGAGTGCTAAAATGCAGGACTTTCTGCAGCAAATCCCTGCAGGGTGATCCATGCACAGCCCATATCCCAGGAAAAAACAGTGCAGGAACACCGGCTGCAGGACATGTCACCTGGAATCCCCCCACATTCCATGTGGGGAGGGCTCGGAAGCTGGGTCAGCCCAGGGATGACGATGCCTCTGACATGGTCTGAGTGATCCTCACCGAGAGGGACCATGGCCTCGTAATTCCCTTTCCCGGCAATCCCACGGAGCTCCCGGCTGTCCACGCTCCCCAACTCCTGCTCCGGCAGAGCGCCTGCCTCACCCTCGCCTGCTGCTGGCACCTGGAATTAAAGGAGGCTCCGTGTGGGGGTCCCCACTGAGCCCCTCCCAGAGCCCCAGGAGATCCTTGGGGGTCCGAAGTTCCTACAGACAGAGCCATGTCATGGGGAACATTCCCAGACATCCCAGGGAGGCTCAGCTGTTCCTCCCCAGACCAGGGGCAGATTCCCATGATCCATCCCACCAGCCAGGTAAGCAGTGACCCCTCAGGTGGGAGTGGGACAAGTGGCACCACCCCACATCACCCCAGTAGGGCCCAACACGGCTGAAACAGGTGGGGCAGGTGCTCTGCTCCCCTCTTCCCTGGGGACAGGGACAAGCACCAGAGGAGCTGTGTCCATCTGGCTCCGTGCAGCCCCCGAGAGCACATCCCATTGGCCACACGGTCACCTGGGGCACTTCCCCATTGTTTTGGGTACATCTCTGTCACCTGCAGCTTGTCCCAGGTACCCTCGGCACACCCCTGTGAGCTGGGACAGATCCCTGCCCATCTTTGGCACATCCCCATTAGCTGGGGCTTGTCCCCGTTTGTCACCGCTGGCGTGTCTCTGTTATCTGGGGCTTGTCCCCATCAGCTGGGCTTGTCCCCATTCCCTGCGCCCCATCCCTGTGGGCACATCCCTGTGAGATGGGACTCATCCTCCTTACCCTGGGCCCATCCCCATCACCATGGGCTCATCCCCATCCCTGTTCCCCACAGCTTGTCCCTGTCACTGCTGGCATGTCCCCGTCCCCATTCCCCAGAGCTTGTCCCTGTCACCGTGGGCTCAACCCGATCCCCATTCCCCAGGGCCCCTTTCCTCATTCCCTGGGGCCGGTTCCCACTCCCCGGGTCCCATTCCTGTTCCCGGGGCCCGTCCTGGTTCCCTGGGCCCCAACCCCGTTGCGGTTACCTGTGTCCGCTCCCGGGCGGTGCCGGTGCCGGTGCCGGTGCGGATGCCGGTGCCGGTGCGGTTCCCCCCGCAGCGGCAGCGGCGGAGCTGGCGCTGGATGCGGCGGAGGCGGCGGGAGTTGTCCCGCAGGAGCGCGGCCAGCCGGGCCCCGCCGGCCCGCACCGAGCGCTCCAGCCCCGCCACGCGCCGCTCCAGCCGCTCCAGCCGCCGCTCCGCCGCCGCCACGCTCCGCTCCAGCCGCCGCTCCGCCGCCGCCACCGCCCGCAGCGACAGCCCCGCCGGGGCCGCCCCGCCGGGGCCCGCGCCGGGATCGGGGCCCGCGCCCTGCCAGGCCTCGGGCGCCCACTCGGGGTCCTGCTGCGGGGGGAAGAGGGCGGTGAGGTGCGGCCGGGCCCGGGGTCCCGCCGGCGGTGCCGGGGGCGGCGGTGCCGGGATCGGGGTCCCGCCGGTACCTGAGCGCGGCCCCACCGGGCCATGGCCGCCCTCAGCGCCCGCGCCGCAGCGCCCCCTGCCGGCCCAGCGCCGCCCGCGCCGCCCCTCCCGCGGCACCGAGACCCCGGCAGCGACAGCCGCATCCCATCCCATGGATCCCATCCCATGGATCCCATGGATCCCATCCCATGGATCCCATCCCATGGATCCCATCCCATGGATCCCATGGATCCCATCCCATGGATCCCATCCCATCCCATCCCATCCCATCCCATCCCATCCCATCCCATCCCATCCCATCCCATCCCATCCCATCCCATCCCATCCCATCCCATGGATCCCATCCCATCCCACCCCGTCCCATCCCACCTCGTCCCATCCCGTCCCATCCCATCCCATCCCGTCCCATCCCATCCGTCCCATGGATCCATCCCATCCATCCCATCCATCCCATCCCATCCCATCCCATCCCATCCCATCCCATCCCATCCCATCCCATCCCATCCCATCCCATCCCATCCCATCCCATCCCAATCTCACCCCTACATCCATCACATTCCCATCCATCCCCATCCCATCCATCCATCCATCCATTGGTCCATATCCCCTCTCATCCCCATTCCACCCTATCCCTATTCCATCCTGGTCCTGTCCCCATCCATCCCCACACCTGCATGGCGATCACAGCTCCAGCCCCCAAATCCCCAGTGCTCAGTGACCCCCAGCGCCATTCCCAGAGGCCCACCTGGACCCCCAATCCCACCCCATCCCCATCTCAGACTGGGACTGCAGCCCCCCAGCAGCAGGTGGCACCCCCCACCCAGTGTTCCATTCTCACTCTTCCATCACTCCACCCCACGGATCCCATTCCTGGTGCTGCCCACCCAGCCGGACCCGGCAGGACCCTCCCGGAGCCCCCTCAAGGAATCCATGCTCAGCATCCTGGTTTCTACAGCATCTATTGGCACTCTCCAGAAAAGGGACCCACTCCCAGCATCCCACCCGCCCCACCAGGGCTTGGGAACAAGGAGCCCCCCTCGCTTGGGCTGGGCAGGTGCCCCCCGTCCCCACACCAAGGCAGGGGAGCCAGAAAATGCTGCCTGTGCTCCAGCCTTCATCTGGAGAGGGAGAGAGGGGAGAAGGTCTGACAGTGGCCTCCAGTCCCCAGGAGGTCACTTCAAGGTCCAGCAGCATCATCACATCCCTGGGAGTCACTTCAAGATCCAGTAGCAGCATCCCATTCCTGGGAGGTCACCTCGAGGTTCAACAGCAGCATCATATTCCTGGGAGGACACCTCGAAGTTCATCAGCAGCATCCCACTCCTGAGAGGACACCTCAAAGTTCATCATCATATCCCACTCCTGAGAGGACACCTCGAAGTTCATCAGCATATCCCATTCCTGGGAGGACACCTCAAAGTTCATCAGCAGCATCCCATTCCTGAGAGGACACCTCATATTTCATCATCATATCCCACTCCTGAGAGGACACCTCAAAGTTCATCAGCAGCATCCCATTCCTGGGAGGACACCTCGAGATTCATCAGCAGCATCATATTCCTGGGAGGACACCTCGAAGTTCATCAGCAGCATCCCATTCCTGGGAGGACACCTCAAAGTTCATCAGCATATCCCACTCCTGAGAGGACACCTCAAAGTTCAGCAGCAGCATCCCACTCCTGAGAGGACACCTCAAAGTTCATCAGCGTATCCCATTCCTGAGAGGACACATTAAATCCCATCAGCAGCATCCCATTCTTCACCTCAAGATCGGACAGCAGCCTCCTGTCCTAAGGAGGTCACCTCAAAGTCCATCAGCAGCACCCTGTGTCCAGGAGGTCACCTCAAAGTCCATCAGCAGCATCCTGGGAGGTCACCTCAAGTCTCTGGGAGGTCACCTCAAATTTCAGCAGCAGTTTCCCATCCCTGGGAGTACACCCTGAGGTCCAACAGCGGCCTCCCGTTCCCAGGAGGACACCTCAAGGTCCGACAGCAGCGCCCCATCCCTGGGGGGTCACATCCTGGCTTCCCACCCCGTCTCCTGCTGCGGGTGCTGCCGTGATGGGAACGGGGTTGGCGCAGGTGAACGGCCGCTCCTGCCGCCTGTGGATCCTCTGGTGCGCCTTGAGGTGGGAGAACCTCTTGAAGGTCTTCTGGCAGATGCCACACTGGTGGGGCCGGACGCCCATGTGCGTCCAGTGCTGCCGGACGAAGTCCGAGACCCAGGTGAAGCTCCGGTTGCAGCAGGGACACAGGATGAGGTGGTGGCCGGAGTGCCGGCGCTGGTGCACCGTCAGGAAGCCCTGGCTGGAGAAGTTTTCCAGGCACTCGTTGCACGTGTACATCATTTTCCCAGATGCCAGCGAGCACCTGGCGGGGCCGGGCTCCTGCCACGCTGTGCCGCAGTCCCTGCTCGGGGCTTGTGGCTGGGAGGACGGGCACAGGGGCTGGCTGGCACACTCCTCCGGCTTCGAGGCCTGGCAGGTGCCGTTGGCTGCCCAGGTTTGGGGCTGGGATGTTGGACGTGGCCCCTGGCTGGAACATGCCTTTGCATCCGAGGGCTGGCAGGTGCTGTTGGGTGCCCAGGTTTGGGGCTGGGATGTTGGGCACTGGGATGCCGGGCATGGCCCCTGGCTGGGACATGGCTTCATATCTGAGGTTTGGCAGGTCCCACTGGGTGCCCAGGTTTGGGGCTGGGATGTTGGACATGGCCCCTGGCTAGGGTGTGCCTTTGCATCTGAGGGCTGGCAGGGGCCACTGGGTGCCCAGGTTTGGGGCTGGGATGTTGGATGTGGCCCCTGGCTAGGGTGTGCCTTTGCATCTGAGGGCTGGCAGGGGCCACTGGGTGCCCAGGTTTGGGGCTGGGATGTTGGGCACTGGGATGCCGGGCATGGCCCCTGGCTCGGACACACCTTCACATCTGAAGTTTGGCAGGTCCTGTTGGCTGCCCAGGTTTGAGGCTGGGATGTCGGACGTGGCTCCTGGGTGGGACACACCTTTGCATCTGAGGGCTGGCAGGTCCCACTGGCTGCCCAGGTTTGGGGCTGGGATGCTGGGCACGGCTCCTGGCTGGGATGTGCCTTTGCATCCGAGGGCTGGCAGGTGCTATTGTCTGCCCAGGTTTGGGGCTGGAATGTTGGGTACGGCTCCTGGCTGGGACACACCTTTGCATCTGAGGGCTGGCAGGTGCTGTTGGGTGCCCAGGTTTGGGGCTGGGATGTTGGACACGGCCCCTGGCTGGAACACGGCCCCTGGCTGGAACATGCCTTCGCATCCAAGGGCTGGCAGGTCCCACTGGGTGCCCAGGTTTGGGGCTGGGATGTTGGGCACTGGGATGCCGGGCACGGCCCCTGGCTCGGACACGCCTTCGCATCTGAGGGCTGGCAGGTGCTGTTGTCTGCCCAGGTTTGTGGCTGGGATGTTTGGCACGGTGTCCTACTGGGACACTCCTCTGGCTTTGAGGCCTGGCACGTCCCGTTGGCTGCCCAGGTTTGGGGATGGGATGCCGGGCACGGCACCTGGCTGGGACACACCTCCAGCTCCGAGGGCAGGCACGTCCCGTTGGCTGCCCAGGCGCGGAGGTGCCGCCTGATTTTCTTCTTGGACATGAACTTGCGGTCGCAGTGGACGCAGACATAGGGCACCCAGTTGGTGTGGCCGCGCTGGTGGATCAGGAGGTTGATCTTTAGCAGGAAGGTTTTCCTGCAGATGGGGCAGGAGTAATATTGCCGGGTGGCATTTCGCTGGCAGGCCGCTGGCCGGCCCACGCAGGACTCCTTCTCCGGCTGCCCTGGGCTGGGATCTGCCTGTTCCATCATTCTGCAGACATCTGGTGTCACCTCCTTTTCTGGTTCTTTGGGAATGTCAGCCACCAGATCTTGGCCAGTATTCCCTGAATCTTTCACGGCCTCCTCTTCCAGACCCTTGTCCTCTTCCGGACCCTTAGAAGGTGTTTTGGGCATTGATGGCTTCTCTGCAGCAATCTCCTCCTGCGGCACCTCCGTTGGGATCCCCGCCTCAGCATCTACTGGGAAATTTTTAGAATCCAAACATCACTTTTCCACATGGTTTTGAGGCACGAACAGCAAAAGGCTTTGCTCCCACCCTCCCTCACTTCCTGCCCTGTTCCCAGCCAGCACAAATCCCAGCCTCGCTCTCCTCTTCCAGCTGAGTCCCTGGACTGTGTGAAAGCCAGGAACAGCCACAACTTATCCCTGTAGACACCCCAAGAGCAGTGTGAGGTGGCAAACATCACCCAGGGAGGACAGGGGACTTGACAACCACCCTGGGCCTGTCTGGGCAGGTGAGCCGATGCCATGCTGGGCCTTATCCCAAACAGTTTCAAGGCTGGCAAAGGGATTTGCTGCCCTTTCCTGGAAGCCCCGGGCCTGGAGAGAGGCCCAACAGACCCCCCAAAGGTGCTGGCCCCACCAAGGAGGGATAAAGGTTCTGCCCCAGTACCTGCTGCAGGGGGAGAACAGTTCTGACCCACTGGTTCCCGAGAGCGCACGGAGAGCGGGCAGGGAGGGGACGGGGTGGGCTGGCTGAGATCTGCCGGGATAGCAGCAGCTTCCAGAGGGACAGGTGCTGTGAGGGCAAGAACAGCAATGGGGGTGAGTGAGGAACAGCCAGGCAGGGATCCAGGACCCCTCAGAGCAGCAGCAGGATTTGCCAGGCACTCACGTGTGCTGCAGTTCTCTGGGACAACTGGGCTCCTGCTTTCCTCCACCAGGTTCTTGCTTTCCTCTGCTGGGCTCCTGTTTTCATCTGCTGGGCTCCTGCTTTCCTCCACTGGGTTCTTGCTTTTCACTGTCAGATGCCAGCTTTCCTCTGCCACATTCCCACTTTCCTGTGGCTCCCTGCAGCCCCTCTCCAATGTCTCTGTCTCCAGCAGTGCATCATCACTGGTGCAGTTCTGTTGGGCTGGCTCTGTGGAGGACAAGAACATTTGGACTCACCAGCAGCCAGTGGAGAGCTCCAAGGAGCCAGTGCAGATCCCATTGCACAGAGTGTCAGGATCCCTCACACCCAGCAGCTGCTGGGGCAGGGGCTTCCAGGCTATCCACACATCCCATCAGGTATTCCCTCACAGCAGACACTTCCCAATCCCTGGAAGTTTCCCAGGTTGGACAGGGCTTGGAGCAACCTGCACAGTGGAAGGTGTCCCTGCCCATGGCAGGGGGTTGCAAAGAGATGAGCTTTAAGATTCCTCCCAATCCAAACAATTCTGGGATTTTCAGTCCCTGGGACTGAGGCCACTGTCCCAGTGAGCAGCCAGAAGCTCCTGGCACAGAAGAAACCCAATGTCACCCACCTACAGCCAGCTCTGGGGACACCTCTGCTGCCTCTGGCTCCGATTCTGGCGGTGTGCTCAGCTCTTCTCTTTCCAGCTGTAATAACAGTTCAGGCTTGGACAGGGCACAGTCTGGGCAAGAGCAAGACAGACATCAGGGACATGATGGGACAGGGACTCTGCACCCACAGCCAGGCAACAGAGCCAGTCCCAGCCCAGGACACTTCATCTCCAACTGGGGCCACGACAGGAGTTATGGATACAGACAGGAAACAGCAGGCAAAGCTGACAGGGGAATATGGAAAGCAGCCTCTGACAATCCCCTGGGAACAACTGCAAGAAAATCCATCCTTGCTCCACCCCTGCTACAGAATTCCCCATTCTCACAGAAAATTCACCTTGCAGATAGGAAAATACCCTGAAAGATGGGAAAAGAATTGTGAGGCTGCTGACTGAATGTTCGCCCAGGAGCATGAGGGCAGTGCTGAGGGACCACCTTGAATCCTGGGGGCTGTTCTCACAACAAGGAAGACATTGAGGGGCTGGAGCGTGTCCAGGGAAGTGAACAGACCTGGGGAACAGAGCACCAGGAGCTGGGAAAGGGGCTCAGCCTGGAGCAAAGGAGGCTCAGGGGGGACCTTGTGGCTCTGCACAACTCCCTGACAGGAGGGGGCAGCCACGGAGGAATCAGGATCTGCTCCCAAGAAACTGGACAAGAGGAAACGGCTTCAAGGGGAGGTTCAGGTTGGATTTTAGGGAAAATTCTCATGGAAAGGGGTGTCCCAGCCAGGGAATTTCGGAGGCGACAACCCAGGGAGATGACAACACCAACAGTGTACCTGTTCTCCCCGAGGAAAAGACACCAAGCACTTACTACCCTGTCCTGCGTGTCCCTGCCACGCTCCAACCGCTGCCGGAGGGGACAGGGAAAGGAGAGGATTGTTTGAGAGCTGGAGGTTCCAGTGAAAGGCAAAGAGGCAGAGAAGTGACCCCAAGAGAGCTCCCTGGGGCTGCCAAACCGGCGCAAACGCAGCCTACACAGGGACACCAGCATCTCGTAGTTGCCTTCCATGACGCTCCGGTACAGCTCCCTCTGTCCCTCGTCCAGACTCTCCCACTCCTGCCGGCTGAACCGCACTGCCACATCCTCGAACAGCACCGGGACCTGCAGCACCGGCTGGCATGTGGGACAGGGCAGCTCCCCCGAACAGCTCCCAGACCCTCAGACACCCCCAGCCCTTCAATAGCCCCAAAAAGCCCCCATAGAGAGTCCCCCTTGCTTATTCCCAGCCTCCTAAACCAGTTTGCTCCCAGTAGCCCACTGGATTCATCCCCAGTCTCCCGAAACCCAGCGCAACTCCCTCAAACAGCTCCCAGATCCCCAGGAGCCCAATGGATTCATCCCCACAGTTTCCTGAAACCCACTGCTGCCCCCTGAGGAGCCACCCGAACAGCTCCCGGCCAGCCGGGAATCCACGGGATTCCCATCCCGTCTCCTGAAAAACCCACTGCAGCCCCCCTCAGGAACCCGCCAAACCTCTCCCAGCCCCTCAAGAGCCCCACGGGCGATCCCCAGGCTCCCTCCCAGCCACAATTTCCCCTTCCAACAGCTCCATTAAACGGCCTCCAGGCTTCCCCTCAACCTCCCACCAGCCCCTAAGCGTCCCCCCAGTCTCACTCCCAACCTCCAGCCCCACAACGGCCCCATAAGTGACTCCCCCATCCCACTCCCGGCCTTCCTCGCCCCCCATCACCCCCCCAAGCGCCCTCACTCTCACCCTCAGCACCACAAGCGACCCCCCCTCGCCCCCTCCGGGGTCCCCCCGGTTCCCCGATCGCGGCGCTCACCCCGTGGAGCCGCAGGGCCGCGAGGGGCCGGTCCCGCAGCGCCGCCTCCGCCCGCTCCATCCGCCGCTCCAGCGCCTCGAGGCGCGCCCGGAGCTCCGCCATGGCCCCGTGCGGCTGCGGCCGGGCCGGGCCCGCACAGGACACGCCGCCAGAGGGGCGGCACCGAGCTCCCGGAGGGGTGGGGTGGATGGATGGACGGTGGGATGGGTTGGGAGAGGCGGCACCGAGGTTGGATGGATGGACGGTGGGATGGGTTGGGAGAGGCGGCACCGAGGTTGGATGGATGGACGGTGGGATGGATTGGGAGGGGCGGCACCGAGCTCCCAGAGGGATGGGTTGGATGGATGGATGGACGGTGGGATGGGTTGGGAGGGGCGGCACCAAGCTCCCGGAGGGGTGGGGTGGATGGATGGACGGTGGGATGGGTTGGGAACTGGCTGAGTGGCAGCTGCCGGAGGGTCGGGGTCAGTGGCACGGGGTGTGGTTGGAGCGCTGGGCTCTGCTGGGCTCGGTGTGGTTTGGCTGGTTCATCACTGCCTTGGGTGAGGGGGTCGGTGTCTCCCCAGCAGGTTTGCTGAGGACTCAAAGCTGGGAGGAGCGGCCGATCACCCCGAGGGTTGTGTGGCCCTTCAGAGGGGACCTCGGCAGGTTGGACAGACGGGCAGGGAGGAAACTTCTGGAATTCAACAAGGGCAAGTGCAGGTGCTGCACCTGTGGAGGAACAGCCCCAGGTACCTGCACAGGCTGGGGGTAACCTGCTGGAGCAGCTCCGTGGGGAAGGAACTGGGGGTCCTGGTGGACAAACAGCTGTCCCTGAGCCAGTGGAGTATCCTGGGGACAAGAGACCAATGGGATCCTGCGATGCATCGGGAAGGGCATTCCCAGCAGGGCAGGGAGGGATCCTGCCCCTCTGCCCAGCCCTGGGGGCACCTCTGTGGTGCTATGTCCAGCTCTGGATCCTCAGCACAGCAGGGCCAGGGAGCTCCTGGAGCGGGGCCGGCAGAGGCTGCGCAGCTCAGGAAGGGCCTGGAGCATCTCCGTGCCCAGGAAAGGCTGAGGGAGCTGGGGCTGCTCAGCCTCAGAGGAGCCCCAGCTGAGAGGGGCCCTCAGCCCTGGCTGTCCCTGTGTGCAGGGAGGGCTCAGGGCAGGGCCCGGGCTCTGCTCCGGGGCCCAGCAATGGCACCAGAGCCACGGGCAGGGACTGATCCCTGGGAGTTCCACCTGGACAGGAGGCAGAACTTCTGCCCTGGGCAGTGCCCAGCCCTGAACAGAGCCCAGAGAGGCTGCGGGGTCTCCTCACCTGGGATATTCCAGAGCTGCCAGGATGCGATCCCGTGCCCTGTGCTCTGGGATGGCCCTGCTGGAGCAGGGAGGTGGCACCAGGTGCCCACCGCGCTCCCTTCCAGCCTGACCCATTCTGGAATTCTGTGATTCTGTGACTCGCGGGGAAGCGCCGGTGCGGTGGAGCCCCGGGGGGTTCCGTGCCGCTCCGATCAGCCCCGTTCCCGGTGACTGGCAGCTGTCAGTCACTGCGGGGGCTGCCGGCCGGCGGGGGCCGCTGTGGCGGCGGCGGAAGCGGAGGAGGAAGAGGAAGCGGCGTTTGCCTTGGCGGCAAGGAAAGGCGGCGGTGGGCAGGAGCCGGTGCGAGCGGAGAGCTCCAGCTCCGGTGCGGGAAGGACCGGGACAGCCCCGGTGTGCGGCGGCCGAAGCGGGACTCTCCTGCCCCGCTGTCTCCTTTCCCCAGCCCGGAGCCGCAGCCTCTCCGTGCGCTCCGTCTCTGCCGGTGCGGGGATGGAGCTGGCGGGCGGCGGCACCATCTCGCTGTGGACGGTGGTGGCGGCCGTGCAGGCGCTGGAGCGCAGCGTGGCCGCACACGCCTCCCGCCTCTTCAGCCTGGAGCACCGCGCCGGCAACAGCGAGAAGAAGCACCTGGACTGCGAGAAAATGGTCGGGGAGTTCGGGAACCAGCTGGAGAGCAAGTGCGCGGCGCTCGGCACCCTCGTCCAGGAGTACGGGCGGCTCCAGCGGCGCCTGGAGAACATGGAGAACCTCCTGAAGAACAGGAATCTGTGGATCCTGCGGCTGCCCCCCGGGGTGGAGGTCCCCAAGGTAATGGATGGGTCTTTAAGGGGTCTGGGGGGAACACGGACAGCGCAGAGGCTCCTCTGCTCCTCACCTCTTCCGGCAGCTTTCCACCATGGAAATCATTCCACGATCTCTGCCAGGATTTCTTCTGTCACCTGTCCTGCGAAGGCACGAAGCAGGAAGTGATTTCTCCTGTGTATTGTTATATTCAGCTGGTTTTCCCTACGAAAGGATGGGTTGACACGTTTTAACCTACAACGGGAAGTTCTTCCCCATGCTGAGGTCCCCAATGGGATCAGGCTCCACGCAGGGACAATATTGTTGAATTCACAATTAATCTCCCAAAGTCTAGCAAAGATCCAAACTGTTACTTTCAGTGTCCAGAGGATGCCCCAGGGCAGGAATTTTCTTTCCCTGGTAGCAGGGATAAATAGGGAGGAGGATTCTCTGTGTTTCAGGAGCGGTGCTGAATGTGTCACTTTTGGAATTGCAGGCCCCGGCTGTGGCGTTGGAAAACGATGCCACTGGCTTTTCCACTCCGGAGTGGGAGAACCTGGAGGAGTGGCAGAGGGAGCTGTATGGAAAGGTGCTGACAGGGAAGAGAGAAGCCCTGGTCCTGCTGGGTGAGTGTTGCAGTTGGGTCGGTTATCAGCACTTCCAGACTGGCTCTGCTTAGGGAATCTTTTCCATACTTGGGAAGGAGATTTGTGGGAACACGGCGAGGCCGAGGGCGGTGTTGGAGGACTCTGCGTGCTGCCCAACCGTGTGTTGGAGCTGATGGAGCTGGTTTGGGGAGCACAGCTGGGCGTGTTCCTCCCTGTGGATGCGGCACGGAAACATTCCTATCCCTGTTCCTTGTCAGACGATGTCATCTCTGAACCTGCCCTCCTGTCCCGGCTCCAGGGAGGAGAAGAGCCCCGCAGTGAAGAGGAGCCAGCTCCCGGAGAGATCCCAGCAGAACCAGGTGCAGGCAAGGGATGAATTAAAGATGTAATCCTGGGGGTGAGGGTCGTGTGGTGCTGTCACCAGACAGAGGCTGTCACAAGGTGATGGTCCTGGTTTTCTCGGAGGGAACTTCTTGGATCTCAAAAGGAGCAGGTTCAGGGGGTGTAAAAGAGGGTGAGAAAAAATGTCACAAGTTTGATTTTTAGCAGTACAAGTCAGGAAGAAATTTGTAGCTGTGAGGGTGTGCCCTGTGGCTGCCCCATCCCTGGAAGTGTCCAAGGACAGGTTGGACAGGGCTTGGAGCACCCTGGGATAGCAGAAAGTGTCCCTGACCATGGCAGAGGGTTATCCTGAGGGTTCTTTCCAACCCTCCTGGCATTCTGTGATCTGATTCCATGATTTCTGTCATTGGCAGAGTCTCTGCTGTTTGAACTCGATGTGAGCAGCTGGGACAGCAGAGAAGCGCAGGAAAACCAGGAGGGAAGAGCAGGGCTGGCTGAACCTGGCCATGGTGAGTGTTGTGGAAGAGCCTGGGCTCGAGGGTGTGGAGGACCCTCTGGAACTGGGCGGTTCAGGGGGAACCACTTCCCTGCAGGACAGAGCAGAGCTCCCAGAAGCAGGAATGGGAGGTGCTGGAGAGGTTGTGTGTGGCAAGAGGGTGAGCACAAACTTCCTGGGGCAGCAAGGGAGGAGTCCAGTGGTGCTGTGATAACCAGTAAAAGAGTTCCCTCTTTCCCAGTAAAGGAGTTTCCACTTTTCCTCAGCAGACTGCAGCATTCCAGAGCCGAGCTTTGCCGTCACTGTGAAGCAGGAAGAGGAGGAAGAGCCCTATGCAAAGGAGCAGGGAGCCATGGAGGGCGTGGAGTTTTCCGAGCTTGGTGTGGGTGAGTTCCAAGCGATCCCACAGCATCCTGTGCTGCTGGAGATGTGGGAATCCCTGGCATTGCTGCTGTGGGACAGTGCGTGCTGAGATGTGGGGGCTGAGGGGAGGCAGGAGGGGCAGTGGGGAGAGAGCAGGAGCCATGCTGAGGTGGGGAGTGGGCAGGAAGGCTCGGGACAGTTTAATTGTTGGGAAGGTTAGAGTGCTGGGAAGATGAGGCGCTGCAGGTGAGGAGACTGGAATCCCTCAGAATACGAGGAATCATTAAGCTGAGAACAATTCTCAAGGCCTTCTGCATTAATGATGTTACGCCAGAGTATCTGGGGAGCTGGGTGAAGTTCTGGAATGTGACAGTCGGGGACATGGTCCAGAGTGAAGAGGGGAGAGCTTCAGTATTGGGAAAGAAGGAATGTGGCCTAGGAAATGGATGGCAGAGAGGACAGCATGGGGCTGTGCCTGGTGAGCACAGCAGGAGCTGAAGGAATCCAGGAAGGAGCCTTCAGCCAAGCAGGGCAAACTCGGCTGTCGCAGAATGTTGGAATGCTTTGGGTTGGAAGTCACCTTAAGGATCATCCTGTTCCACCCCTGCCATGGCAGGGACACCTCCCACTGTCCCAGGCTGCTCCAAGCTCCAATGTCCAGCCTGGCCTTGGATCCAGGGGCAGCCACAGCTGCTCTGGGCACCCTGTGCCAGGGCCTCACCTCCCTCACAGGGAAGGATTTCTGTTGTGGGTGTGAGCCCAGAGGGCTCTGCTCCCTTGGGGGTCCTGTCTTGTGTCCTCCACAAGGATCTCCTTCCCTTCCTGCTCAGTGTCCTTGTGAGCACTTTGGGTCTGTCCATTAAGTGGGTAAACTTAAACCAGTGGGTTTCTGTGGATTTCTTGTTAAACTGCTCCTATAATTTTTTTAAACTTATTCTTTGTGGCTTCAGGGCAGGAAACTTGTTTCTATCTGTTTGAAAAACTCTGATTAAATTTGCAGCAGTAAAGACTTGATTTTTAATAAAAATAACATTAAGCCTGTGAAGTTCTAAATGCTTTTTTTCAGTCTTTTTTATTTTTCAAACCACTTTACCTGCTGTAAATGGCAGTTTGTAGTATTGTACCTTATGGATGGAGAGAGAGAAGTTGACCTCAAATAAAAAAGAAACAGTGGGGTTCAATTGTTTTTAATTTTTTTTCAGTACTGTGGTGGAACCTGAGTAGGAGAATGGTTCTCCATGTGTGTATCTGAAATCCAAAAGGCCTGAAGTGTAAAAATGCCTAAAAATGGGGTGTAAATAAGCTCACAATCCAATTCTTGCCCAGATCACATCGATCCAGCTGCCAGCAAAATGTTTTCAGTGTTGTGGTCATGATGGGTTGAGTCCAGGAAGAGAAAAAATGTTTAGTTTCGGGTTTGTTTTGTGGTTTTTTTTATTTCTTGGTGTGTTTCACTCGTGTTTTCACAGCAGCTGTTTGTTCTGGAACATGAGTTCAGGGGGGTTGTTGCCCTCCAGAGTCCCTGTCAGTGCTGTCACAAGAGTGGTAGAATATTGCAAGTTACAGAGAGATTTAGATCCAAATGTAGAGGGTGAAGAGGAGGGAATTTGAAAATAAATGGAATGAACAAATCAAAACAGCTAAACAATAATGACCTTATTATTATTTAGGTCACACAGAAATGGCTTTCCCACAGAAAAGCTTATCCTTACTGGTTCAGCATAAAATTTGGGTTTTCAGTCAAAATACTCACTTGTGAAGAGCATTTCTAGCCCGCTCTTATCCAAGAATCCATGGGTTCTGTGGACCATCAGATTATTTGAATGGAGTTATTTCGTCCTGAGGAAGTCCATGAAATCAACAGTTCATTTTGCATCAAAATTTCATGGAGAGATCCTTTTGACTTGATGGTGTCGTGGCAGCATCTCACATCGTGGAACTGTTGGGGCTCCTGCTGCATTTCATCTCCTTGTGGATTTAATTGTTGGGTACAGAAACCAACTTCCAGTCACAATCTGCTTGGTCAGATCTCACTCAGGAACAAGTGAGTTTAGAACTCTCCCTAAAATTTTGGCCGATTCGCTGCTTTAGTACTGGAAGAAGGAAAACAAAACTCTGGTATTTTTTGGTCCAGTTAGAACTGGGTTCATTTTATAGCTTTTTTTTTTAATGTTCTTAGTGCCCTAAATTGCAGGATAATGTTGAGGCACAGGCTTCCTGCTGGCAGAGAGCTGGGTTAGGTGGGATATTGGGAAGGAATTCCTGGCTGTGTGAGTGGGGAGGCCCTGGCACAGGTTGTCCAGAGAAGCTGTGGCTCCCCTGGATCCCTGGAAGTGTCCAAGGAAAAGCTGGACAGGGCTTGGAGCAGCCTGGGACAGTGGAAGGTGACTCTGCCCATGGCAGGGGTGGCACTGGATGAACTTTAAGGTCCCTTCCAACCCAAACCTTTCTGGGATTCTATAAGAGCGGGATGTATTCTGGGATAAAGAGGCAAAGTTGTGGCCCCATAAAGCAGTGGAGGGACATTTGCAATTCCCTTGTGACCAGAATTTCTTGAGTTCTGTTCGGGATCATCTCAGCAGTGCGTCTGGATTATTCTACAGACAACCTGAGGTGCCCTTTCTGGGCTGTTTCTGTATTTTACATGCTCCATGTTTCATCACTTTTTGAAGCTACCTTTGATACCAGAGGTGACACAGTATTTTACAGTCAGTCATGGTTTTTCTGTTCCAGACCAGCTTTCCTGAGTTTCAGAAACAAATACATGTATTTGTAACAAATCTCAGAGCTATTTTGGGATTTGTGTTGTTTGAATTGCAAAAATAGAACCCTGAATTCAAGACAAAATGTGAAGTGACACAGAAAGGCGCTGCTTTTCCAGGACTGAGAGGAGAAATAGGGATTGTCTCTGTGCACAGGCAGGCTGATGCTCTGCAATCACGGAATCATAGAATTGCTGAAGTTGGAAAAAGCCTCTGAGTATCAAGTCCAACCACTTCCTAGCACTGCCAAGGCCAGCACTGCCCCATGTCCCCGAGTGCCACATCCACAGGGCTTTTAAATCCCTCCAGGCATGGGGACTCCACCCCTGCCCTGGGCAGCTCTTTCCAGGAAGGAATTTTCCCAATATCCAACCTAAATGGATAGGGACCACAATCCCTCACAACTCTGAAAGAATCCACAAGTGCCTTATGGCTCCGAGAGGATCCTTGATCCCTCATGGCTCTGAGGGGACTCCAGTCCCTCATAGTTCTGAGAGGATCCGTGATCCTTCACTGCTTTGAGGGGACCCCATTCCCTCATGGCTCTGAGAGGATCCTCAATCCCTCACAGCTCTGAGAGGATCCCCAAGCCCCTCATAACTCAAATGGGACCCTGATGCTTCACAGCTCTAAGTGGGCCCCTGACCCCTCACGGCTCTGAGAGGATCCCTGATCCTTGATGGCTCTGTATGGAACCCATTCCCTCACAGTTCTGAGGGGGATCCTGTCTCTTCATGGCTCTGGGTGGAACCCATTCCCTCACAGCTCTTAGAGGATCCTGTCCCCTCATGGTTCTGGGTGAGCCCTGATCCGTCACAGCTCTGAGGGGGATCCTGTTCCTTCATGGCTCTGGGTGGGTCCTGATCCCTCACTGCTCTGAGGGGGATCCTGTTCCTTCACGGCTCTTGGTGGAACCAATTCCCTCACTGCTCTGAGGGGGATCCTGTTCCTTCATGGCTCTGGGTGGAACCCAGTCCCTCCCAGCTCTGAGGGGGATCCTGTTCCTTCATGGCTCTTGGTGGAACCCATTCCCTCCCAGCTCTGAGGGGGATCCTGTTCCTTCACGGCTCTGGGTAGGCCCCATTCCCTCACAGCTCTTAGAGGATCCTGTTCCTTCATGGCTCTGGGTGGGCCCTGATATCTCACAGCTCTGAGGGTGATCCTGTTCCTTCATGGCTCTGGGTGGAAGCAATTCCCTCTCAGGGGGATCCTGTTCCTTCATGGCTTTGAGGGGGATCCTGTTCCTTCATGGCTCTGGGTGGGACCCATCCCCTCACAGCTCTGAGGGGGATCCTGTTCCTTCATGGCTCTGGGTGGAACCAATTCCCTCACAGCTCTGAGGGCGATCCTGTTCCTTCATGGCTCTGGGTGGAAGCAATTCCTTCTCAGGGGGATCCTGTTCCTTCATGGCTCTGAGGGGGATCCTGTTCCTTCATGGCTCTGGGTGGGCCCTGATCCCGCACAGCTCTTAGAGGATCCTGTCCCCTCATGGCTCTGGGCGGAACCCATTCCCTCACTGCTCTGAGGCGAATCCTGTTCCTTCATGGCTCTGGCTGGACCCCATTCCCTCACAGCTCTGAGGGGGATCCTGTTCCTTCATGGCTCTGAGGGGGATCCTGTTCCTTCATGGCTCTGGGTGGGCCCCATTCCCTCACAGCTCTGAGGGGGATCCTGTTCCTTCATGGCTCTAGGTGGACCCCATTCCCTCCCAGCTCTGAGGGGGATCCTGTTCCTTTATGGCTCTGGGTGGACCCCATTCCCTCCCAGCTCTGAGGGGGATCCTGTTCTTTTATGGCTGTGGGTGGGCCCCATTCCCTCCCAGCTCTGAGGGGGATCCTGTTCCTTCATGGCTCTGGGTGGGCCCCATTCCCTCACAGCTCTGAGGGGAATCCTGTTCTTTTATGGCTCTGGGTGGGCCCCATTCCCTCACAGGTCTGAAGGGGATCCTGTTCTTTTATGGCTCTGGGTGGGCCCCATTCCCTCACAGCTCTGAGGGGGATCCTGTTCCCTCACAGCTCTGAGGGGGATCCTGTTCCCTCACAGCTCTGGGTGGAACCCATTCCCTCACAGCTCTTAGAGGATCCTGTCCCCTCATGGTGTTGGGTGGGCCCTGATCCCTCACAGCTCTGAGGGGGATCCTGTTCCTTCATGGCTCTGGCTGGACCCCATTCCCTCCCAGCTCTGAGGGAGATCCTGTTCCTTCATGGCTCTGGCTGGACTCCATTCCCTCCCAGCTCTGAGGGGATTCCTGCTCCCTCATGGCACGGTGCAGGTCAAGGTGCATCCCAGGCTGGGATATGGTAAGGGTGGGCAGTGAGGGAGCCCCGCGGTGCCCCCCTGGCTGCCACTCACCCGCTGTTCCCCGCAGGGCTGGACACTGCTGGACACAATGCCCAGGCCCCAGCAGAGAGTGGGAACCGGCCGAGTGCCCAGAGCTGCAAGGACTGGGACAGGAGAGGGAATCCCACGGAGACCGGCACCGGTGAGTGGCACTGAGGCCAATGGGTGGGAGAGGGATGTGGGGCTCTGTGCACCCACCAGGTTTTGGGGGCATCTGGGGTGTGGGTGGTGTTTTAACCTGGAGCAAAGGAGGCTCAGGGGGGACCTTGTGGCTCTGCACAAGTCCCTGACAGGAGGGGGCAGCCAGGGGGGTCAGGCTCTGCTCCCAGGGAACAGGGACAGGAGGAGAGGGAACAGCCTCAAGCTGTGCCAGGGGAGGCTTAGTTTGATATTGGGAAAATTCCTTCCCCAAAAAGACTGTCCAGCCCTGGCACAGCTGCCCAGGGCAGTGGTGGAGTCCCCATCCCTGGAGGGATTTAACAGCTGTGTGGATGTGGCACATGGGGACATGGGTCAGTGATGACCTTGGCCGTGCTGGGGGATGGTTGGACTCAATGACCTTAAAGGGCTTTCCCAGCCTCAGCAATTTCATGATTCCATGACCAGCCTCTGTCCAAAGCACTTGCTGTGCTGCGTTTGGTCTTCCAAATGCAGCTCTCAGGCATTCCATCCCCACCAGCCTTTCCAGGATGCTCCATCACACCCTTCTTTTTCCTCTCCTGGGGAATCCATCAGTCCCCTTGGCCAGGGCCATTGTGAAGGTGCAGAGCACAGGCCCATCTGCTTTTCTTTATTTATTCCACAGACTTTTGTTTTCTTTTTTCAATAAGTTTCATGACTTATTCTCTCAGAACTCTCTTCTCACAAGTGTTTCTCTGATGGGTGAGAAGTGGTGTGTGACTGAGAGGGATTGAAAAGGAAACAACAGAACTCCTGCGGCACCAAGAGAGAAACTAAACTCAAGGACAAGAATTCAAGTGGCTCTGGCCTGTCCTGGGGCCATGGAGAACGTGTTTTCACTTGCATGAAAATTTTGTGTGTTTCTCAGGCTCAAGCATCTGCTGAGGGTTTTGTAACCAACATTTCAGGTGTGTTCAAGAGGCCTTGGTCAGCAGGAACTAGAACTGGAGCGAGGTTTTCACTGGAATGTGAGCTAGAACAGAGCAGATCTGCCTGGGCTGGGCTGACAATTGGAATTAATTTTGTATGGTATTAAAATAACACTGGTTCCTGTTAACAGAAGACAGCATAATCCAGATTAAGCAAGAGGAAGAGTTGTGCACTGCAGGTCGGGAGGAGGCTGCAGAAGCTCCTCGAGAGCCCTGCCCAGGTGAGTAACTGCATACCTCGGAGGGAAAACGAAGCAGAGGGATTAAATTCCACGTTGTGTGGGGTTTTTTTCTCCACCTCTGCTCATGTATTCCAAATCTTTTAGAAGTTTTGAGCAGACTTGCCAGCAGCCCTGACAGGTGAGGGCTGGTGTTGCCCCTTTCCCTTCTCAAGGACATTTTGGAGCTTTCAGATGCATGGCTGGTTTTATCCAAGTGTGGATTAGGAGATGTTTCATCCTCCCCTAAATTCCTTCAGGATGCCTTTTCCCTCCTCCCTTACCTTCTGGGGTTTTCCTGGGTTAGGAGGAGCACACAGACTCCTGAAAGGCTGCAGAGCCCAGGGCACTGTTCTTTGCCCTCTCACTGGGAACCTCTTTGTTTTACAAATCAGCTGTTCTGCTTTGCAGATTTTCCTCCCTCTACAAAGGGTAGCAGTGCTGCCTGTTGGCTCCACTGGAACTTGGCTTCCTGCATTTGTAGACAGCTGGGATTTTTAGACCTTTCCAACGGGTTTCCTTTAAGAAACTGGGCTTAGGGGAGCTGGGCTTGGGGGAACAACCTCCAAACAAAGCCCAGACCAGAGCAGGTTTTCAGCCTTGTGAAATCCTGAGCTTCGGCAGGTATGATCCACTTCTCCTGGATTTTCTCCCTTAGCAGAGCGAGGATTTTACGAGCCTGAGGCATGCAGTCAGACCAGGAAAGGCAGCGAGGTGGATGCCAGGGAGCTGCCAGGCACAGAGGGCGAGGACCTTCCCAGAGATCCTGACACAGGTGAGGATCTGCCAAAAACTCCACTGCAGGAATTACCCCTTAATGGCTCTTCTTGTTGTGTCTTCCCTGCTGCTTTGGTGCCGTGGTGCATTCCTGAATTATCTGTGCTTTGTGCCTTCCCCCCCCCGCGGTGTTTCTCAGTTGTGTAAATTCTCCCCAATGATCAGGATTTCAGACTTATGCAACGGATGTTTCATCGTGGATTAAACAAGAGGAGGAGCCACCCCGCCCTGCACAACAGGACCTGGAAAAAGAGGAAACCTCTACAGATCCAAGTACAGGTCAGTAATGGATTTCAGCTGGGATTTTGGGGACAGTAAATCTAGTTTAGAGTATGTTTTAATACTGTATGAAATGTCACAACCTTATGATGTTAACCGTGAGAGAACTGGGACAAACCTCAGTCTGCTGGTTAATATTTGGTGACAAAAATTTTGGGTTCTGTCAGCTGAAGAGGCTCCTTCCCCCTTGAGCCAGCCAAAAGCTGTCAGAGGCTCTGGCTTGGGCTTGTGTTGAGGCAAGCCCAGAGCTGTGCTCAGGCTGCATGGATCGAGTCTGTGCTGCTTTTACCTGGATAAAAACCTGGCTGAGGGCTGGACCCACAGAGTGCTGGGCAAGGGAGTGACAGCAGCTGGTGGCCAGTGACCACTGGTGTCCCCAGGCCTCAGTACTGGGGCCGTTCTGTTTAATGCCTTTATCAGCGATGTGGATGGGGGGATGGAGGGCACCCTCAGTCCTTTTCATGCACAGGATTCCCTGCCCTGAAGACAAGTTTCTCACTTCCCATGCAGTCAGTTCTTCCAGGCCTTTCTGGAAATGGTTTGGAGGCTTTGGGCATTTTTGGTGGTCTTGATCCCCCCCCTATAATCCATTCCCACTTCTTACACTCATTCCTGCCTTTGTGCTGTGTTGTGCTTGTCTCCAGGAGCTACAACAAGGATGTTTGTCCCAGAAATTGCTGCCCTATCTCCACATGGCCCCCCCTTCTCCAACCAAATCTTGTTCTCTCCCATGGCATGTTAACCACCAGTCCTTGGTTGGCTCCATGGCCATACAGTTACCAGTGTTTGGGACACGCACATTCCTTTATTTTCTGGGAATTGGGAGCTCAGTGGGTCTTGGACCGCAGTTTATAGGGTTGCAAGAGAGTGGGCTTTAATCACAGTGATTTCCCATCCTGGCTGCAGTTCGAGTCAGTGACTTTCTTTGAAAGTTCAATAACAAAAATATTATTCCACTTGGGTTGTTATTCGGGCAAGAAAGATAAGTTTCCAAGGCTCTTCATTAAAAAACAGATGCTCGTTAGACAGCTCTAGTTCCTGGGAGCAGAGAGTACTTCTGATAAGCTCAGGAGAGGAGGTTTAGGTTGGATATCAAGGAAAATGTTCTTCTCCCAGGGGGTAGTGGGGCACTGAACAGATTTTTTAAAAATACAGGTTAAAAAAGTCCTATTTCCCTGGCAATATTGTTTCAGTGGATGCTGGTACTTGTTCCCCCCCTCAGTATTAACGATGTGTGGGCTGGGAGGGACATTCCTAAAGGGACTCCTGAATTAAAAATCTCTGAAATCTCTCTGTTTCAGATGAAAATTTGAAGAGGGACCATCCAGCAGACTGCTTTGAGCACAGGACCTGTGACTTAGAGGTACCAGGAAGGCCGGGAGAGGGGCTTCCCAAAGATCCCAGCCATGGAGTGCCATGGGACAGTCAGTGGAATTCAGAAATGATGGAAACAACCCCCACCGGGAACGGGAACAGCCTTGGAGGGGATGCTCAGTACGAGTTCTTTAGTGCTCAGGAAAAGAGCCTTGAAAAGCAGCGGCCCTGTGTGTACAAATGTGAGAGAAACTCCCCGCAGCAGGACCGGCCTCAGGGGCCGCAGGGAGAAGGGGAGGTGTTCCCAGGCCCCACGTGTGAGAGGGTGTTCCCTCTGCTGCACCCACACCCGGGAGAGAAGGGAATGGGCTCGGGAGCTGCTCCTGCCTCCTGTGAGCGGCCAGGACCTCGCTCCGAGTGTGGAGAGACTCCCCCAGGCACAGGCAGGCCCCGTGACCAGGACAGCCTGGGCGCAGAGGAAGCTGCTGAAAACGAGGAGAGCTTCCCCACGGACACCTCGGGAGCCAGCCCCTGCTGGGATCCAGCCCCGGCCCGCGGCAGCCCTGCCCAGCAGCAGAGCCAGGGCCGGGGCAAGTCCTACATTTGCAGCGACTGTGGGAAGAACTTTGTTTGCCACTCCTGGCTCGTTAGGCACCAGACGAGTCACACGGGAGAGAGGCCCTACAAGTGCTCCAAGTGTGACAAAACCTACAGGAGGAAGGATTACCTGCTGAACCACCAGCGCCGGCACACGGGAGAGAGGCTTTTCCAGTGTCCTCTCTGCAGCAAAAGGTTCGTGCTCAAGAGGAGCCTGCTGAAGCATCAGGAAGGTCACATGCAGGACACACACGTGCCGCTGGTCAGCTGGCCCTGCGGGAACATCAGGGACTCCGTGATGCATTCCATATAGGACATCCCCCACAGCCCCCTCGGCGTCCCCTCGCTGGGCCAGGGCAGCACCCCCAGCTCTGTGCCAGACCCTGAGGGCAGGACGAGGCTGTGGAACAACCATCCCGAGCCCCTCCCAGGAAAAGGGAGGTGGCCGGGGGTTATTTTCCATGTTAGACAGCATTCACCAGTGCCTGTGGATTTTGGGGGGTGTTGGAGTTTGGAGGTACTGCTGGCTGTGAATCCATGTGGGAGAGAAACGGTGTTGACATGGAACAGTTTGTGATGTTTGTTACAAAGAAAAATTGTCTGAATAGAGAGAAATTATTTGAAATGTTATCCCGGGAGTCCGGAGTCCTTGAACTGGGCTGGGAACAACTGAGTTAAAGGTATTAACTGTCCACTAAATGAGTTAAACGGTGTCAGGAAACACCCACTTGGGTGAAATGCCTTGGGAAAGGAGTTGTTGCCCCTGTGGCTGTAAAAGGAAGCCTCTTCCTTCAGTGGCAAACAGAAAGAAGGCTGCAGAGCCTGGGAGGCAGCTTATTCCCACTGTTAAATCCTGGGGCTCCTCGCTGCTGAGCCCCAAGGGACAATTCCTGAAGGGTGAGATCCTTACTGGGAGTTGTAAAATGGCCGGGGAGCCTGGAATATGGTTTCAATTTTGCATAGCCTTAAAGTTGTGTTGCATTTATTTTCCCACATTGTTAACGGTCTTCTGTGCTTGTTCAATTTTCCAAATCCTGTGAAAGCAGAACATGGAGATGCTGCAGAAAGCTGGGAAGCATGGAGTTAACGAGCTGCTGTGTCCCAAACACTGATAACAGGATCTGCTGGAGGGAGAGGGGGCCACGTGGAGGTAGGGCAGCTCTGCTCCTCCAGCCTCCTCCCTCGGGTCTGTGTCCCACTCTCAAGAGGAAAGAAGCTCCCAAGGTGTGTAAATGCCCGTGGGCAAAATGGAATGACTCGTGTCAGAGGGATCCAAAAAAGCTCACAAAGTTCTATTAGCAAATTCCACATTCAGTGTGGGAATTGGTGTTTTTGCCCTTATCTTCTGGTAGTAAGAGAAGCAACAGAGTAAAAGGGAAGAGAGAGAGGGAGATCAGAGAGGTGAAGGGGAGATGATCACCAGTCCTGGCTCCAGCATCAATCCAGCTGAAACAGTGTCCAGGATCCCAGAGGTGCCCCTGTGAAAGCTGTATCACCCTTTTATAGCCAGGTTTTCCAAGTTTTCCACACCCTGGGGCCACTTTTTTCACTTTTGATGCAAACAAGTGAGCAGACACAGTCCATCCCTCTGGATCCTCCTAGAAATGGGTCAGGGGGTCTTTGGTGGTTTTGATCCCCCCCAAACTGATCAACCTTTGTTGGACACTCCATGCCCTGTGCTGTTCCATGCTGTGCTCATCCCCAGGAGCCAGAACGAGGGTGTTTGTCACAGAAAGGAGCTGCCCCAGCTCCATGTGCTCCCTTCTCCAGCCACATCCTGTCCTTTCCCATTCCGTGTCTCCCACAGCAGTCCTTGGCTGGCTCCACAGCTGTGGCTGAGACACACACACCCTTATCTCCTGGCCCTCTACAGAATCCAAAGTGATAAACCTCGACCTGAAAAATGATCAGCTTGCGACTCTACTGGCTTCAGCAGAATGCAGGGAAAGAGAATTATTGGAGAATTTAGATAGGAAAAAGCGTGGTAGAGAGAAACAAGACCCCAGAGAGGAAACAGAAGGGATGAAAAGAGATGAAGTTTTGCTATCAGTGAAAACCGAGCAGCTGGAGAGAGAGTTACAGGAAGAAAAAGGAGGAAGACAACCCCAAAATTGGAAAAATCAGAGGGGCTGAAAATATCAGAGGGTCCCCCTCTGCAGCCACATCCTTTGTTCCAGTTTGTCCCTTTGTTTGTGGGTTTGGGACACAGCAGCACATTAACTCCTTGGTGCCCGGGATGCCATACCCCAGGGCACTGCCCACACAGTGTTGGGACCCACAGCTTTTATTTGGGCCAACTCAGCTGGAACTCCAGAAATTCCCTTTCCTGCCGCAGCAGGAATTTGACATTGTGGTACTTTAATAATTTTTAAATCAAGGAGTGCAGGTGCTGCATAGAGTCAGTGCACCTCTGGAATTCTTTTGGGGTTAAGGTTGGCAGATTCCTGCTTCTCACCCAGGAGCCATAAATTAACCCGAGCAGTTTGGCACAGGAGCATTTGCTCCAGGGATTTTAACTCTTTGCCCTCCGGGTCCTACATGAGCGTCCTGCTATGTTAATACTGCATATTGTGCTCCCCGTGTCTATTAAAAATTTTATTAATTGTTGGCAGGAACCAGCTGGAATGTGAATGTCCAGGCTATTATTTGGGCTGCATGGATAAGATTCCACTTGCTGGATGTCTGGCTGTTTAGGAAATTTCCCTGTCTGTGCATCCAGCTGAGCATCACCTGAGCTGGGTCCGGCTCCCGTGAGCCGATGGGTCCCTGTTTGATCCCACATTCCCATAGGTTTCCTCACAGACTCCATCCCAGATTTCCCATAGCACAGCCTCGGGCACCTGGATCCGTACAATAATTTAATCTTGATACAAAAACAACGTTAACAGCTCCAGGTGGTGCTTCCAGAGAGAGATTCCAAACAAAGCAATTCCACCCTCCTCCCCGGGCTTTTCTCCCCGCACAGTCTGAACTGAAAATCTGGGATGATCGGCTCCTGCTGTGTCCCTGCTGCGCCCTTTGTTATGGAAAGGTTGGGCAGTTCCCGGCCCCTGGCCTCGGGCTTTGTTTCCCTCCGCAGCGCCCAGGATGCTCTTGCAAATGAACCCCCTGGGCCGGATCAAACGGGAGCGTTTTTCATGAGCCATTTCCCGCTCCACCCCCGAGGTCCAGGAGATTAGGGGGATGTTGGAGGAGATAAGGAATTACCTTTCCCCGGTTCTCGGGGTCACCCCAAGTTTCCCATCCCGTTCTTCAGGGGACACGAGCGGTTTTCTAATCAGTGCGGTTGTAGCAGCCAGGCCTCCAAGGAGTTAAGGCGCTGCTGTGTCCCAAACACTGATAAGGAGCAGGATGGAGCAGGATGTGGCTGGAGAGGGGGCACGGCAGACGGGGCAGCGCCGTTCCGGAGGCCAGCTCCTCCTCGGGGGGATACAACAAACACAGGACAAGGCCGGCGGGGAAGCGAGCACGGAGGTGAGCAGAGGGGGATCAAGAGCACCTTCAAAAAGCCCTCCGACCCAATTCCAGAAAGGTCCGGGAGCAGGATTGCGCACACTCCTTCATTTGCATGGGAAGTGGGAAACCTGATCCCGGGGCGGGGAAAACTTACCCATAAGAAGGTGCCCGCAGAGCATCCTCGGGACCCTGCGCACGCTGCACCCTCGGATCGGCGCTGGAGCCAGGACTGGTGATGTTTCCTCACCTCTCCCTCTTCCCTCATTTCTTTTTAATTTACTCATAGAACAGAAGGGGCTAACTCACCCCAATTGCCATGCCAAGTGTGTAATTTACTAATCAAACTTAGTAGCTCTTTTGGGACCCTCCGGCGTTTGTCGTTCCTTTGGAACCCCGGGCACCTCCGTGCCTGAGGAACTTCCCTGCCCTTCGGAGCGGGACACGGCAGCTGCTCGTTAAACATCCTCCTTCCGAGACCTTTCAGGGTCTCTCACGGGGCTGAGTCGGACGTGTCGTGGCCTTGTAAGGACACAATTTACTCATTTTACGAATAAGAGTCTGGATTTGTCACCTGCCGCCTAGTTGGGGGCGTCGTGGGCAAAACAAAATAGAGAAACAGAGGTGTCTGAGTCAGGGAAGAGCCTGTTTGGGGTCAGAGCTCCTTCACTTTTCCTTAAAGGAAACTTCCTTAAAAGGCCTTTTTTTGCCGGCGTGTTACTGCTTGAGTTTTGTCAGGATGTTTGATTCGTTGGCTGGAAATTTCAGGGGTTTTAATTAAAACTGCCGAACGCCACGGGTCGTTCTGTAGCGGGAGGGGAAGGGAGGAGCGAGGCTGAAGCCAGAGGAGGAACTCAGCGGCTGCCTCCCCCAAATCCAAGATTTGGAGGCATTTCTGCTTTGGGAAGAAACGGGCGCGGAGGAAGGGAGCGGCGGGGGCCGGTCCCGGGGTCCGCCTGCGCTCCAGGCGGGGGAGGTTCCCCCCGTTCCCCGGGCCCGCGCTCCGACACGGCGAATCCCCCGTCCCACCGGTGCTCGGAGAGGGGTCCCGGGGCTCCGGTCCCTTCCCAGGGCCGGTGCTCGGTGAGGATTCCCGGAGCTCTGTCCCCGTCCCACGGCCACTGCTCGGTGAGAGGTCTCGGAGCTTCGTCCCCGTCCCGCGGCCGGTGCTCGGTGAGGGATCTCGGGGCTCCGTTCCCGTCCCGCGGCCGGTGCTCGGTGAGGGATCTCGGGGCTCCGGTCCCATCCCGCGGCCGGTGCTCGGTGAGGATTCGCGGGGCTCTGTCCCCGTCCCCCGGCCGCTGCTCGGTGAGGGATCTCGGGCCTCCGTTCCCGTCCCACGGCCGATGCTCGGTGAGGATTCCCGGTGCTGGGTGAGGGGTCCCGGAGCTGCGGTGCCATCCCACGGCCGGTGCTCGGGGAGAATTCCCGGGGCTCGCTGAAGGTTCCCGCGGTTCCGGCCCCGCCGCCGTTGCCAGGACAACGAGAGGACGCCGCGCCTAATCCCCGCCTCCCTTCCCTCCTCGCCCAATCAGCGCTCTGCTTTCCCCGCGCGCTGACCAATGGGAATGAGCGCCCTTTCCCGCCCCCTCCTCATGGAGCCCGCCACGTGCCAACGGGGTGGGCGGAGCCGGGAGCGGCGGACCAATGGCGTGAGGGGAGTGACTAGGGCCGGCTTCCGATTGGCTGCTGCTGCCCGGCTCCGCCGCTGATTGGCTGCTGCGGCTCGGCGCGGTGAGGGGGAGGAAGATGGCGGCAGCGGGAGGGGAGGGCCGGGACCCGCTGACCCCCACAGCTGTGGGACGGGGAGAGAGGCACAGGCACCCCCGGCATGTGCAGGGGGTGAAAGCGGGGCTGGGCTGGAACGGTTTGTGTTGGAAGGGACCTTGAGGATCATCCAGTGCCACCCCTGCCATGGCAGGGACACCTCCCACTGTCCCAGGCTGCTCCAAGCCCCAGTGTCCAGCCTGGCCTTGGGCACTGCCAGGGATCCAGGGGCAGCCACAGCTGCTCTGGGCACCCTGTGCCAGGGCCTGCCCACCCTGCCAGCCTGGAATTCCTTCCCAAGATCCTATCTCTCTTTCAGTTTAAAGCCATTCCCTGTGTCCTGTCCCTCCATCCCTTGTCCCCAGTCCCTCTCCAGCTCTCCTGGAGCCCCCCTTTAGGCCCTGGAAAGGGCTCCGAGCTCTCCCTGGAGCCTTCTCTTCCCCAGCTCTCCCAGCCTGGCTCTGGAGCAGAGGGGCTCCAGCCCACGGAGCAGCCCCGTGGCCTTTTCTGGACTCAATCCAACCTGTCCCTGCCTTTCCTGTGCTGGGGACCTGTGGACAGCTGGCCCCAAGGAGCTGAGGAGCTGCCGTGTCCCAAACTCCCATAACAAGCACGTTCGAACGGGATGTGGTTGGAGCAGGGAGGCAGCGCCTTGCTGGGGCCTCTTCCCCGTTCTGCCCCATGGAGAGAAGGGCAACGGGAAAAATCAGTGTGGGAATGGGGTGGGGAAGTGGGAACCGAGTGTCAACCAAACATCGATCCAGGAGAGGTGGATCCCAAAGCCCCTTTCCAGAAAGCTCTGGGAGGAGGGACTGTGCATCCTCACTCATGTACATGGAAAGGGAGAAACCTGATTCCAGGGTGGGGAAAACTTACCTGTGAGAAGGTGCCCTTGTTAGCATAGAAACACATAATCACTGGGTGATTCTGTGCAGGTGCTTTTATTGAAGAGCTCGGCAAATCAGGGGTAGACCCAAATCTGACCCCAACATGGATTCGGGATGGATACATTTTATACCCTTTCCTTACATAACTGTTATATATATGTTAATCATTAACTTAATATTGTTCTCTTGTGTATATTGATTTCACCCGAGCATGAGTTTAAGCCCCCTCCCCACAACATTTCTCATGATTCTTCCTTTATCATGCTTCTTATTGTGATTAAACAATTATTTTTAATTATATTTAATTACTAAGGAATCATCTCATTGAACTGTATCATTTACCACACAGGTGGGTACACGGGTGCAGGTTCACATGATTTTAGCAAAGACAGTGCCCACTCCCATTCCCAAGGCCTACTTTAGCTACCACAATTTTGAGAACCATTTTAACCCTGTGCTGTCACCCTCAGGACTGGATCAGTGCTCGAGTCAGGATTGGTGATCTCCTCCCCTTTCCTGTCTGATCTCCCTCTCTTTCTCTTCCCTGTTTTATTCTTTTATTTCCCTTACTACCAGAAGATAAGGGCAAGATTACCAATTTCCCTGCTGAGTGTTTAATTTACTAATCAAGCTGTGTGAGCTTTTTTGGACCCTCTGATCCTTGTTCCTTTTTGACCACGGGCACCTACAAACCTTGGGATCTTCCTCCCCTTCGGAGCAGGATGCAGCAGGATCCCTGGATGGTTTATTCCCTGTTCCAAAGATCTCCTCACTGACTGACAGCTCTGATATGATGGAGGAGCCCTTGGCACACCCCTAACTTCCATTTTTTGGGAATGATTTGTCTCTCAGCCCTTTGCTGTGTGCTGGATAACCTTTGGAGCTCGGGATCCCTCATGGGTACACAAATGAACGAAGCTCATGTCTGGGTGCACACAGCAGGGGTTAATTGAATGTAAATCTGCATATTCAGGGGGCATTACGCTGATTTTAAAGCTTTTTTTTTTCCTTTTCAGATCGTGGATTTGAAGCAGTTGGGAAAGACCCGTGGGAAGTTCAGCCCCGCGTTTCACTCGGTCACCTCAGCTCTTCCTCTTCACCAAAACCATGGGGATTTCAGAGAAATTTAGCCCTGTTTGGGACTGAGGTCGATGAGGAACTCCCTGAACGTTCCTCCTGGTGTGGTTTTTGGGGTTTTTGCCCCGCTCCTGGTGCGTGACCATGGTTTATTGTGCGGCCCTGAACTGCCGCAACGGCACCTACGGGGCCTACAAGAACACCTCCGTGGCTTTTTATGGATTCCCCCTACAAAACGAAGCCCTGCTGAGGCAGTGGATCCAGAACATGGGCAGGGACATGGAGACCCCCTCCAAATACCTGCGCCTGTGCTCGGAGCACTTCGAGGAGAGCTCCTTCGAGACGGGTCCTTTGAAAAGCCGCAAGAGCCGGCGCCTGCTGAAGGAAGCTGTTCCCAACAAATTCATCCTGGGGGAAGATGGGACCTGGCTCGTGGGCACCCCCCAGGGTTTCTGCAGCGTGGTGAGGAGCAAATCCCGAAAACGGATGAAGAACCCCGAGCACTGGAGGGTAATTGAGGGGTTGGAGAGTGGGAATAAATCAAATTAAAGGGAGGTTTGCGTGTAAAGCCTTGGAAGCAGCTTGGAAAAATATCCCTTCGAGGGTTTGATTAATAATAATAATAATATTGTTATTCCCTAATAATAAGCTTTCATTACAAGGGAGGAGCTTTTCCAGGCAGCCTGACAGATCAAGGCGCTGCCCCAGGGTTTATTTAAAACACTGAATTATTTTATGTTTCATTGAAGGAAGAGCCACATTCCCTGGGGGGGCTGGGCACGGAGGCTGACCACGGCTGTCTTTTTTTTTTATGACTAATTTCTGACCCAGTTGTTGGAGCAAATCATTGTTCTGGCTGAGTCACATCATTTCAGAGCCTTTTCTCTCCTTCTGGATTAACAGTGGAAGGTTCTTATGTAAAATCCTTCATTAATATGCTGCTTACACATAGCACAGACATCGCTGGGAGCAGCTGGGAGGTGCCACGTGTTTAAACTGTTGGGATAAGAGGGTTTGCAGGGATTCACAGCTCCCCTGACTGTGGAACGTTTTGCTTTTTAGGCCCCTGGGATGCTTCCTCAGTGGCCACGACTGGAGGATTGGCAGAATGAATTTTATAAGCAGCTGCTAAAGGAGAAATACGGACCTTTGATGACGCTGGGAAAAGGTCAGTGTTCCCTCTCCAAAGGGACACGTGCTGGGTCTGGCTCTTGTCACTCCTCAAATCCCTGGGTTTTTAGACAATTCATCTTTAAGCGCTTGTGGATCTTTCTGTGGGACAAGAAGCTCCACAATTTTCCTTTAAGAGGTTGTAGGACAGTTTAGGATCCCAAGGAATGCACCTGCCAACAAAAACAAGGAACAAGGAGTGGAAAAGGTTGGGGTACAGGAGCTGCAGTGACACACAGGAGCATTAATCCTGTACCCTCATTAATTACAGTGAAGTTGTGTTTTCCTCATCCCCAGACCCTGATTTATGTTTGGGTTCAGGATTCGCTGAAGAGAATTGAACTATTTTGATGCAGAAATTGTCAAATGACTTGAGTGATGCCCAGAAAACGAAGGAATCTCGTTAATTAGCTTTAAATGCCCAACTATATGTTTGCTGGAAGTCACTGATATTTTAAATCTGAATCTGTGAGCCCTCCCTGGCTCCTCAGAATTCAGGTAATTCCTTGGATTGATTCCTAAAAGAACCTACTGCTGAAACTGGGGGCATTGCACAAGGGAATTAGCTGGGGAAAAGACAGGACTGAACCCTAAAACCAACACCAGGGGGCAGAATTTGGGGTTAAGGCTCAAATCCCAGACCTTCCACTTTCCAACATTTAATTTTCACCCTTCTGGGTGTAATTTCTGGAATAATTTAGAAAAGTTGGGACACAAATCCAGTTCACCTGTATCCCAGCCACCCTTTTAGACACCGGGGCAGCTGCGTTTGCTGTTCCTTCCTTGTTGGATCTTTCCCTGGAATAACAGAGATGCTCTTTAGAGAGCAGGTGATGCAGGGATTTGCTGGAAAACCATCAGAGGGAAATATTCATAACCATCATTCCCATGTTCCTTCTGTTGCTCGGTCAGACCCTCCTGTTCCCAAAAGCCACATCCCGGCAGGAGGAGTGGCACAGGTCAAGGATCCGCAGGGTTCAGAGGGAAGGAAAATTCCTGCCAGCCTCAGCACAGGTGTGTGGGAATTCACTGGCAGCACCTTGAGCTTGGTAGGGTTGGAGGGAGGGGGGATTCCAGCTCATCCCTGCTTTTTTTTCTTACCCAAAACTTGGAGATGCAGTGAATCCGGGATTGTTCCTTGGAGATTCGTGTTCCGTTACATCGGACACAGGCAACGTTTGGAATCTCCTTGTTCCAGGCCACGGTGGTGCCACGATCAGCTCCCCCCTGCAAGGTGCAGGAAGCACCCGGCCCCACGGATCCCCCTCGGGAGCATCCCAAGCCCCGCACTGCCACGGCTCGGAGCAGGGGGAAGCCTCGGGGAGCGGCCACGACCCGGTGGCGGCGGTCAGGAGCAGCAACGGCATCGTGGCGGGGCGGGAGCTGGACGAGTTCAGGCGGTTCCTGCTGCACCACCAGGGCCGGCCCGAGGAGGCAGCAGCCCCCTGGTTCATCTGTGCTCAGTGCGGGAAGAGCTTTGCCCGCCACGCGTTCCTGCTGCGGCACCAGCGCGCCCACGCCGGGCAGCGGCCCCACGCCTGCGCCGAGTGCGGCCGCAGGTTCCTGGCCAAGCCCGCCCTCCACAGCCACCTCAGGACGCATTTCCACATCATCCGAGTGCCCAAAGCCTTCCCGGGGTAGATCCCGGGCAGCTGTGAAAATCCCTGCTCTGTGCGTCCAGAGGGGTGGGGGTTTATGGTCCTTGTGTGGGTTAGAGGGCAGCTTTGGGATAAGGCGGTTTTTCTAAGCTGAATCGAGTCCTGATTGAGTTTGGTGCTGGGCTAATGGTCATTGATTAGGAGCTGATTTTAATTAGTGGCTGGGGAATTCCTGTCATTCTTACCCTGCTCCATCCGGCATCCAGGAGTTGGATAGAGTGGCATTGGCTGTACCAAAAAGGGGCATTAAAAAAAACCTGGTGCACCAACAGCACGTGCTGGAGAGCATCCAGAGTAGCACAGAGAAACACTGGAAACTTTCAGGAATGAAAAATGGAGAATTGGGAATGGGATTGTCCCTCAGGAATTGATGTTTGAAGCAACCAATTCCGGGTGTTATTTCCCCAGTTTAGCTACTTTCCCATGACTGTACCTGCAGAACAAACTCTATTTTTGGGTTCTATTTTTATACTGACCCCCATCTATTTCCTGTGGGGCGAGATGCTGCTTCGGTGTCTGAAATTCTGGGGAAAAAAGCCCCATGGATCTATTCTTCCTGTGTGTGCAGTGTGTCAGTGATGTTCCTCTGGGGAGTGGAAACGCAGCGGGGAGAAGGTGAGAGGAGAGGAGCGGGGCCCTGTGGAGGCAGCGCATGCAGATTTTGTGTTTTCTCCCCCACGTGCTGGCGGTTTTCAGCATTTCTGATTATGCCAGCTGAGTGCCAAGAGGGAAAATGTGTTGCCTCCAGTTGGAGGGGTGTCCTCAGTCACAGGCTCCAGCTGGAATGAAGTCTCCGGGCTCAGCAGCCCCTGAGGAGCAGGAAAGAACCAGCTGGTGCAGTGCTGGAGTTCCAGGAGTTCTGAGCAGGACTGGGAAAGTACAGGAAGAATGTCCCAAAAACCTTTTGGCATGGGCTTCTCATTGTTTCCCTCTCATAAGTGAAGTCCTGGGGTTGGCTTTGCTTTTATGCCTCATGGAATCCCAGGCTGGCTTGGATTGGAAGGGATGTTAAGGATCATCCCATCCCACCCCTGCCATGGCAGGGACACTTCCCACTGTCCCAGGCTGCTCCAAGCCCCAACGTCCAGCCTGGCCTTGGGCACTGCCAGGGATCCAGGAGCAGCCACAGCTTCTCTGGGAATTCCATCCCAGCCCTTCCTCACCTTCATAGCCAGGAATTCCTTCCCAAGATCCCATCCATCCCTGCCCTCTGGCAGTGGGAAGCCATTCCCTGTGTCCTGTCCCTCCATGCCTTGTCCCCAGTGCCTCTCCAGATTGGGATTCTCCAATGTGGGATGTGGTTTCACAGCCTGGACATCCTGCACTGCTCCCAGCCCTCGGAGAGCCCCAGCAGGAGGGAATGTGTCCTCCTGGACTGGGATGCAGCTCCATTCCCGCAGAGGGGATGGTTCCTCTGTCTCCTGGCCGCTGGATCCCATGGGATGCTCCAGGCCCCAGCACCCCTCACTCCTGAGGGGCAGAGCTGCTGTGCCAGACCCAGCTTTAACTCCCCACTGCCACGAAGAGCAGGATCCTCAGCAGGTGCTCTCCTGAGGGATCAAAGCTTCTCCCAGGAGGAACTGGCATTCCCAGGGAAATATCACCTGCATGGTAAGAGATGTTGGGAAAACGTTGGGAATAAACCAAGCAAAACCCTGTCTAAGCTGGCAGCAGGTGAATCCATGGCTGAGATGAGGAAACCCCAGGAGCGGCTGAGGGAGCTGGGAAAGGGGCTCAGCCTGGAGAAAAGGATGCTCAGGGGGGACCCTGTGGCTCTGCACAAGTCCCTGACAGGAGGGGGCAGCCGGGGGGGGTCGGGCTCTGCTCCCAGGGAACGGATGGGAAAATTGGAAATGAACTCATATTTAGATTGGATATTGGAGAAAAAGGCTCGGCCATGGGGCAGGGCCGGGGGGCTTGGGGTGTCCCAGCTGGGCTGCAGGGGACAGGGAACAGGGAGCGATGGCATCCTGGAGGGAAATGGCTGCTCAGGCTCCCGTGCTGCTGCTCAGCCCGTTAACCCTTCTTGTCCCACTGCCCTCCCTTCCCCCGGGGTTGGGATCATCCCAGTCCGTGTCCAGCCCAGGGGAGCCCCGCCGTGGTCCATCCATACGGATCCTGGAGCACCGAGGCACCGGAGGAGCTTTTCCCGGGATAATCCCAGGAAGGTGGGACTGTAACACTTTTCCGCCCCAGCTCCTGGCACTGTTAGAATTCAGGGTTCCAGGGTCGGGATGAGCACACGGGGTGGTGCCAAACCCACAATGTCCCCCCACGAGGGTCTTCTGGCCAGGACAGGGATCCTGGTGTGGGTGGTCAGGTCCTCTCCCCCCAGGGCTCCTGGCCCTCGGTGCCACCAGGCCTTCCCCAGGGGTCAGGGGTGTCCCAGCACGGCAGGGCTGCGGCCCTGGGTGTGCCAGGGACCCGGTGCCCAGCCGAGCGGGGTGTCCCGGGGGCTTTGGGCTCCGGGCACCCCCAGGGCTCGCAGCTGATCCTGGAGCCAGGGCTTGGTGGGGATACCGGGGCTGGTGGTGACCCCAGCGTCAGTGCCAGCACTGGGGGTGATGCTGGTGCTGCTGCTGGGCCTCGGTACCGGTGTCGGTGCTGATGTCAATGCCCGTGCTGACACCAGTGCCCGTGCCAGCACCGATGCCCGCTCCGGTGCCAATGTCACCTGTGCTCGTGTCACCATCGCGGCACACACTGGTGCTGGGGACAGAGCCCACACCAATTCCCGTGCTGGTGCCGGTGCCGCTGCTGGTGCCGGTGTCGGTGCCAGGGGTGGACGCGGCAGTGCCGGTGCCCCGGTGCCACCGAGGGAGCCACTGCCGATACCCGCGGCCGTGCCAGTGCCGCTGCCAGCGGACTGTGCCAGAGCCGGTGCCGGTGGCAGAGCCGGTGCCGGGGCTGGTGCTGGTGCCGTGCCGGTGGCGGAGCCGCTGCCGGTGCCGGTAGGCGGCAGTGCTCCGCGCTCCGCGCTCCCGCCGCTCCCCGCCCGCTGCCGCCCAGCCCGGAGGAGGCGGATGCGATTCCCCGGCTGCCCGTGGCTGCTCGGCGGGGCGGCGGGGCCCGGCCCGTGCGCAGGCACCGACAGCGGCCCCGGCCCCGCTCCCGGCCCCGGCCCCGGCCCGGCCCCGCTCCGCGCTCGCCGCCGCCGCCGCCCGGCCCCAGCCCCAGCCCCAGCCCCGGCCGCGGCCGCCGGGGCCCGGCCCAGCTCCGCGGGGCCATGGCCGAGTGGGCGCCCGCCCAGGTAAGCGCGGCCCGGGGCACCGGCACCGGCACCGGGCACCGGCCGCAGGCGGAGCCGCCCCGCCCGCCCCGCTCCCGCTCCCGCCGCCGCCCGGCCCGGCCCGCGGCCCCGGCCGGGACCCTCCGGCACTCCCAGCCCGCGGGGCCCCCGCCACCTCCGGGGACCAGAGCCGCGGTGGCCCCGGTGCCCCGGAATGTGGCCGAGCACCCCTGCCCCGGGATGTCCGCGCGTCCCCGGGATGCGCCGGGCACCGCTGACCCGGGATGTCCACGTGCCCTCGGGATGCCCCGGGATGTCCCCAGGGACCCGACCCGCCATGGCCCCAGTGCTCCCGGGATGCCCCGGGTCCCGCTGACCCGGGATGCCCGTGTGTTCCCAGTGTGTCCCCAGGCACCTCTGCCCCGGGATGTCCCCGTGCCCCCGGGATGCCCCGGGGTGCCCCGGGATGCTCTGAGCAGGCTTCAGTCCGGGGATGCCCCAGGCACCTCTGTCCTGGCATGTCCCTGTACGTCCCCGAGGTGTCCCTGGACACCCCTGGTCCACAGCTGCCCTGGCTGCTCCCTGCCCACCCAAACCTATCCTCCTCCTGAGTGGATTCCAGCCTGGGCAGGCCCAGGAATGGCTCCCAAGGGATTGGGAATTGGGGTGACAAGTTGGGATGGGTCACCACAAAGTCCTGCCGAGGCTGGCATTCCATGGGGCCAACGATGGGCACTGCCCCCACGGCCACCCTGGGCTGCCACTCCCTGCCCCCTCAGGCCAGTGGGCATCGAACTCAGGGGTCCCCTGCAGTTCTGGGGCTGCTGGTGGCCAAAAGCCCTGGAACTGGGGAACAGAGGCTCCAGGGGGTGACCGTGGGCCTCCTCCCACTCGTGCCCTCCCCGCGGCCCAGGTGCAGGAGTGGAACATGGAGGCCCCTCACCTGATGCCGCTGCAGCCGCCGCTGCTGCCGGAGCGGGCGCACGTGCGGGAGGCGCAGCTGCACTCCGCCGAGGCCTCGCTCTGGACCGTGGTGGCCACGGTGCAGGCCATGGAGAGGAAGATCGACCTCCTGGCCACCCGCCTGCTCAGCCTGGAGGGCCGCTCCGGCACGGCCGAGAAGAAGCTCCTGGACTGCGAGAAGACTGCCATGGAATTTGGGAACCAGATGGAGAGCAAGTGGGCCGTGCTGGGCACCCTCATCCAGGAGTATGGGCTGCTCCAGCGGCGCCTGGAGAACGTGGAGAACCTCCTGAAGAACAGGAACTTCTGGGTGCTGCGGCTGCCCCCCGGTCCCCGGGGCGAGGTCCCCAAGGTAGAGGGTCCTGGGGGGCTGCAGGACAGTGGGGGGACCCTCAGTTTCCCTGGGGAATGGGCGCCGCTGAGCCGGGGGGTCTTGTCCCCACAGGTGCCAGTGACATTTGTTGACATCGCTGTCTACTTCTCAGCGGAGGAGTGGAAGAACCTGGAGGAGTGGCAGAAGGAGCTGTACAACAACCTGGTGAAGGAGAACTATGAGGCTTTGCTGTCCCTGGGTAAATGTCCCTTTTCCCATTTCCTGGCAGGAGGCAGCGATGGCTGCATCTCCCCAGAGGGTGCCCTGGTCCCCCGCCAGTGGCATTCGCTGTGTCCTGGGACCAGCCATTCCAGAGGGAACACTCCATGGCTCATGCTGTGTGTGGGCACAGGGTGACAGGCCGTGCCATGCCACTGCTGCCACGGTGCTGCCCAGGGGGCTGGAGAGGGTCCTTGTCCCCCAGAACCCGGGAATGGAGTGTCCGCACCACACGGACCTCCAGCACGGAGCTGCCGTGGGATTTAGGCGCCCAGAGGGACGCCAGGGCCTGGCAGCCTGGTGTGTCCCCAGCGTGTCCACCCAAGCCTGGGTGACAAGGAGGGTGTGACAGGCACGGCCCTGGTGACATCAGCCTGTGTCCCCTGCAGATGGGGCCCTCTCCAGGAGCGAGGCACAGCCCCGCAGTGAGCGCGGGGACGGACCCTGTGTCCCTGAGCAGCGGGAGCTGGAGCAGAGGGAGCTGCCGCCGGACGCCTGCGCAGGTGAGGCACCACGGGAGGACCCATCACCGCTGTCCCCTACCTCATGTTCCCTCAGGGATGCCCCTCCTCCTTCCCCAACAGTCCCATCCCCACTGGGCCCAGTTCTGCAGCTGGGACTGGGAACTGCCATGAGTGACCCCAGAATATCCATGTGACTTGGATATCCATCACAGGGAGATCCACGTGTCCCCTGCTGCCACCACGTCGTGTTAGAGCCCATGGGCTGTGTCACAGTCACCCGGCCCCATCGGCCATGCCATTGTCACCCGTCCCCAAGGGCTGTGCCCCAGTCATCTGTCCCCAAGGGCTGTCTCAGGCTCACCCATCCCCATGGTTGTCCTACAGTCACCCATCCCCATGGCTGTCTCATGGTCACCCATTCACAGGGGCCATCTCAGGGTCCCCCACGCCCAAGGGCTGTCCCACACTCACCCGTCCCCACATGTCCAGAACTGCTGTGGGATGGGGCTGTCCCCTGTGGCCAGAGTCCAGGGGTCACACACCGCGGGGTGTGCCGGCCGTGGTGTGGCTCCTTCCCGGCCCCAGCCAAGTCTCTCCTTGTGAACAGAGTCGCTGATCTCCACCTCCGACATCCTGTCCCGGATCAAGCAGGAGGTGGCCTTCGTGGGGGAGCAGCAGTTCCCGGAGGAGCGGGGGATGCCACCAGACCCCTGTGCAGGTGAGCCCGGGGCTGAGCCTGCACCCACCGGAGCCATTCCCTCCCCTGCCTCCCGGAGCAGGATGTGGCCCCGCGTGGCTGAGTCCCCGTCCCCATCCCCGTCCCTCCCTGCAGGCGCGGACGCCCTGATCACTGCGCACGACTTCTTGTCGTGGATCAAGCAGGAGGAGGAGCCCTGTGTCCGGGAGCCCTGGGAGCTGCCCGAGAGGGAGATGCTGCCCCCGGCTCCTGGTCCTGGTGAGCGATCCCCACCATGGGGCTGGGGGGTGGGGAGGGGGAGCAGCCACCCAGGACGAGCTGTGACCTGGGCACAGCCCCAGTGTCCCCGGTAGGCACTGACCAGTCTCTCTGTCCCCTGCAGCCAGCGAGGGGCTGCTGGTGAAGACGGAGGAGCGGTGCCCCCACGCCGAGCCCCCCGAAGAGGTGGGTTTGCCGGGAAGCTCCGGGGAGCTGCTCTTCCCCGGCACGGGCTTCGGGACCCCCGAGGGACAGGCGGCGGTGCCCGCGGCGGTGGCTCTGCCGGCGCAGCACAGACTGGGCAAAGCTCCGGGCCCCGAGCCGGGCCCGGGGGCCGATGCCGGGGGCGTCCCCGCGGCGCCGCCGGGCCCCGCCGAGGAGCGGCCGCACGGGTGCGCCGAGTGCGGGAAGAGCTTCAGCGGCAAGAAGAGCCTGCGGATCCACCAGCGCAGCCACGCGGCCGAGCGGCCCTACCCGTGCGCCGAGTGCGGCAAGAGCTTCAATTGCCACTCGGGGCTGGTGCGGCACCAGATGATCCACCGCGGCGAGCGGCCCTACAAGTGCTCCGAGTGCGGGAAGTGCTACAGCCGCAAGGAGCACCTGCAGAACCACCAGCGGCTGCACACCGGGGAGCGCCCCTTCGCCTGCGCCCAGTGCGGCAAGAGCTTCATCCGCAAGCAGAACCTGCTCAAGCACCAGCGCATCCACACCGGGGAGCGCCCGTACCAGTGCCCCGCCTGCGGCCGCAGCTTCCGCTACAAGGAATCGCTCAAGGATCACCAGCGGGTCCACGGCGCCGAGGCGGGGCCGCCGCCGCTGCCGCCGCCCGGGATCCTTCCCCCCGGGGACTAGGGGCCACCCCGCCGCGGACTGGCACCGCCCGGCACGGGGATGGCCACCGGCCACGCAGCTTCCGACCAAATCTTGGTGCCCGGCCGGGGCGGGGGGCAAGCGGGGAGCCCCGGGGAGGGGGGGACGCTTCACCCCCGGGTCCCCCGCCACGGACGGACGCTTCACCCCCAGCGCTCCCCCCACGGACAATGTCGCCGCACGGGGTGGGGGGCAGCCCCCCGCCCTGTCCCCCCCACGCCACCCCCCGCCTGCCGCTCTGTCCCCGGGCCCCCGCTGCTTATTTTTACTGCCCCTCCTTCTCCCCCCCCCGCGCCGTCCCGCTGTACAGTGCTTGGGGTGTAGTTTTGTATGGACGAAGCGATACGGAATAAAGTCGTGCTGGGCTGCAGAGCCTTCAGCACCCCCGCCGCGGCTCCCCCCTGGTCTGTGGCCGCAACTCCTGCCCCGTCCCCGGGGTGCTGCGCCATGGGAAGGCAGCGGCAGCAGGATGGGGAAAGGGGGAATGTCGTGGTGGGACAGGGGGCAGTGGGAATGGCAGCGCTGTGGATCCGGGGGTGTGGGGGCTCAGGAGGTCCCTGTGTCACCGGCTGCGGTGGCCTCATGCTGGTGGGGCTGTGTGGAGACCCCCACTCCTGCCCACGTCACCCACCCATCCCTGCGTCCTTCCTGTCCCCTGTCCTTGCCCCATGCCCAGGTCCCTCCTACCCCTGATTTGGGGATAGGAGTTATTTCACCCAATTTCCTCCCCACAGTCGTGCGAATCCAGGGCCCTTCCTCGGGCACCCTGGGGTCCCCAGGTGGGTGTCACCATCCTCCTGGGCGGCCACAACCAGAGCTGGGTGACACCGCAAATACCCCAGCTCCTGCTGCCCCACTGTCCCCTCCCTGGGGACCTCGGACACTCCCTGGGGACCCTGCACACTGCTGGGGACCTTGGGCATTCCCCAGGGATCCTACACTGTCCAGGGGCCTTGCATGATGCCAGGGAACCTCCACACTCCCTGGGGACACTGGACACCGCTGGGGACCTCGGACACTCCCTCAGGACACTAAACCCTCCTGGAACCTGTCAGGCTGCCTGGGCCCTGCACATTCCTGGGGACCCCAAACCCTCCTGGGCAGGGGACCCTGCACACTCCCCCCAAGCTGCACACCCCATTACCCCCTCCAGATCCACAGAGCTGCTGGTTCCAAGCCTGGACTGCACAGCTCCCATTCCCCAGCACTGATCCCAGGGTGCTGGGCTGCCCCACAGGAATGGGGTGAAGCTCGTTTGTCCCGTGGCCTTGTCCCCGTTCAGGGCTGCAGAGCCACGGGTCAAACGACCCCCCCCGGCCTAGCTCCCACCCCCACACAGAGATCACACACAAAACCATCGTTTCTGGGTTTTTTTTGGAGGCGTTTTTTTTTTTTTTAAACAGAAGTTTTACGGTTATATGCAAATTAGGTCATTAAATGATTTGCATAAAATGTTCGCACGTCAGCGACTAAGTGTTCCTAACTCCCACCCCCCGACAGGTAGTAAATCCTACTGGACCTAGCGCCGTCACGCCGCGCTGTCACACGCGTCCCCCGCGGGCGCAGCGGCGTCGCCTCGGGGCGCTCCCACTCCTGGGGATGCTCGGGCACCTGCCCGGAGCCGCTGCGAGCCCGCGGCAGGCGAGGGCAGCGCCGGCCGCCCGCGTCCCCCGGCCCTTCCCGCGGGGATCCGGGTGCCGCCCGCGTCCCCGCACACCGTCCCCCCGGGGCGGCCGCGGGCACTCGTGTCCTTGGCGGGGCGGCTCCCGCCCGTCCCTAGCTGTTGGTGAGGAAGAGGCGTCTGTGTCGGGAAGCGGAGCCCCGCGGCCGCCCGCGGCGCCGGCCCCGCCCGCGGTTGCCGAAGGGGCTCCGGCTGGGCACGGCGGTGTCTGCCCAGGCGGCGCTCCCGGCCGGCGGCGGCTCGGGGAAGCTGGGCTCGGCTTTGGGCTGCTCGAGGAGCGGGCTGGGGTCGCGGCGGGGCTCGGGGGGCGGCGGGGCCGGGCTCTGGCGGGCGGCGGCGCGCTCCTGGCGCAGGTAGCGCAGCTCGTCGCGGATGTCCGTGAGGACGCCGAGCAGGCGGAACTGCAGCTCCCGGTCGCGCGCCCGCTCCTCGCGCTGGGTGGCCCGTTCCTCCTGCCACATGGCCAGCTCCTGGTGGTACAGCTGGTCCCACTGCTCCTCCAGGTCGAGCAGGTGATGGATGCTAGTCCTCCAGCTCTCGCGGCGGTCCTCGCGCAGGCGGGAGCAGCCCAGCCCGCGGCCGGGGCCGGGGCCGGCCGGGGCGTCTCCCGGCGGGGAGGCGGAGGAGGGCAGCGATTCCTCGGTCAGGGCGCCGCCGTGCAGCGGGGAACGGGCCGGGGGCTCCTCCTCCGCCGGAGCCTTCTCCCAGGTGGGCCCCATCAGTACCCTGGGCAAGGCGCCCATCTCTGGGCCCGGGCCCCCCGCCTGCTCCTCGGGGTGCGCCGAGTCGAGCCCGCGGCCCAGGGCGGGCAGGTCGGACACGCCCTCGTGCCCCCAGTCCGAGTGAGCGTCCGCGGGGTTGAGGGAGTCCTCGGGCAGGGAGGTGACGGAGCCCTGGGAGCTGCACCGGCGGATCAGCATGGCCTGGCGGGACAGTTTCATGTCCTCCTCCGCTGACATGGGGGCCTCGGGCCCCGGCTGCATCCCCGCGGCCCCGCCGTGGCCCCTCTCCACCTCCCGGCCTTCCCGTTCCTCCTCCTCCGACATGGAGGCGTAGGAGACCAGGGACTCGTTTCGCAGGGATGGGGAGATGGCCGACGCGTCTGGAGTGCGCAGCTCTGGTCCCGACTCGGCTGGGAGAGAACAGAAACCTCTGGTGAGCCACAGCACTGCCCTGGGCCCAGGCCCTCCCTGGCACATGGACCCCAGTGGATCTCCATCCTGACCCAGTGGATCTCCATCTTAACCCAGTGGATCTCCATCCCAACTCCACTCCCAGCAGATCCCCATCCAGAACCCCACTGCCAGTGGATTTTCAACCAAACCCCCGCTTCCAGCAGATCTCCATCCAAACCCTGCTGCAGAGGATCTCCATCCAGATCCCACAGTTCCCAGCAGATTTCCATCCTGACCCAGCAGATCTCCACTCAAACCCCACTCCCAGCGGGGTTTCCACCCAGACCCAGCCCATCCCGTCCCTCCCCGCTCCCGGCAGCCCGTGCCCGTTGCCGCCGTACCGGAGCCGCCCTGCCCCTCTCCTCGGCCGTACTCGCAGACGCCGGCGGGGTCGGGGCTCTGTCCCGGCAGGCGCGGCGCGGCCGAGCCCTCCACGTCGGGCAGGGCCGAGGGCTGCCCGTTGGTGTCGATGTAGATGCTGGGGTGGCTCACGCCGGGCTGCAGGTGCATGAAGGGCTGCTTGGAGGCACCGGGGAAGAACAGATCTGCGGGACACAGAGGCTGCGGCCTCAGCCGACGGGGACACGGTGGCCCCGAGGTGCAGATGCTCCCCCAAGGCCGCCCCACGCCACTCAGCCTCAGCTGCCCCAGCGCCATTCCGAACCCCCAGGGGGCTGACAGTGCCTAGTGCCAGGGAACCATGGGATGTGGGAATAACCTGAGCTGGAAGGCACCCACAGGGATCACTGATCCAACCCCTGGCCCTGCACAGACACCCCCCACCTTGTGCATCCCTGGCAGCGCTGCCCAAACGCTCCTGGAGCTCTGGCAGGGCTGGAGCTGCGCCCATTCCCTGGGGAGCCTGGGCAGTGCCCAGCACCCTCTGGGGGAAAAACCTTTCCCTGATATCCAGCCCAACCCTTTCCTGGCACAGCTTCATGCCATTACACAGGATTTCTTCCTTCAGCCTAGAGCCCTCCTGCTTGGCACATGACTGGCACCTGGATCAGAGACACCCGAGTCTGGGCCACGTGCACTGAGCCCCACAATGCCCCCAGCAAAACCAGAGGGGCCACTCTGGCATCAAACAGCATCAAATTAAAGAAGAAAGAAGAACAAAAAAGACCCACTCCTGCAAAGCTTGAGGTTTGGCATGTTGTTTTGGCACAGGGTGCCCAGAGAAGCTGTGGCTGCCCCTGGATCCCTGGAAGTGCCCAAGGCCAGGTTGGACACTGGGGCTTGGAGCAGCCTGGAATAGCAGAAGGTATCCCTGCCCATGGCACAGGGTGGAACAGGATGAGCTTTAAGGTCCCTTCCAAGTCAAAGCACTCTGGGATTTCTAGGATTCCCTGATCCCAGGTTATTTCCACGGAGGATTTCTAATCCCAGCACACACACCCCAGTGGCTGGTACTTGGGTACAACAGGACCACGGCTCTGGCGGATGCTGTAATCCCAACACAAACCCCAAAGTCTCTTTCCACAATCCACAGCAGCCAGCTCAGAACACCAGCATGGCCAGACATCCCTCGGGGAGCACAGCAGGGACTCCAACGCTCCAACCATCCCCTGCCCGCAGAACCACCACCACTGACCTGGGTCCAGGATGATCTCGGGCTCCGAGTCGTGGCTGGCCTGCAGGAAGGTGGAAGCCACCATCTTCTCCAGGGGCGTGAGGCGCGGCTTGTGGAGCGGCCCCCCGGCACGGTTCATGGGCAGGTGCTTCTTGGAGGTGATTTTCTTCTTGACGTCCAGCCGCAGGTCGCGCCACTTGTGCTTGAGGTCGTCGATGGAGCGCTCGGTGTAGCCCAGGAAGTTGACGCGGCTTTGGATTTGGGTCCAGAGCTGCTTCCGCCGCACGGGGTGAGCCCGCAGGGCCTCGGACCCGTACAGGGCGCTGAAATGCCGGACCACATTCCAGACCAGCGTCTCGGTCTCGTCATTGGAGAAGTTGGCCTTCCTCTTCCGGCCAGACGCTGGCATCGCCTGCGAGGCTGCGGCAGAGGTGGAAGGGGCACAATTGAACCTCGGTCCCCACTCCTCTCTGTCAGCTCCTGGGGGGAACATGGGGCTGCGGGAGCCCGAGGGAGCCGCGGAGGAGGGAGCCGAAGCAAGAGCCCCGGAGGCATCCATGGCAGGGGAGGCTTGGGCCGGGGAGGATCTAAAGAGCCGCTTCGGCACAGCACGCGGCACGGGCGCACCGCATCGCCTCGCCCGGCTCGAGAGCACCTGGGAGGGGAGAAAAGGAAAGGGCAGCGGCGGGTGGTGGCAGCGCGGGGGGACGGCGAGGGCCCCCCGGCTCTCTGCAGCCAGAGGCACCCGGGAGCCCCCAGCCAGCAGCCACGGGGGCCACGGGCAGGGACGTGGCCGTGCTGCGCGTCAGGACCGCGGTGAGGGGCTGTGGTGAGCGCCTCGGGCACAGCACCTGCCGTGGGGCCATGGCACTGCCCCAAAGGGTGCCGAGGAGCACCTCGGGGCAGGCTGAGGGTGATGGGGGCACCTCAAGGCCACAGCGAGGGTCTCGTGGCAATGCCAGCCATGATGGGGAAAGTGTTGGGCATGATGAGCACTTCAGGTTCCCAGCCAGGGCCTCGGGGCCACAGTGCTGACCAAGACCTGAAGGACAGGTCTAGGGGCCTTGGTCATGGTGAGCACCTCAAGGCCATGGTGAAGACCTCGGCCAAGAAGCAGGCCTTGGCAAGGGTCTTGGCCATGGTGAGAACATCAAGAGCCCAGTGAGCACCTCAAGTTCCTGCTGAGAACGTTGGGGTCATGGTGAAACCCATGGCCACAGTGAGAGCCTCAAGGCCACGGCAAAGGCATCACGGAAAGCCTTGGCCATGGTGAGCAGCTCAAGCTCCCAGTGAGCACCCTGGCACTGATCAGGACCATGGCAAGTGTTGCAAGGCCATAATGAAGACCTTGGCAAAGGCCTTGGCCACGATGAACACCTGAAGAGCCCAGTGAGGACCTCGGGGCCACAGAGGAGACCTTGACTATGGAGAACACCCCAAGCTCCCAGTGAGGACCTTGTGGACACAGCAAAGACCTCGGCCACGGTGCACACCCGAAGCTCCCGGTGAGCACCCTGGGGCCACGGCAAAGCCCTCGGCCATGGTAAACACCGTGGCCATGGCGAAGACCCCAAGCTCCTCTTGAGGAACTTGGGACCACATCAAAATCCTTGGCCATATCAAGTGCTCCAAGGCCGTGCTGAAGCCCTCGGCCACGGTGCACAGCTGGACCAGGTGCTCACACCTCAAGCTCCCACCAGGACCACGGGACCACAGCAAGGACCACGGCGCCCACCCCAACCTCCCCCGGCGCCCTCAGCCCCTACGGGCCCCCAGGAGCGCCGCCGCAGCCCCGAGCAGCCCCCGCAGCCCCGAGGTGCCCCTGACGGCCCCACCGTGCCCCAAGCCCCCTCCCCATCCCTCCGGGCCCCCCGGCAGCGCCCGCACCCGCGGCCTCGGGGCTGCCGCTGCGGGGCCCGGGGGGCTGCGCGCTGCCCCCCCTTGGCTTTGTTCGCGCTCCTCCGACCGGGGACAAAGCGGCCGGGCCGGGGCCTGCCCCGCGGACCCCCCCCCATTCGGGATCCCCCCGCGGGGCGGTGCGCGGGGCAGGCACCGGCAGCGGCCCCGCGGCTCCCCCCGCCCCGCCGGCCCCCCCCGGGCCCGGGGCAGCGCTTACCTGTGCCGGGACGGGCGTGCGGGGCGCGGGGGGCGCGGAGCGGGGCCCCGGCGGCGGCGGGAGGGGGGGCTCAGGTCCGGCGGCGGGTAATGGCTCCCGCCTCGGCGGAACTCGCCTTCATTTCCTCCGAGCGCCGGCGCGGGCCCTGAGCGACACCGCCGCCCGCGGGCCCCCCCTGGCGGCACCGCCGCGCACGGGCGGGGGCGGGACCGGCACCGGGACGGCCCAGCGGGAGGGGAGAGCACACCGGGACATCCCACCGGCACCGGGACGGCCCAGCGGGAGGGGACAGCACACCGGGAGGGAACAGCACACCGGGACAGCCCAGCGGCACCGGGACAGCCCAACGGGACAGCCTAACGGGAGGGGAGAGCACACCGGGACAGCCCAACGGGAGTGGACAGGACACCGGGACAGCCCACCGGCACCGGGACAGCCCAGCGGGAGGGGAGAGCACACCGGGACAGCCCAACGGGAGGGGACAGGACACCGGGACAGCCCAGCGGGAGGGGACAGCACACCGGGACAGCCCAACGGGAAGGGACAGGACACCGGGACAGCCCAACGGGAGGGGACAGCACACCGGGACAGCCCACCGGCACCGGGAGAGCCCAACGGGTCCGGGAGAGCCCAACGGGAGGGGAGAGCCCACCGGGACAGCCCACGGGGACCAGGACAGCCCCCCGGGACAGCCCACCGGGACAGGACATCCCTGTATCCCGCTCCCGAAGGGACCGTGGGTACCCCCGTGGGGCTGTGTCCCCGCGGGGATTCCCCCATGCCCCCTATCCCTGCACCCCCGTGATGATGCATCCCATGGGATCCCACCCCGGTGCACCCCATGTACCCCCATGACGGGGTGTCCCTGTGGGGATCCCCCCGGGCATCGAATCCCTGCATCCCCCCACTTTCCCACCCGTGGTTCTGCATCCCTGTGGGGGTCCCCCTGCTGCACCCCATAACTGCATCCCCTGTAACTGCACCCCCCCTCCCCTGGGTGCCTCATGCCCACCCGTGACATTCAATCCGTGTGGGGATCCCCCTGTGGACTCCATCCCTGTACCCCCTGGGCCTGTGGGGACACCTCTGTCCCTGCCTGTGGCCTCCAGCTGCCTGTGGACATGCAGAGGGTCATCCCCGTATCCCATTCCACCCCAGGGACCCCAGTGTGGGGGACAGGGTGCACATGGGGGCTGTGCAGGGGACCCCAGGGTGCCCGTGGGTGCCACCAAGGCTGGCACAGTCCCCACAGGGTGGTCAGCCAGGTCCTCACTGCCCGCCAGTGCTGCCATGGCGGCAGTACCCGGGTGGGGATGGCACAGCTCGGGGTGGCTGTGGGGGCCACGGTGTGCCCAGGCCAAGGCGAGGGAGGGAAAGGGGGGGTTTGGAGCGTCCCCACTGCTCCCAGCAACCCCGGGGAGCTCTGCCCCACTCACAGCGGATGCGGCAGTAGAACAAAACCACCCGTGCTTCCCTTTGCTGAATTCCAACTTTTTAATGCCTGTAACAATTCTCTGAGCACCACGTGGTGACAGCAGCCGGTGGCACCCAGCTCCCCCATGGGAAGGAGCTGCTGTCCCTGGCACGGGGACACCCCAGCACCACCCACATCCCCCCACGGCAGTCACAACCACCCCACTCAGGGCAAATCCCCACTGGCAGCAGCTCCACACCGTTTCCTGCTGGCTGCAGCAGCCACCCTCAGGGAGAAGGTTCTGGCAGCAGGTTTGTGTGTCCCCAGCACCACCACTGCCCCACGGGTGACACCCAGAGCGTGGCGGCTCCGCAGCCCCCACGCACGGTGATCCCATGGGGCCACACAGACCCACAGCAAACCCCACGGCACAACTGCAGGGGACAGTGGCCAGGCCGGTCCGGTGACGGCCCCGGTGAGCACCGGTCCCTCTCACGGGCACACGCCAGCCACCCGGTCAGTGTTTGGGAGGGGGGTCCCCGAGGAGGGCTCGCCCCGCGCCGGCTGACACCATGTGCACCGCGTCCTCCAGCTCGTAGAAGGCCTGGAAGAGGTCCGGCGAGGTGGCCTGGCACTCCAGGTACCGCCGCAGCGTGGCCAGGCTCCTCCAGACCTCCCGCTCCGAGGGGCAGGGCGGCACGGCCGCCAGCTCGCCCGCGTCCTCGCCCTCCGCCATCCCCCCGTCCCCGTCGCGTTCCAGCTGCTCCCGGCTGAGCAGCCCGGGCGCCGAGGTGAGGGACACGGCCTCGGCGCTGGCATCGGGGGTGAAGCCGGCGGCGCGGAAGGAGGCGGCGATGAGCCCCGGGTGAACGTCGCCCCAGGCCTGCGCCAGCATGTGCAGCACATCCAGCAGGCTGGGCTGCCCCGCGCCGCGCTCCGCCGGCAGCCACCGCAGCAGCCGCCGCCGGTAGTGGCCCTTGAGGTCGCTGGCGATGCCGCGGTCCAGGGGCTGGGCCAGGGCGGTGGCCGGAGGGACGAAGACCATCCTGACGTTGGACAGCTGGAGGTAGGGGTGCGCCTCGTGCTTGGCCAGCAGGAGGAGGACGCTCTTGCCCTGCCGCCGCATGGCCTCGTTGAACTCCCGCAGCCACTCGGCGAAGAGCGGGGCGGTCAGGCCGGCCAGGCTGGCGGCGCGGTAGCTCCACGGCATCTGCTCCAGGTTGACGCCGCGCAGGCAGCGTGGCCGGGGGCTGTCCCCCACCGCCCGCAGCGGAACCTTCTCCGAGCCGCTGGCGTTGGCGCAGAGCAGCAGCGTCAGCCGCTCGCCGGTGCTCTCGCCCTGCCCGGGGCCGCCGGCCGGGAGCAGCACCGCGGTCTCCCCGCAGGCGAAGATCTCGGCGGGCGCGTAGCTGCGGAGGAGGCCGGGCAGCACCGCGCCGGCCCAGTGCTCCGCCGTGGGCTGCTCCGCGTCCCCTTTCTCCGCCGGCGGCTTCTTGCCGGCGAGGCCGTGGCGAGCGCCCAGGCGAGCCAGCCAGCCGCCGCTGGGCTCGGGGTCGGGCCGGGCCAGCGCCCCGGCCAGGTGCCTGGCCCTGAGCTGCAGCAGCGGGCGGCCCACGGGCAGGTCGGCAGTGCGGGCACCCTCCACCCAGCGCAGCAGCGCGGCCTCCAGCGCCGCGTCCTTCCCCTCCCGCTTGCGCTTTCGCTCGGGGTCGCCGTTGCGGTGCCACTCGCTCAGGATGCGCTCCTTGTTCTTGATAATGCGGCAGATCTGCGGCTGCGACACCCCGAAGCGCTTGGCCAGCTCGCTCTGCGACACCTTGGGGCCCTCCAGCATCTCCAGCACCCGCACCTTCTCGGTCAGCGACAGCTCCTTCCGCTCCTTCCGCGGCGCTGCCGTCGCTCCCTCCGCCGAGCCCGGGGAGCGCCCGGTGCAGGGGGCCGGGCGGTGGGGGCTGCCCGTGGCCCCCAGCCCCGCCGGCTCGGCGAGGCCTCTCCCGCAGCGGCCGCAGGCGTAGCCGAGCTCCGTGCCACGGCCAAACCGGTGCCGCACCAGGTCCGGCTTCTGCCCGACGCCTCGGCCGCACTCGGCACAATCCAGCGGCGGCTCCCCGGGCCGGCAGCGGCGGCTCTCGAAGGCGGGGGGCGCGGCGATGAACCCCCCGTTACCGGCACCGGGATTCGGCTCCGCCTCGAGGACGCCGCAGTAGCTGCAGCCCCGTTCCCGCAGCGGGACGAGGAAGTCGGCGGGGCCGGTGTGGCGGGATGGGGGGGACCGGGGCGGTGGGGACACCCCGTCCTCGCTCTTCACCTCCTTCCCCTGCCAGTCCCCTGCGAAGACAGGAGCGCGTTGGGGAGCGGAGCCCTCACCGGGAATCCCGCGGGAACAAGCCCCCGGCCCGGCAGGATCCGGCCCATTGCCCGAGCCCTGTTCCCGGTCCCAGCTGGCCACCATCGCGCCCGTCCCCGTGCCCCGCTCACCCTGGGAGGGGCCGGCGGGTGCCGCGTGGGGCCGGGGGCTCTGGTGCTCCCCGTAGCGCCCCGCTGCCGCCGCCACCCCCTCGTCCCCTCGCTCCACCTCGGCCAGGATGTCGGGTTTGGTGATGGCGTAACCTGTCACAGAGACAAGAGCACGGACAGCCAGTGGTGCCGCTGGCGATGCCACTGGAGATGCCACCAGTGATGACATCGGTCACAACAGGCCAGGGCTGGCTGCCCGCGGTGATGGGGACAGGCAGCCGGTGCGGTCCCGTGGCGACCCCAGAGCCAGCCCGTGACCTCCTGCTCCCGGCACCAAGCCGGTGAGCGCCGGCCTCGCTCATGACCAGGCCACGACTGGCAGCGCCAGGACCGGTGCCGCGATGGCCCCGGTGCCTCACCCAAATCGACGGGATGCTGGCGGTCCTCCTTCATGGCACCGGCACCGTCCCGCTCCTCGGCAAACGCGGCGGCAGCCGCACCGGTGCTGCTCCCGCCGAGGCCTCAGCAGCGCGAGGGATGGCGGTGACTGAGTGATGCCGCACCGGGATGACGGCGCGCGGCCGGGCGGCGGGACGCGGCGTCAGCGGTGTCCGCGGGGCCGGTGGCGGGGCCGTCGAGCCCCGGTGGGCCGCCGAGCCCCGGTGGGCCGCGCTGGCGTTGCCGCACCTGCCCCCGTGCCCGTGCCCGTCCCCTCCCGCTCGGTCCCGCTCGGTCCCGCCCCGCGCGGCCCCGCTACCGGCGGCGGGAGCGCGCCTGACGCCGGGCCCCGCCCCCTCCGCGCTCCGCCCCCCGATTGGGCGCGCCGCCGCCCAATGGGCGCGCGGTCCGCCCGCCGCCGGGGGCCGCTGTGGCGCCGCGCGCCGCCGCCGCCGCTCCCAGCGCGCCCCGCGCCCTCTGGCATGGCCGCTCCGCCCCGCCGCTGCTGAGCCGCCGCCGCCGCCCGGCCGCCGCCGGCCGCCCGCCCGCGCCGCCGCCCCGCACCGCCCGCGCCGCCCCCCGCGCCATGGCCGACTGGGCCCCGACCAGGTAAGACACCGCCGCCGCCCCCCCCGAGCAGCCCCCCGCCGGCCGCCGCCCCCCGGCCCGGCCCCGCGTCCCGCCCCCCCCCCCACACCCCCTCCCCTCACGGCGGGCTGCGGGCGCGTTGCCGCGCTCACCCCGGCGCGTTCCCCCCGCAGGAGCTGGAGTGCATGATGGAGCCCCAGGAGCTGGGCCTGGAGCAGCCGCTGCCCGCCCCCGAGCAGGGCCCCGGCGGCGAGGCCGAGCTGCCGGCCGCCGAGATCTCGCTCACGCTGGTCACCGAGATCCAGGCCGTGGACAGGAAGGTGGACACCCAGGCCGCCCAGCTGATGAACCTGGAGGGCAGGATGAGGATGGCGGAGACGAAGCTGATCGGCTGCGAGAAAACGGCGGTGGAGTTCGGGAACCAGCTGGAGAGCAAGTGGACGGCGCTGGGCACCCTCATCCAGGAGTACGGGCAGCTGCAGAAGCGGCTGGAGAACATGGAGAACCTGCTGAAGAACAGGAACTTCTGGATCCTGCGGCTGCCCCCGGGGGCGAAAGGGGAAGTCCCCAAGGTAACGGTTCGCTGCTTCCCGCTGCAAAACGGGGCTGTTCTGCACGTATGCTGTGCTCACAGCCCCGTGTCCTGAGCTCACAGCCCCATATCCTGAGCTCACAGCCCCATCCCTGCACTGACAGCCCCATATCCTGAGCTCACAGCCCCATATCCTGAGCTCACAGCCCCATCCCTGCACTGACAGCCCCATATCCTGAGCTCACAGCCCCATATCCTGTGCACTAACAACCCCATCTGCTGTTCACTGACAGCTCCATCCTGCACTGACATTCCCATATCCTGTGCACTGACAGCCCCATATCCATTGCACTGACAGCCCCATATCCTGCACTGGCAGCCCCATCCCTGCACTGACAGCCCTATTTTGAGGCAGCTGCAGTGCTGAGAGCAGTTCATGGCTCCCCCACAGCACTGTCTTCCCTTCAGCACCCAGAAGCACCAGCACAGGTCCCGCTGTGTTAATTATGCACCGCTCGTGCACGTGTGATCTGGGAGGGATGTCACAAATTCCCATGTTTGGATCACCTGGAATTGCGTGGCTCAGCCCCGTGTCACTGGGAGGGTTTGGGAGCACCCCCAGTGCCTGTTCAGAGGCGATGAGCAGCAAAACTATGTCAAAAAGGAGGTGAAAAGGAGTCTGTGGCAGGCGCTGTGCACGGGGCAGCGCCTGTGACAGGAGGAGGCTGAGCAGGGGGAGGTGGCAGGCGGGTGACAGGGGAAATCCCTGTCTGTCCCTTGAGGGCTGACACACAAGGGAAGGAGCAGATGTTCCTGCCTGGGACTGTCCTGCTTGAGACGTTCGAGCGAGAAAATCGAGTGAGAAAACATCCCCAGGTGCTTTCTTAAATGAGAAACAAACCCCGTGGTGCTGCTCCTTGCAGGTCCCCGTGGCCTTCAACGACGCCTCGTTTAACTTCTCCGAGGAGGAGTGGAAGAGCCTCAACGAGTGGCAGAAGGAGCTCTACAGGCACATCATGAAAGGCAACTACGAGGCCGTCATCTCCATGGGTAACGACGGGCCAGGGTTTGCCCTCAGCCTCCTGGCACGGAGTTTTCCCGGGATCTGGTGGATGGATGGAAGCAGCGCTGTGTCCTGCGGGGTCAGGGAGGGGGTGGTGTGCTCTGGGGAGGTGTTACACTGCCCTGGCAGTGAGTTCAGCCCTCACAGCCGCATTGAGGGTGGAAGGATGTCATGAGTGTCACCACAGGGATGCTCTGGCTCCCTGGTGGTCCCTGCAGCCCGGCGAGTGCTGGGATTGTGAGGAGGAGGAGGAGGAGGAGGAGGGGGGGGGGAAATGAGAGGACCCTGAATCCAAGCAAAGCTGGGGAAGAGGGAAGTTCCTTTGTGACGCCAAGGTCCACAGATCCACTGCGCTGGGTGCATCAGCCCGCTGGCTGCTTAGGGTGGCAGAGGGTGCCCTGTGCCCTGCCTCTGAGGTTCCTTCCAGCCCTTTCCATGGGGCCTTCCCTGAGGGAGAAGTGACGTTTGCCTGGGTGCTCTGTCCGGCCCCGGGGAGCGAGTCCTGCTCGAGGTGCTGTGGGATCTGCTGGGGCAGAGCTGGGGAGAAGCAGCGGGCGAGGGCGAGCTCTGCCTCCTGCTGTCCTCTCAGCAGCTCAGGGCAGTGCATTCCCAGGTGAAGGAACGTGTCCCGCTCACTCCTGCCAGTCCTGGCCGCGGGAATTCCCTCTGGGGAACACGTTGCCTTCACAACATGTTCCAGAAGTGACCTTGCCTTGGCTGGACAGTGGGTGGGAGCTCAGATGCTGTCCCTGGTAGCCACACACTTCCCTGTGCCGAGTCCAGGCTCATCGCCTCCCTGCCATCCAGCTCTGCCCAATCCAGGCCTTTTCTGCTTTTTTTGCTCGGGATTTATTTCTTTGAAAAGAGTTTTCCTGCAGTCCCTGTGTGCCAGGGCAAAAGGTGAAGGGTAACCACAGCCCCCATTCTGTTTCCACACCAATCCCATGTCCCACTCCTGAGACATGGGAACGCAGAGGTCCTGCTGGAGGGGATCTGGGGGTCTGAGCCTGGAGCTTAGAGAAACGTATCTGTGCTTCATCCCAAGGTTTCCCTTGAGAAACGAGGTTTAGGGGTTTGGCTCCTGTGTAAGGCAAATGCATCCACCAGAGCAGAGGTGGAACTTAACCCCCAGGGCCTCCCACGTGTCTGGAAGTGAAGTTTTCCGCTCTCCACCTGAGGAGAGATGGTGATTGTCCCCTTTCCCCCACCAAAATCCGCGAGCAGCCCGTGACTCGGACGAGTAGGACGGAGCGGTCCTGGCTGGAGGGAACCGCACGGGGAGGGCAGTGCTGGCAGCTCTGGTGCTGCCCCCGAGCTGAAGTCCCCATTGTAATGGATCCGCGGACCTTAGCGGAGAGGAGAAGACAGGAGAGCCTGCAGGTAAGCGCAGATGCCTTTTCTTACTGTCCTCCTCACGCTGCAGGCTGGGAGGTGCTCCTCACCTGAGCAGAGTGTGCTCCTGCATCCAGGGCCCACACGAGGTGAGCGGGGCAGATGGGTGAGAGCAGCTTCCTAAGCCTCTCTCTTGTTCATTTCCCGGCGAAGGAAGGTTGGTGGGCGAAGGCTGGAGAGTCGCTCTCCCACCAGGGCAGGGGAAACATCCTCCTCCTCCTCTTTTTACGTGCAGATGCTGCCATTTCCAAGCCCGAGCTGCTGACACGGATCGAGCAGGGAGAGGATCCCAACGCTGAGGATCAGGAGGACTCTGAGGGAGGGGAGACCCCCACGGATCCCAGCAATGGTGAGCCACGAGATTCCTGGGACTCTGTGGGGAGGTGGAGGCAGATGTGGGGCAGGCTGCAGTTCTGTCAGCTCTGTCCCTCAGGTACAGAGGGGCTTTGCTTTCCCACTTGTCTCCCATCTGATGCATCCATCCCTCCTGGAATCCTCTGAAGCAGCTGGAAGGTTGGAGGGTAACTCCTGCTCTTTTCTCTTGCACAGAGTTTTTCTTCCCTGGGCCTGATGACAGCTCCTGGGGTAAATACGAAGAGACTCTGGCTGAAAGCCACGAAGGCTCTGAGGAAGAGGAGGGTGTGGAGGTCCCTGGTACATGTGAGTGCGCTGAGCTGCTTTGGGAAGTGTCCCTTGCCTGGATGTGCTTTTGGCTTCCTTGCCTTGTTCCCAGGAGCAGCTCAGCTCTTCTGGATGGTGCTTTTCCAGAATTTCAGGTGTTGCTTTAAATCATGGTTTATACCATGGCAGATCCTTCAGCCTCACTGTACAAGCCCATGAAGAAAATAAGTTTTATTCCCTTTTCCTCTGTTTTTTTTTTTTCTTTTATTCTAAACCACACATTCTTAAAGACCTGTCCTGCTTCACCTCCTGCTGAGGGACCCATTTTTTCCCTCTGGCTACCTATAGCTAGATTATATATATATAATATTATATAGCAATATAATTGAAGGCAGGAAGTTGCTGGAGTATGTCCAGAGAAGGGAACGGAGCTGGGAAGGGGCTGGAGCCCCAGGAGTGGCTGAGGGAGCTGGGAAAGGGGCTCAGCCTGGAGAAAAGGAGGCTCCAGGGGGACCTTGTGGCTCTGCACAAGTCCCTGACAGGAGGGGGCAGCCGGGGGGGGTCGGGCTCTGCTCCCAGGGAACAGGGACAGGAGGAGAGGGAACGGCCTCAGGCTGTGCCAGGGGAGGCTCAGGGTGGAAATTGGGAAAATTTCTTCCCCAAAAGGGGCTGTTACGCATTGGAACTGCCCAGGGCAGGGGTGGAGTCCCCATCCCTGAAGGGATTTAAAAGCCATTGTGGTTGTGGCACTTGGGGACATGGTCAGTGGTGGCCTTGGCAGTGCTGGGACTTTTTCAACCTCAATGATTCTGAGATTCCAAATCAAGTCCCTCTGGCCTCGCCTGTATCCCAGGACAGAGTAGGTGCTCCCAGCTGGACTCACAGCCCTGTCAGTGCCAGGCTCTGAGCTGGGAGCAGCAGAAACCACCCGTGTCCCGAGGGAATCGTGGTGTAAATAACAACCCACTTCTTCCTCCCCGAATGACACAAGTGTCTCTGCTCTGCCAGACGAACAGCCGTGTGACGAGGAAGGCTCCGAGAGCCTGGAGCTTTCCAGGTCGTTGACAGGCAAGTGGGAAGAGGTTTTTTCCAGCCCGGAGGAGGAGATGCAGTCGAGCAGCAAGAGCCAGAGCGGGTCGGCCCCGCCGCAGCGAACGGCGACGGGCAACGGGCTGAGGCGCTCCGTGCGCCGCGGGAGAGACTTGGCCAGGAAGGATCCCGAGGAGGCGGCGGCGGACAAGGGGCCCTACATCTGCTGTGAGTGTGGGGAGAGCTTCCTGGACAAGCAGCTCTTCGCCACCCACCAGAAGGCGCACGCCAGCGAGGAGGCCTGCACGTCCCTGGAGCACGGCGAGGGCTTCCGGCAGAAATCCAAAGCGAAGGGCCAGGGCCCCTCCCGCTCCAAAGCGTCCAAGCGCCCCGACGGAGAGAAGAGCTCGGGATTCAAGTACGGCTTCGTCAGGCACCAGGTGAACAACATGGTGGAGAGGCCCTACACCTGCTCCCAGTGCAAGGAGAGCTTCAGCCTGGAAGTGAGTCTGATCCTGCACCAGAAGCTGCACACGGGCAAGGGCGACGGGCCGCTGACGTGCACCTACTGCGGGAAGGACTTCCGAGACCTCTCCAAAGCCATCCGCCACCAGCGCATCCACACCGGGGAGAGGCCCTACCAGTGCACCGAGTGTGGCAAGAGCTTCATCCGGCGGGACCACCTGCTCAAGCACTGGCGGGTGCACACCGGGGAGACCCCCTACCAGTGCCCCGTCTGCGGGAAGCACTTCCGCTACAAGGAGTCCCTGAATTGCCACCAGAAAATCCACTCCCGCAACCCGCGGCCCGGGGAGGATTCCCAGCACAACCTGGGCTCGGCGGGCACCCAAACCGACCATTTCTGCGTGAAAAAAGAGACTAAGCAGTAGCCGTGGTGGAGCCGGGGCAGGAGGGCTCGCGGTGACCGTGACGGTCTGGCAGGTGGACGTGCAGCATGATGGCAGGTGACTTGTATCGCAGCTAATCCATGTGGTCATGCTACGAAGCCCGCTTTGGTGAAGCATCCAAGGAATTCCTCTTAAAAGACTCTGCTCGGCCGGCCCAGGCAGCTCTGGGACCCCGCGGGGTTCCGTGGCGCTTCCACCGCGGCGCAGGGCCCCGTGCTCGCTGTTCCCTACGCAGGGTTGGATTCTGCCCGTAGAGAATAATCCCGAGCGATTCTCTGGGGTCCGTATATAGCAGGTGTTCCCCCACCTATCTTTGTGCATATTCAGGAGTGACAAGCTTTCGCTTTCTTTTTTCCACTCGTTTCACTGCAAGGCTGGAAGCGCGAGGAAGGAGGGAGGGAGGGAAGGAAGGAAGGTGCCATTCCCAGCCGGCCGCCCGCTCCCGCTGCGTTGCCATGTCCCGAAAGGCTGCGAGGCCAGGACTGGGATGAAGGGAAGAGAAGCGAGGCAGAGAGGTGGTCAGGGCACGACGTGGGATTTGCAGAAGGTGGAAAAGCGGAGAGGAGAGCGTGGCAAAGAGCGGGGTGAGATGAAGCAGGTGCAGGAGGAGGGGCTGAGGACATTGGAGCAGGAGCAGCCGGGAAGGGCAGCGTTTGGAGGCGTGCCGGGCTCTCTCACACGAGGAGGACACGTCTCTGTTCTTCTGAAGGGTGTCACTGGCACCAGCCAGGCTGTGGTTCCCCTCTGGCCCGAGGGAACGGCGCCGCTGGGCCGACACACGGACTCCTGGCAATGAAGGTGATTTTATTACTATTTTTTAACTGGGTTTGGTCTCACTCAGGTAAGTCAGACGAGTGAAAGCAGCTTCTCCTAACCCCTGTAAAGAGCTGTTTGGTTTTTAGTTAACCTAGAAGTAGTCTATTATTATTATTATTAATTATTATTATTATTATTAATTATTATGATGATAATACTACAAGGAAAGGTGTGACACTATATTTCACAGTTGCTCTAAAACACTTCCATGTATGCGATAACCGCCCGGAGTTTTCCAGTCGTTTGTGTAAATATTGGATGACTTCTGGAGCTGTTGGTGTTGTTCTGAGGTGGCTGTACGTGGTGTCTCTTCGCTCTGTATTGTCAGCTGCTGGTTCGTGACCGTGTTTTGTAATAACTTTTGTAAAGTCTGTCAATACAGTGTTTCCATTCTGAATTCCGTGTCAGCCCCTTCACCCGTACCTGCAGCTCCCTCGTCCTGCTCCTGGCTGTTACTCGGGAGCTTTTCCAGGTAATTGTGGAACAGGTGAACAAGCACAAGCCAAGCTGAGCAGCTGGAGAGCCAGGCCTGGCAAACGAGGCTGCTCTGGGATGCTGCATCTGGCATTTGGGATTTGTGGTTTTGGCTTCGCTCCTACGGCTGGAAGCAGATTTTGGGTTTGTGGTCTGGGATCCAACCTGTGCCACACAAATGGGGCTGTGGGTGGCTGAGGAGTCCCTGCATCTCTGGGGGATGGAGCTGGGAAATCCCATGGCCAGGATGAGGGAGAGGGAGAAGTGCTGGTGGCTGTGGCTGCCTTGGAGCTGCGATCATGGAATCAGAGAATGGCCTGGGTTGGAAGGGACCTCAAAGGGTGCCCAGCTGGTGCCACACACTGGGGGCACTTGCAGGCTTCCCCTCAGCCCAGCATTCCCCAGGCTCTTCCCTGCCAGAGCCCAGGACACGGAGACAGTTCCCTCTGAGTGACCCTGGGGGAATCCCCCCCACGATCTGAGTGACCCCAGGGGACTCCCTCCATGTTCTAGAGCCACCCTGTGGGATGGGGCTGCTCTATGTGGGCCTGGAATTGCTGGAGATGGTGGGGAGGAGGAGGGGGAGGGAAAAGAGCTCGGGGAAGGAGCATCCTGTGGGATCCAGGCTGGGAAGGGCAGGTGACACCATGGTGAGGGTGAGCACAGCTCTGAGCACACCATGAGGACACCAGAGTGTCCCTCTCTGGTCACACGTGTGCTCTGTGTGTGTACACACATGGCTGGAGCCCAGGTCACAGGCACTCCACGGGCTGTATCCCGATCCTGGGCAATCCGGTGATCCACACCCATCTCCACAGGGACAGCGTGGGGCCTCCCACAGCCAGGGTCGGGCACTCCCTGTGCCAGGAGCTGCCCTGCAGCCCAGTGTCCCGAGCTGCACTGGGATGGACAAACCCCAGGCAGGGACCCCCTCCATCCCAGAGCTGCTCCTGGTGTCCCCTGCCAGTGGGTCAGCCCTGGACAGAGGCTGTGGATCCTTGGGACAGCCCAGGAGGGGCCTGGACAGGAGGTCCCTAATTGGGGGTCCCCACCTGCTGTCACACCCCTGTACCCCCCCAAGCCCGTGTGACCCATCCCACTCATCCTCTCCCTTTTCTCACAAACCAAAGGGTTCCTGCCGTTCCCTGTGTTCAGTGACTTCCCCCCAAAGTGTTCTGGGGCTGTGCCAGAGCAGGCAGGGATGGGACTGGGGAGATGGGATGGGATGGGATGGGATGGGATGGGATGGGATGGGATGGGATGGGATAGAACAGGGAGGGATGGGGTGGAACAGGATGGGATGGGTCAGGGCAGATGGGATACAGTAGGATACAGGGGGCCAGGATGAATGGAATGAGATGGGATGGAACTGGATGAGACGTGGATGGAATGGGATGTGATGGGACAAGATGTGGGATGGAGAGGGTGGGACTGGATGGGACCTGACAAGACTGGACACACAGCATGGAATGGGATGGGACAGGATGGGATCAGACAGCATGGATGGAGTGGGATGGGCCGGGGCATGAAGAGACAGGATGGATGGGGTGGGACAGGAGGGCATGGATGGGACAGCGCGTGGTGGGAGAGACAGAATGGAGCAGGACAAGGCTGGAAAGGACACGACAGGATGGGCTGGGATGGGGTGGGAAAGAATAGGAATGGATGATGTGAGTCAGGAGGGGGCAGCGAGAGGGCACGGGAAGGGATGGGATTGGACAGGACGGGATGGGAGGGGATGGGATGGGATGGGATGGGATGGGATGGGATGCTGGGGTCGGGTCCGGCGGGGAGGCCGTGGCAGGGGAGGGGTCGCTCTGTTTCCACGGCGCCGCTGCCTCCGGCCGCCATTTCCGAGCCCGCGGGGATGGGCGGGGGGGACCCGACGGGCGGGGCCAGGGAAAGCGGCCCCGGGGCCTCCCCAGTTACCCCTCGATCGCCCCCAGTCCCCCCTCGTTCCCCGCTGCGAGCCCAGATCCTCGGGCAATGCCCCGAGTGCCGCCAGTACCCCGCCCGCCCAGTGCCCCCAGCCCCGCCAGCTCCCCGGTCTCCCCGGTCCCCCTCGGTCCCCGCAGCCCCTCCAGGTCCCCTCTGTCCCCCCCGGTTCCCCCCCGGTTCCCGGTGCGGGCGGTGCCATGGGGGGTGGGGGGGGGCCCCGACGGGGCGGGGCGCTGATGCCGTCGGGCCGCCAGGGGGCGCTGTGCGGCGCGCGCCGCCCCGCTCCGCCCCGGCCCGCGCGCTGTCCGGCGGCTGCAGCGCCCCCTGGCGGCGCGGCGGGGCAGCGGCGCGGCCGGAGCGCCGGACCCGGACCCGGACCCGGAGCCGCGCTCGGTGTCGGAGCCGCCGCCGCCCCCGCCCCGCCGCCTCCGCCCGCCGGGCCCGCGCCGCCCCCGCCCCGCCCCCGCCGCGCCGCGCCTCCGCCCTGCCGCGCCGCCCCGCGCCCAGCCCGATGCCCGGCGGCGGGCGGAGGTGAAGCAGCGAGCGGGCGCTGGATCCTCCCGGCCGCGGCCCCCGGGGCCCCGGGCACGGAACAAAGGGCCATGGCCGAGGGGGCCCCCGCTCAGGTAAAGGGCGCCCGCCCGCCGCGGGGCCGGGCCCGGCGCGCATCGCCCGCCCGCGGCTGGCGGGCCGCACGTCGGGGCTCACGGGCCGCGCCGTCGGGGCCGCGGCGGGCGGGGGGGGCGGGGGGCGGCGGGGCGCTGTCAGCGGCGGGGGCCGCGGCCGCCCCCCCGGGGACGGGCGGGGACGGGACGCGGCCCCGGGGGGGCGGCGGGGCCGCGCCGAGCCCGCCCGGCCTCCGCGGGCGGCGGCGCCCGCGCTGCCGTCGGGGCCGGCCTGCCGGCCGCCGCGCCCCCCCCCCCCGCCCCGCCGCCCCCCCCGCCGCCGGGCCCTGCGGCCCCCCGGGACCGAGCCGCCGCCCCCCACCCCCGTGTCACCGCCCGGTCCCCATGGCGACGGGGCGCCCGCAGCCCCCCGGGTGTGCCCTCGCCGTGCCCATGGCAACGGGGCTCGGCCGGCCCGGGGCACCGCGGCCCCCCCGCCTCACCCCGGGGCCCCGCGCTGTCACCTCCCCCCGCCCCCGCCGCGGCGGGTCCTGCCCGTCCCGTGGGACCGGCACGGGGCCGGTGTTAAGCGGCTTAGCGGGGACACGGGGACGTCCCCGCCGCCCCGGGGAGCGCTGGGCCCTGCGGCGGCCCCCCCCCGCGGGGTGCGCATGGCCCCGGGAAGGGTCCCTGTCACACCGGGGGGGTCTGTATGGCCCCGGGAGGGTCCCTATCACACCGGGGGGGATCTGTATGGCCCCGGGAGGGTCCCTATCACACCGGGGGGGATCTGTATGACCCCGGGAGGGTCCCTGTCACACCGAGGGGGGTCTGTATCGCCCCGGGAAGGGTCTCTATCACACCGGGGGGGATCCCCATGGCCCCGGGAAGGGTCCCTGTCACACCGGGGGGATCTGTATGACCCCGGGAAGGGTCCCTATCACACCGGGGAGGATCTGTATGGCCCTGGGAGGGTCCCTGTCACACCGGGGGGGATCTGTATGGCCCCGGGAGGGTCCCTGTCACACCGGGGGGGTCTGTATGGCCCCGGGAAGGGTCCCTATCACACCGGGGGGTTCTGTATCGCCCTGGGAAGGGTCTCTATCTCCCCTGGGGGGATCCCCCGCCCTGACCCCGCGCCCTTGTGTCCGCAGGCGCCGGAGCCGGTGCGGCCGCCGCGCTGCCCCTCGCCCCTCCGGCCAGCGGCCGGCCCCGAACGCACCTCGGAGCGGGAGACGCAGACGGCAGAGCTGTCCCTGACCGTGGTGGCGGCCGTGCAGGCGGTGGAGCGGAAGGTGGATTCCCACTCCACCCGCCTGCTCGACCTGGAGGGTCGGACGGGGATGGCGGAGAAGAAGCTGATCGACTGTGAGAAGACGGCGGCGGAGCTGGGGAACCAGCTGGAGAGCAAGTGTGCAGCGCTGGGCACCCTCATCCAGGAGTACGGGCTGCTCCAGCGGCGCCTGGAGAACATGGAGAACCTCCTGAAGAACAGGAACTTCTGGATCCTGCGGCTGCCCCCAGGCAGGAAGGGGGAGGTCCCCAAGGTAATGGTGTCCTGGGGTCCGGGAGCTGGGCACTGCACCCAAAATGCTCCCAGAGGGCAGGACAGGACCAGGGTGGGTGAGTCTCTCACCGTTGCTGCTGCCCATTGCAGCTTCCCAGCTCATCCCTGCCTGGGACTAAAATACAGTGGGACAGGCCTGGGAGGACATCCTGGTACTCAGGCCAGAGGTTTCAGTTCTGCTCCACTGCGCTGCACAGCCCCAGGGCCATTGACTCTTTTTTTGTTCTTTTTTTATTTTTGCCACCATTTGAAAAAACCCTGCAGATTTTGTGGTTCTTTCGTTTTGGCCACCTTGGTGCTGCAGAGTCTCCCAGGCTGGGGAAGGAGCAAGTGGGAGCTGCTGCTGCAGGGAAGGGGGAAGCTTTGGGATTCAGGAAGGCAGATGAGCTCCCTGGGCTTAGCTGAGCTCCAGAAAGAGCCCACCATCAATATTCAGTTCCTCCTTGAATTTCACAAGCTTCCCGCTAAAAGAAAGTGTGCAAATGAGACCGTGTAGGATATGGGAAAGGGAATGTCTCTGGAGAGAGCAGAGAGGGTCAGGAAAAGGGGGGTTCAGACCCCAGCACCCCATTAGTGCAGTTGAGGAGCAGAACCAGAGAGCTGCGTTCCCCTCTGAAGAGCTCCACTCCAACACGGCACAGTTTGCACATCCTGCATTTATCCTTGGGAATTATTCCTTGGCTAACGAGGGAGGGAGCTGCAGCCAGTGGGCACACAGTAACCAGGGATAATGGGGAGCCCTGTGGGCCTGGGTAGAGTTTTCCCTGGAGTTCTGGGGTAATTGAATCCAGGGGTTACGTCAGCTCATCAATAAGGATGAGTCCAGCCCAGCTCCTGGGTTTTCTCTCCCTTACAGTCCCCCAAGCCTGATCACCCTGCAGAGAGCAGGGACAGAGAGGAGGAGCTCGGGGTCCTTTGGGGAAACCCCAGTCTGGATTCATCTCTAGGAACCATCCCTTTGGTTCAGTCCTTTATTCCCATAGAAATACCTGCCCAGGAGCTGTTTTAAATTCAAAATCCAGCTTGCTGATGGCCTGGAAGGAGCTGAAGCTTGGCCGTGCCCAGGCTCCTGCCTGAACCCGCTGTTGGAATTGCAGGTGCCAGTGACCTTTGATGATGTGTCCGTCTATTTCAATGACAAGGAATGGGAGAAGCTGGAGGAGTGGCAGAAGGAGCTGTACAAGAATGTGATGAAGGGGAACTATGAGTCTCTGATCTCCCTGGGTAAATATGGGGTGTCTTGGCTCTGCTGAGGGACGGGGGGCTCCTTCTGGCTCCTCCTTGGAGATCCCCTTGGGCGAGACCCAAATGTCCCATTTTAAAGACTTTGAAACACAGGAGGATGTTTTCAGTCTGGGCTCATTCTAGCTCATGCTGTGGTGGTGTTCTGGCTGCGTGGGGGGTGCCCTGTGGGCACGTGGGCTGGAGACCTCCCAAACCTCCTCCAGACACAGCTGTGCAGTAAAAAACCAGCTCCTTCCCCATGGCTGGTGGGAGGGCTTCCCTGGGGCCTGCAGTGGGTATCAGCCCATGCACCCCTTCAGGGGATTTTGCAGAGGGAAAAATTGTCTGATGTGATCCGTGCTTTGGGGCATTTCCTATGGAGGTTCAGGAGAAATCCCAGCTCTGCTGGGAGCTGGTGAAATGCTTTTGGCTTTGCGGTGGGCACGGTTTGTCTTAAGAAGTTCTGAAACCCCACCAGAAAAGCACAAAAGGGACTGGGTTTCTTCTCTGAGGTAGTTCCTCTGTGGGTGGCACCTCAGTTCCTGCCTCCCTGAATTCCCTCTGCCAGCAGCACCCGTGGATGTTCCTGAGTGTCCTCACATGGCCCCCCAGTGCTGGGAAGAGGTGGAAGCCAGCATTCAATACCCAGCACGGTAACCCCTCTCTCCACCCCTCTGTCTCTCAACAGACTATGCAATTTCCAAACCTGGTGTTTTGTCTCAGATCGAGCAAGGGGAGGAATCTCGGGGCAGGAATGAGCAGGACCTGGAGGAGAGTGAGATCATTACTGATGCCACGGCAGGTGAGGCGGTGCCTTGGCACCAGGGCAGCCCTGGGTTGTGTTCCCAGGAGCTGCTCATCCCAAGGCTGGAGCAGGTGTTGCTGGGGCCGTGGCTGATGGGGTTTATCAGGAGAAGCCTTGTCTAGGAATGGGATAAATTTGGCTGATGGGAGGTTTGGTGTCCAGGTACAGCTCAACATAGAAACCAGGGCAAGCTGAGCCTGGAGAGTTGGGCACTGGGAGCCCTTCCCAGCAAGAGAAGTATCCGCAACCAGACCAGGTCCTCAGGGAGCCAGTGTGCCCAGCAAGGAAGGAGAATCAGGTCCCGTTGGGAGAGCCCATCCATCCAGAAAATCCTCTCCACCTTCTCTTTGCGTGGATGGTGCCTGGGTTTATCCTTGGAGCATCCTCCCGGGCAGGGAAGCCTGGTCCCATCCTGTGTGCAGGGAGATGGGGTGCTGAGGGACAAGGCTGGGCTGGGAATGGGGCACCAGTGACCCCGAGTGCCAGAGAGACTCCTGCTGTGGCATGAGGGGGCTGATAAGGAGATAAGGAGATAAGGAGGTGGCCTGCAAGAGATGGTGTCGTGTCCACTGGTCATCCCTGATTCCAGGCTGTGCATGTGGGGTCACTCCAACACCCCACCTGTGCTCTCCATCACAAGGATCTTGAAATTGAGTTAAGGCCAGTGGGAAGAGGAAGATCCCGGGCCCATGCGGAGCTGCAGCTGGGGGATGTGGGGTGGCCGAGGGGTGCTGAGCTGTGGCACCAAGGCCCCAGGCTGTGTGGAATGAGTTCCTTGTGCCTGGGCTGGAGCTGGGAGCGTGGCAGGGATGGGTGAAGGGCAGGGGCTGGAGGGAGAGCAGAAGAGGCCGAGGAGATTAAACCCCTCTGTGGGATCAGCAGGCAGAGCCGGTGGGGATTGCTGGGAGCAGCTCCTTTGTGCTGGGAGTGATGGCGGGCGGGAATCTCTCGTTGCTGCAGCTGGAATAAGGGTTGTGATCAAAACGGAGGAGCTCCTTCCTGAAGACAGCCCCGAGAACCCCGAGCTGCACGGGATGTCGGGGCAGTCCGAGGGGAGCTTCCAGAGCCCGGACGAGGAGGCTGCCTGTGAGAGCCCCTACGGCTCCGTGTCCCCACCAAGAGACCTCCCAGGAACCAGCCTGGGGGACTCATCCGAGTATGGAGCCGACTTCAACGAGATCCAGAGGGTCATCGTCCACCACGGGAGCTGCACAGGTGAGGGGCTCAGGACACGGGAGGCCCAAGGGGCTGTGATGGGTTAGGAAAAGGTGGGCAAAGGGTTGGATGGACGGGAGGAGTTAAATCCCCCCAGAACCAGCACCAGAAGGAAAATTTCTGGCTGCAGCAGCTTCCAAGAGTGGCTCTGGTCAGGCCTTGGAGGAGGAGGCAGCACGTCCGTGGTGGGCACAGAATGTGGTCTCTGAGGGCTTCTGTTCCGCTCTGGAGCAGAGTGAGCACTGGCCCAGCCTTCTCTGTGTTACCCACGGAGAACAAGGGAAGATGTGCCTCAGGCAGTGTTCTGTGAGAGCCCCAGTGAGCCCTGCTCCCAAAATCCCACTGTGGCAGAGGGCAGGACATTGGTGTGAGATGTGGAGGAGTGGATGGTTGCACACTGGACGCTGCTGGAGGAATGTGAGAGATCCTGCAGGGTGCCAAGTGTAGGAGTTGCTCAGGGCAGCTCCACAGGACAGGGAGGAATGTGGCTGGAGCTCTGTGGTGTGTGAGCTGCCAGGAGGGAAGGGGAAGGGTGAGATGATTTTGTGGACAGATGTGATGATGGCACCAAGTGTTTCATGTGTAGAACTCTGCCAGTGCAGTGGCAGATACAGGCCAAGTTCTGCAGATGTGCTGTGAGGGTGGGGATGGGAGAGCATCCCCAGATGGTTGGGAATGGTGGGTTCCCTCCCCCTGACGGCTTTGTGGTGGTGTAACACAAACCAAGACGCACAGGGTTGGGCTCTCGAGGGCCTCAACTCCGTCTTGTGGGTGCTGTGGTCTGCTCACAGCTTTGTGAGGGAAACCAGCCAAGCCACCAGTGGGGCTGGAGCTGATCCTTGTCCGAGAGCCACTGCCTCTGGCAGGGCACAGGGCCCAGCTGGTGGGGCTGGGCAGGAGCTGCAGCGGTGCTGGCCGGGATGGGGAGTTGAGCCCCCAGGTCCATAGAGGGGGGCAGGGAGAAGGACCTGGGTTTTCCCCTCCCTCAGAGGGAAGAGGGCCATGACTTTGACACATCCACTCCCATCGGTTTCCTTTTCTTGGGACAGTGTTCCCGGGAGGCTATTTAGGCCTGGCTGAAAGCCCAGTGTGGGGTGACACGAGGGATGCCCTGTGGGCCTTTCCTTGGGCCGTGCTGGCTGTGTGTCCTGCTGTCTGTCCCTGGGATGGCTGCTCTCACCAAACAAAATCCCTGGCTCACTTCCTGCCTTGGTGACACAAAGGGGAGCCTGGCCTGCTGCCATCCATCCCACTGCCATTCCATCCCACTGCCATTCCATCCCACTGCTGGGCGCTCTGGGAAGGAGGTGGGTCTCTCCCCTCACGGCAAGGCTGAGGGAAGGGGACAGTCCCAGGCTGGCTGTGCTGTCCCCAGAGCAGAGCCAGCAGCTCGGTGCTGTGTTTCTGTCGAGCGGTGCCGTGCCGGGAGCGTTGTTGCAGCCCAGTGAAACGGCAGCAGATGGAGCTGCTGTGAAATCGCTCGTCCACCCGTGCCCTGGCGAACCCACGGCACTGTTACCCCCCACATCCTGCAGCACCCTGAAGCTGCCAAACCTCTCGGCAGGCACTCGGAGTGCACCCTCCGGAGGAGCCTGAGCAGGGGTGGTTTGTCTGAGCTCCGTGTTCAGGGGGCTCGTGGCCCATCCTGCAGCCACCTCGTGTCCGGGTGGTTGGGCAGAGCAGGCAGGCACAAACAGCTGCAGGAGCCCGTGCAGGTGTTTCTGTAGCACCCAGGGGTGTAAGAAGCCACCCCATCCCACCCAATGACCCTCTGTTTGGTTTTCCCCCACAGAGGATGGGATCGTGATCAAGACAGAGGAGGAGGAGGAGGAGGACGACGACCCCGACACGCTGGAGCCGTGCGCCATGTTCTCGGGCCGGAGCGAGCCGCCGGCGTTCCCCAGCCACGAGGCCGGGCTGGGCTGTGAGGCGCAGTGCAGCTCCAAGGCGCAGCCCCGCGGCCTGGCCACCCGCGTGAGGAAGCCGTCGGCCTGCGAGAGGGACTCCGGGGACATGAAGCCGGCCAGCGGCCAGCAGCGGAACCGGACGCGGGAGAGACCCTACATCTGCCCCGAGTGCGGCAAGAGCTTCATGCTGAAGATCAACTTCATGATCCACCAGCGCAACCACCTCAAGGAAGGGCCCTACGAGTGCCACGAGTGCGACCTCAGCTTCCGCAACAAGCAGCAGTTCCTGCTGCACCAGCGCAGCCACACGCGCCGCGGCGTGGGGGTCCCGCGGCGCCCCGAGCACGGCCTCAAGCCCCCGTCGCGGCCCCCGCCCCCGGGGAAGCCCTACAAGTGCTCCGAGTGCGAGAGCAGCTTCAGCCACAAGTCGAGCCTCAGCAAACACCAGATCACCCATGTCGGGGAGCGGCCCTTCACCTGCGGCGAGTGCCGGAGGAGCTTCCGCCTGCAGATCAGCCTCCTCATGCACCAGAGGATCCACGCCGGCAAGAACGAGATGGCCTTCCTGTGCCCCCAGTGCGGCAAGAACTTCACCCGGCCCTCCCACCTGCTGCGGCACCAGCGGACTCACACCGGCGAGCGGCCCTACCAGTGCAGCCAGTGCGAGAAGACCTTCAGCGAGAAGTCCAAGCTCACCAACCATTACCGCATCCACACGCGGGAGCGCCCGCACGCCTGCGCCGTCTGCGGGAAGGGCTTCATCCGCAAGCACCACCTCCTGGAGCACCAGCGCATCCACACGGGCGAGCGGCCCTACCACTGCACCGAGTGCGGCAAGAACTTCACGCAGAAGCATCACCTCCTGGAGCACCAGCGGGCGCACACCGGCGAGCGGCCCTACCCCTGCACCGAGTGCACCAAGTGCTTCCGCTACAAGCAGTCGCTCAAGTACCACCTGAGGACGCACATGGGAGAGTGAGGGGCTGCCCAGGCTTCCTCTGCCTCCTCTCCCTCCCTCCCTCCCTCCCTCCCTCCCTCCATCCCTCCCTTCCTCCTCGTCCTCCTTCTCCTCCACTCATCTCTCCCACCCTCCCTCCATCCGTCTCCCCCCACCCCGGCTCAGGGCATGGACATCAAGGAAGCTTTGTGTGGTAGCGCCGCTGGTCTGGTGGAGACTCGGCTGACTGGGAATAAATTAATGAATTAAAGCAAGCAACGCGCGGCAAAATTAAAAGATTATATATATATAAAATTAACAGAAGCAGCTGATTTAGGGGGAATCCTCACCAACAAGCAAACAAACCACCAACAAAAGAAACCTGTACACAGGGTGTTTTGCCGGAATAGGACTCGTAACTGCTTTTTAAATCTACTGTTTGGTTTTTTTTAATAAATGTGGAGGAACTTTTTATTTGATAAGCAACCTTAGGATGGGCAAGATTTTATTTTTGGTTTTGTTTTTTTGTTTTTTTGTTAACTGCTCTGTAGGCTGATTCTGGCACAGTCACTTTTTGTCCAGGAGCTCTGCGGAGGCGCTGCCTCGTCTGGGCTGGATGCGACAGGAGGAGCTCTGGCCGGGGGGAGGTGAGTAATTAACAGATGAAGCTGATGAGGAAGTTGTGCGTGTGTCTAGATTGGAAGCGCTGATAGGTGCCTGCCCGGCTCGCGGGGCTGTGATGCACTCCTGAATTATACAATAGAATAAAATTCTAGTTGCAGTAAAAGACCCTTTTTCTGGTAGGACCCCTTTCACAAGGCTCCTCCAAACACCCGTTCCTAGCGCTCAGTCCTCCCACTGAGGGCCTGGCCCTCCCACCACCGAGGGCATCGGGGTGCTGTGGGTCTGGCCATGGGGTGCTGTGGGGTCACTGAGAGTAAGATCTTGTGTTTAGCTGCTCTGCTGTCCTTGAGCTGCTGTCGGTGGCATTGACTGCCTGCTCCTCAATGGCAGGAGCAGCGGGATTCCTGCCCAGGGGAGGAGCAGCTCCAGGCTGCCTGCAAGGAGACACCTCTCTGCTCCTGGGCACCTGCTGCTGGGGTGGGTGGGACATGATCCATCTCCTTGCTGTTGGTTTGAGCTCCTGTTTGTATCAGCTTGGTTCCTGGGGATCCCAGCTTGTCCTGGCTGCAGCTCCTGAGGTTGGGCTGTGGCTGGGTGAGATCCATCTCAAGGGCTGGGCCGGGGCTGGGTGGTGGCATCAGCTCCCCAGAGGAGCCGGGCTCCTTCCCGGTGCTGTCAGATCTCATGTTGGACAGTGGCATCAATAAACAGAGCAATGATGGGAGAAGTTGTTGGGACCTGTTAATGCCTTTGCAGAACCAAAGTCCTTATCCAGGACCTTCCTGGTGTGTGAACCCCTCCTAAGTTGGAATTTACAGCCTTTTCCGTGCTAGAAAGTGCCAGAGGGCAGCACAGCTTCCTGGGATCCACCAGCTGGTCCCAGCTGTGGTAGGAGCATTTTGGGGCTGCCAGGGCAGGCTCCTACCAAGGTTCCTGCCTTCCCACTGCTGGAGTGGTGCCTACAACTGGAAGCAGTTTGGGGCTTCAGCTCAGGGCCTGCAGCCTGACAGGAGTTGACACTTCCATCCCTGAACATTGGCCAGGCTGGACGAGGCTTTGAGCAACCTGGTCTAGCAGAAGGTGTTCCTGCCCTTCCAGAGGGGTGGAACAAGATGAGCTTTGAGGTCACTTCCCACCCAAACCATTCTGGGATTCCATGAAAAGTGCTGAAGTCCTGGGAGGGAGGTGTGGGGGCAGGACAGGAGGGCCTGGCTGCAGCTCTGTCCCTCAGCAGCCTCCCTGCAACTCCCTCACCAGGACTAAATGCAATTATGGGGAAGAGAGAAATGAAAAGCAGAACTGATTCTGGTTCTCAGCAGCTCATGTTCGTCACACTGGCAGCAACACGGACCTGGCAGCATCCTTTTTTCTTCCTAAAAATGGATTAATTCAGCTTTTCATTGGCAAAAAAAACCTGAGGTGCCTGTACTGGCCTGGCTGCCCCTCTGCAGTGCCAGGGGCAGTGCCCGTGCTCTGCTCTGTGTCACTGGACCCCACACAGCAACTCCTGCCCCTCGTGCTGCTCCTTGCCAGCCACACACGGATCTAACAGCCTCGGTCACCGGACACTGCCAGGATTTAACGATATCCTGGTGACCTTCAGCAGCTCAAATGTCACCAATCCGTCCGCAGAGACAGCTCCTGTGCCAGTGGGACAACACGGCCATCATGGCCCTGAGTGCAGGGTGGCAGCAGCACTGAAAACCAGTGGTGGCAATTAACAGCATTGTCCCCTGCTGGGACCCACTGACTCGACCACTCCTGTCCCTGCAGTTTGGGGCAGTGACACTCACCCAGCCTTCCCTGGCCTGGGGTGCTGGAGGACCTGGACACAGATGCCCCCAAAAAGCAGCTCCAGGAGCAGGGGACGAGCAGGAGCCACCGCTGTCCCCGCTTGGGTGTGAGATGGGCAGTGTTCCCCCGGCAGCACCCCAGAGGCTCCAGATGTATGGGGACATCAGGCTGTCACCCCGGGGTGCTGCAGGGACAGTGGGCAGGGGGCTGGAAGCACTGTCATGACCTGTCACAGCCGCTGGACTGGGGTCTGGGACCCACCAGGCAGGGAAGCGGGCAGTGGGGTGGCAGGGCAAGGCCATTACAGGGCAGTAACTGCCTGTAGAGGGATTTGTTTGACTGCTTTATCATGTCAGGGGGTGAATGGTGCCCCCCAAAACACTCCTTGGGCCCCAGCTGGCAGCACATGAGGGTGAAGGAGGAGCAGAACCGACGGCTGAATGCAAGGCCTTGAATCTGGGCACCCAGCACCCTGCGGGGCTGAGCCCACGGCAGCAGCACAGGAGGGACAATGTGGACCCGCAGCGGGCGGAGAAGCAGGAGGCAGCTCTGCTTCCTTAGCACTGCTGCTGCTCTCCGGGTGTTTTGGAGCTGGGGTGAGAGTGAAGGAGACACTGGGAGAGGCGCCGGCAGCCATGGGGTGCGGGGATGGAGGCTGGAGCCCTCCTGCCCGGGAGCAGCCGGGGGTTTGGGGTGATTTCAGGCGAGCAGGCCGGGGCCGGCAGCGCAGGGAGGCAGCACAGGATTACCCTGGGCTCCCGCACGGCGCAGCTGCCGCCCGACACAATCCCTTCAAACTGCATTGACCCAGCCCGGGCGGCCGGGAAGCGGCTCCGGCCAGCGCCAGGCCTCGGGAAGGGATTCCCGCTCGGCAGCTCCGACCCGCCGAGCCAGGGCGAAGCTCCCGGACGCGTTCCAGGTTATTAATGATTAAATTAATTGAAGCATCCCGAGCATCCGCGGGCGCTGGCAGCACCGTGCTGGAGCGTGCCGGCTGCGCCCCGGGGGAAGGCTGAGATGAAGGCTCGCACTCAGCCCAGCCCTCCCCTGCTGCGGCCGCGGCTCCATCCCCGCTCCCGTGGGCTGCCCGCGGCCACGCGTGTGCAGGCACGGGCACACGCAGCGCACACAGCGCGCCCCGTGCCCCTGGGCTCCCCGGAGGCTTCTGCTCCTTCCTCCCCGGCTCGCACACACACGCTGGGACATGGGCACGCATGTGTGTGCTGTGAGATCCAGGCATGGGAATACACACAGGGAGAGACAGGGACACTCCCACGCACACACACACACACACGTGTGTGTGTAATGACACGGATGCACACACACACACACGTGTGCGATGACATGGATGCACACACAGCACACACAAACACACGTGTGTGATGACATGGATGCACACACAGACAGAGACACAGGCACACGTGTGTGATGACTTGGATGCTGACACACAAACACACACGTGTGAATGACATGGATGCACACACAGCACACACAGTGTGTTGTGGTGTCAGGCACACAATGTACACGGACGCACACACCCCTGTATACAGATACCACCACACAGAGACGTGAACCTGCACACCAACAACCACGTACACGCGTGGAGACACACACACACAGGTCCCCATACAATGCACACATATAGGCACATACAAAATGTACAGACACGCACAAATGCGCTCCCATGTGTACAAAACCATTCACACCTGCATGTCGTATACATCCCATACACACAGACACACAGATACAGACACACAGATACAGACACATTGACAGTCACACCCTCAGCCCATTCCCGGCCCCGCAGCCCCGCCCGTTCCCGTCGCGCCCCGCCCCGGTCCGCCCGATCCCGCCCCTTCCCGTCTGTTCCCCGCCGTCGCGGCCATGGCTCGCGAGGTGCTGGCTCTGGGCAAGCAGCTGGTGGCCGAGGCCACCTGCCCGTTGTGCCTGGAGCTGTTCGCGCAGCCCGTGCTCACGGCGTGCGGGCACAGCTTCTGCCGGCAGTGCCTGGATGGCGTGCTGGGGGACCCGCCGCGCCGCGCCGCCTGCCCGCAGTGCCGCGCCGCGCTGGAGCCGGGCTCGCTGCGCCCCGACCGCTCGCTGGGCGCCATGGCGGGGCTGGCCCGGGCCCTGGAGGAGGTGGCGGCGCGGCCGCTGTGCCCCGAGCACGGCGAGCTGCTGGCGCTGTTCTGCGAGCCCTGCGCCGCCCCGCTCTGCGCGCTGTGCCGGGACGGGCCCGGGCACCGCCAGCACCGCGTCCGCCCCGCCGACGAGGCCGCCCGGGAGCTCCGGGTACGGGGCGGCGCCGCGAGAGGGGTTCGGGGCTTGGGGAGGGGCTGGGTGCCTTCGCTGCCCGGGGTGGGGTGGCCGGGGGGCACAGATCAGGGTCCCCTCCGGGCACAGGTTGGGATCCCCTCGGTGCATGGGTCTAGGTCCCCTCCAGGGACAGGCAGGGGTCCCCTCCGGGCACAGGTTGGGATGGTGCATGGGTCTAGGTCCCCTCCAGGGACAGGCAGGGGTCCCCTCCGGGCACAGGTTGGTGTCCCGTCCGGCCGCACATCTGGGGTCCCTTCAAGGACAGTCTGGGGTCTGCTCGGGGCATGAGTTCGGGGCTCCTCCAGGTGTGGATCTGGGTCTCCTCCATGCATGGGTGGGTCTCCTCTGAGCACGGTCTGGGGTTCATTCAGGGCGCCTGTCTGGTTCCTCTCCGCACACGGGTTAGGGTGGCTCCCTGTCCAGTCGCGGATTTGGGGTCTCACCCAGCTGCTGGCTGGGGTCCCTGTGTGGGTACCAGTTTGGGATCCCCATGTGTCTGTGGGCTGGGGTCCCATATCAGACCCTGCCAGGGCTGCTGGTTCTCCCATCGCCTGGCCCCAGCCCACCCAGGAGCCCAGGTCCCTCTCGCTGCTCACCCCTCTGTGTCCCCATATGGTCCCTTGTGCCCTGGATGTCCCCAGCCAGGGCTTCTCCCCCACAATGTGGGCTGGGGTCCTGGCTCACTGCAACGCAGGAGAAGACTCGGAGCATGAGGAGTTTTTTATTACTCCAGCAAATGTATGCAGCATGTCTGAGTCACTGCTACTGTCACTGCTAACCTCTTCCCAGAAATCCCACTTCCAATGCCAAAAGTTGTTTTTTCTAATTAACAAAAAAAACAACAAACCCCAAACCACAAACTCCAGGGTTTCCACAGAAGTTATTCCAGAAATGTTTCTGGCCACAAGAGCTGTGGATGGGGCTCTCCCCAGCCTGACTGGTGAGTTTGGAGAGGTGGGTGCTGTGTCTGAGCTCAAAACCCACTCCCAGGTACTCAGGGGTCACCCCCAGTGACTTCCCAGGCTGGGATTGTCCTCACACAGGCTGTTTGGTGAAGTCATCTCCCTCCTGCAAATGTCACTCCAAAATTACCAAAAATGCCTTTTTTAATCCCTGCCCCAGGAGACGCTCCAGAGCAACCTGCTTTTTCTGCAAAAACAGAAGGAAAAATTGAAGCACAAAGGAGACCAGAAAACTGATGACCTGCTGGTGAGTGTTTCTCTCCATGCCCCACAGAATGTCCCATCTTCCCCTCTCCCTGTATACATTTATCTCCTATTGCATGACAGTGTTCTTTTTCCTCTCTCCCTCTCTGTCCCATCCCATATGGCCTCCTTGGGTCTGTCAACATCCAGACTTGCCACCCATCTCTCCATTCTTCCTGCTTTTCCTGTACTGAATCTCTGGTCCCCTTGTGTGTGATCCTTGTCCCCTCTCTGCAGCAGCCGTGTCCCTGCGGAGGCAGCCCGAGGCTGGGTGGGCTCAGGGCCTCCGTGCGGTGCCTTGCAGATGACAGTGGTCTCAGAGGCACAGCGTGTGCCCAACATCTTTAAGCAGCTGCAGCAGTTCCTGAAGGAGCAGGAGAAGATCCTGCTGGCCCAGCTGGAGCAGGTGTCCCAGGAGCTTCTCGTGAAGGGCCATGAATACAGCTCGAGGGTTTCGGAGAGGGAGACGCTGCTGGACACGGTGATGGCGCAGATCGAGGAGAAACGGGACCAGCCGGTGATCGAGTTCCTCATGGTGAGGCTGCATCACCCTCTGGGTGCTGTGACTGCTGGAGGGGCTGGGAGCACCCGCCTGGCACCCTCCGCATCCCGGGGCAGCCCAGGGGCCAGGCTGTGGCACTGCCGTGTGCCTGCTGAGGGAAGGGAGGGCTGGGATGAGGTGTGGGGTGACCCCCAGCCCCCTTAACCTGCTTCACCACAGCTGGGCAGCCACCGTAGCTCCCTGCCCCAGGCACTGCTGTCCTTCTCGGCAGTGCCAGAGCTCACCCGTGTTTTCTCTCTTCCAGGATGTCGGCAAAATCCTGAGCAGGTATGAAACAGGCTTGGTGTCGCTCTCCTCCTGCACAGCTCCTTTGGGCAGAGGTTTGGCATTGCTGCAGGAGCCCGGAGGGAGGTGGTTTACCCTGCTGAGTATTTGGGATTTCATGTGATGTTACTGGGAACCAGAGGCCATTGCACCCCTCAAAGATGGTGTTCCTGTGCTGATAGCTGGGACGCAGCTCCCCTGGGTTCCATGGCTGCAGGGATTGCCCTGTTTCCCTCCTGGCCCTGGCTGATGGCTGGGCTCAGAGCTCCTCTCCCTGTTGTTTCCCTCAGCTGCGAGGCAGCCAAGGCCCCAATCCCAGAGCCGGTTTCCCCGGAGCTGCAGAGGAGCGTTGAGAGGCTCTCTGAGATGAGGCAGCTGATCCTGGACACAGTGGCCAAATTCAAAGGTAAAGCTCTGCTGGTTCCACACTGTGCTTCCCCTGGGCTTGGGGAATCCTCACTGCCTGCTGCCTCTGCCTGGGGAGAGCAAAACTCTGCCTTTGGGAGCAAAACGCCTGCTCCATCTGGGAACCATCCCTGCGATGGGCTTTGCTGGAGCCTGGGGCTCCACGTCTGGCTTGCAGGAAAGGTGTTGCAAGAGAGACACTCATGCATCTTCCTTTCCTTCTTCCAGTGAACCTGCAGAGCCAGATAGACAGTGAAAGGGGTAAGTTTCTGGAGCTGATGGGCGCAAGTGAGGGGGAAAGCCTTTCCAGAATGAGTTTCCTCATGTCCTTGGTGCAGAGACAGGCTCACATCACATCTAAACCCGGCATCTGTCTAGCAGTGAGCCCTGTTGTTTTGACTAGGCCTGCTGTAAAAATGCAGGTCTGTCCCCGTGCCAGGCAGCACCAGGGACGCTGTCCTGAGACACCAGCCGAGGGCCAGGACTGCACGAGGCCATGCCAGGCTGTGCCCAGTTAAGCAGAGCTGCTGTACATGTTTTTAGCTGGCATTTAGGCATGATCAGAAGTGCTTTTGCAGGTGCTTGGGGCCCACATGATGCAGCATCGCCGGGCTGAGGTCTGGCTGGCACCATTTGTGCTGGGGCTGCTCTCTGCACTCTCAGTTTTTGGGATGTTTTTGAGCACAGGACAGTCGTGCCTCAGTTTCCCCCCTGCAGTCCCCAGAGCAGTGGGTTTGGCAGAGGGTCTGGGGTGGTGACACTGCACAGTGACACCTGTGCGGCCCTGTGGGATGGCCACAGGATGGCAGCAGAACATCCCACATGGACGGGCAAATCCGGCTCTTGGAGCGAGGCTGCCCGGTTGCTCGGCAGAGCAGGGTTCCGAGCTGGTTTTCCCTTGGGTGAGCATTTGTCACAGGAGCAGGGACTGACACCTTGCAGCAGTGCCTCCTCACACCCTGAGGATACTGCTCCCCACAGCCAGCGATATCCAGCAGATCTGGAAGCAGATTTAGCAAAGCCCCTCGTGTCTGTCCCCTGCATGTGGCAACACTGGCTGGCTCAGTCCTGCTTCAGGGAGCATCTTTTCACCCTTGGGTCCCAGCGTGGGGGACTGTCAGGGTCCTGTGTCCCGTGTCACCCGAGGAGTGCCCACTGTGCTCCCAGGACACGTCCCAGCCCCGTGGTGCAGGGGGAGAGGTGCTGGTTCTCTTCTCAGTGGGCACAGCCTGACGTTTCTGTCATCCATCAGAGAAGGTGACGCTGGACCCGGAGACGGCGAGTCCTCACCTGACCCTCTCGGAGGACTACAAAACCATCCGGCTTGGAGGTGGGAAACAAAACCTCTCTGACACCTCCAAGAGATTCACGGGCAGCCCCAGTGTCCTGGGCTCCAGGGGGTTCACGTCTGGGAGGCATTACTGGGAGGTGGAGGTCGGAAAGGGGAACAGCTGGGCCGTGGGGGTGGCCCTGGAGTCCGTGCAGAGGAAGGAGTCGCTCAGCCTGGCCATGCGGAAGATCTGGGCCCTGCGGCTGGACTGGGACGACCAGTACAGAACACTCCGCATGCCCCCTGTCCTGCTGGAACTGAGGGAGGAGCTCCAGAGAATCAGGGTCCACCTGGACTATGAAGCAGGCCGAGTGACCTTCTACAACGCAGAGAGCATGACGCAGATTTTGCAGTTTGAGGCCACCTTCACGGAGAAAGTCTTCCCGTATTTTTGGCTCTGGTCACGAGAAACCCACATCCAGCTGTGTGACTGATAGGGTTGGATGGCTCCCGGGCCCCTGCCTGTGCCCTTGGCTAGCTGAGCAGGCAGGAGGTGTGGGAGAGACACGGCATCACGCTGCAAGCTCACTGCAGCTCTGCCTGGGCTGGATCCCCCGTGCACTTTGCTGCATTTCCTCCCACTAAGTCTTTTGGAGCATTAAAGAAGTGCTGTCCTGCCTGGGGGGTGTCTGCGTGCTGGTATCTTGGCCAGATCACAAGGTGACAAGTGTCCTACCTCTCCATGTGGGCACTGAGGCCATTGAATAATCGGGAGAGGAGGGAAGAGGCTCTGCTTGTCCATGCCAGCCTTTGGCAGCTCTGCATGGCTTGTTGCATCTGTGCTGTGCTGGAGGGTGCAGCCACCCTGCACACAGGAACTCAGGGTGGAGCCACGAGCTGATAATAGTGGTGGTAACTGCTCAAAAAGCTTGTAAAACGGAAAATGTTCAGGGGGAGTGGGAGTGAGGGTGCACCTGGAAGAGCAGCAGGAGCTGGGGGTGTGATGGGGCTCTCTGAGATCGGGGGTGGCCAGGGAAGGAGCAAACACCACACTGCCTAATGCAGGAACTGGGAGCATTGTGTGGCTGGTGGGTGGCTGGGCCCGGGCAGAGGGACACGTTTGGTCCTGGAGATCCCCTGGATCCAAAGCGATCAGCTGGAACCACTGGGGAGACACGGCAGACGATCTGCCAGGGACTGCAGAGCACAGATGTGCAAACCCTGAGCTGAGGAGAAGCTGCGTGCCCTGAAGAGTTTATGTGGAGTACAACTAGGGGACAGTCAAGTCTTCTCCTGCTCATCACTCCATGAACCCCATCCTGGTGTCGCAGGGAGGTGCATTGCCTTATCTTCCCATCTGCTCACCAAATGCCTCATTAAGTGGCTTTTGTTCTCATAGAGAGCTCATTTGATAAGAAATTATACGAGAAGGGCTTGTTGAGGAGAAACGATATGGGAAAGGCTCTTTGGCTCAGCGAGGCCGTGTTATCTGCTGGCTTTGTGCCTTTCTTCCCTCATCTTCCCCATTTTCCCCTCACGCCCAGGCTGAAGGGAGACCGCCGGAAACATGGCGGCAAAGCGGCGCCGCAGTGAGGCGGGAACTACAACCCCCAGCGTGCACCGCAGGCAGCGCTAACGCGGTGCCGCTCCGAGGAGTGCTGGGAAATGTAGTCCCCGGCGCTGGCGCGCATCCCCCCGCACCCCGCTCCCCCCGCTTTCCTATTGGTCCAGAGCGACGCCAAGCAACCGCCGTGGGCGGGGCCTGGGCGCCGCGCCGCCGTTCCTACTGGCCGGGGCGCGCGCGGTGGGAGGGGAGGTTTGAAAAAAAACAACCCGCCCCCCGCGGGACGCCGCGCGCTGATTGGCTGAGCCGCGGTTTGGCGCCAGCTTCGGAGCGGGCGACGGGTACCGGCTGGGGTCAAATCGCTGCGGCGGCCGCGCTGACGGCAGCGACGGGACGGCTGAGCTTCCCATTCCCGTTCGCGCTCCCATGGATCCCACACCGAGCGCTTCCCACCGCCGCCGCCTCCTGCTTCTCTCGCCGGCGTCCCCCGCCTCGCCCGCCGTGGTTAAGGCGCTCTTTCAGGATGAGCTCTCGCCTGTCTCCGATCTCCGCCTCACCATGGAGCAGCTGGGGCGCGGGTGAGTGAGGGCTCGCAGGGCCCGGGCACCCCCCTTTTTCTTGCCTCTGTCGTGACCCACCCCCCGCAAAACAGCGAAGTTTGGAGGGTTTATCCCCCGCTGTTTCCTCCCGTACGAAGGGTTCCTCCTCTTCCTCCTCTCCCTCGCCCCCTACGAGCTCCCCTGGGCACTTTGTCCCCTCTCCAGGGCACTTTGTCCCCCCTCTCAGAGCCGGAGCGAGGCCTAGGGAGGCTCCCCCATTTGTAAAAAAACCCCAAGGCCTCCAGGAGTCGTTTTCCTTCCGTTCCCTCCACCCCCATAATTTCCTCCCGCTCAGTGAAGCCTTATGGCGTTCCCACCCCCACTAAAAAAAAACCAAACCCCAAACCCCTGGGTTGTCTTTATCCCCCCCCCCCCAAGCCCCTAAGCCCCTGGGATGAGTTTTAGCCCCTCTTTCCCAGACCCCAGACCTTCCGGAGTGTCTTTACCCCGCTCCTCGCCACTGCAAGGTCTCAGGAGCTCATTTCCTTCCCTGTCCCCCCCGCTCCTTCCAGAAACAAGGCCTCGGGGTGCTCATCCACCCTCACCCTCCAAAAAACACTGAGGCCTCGTGGATCCCTCCCTTTCCTTTTCCCCCACCCCCCCAATGGAGGCCTTGGGGGTCTCTTCATCCCCTTCTCCTGCCAGCAATGAGGCACTGAGGGCTCGCCCTTCTTCCTCTCCTTCCAGGCGCCCTCCCCGCACCTAAACCCGAGGCCTGCAGCGCCTCCTCTCCCAACCCTTCCCCCCAAAATCGAGGCCTCCCGCAGCGGTTCCTCCCCACCCCCGCCCACGAGGCCTCGAGGAGTTTTATCCCTCACACCTTGCAAGCTTCCATGACTCCCTTAGGGTCCCCCACCCCTTTCCTGATGCCTCCCCCCTGCAGGGCTCTCTCCTCCTGCCCCCATCCCACATGGATCTCCCTCTAGGACAGCTTCCTCCTCCCCTGGTTCTGCTCTGGGCATCCACCTCCCTCCCGAGCCCTTCCCTGGGCTTCCCTCTCTCCCACAAATACCTTTGTGTCCCTTCCATGTCCCTCCTGCCTTCCTTGTTCCATCCCAGCCCTGTTTTCCTGCACCCTCGTCCTCTCTTTTCTGTCCCCCATGTGCTGCAGTCTCTAGGCTCTGCAGCTGCTCTCCCTTTCCCATAACCTCAGCCCCAGCTGCTCCATTTTCCTGGTCTCTTAACTCCTCTAATCCCATTATTCCCACAGTTTCTCCCTTGTGTGGCTCCTGTTTTGTCCTGGCCCACTCAGGTCTCAATGACTCTCCTGGGTTTTGTTTGTTGATTTTCTGTCATTCTCATTTCTGCAATCACCTGCTTTATGATCTTTCCCTCCTTCGGATTCCTGGGATTCCTGCAAACCATTGGCAGTCCCCCCGCCATGTAAATTATTCAGCCCTTTGATTTCGTAGCCCTGGCTACATTTTTTTTTTAATTACCACGTGCTGGAGCCTCACTCAAGTAGCTTTTCCCTTATGTATGTGAGGCTCCATGTGATTTTCTTCTCTCTCAGTGCTGAGGTTTAGCAGATAAAACGGAGTTTGGGAGGCATCTCTTTATCAAAATGGGTTTGAGTTAGAAATTTGGCAATTTTTTCTGTGCAAAACCTGAATCAAAGGAGTGGCTGCCCAAGAGAGGGTTGCAGTTCCAAGAAGGATAGCTGGGCTCTGATAGAAATCCAGGTGATGATCACCTGTGCTGTACCTACCTCCAGTGTTGCATTTCTTGCTTTTTAAAGCAAATCCCAAATTTCCTTTTCCAGGCAGCATGAAAACCCGGAGCAAGATGTGGGAACCAAAAATGGTTTACACAGATCGGCGTCTTCGGAGTCCACAGACTCAGGTAGGGCTTCCTCAATTAATAAATAATGATTAAGAGTTGGAAAGCAACACACTTTTGTGTGGCTTCCACTGCAAGCAGCTCCCAGGGTTTGGAGAGAGAGCTATCCCTGCCTGAGGTCCCTGCAGCCCCCTCTCATTCCCGTGCTCTTGGAAGGAGGGAGGCAGCTGGAAAATCCCTCAGGAAGCCTCTGCAGATCATGGTTTGGGGCTGTGGGTGGGTTTATTTTTGGTTTAATTGTCCTGGAGACTGTGAGCAGTAGGGAGGGAAAACTGGTTCTGCCCCTCAGGGGACTCCAGCAGAGCCTTTTCCCCTTTTTCCTTGTTGTGCTTTGTGCTCTGGGCTCTTTGTGGGAGCAGTTCTGGGGTGTCCTGGCCTGGGCACTGCTGGGGATAACCCGAGGATCCCTGGGGAGCTGGGCTGCCACCATTCCCTGCTCTGGGGTGCTTTGTGGGTGTTGGTGTGGAAAACAGGGAGGTGCTGTTTTATCCCTCACGGTTGGGATCTCCTGGAGCTCCTGCCCTTTGGAGAGTGAGGAGGGCGAGTCCTCACTGTGTTTTCTCTCTGTAAACCCAGATTGTGCCAGTGAGGGGCTTTGTCCTGTGTTTTCCTGTCACCCAGAGCTGGTTGATGATCTGAAACCCCCTCAGTTCTGGTACTTCCCAGAAGGATTTTCTGTTTTTCACATGAGATGTTTTATCAGTGAAAATGAAATAAGCTCTCAGCCCTTAACTTGAAGATTGCCCCTGGTGCTTCATTGCTCCAGCTCAGGGAAACCACTGTTTCCACCTGAGTTTATGCCCCATTTTGAGGGTACTTTCAACCTAAAAAAGAATTTATGAAGTGCTAAAACACGAGTACAGCTCACAAACCACAGAGCAGGACAGAGCAACCAGCCTCGTTAAATCCTTGCTTTCTGTGGCTCCTCAGGAATCTGTGTTGGAGTGACTTTGGATGTGTCTGTGCTGAAATGCTGTGGGGCTGTAAAGCTTTGCTTGGTTTGTGCTTCTGAAGTGCTTCCTGTTCATTCCAATGCATCCAGAAGGGCCTTTTGACTGCCTATTTTTTGGAATGAGCCCAAAATTTCTTCGTAGGAAGAGGTGTAACTAAAACCATGGCTTAAAAAAAAACCCTAAAGGATTGAATAGTTTATTAAGGTGTGTGTGTGTGAGAGGATAAACAGAGCATTCCATGCTGAGTGCCAGCCCTCTGTTCCATGTGAGAGCCCAGGCAGGGCTTGGGGGGCTTTTCTTAATGATCCCTGTTTTTCCCCAAGCACTGGCACTTGGTGCTCCATGGCCAAACCCCACAGTGGGGAGTGTCTGTAACTTATTCATTCTGCACCGAGGTGAGGCTGCAGATGGGACTTTGCACAGGAATTTCTGCTGAGATCTCTTGCAGTGTCTCATAATCCCTGGCTCCTGGATAGGAATCAGTGGGAAATCTGTGTCTCCTCTGCAGGTTTGGCTTTGGATTCTCCCGGCCCTGCGACCTCACACGACACCATGGAGGACACGTGAGTAACCCTGTGTTCAGCCTGGCTTGTGGCATCATTAACAAACCTGGGCTAATGAGGCTTGCTGGGGGTTTTCCTCTGCTGGCACACGTGCAGTGGGGCTTCCCTGCTGCACCTCTCCATGTGCTCCACAGCTGGAATGCTGGGATTGGTCCTGCCCTGTGCCCAGGGCACTGAAGTGCTGGCTCTGAGCGAGGGTGTTGTGCCAACCTCCTGGCACTGGCACCTTCCTGCAGTCTGGGGCTGCACCGAGCTGTATCTAAATTGCATTTTTAAACACTTAATTTATGCTTGTCTGTGCCTTAAGAACCACAGAATTGTTTAATTTGGGAAAGACCTCTAAGATCTTCAAGTCCAACCTTTGATATTTTGCTTTTAGGTTTGAGAAAGCAATCAAATCCAGCAGGCTGAAGTGAGTATAATTCTCTTTTAAATCTTCCTCTGTGTCTCTTTTAGATTATGGAATTGGGGGGGGATTTCTGTTCATGTCACTGCCTTTTAAAGCAAAATGTTGAAATAAATTTTGTTTTGTTCTCATTGTAGCCTTCGAATACCTTTCAGAAGAATCCATTCCCTGCCAGTAAGTGAGAGTTTTATGCACATTATTATACACTATATATATATATAGGTGTTTTATACATGTTAAAGGATTTAGCATGGGTTTAGTTGAATACATTTAGTTGAATACTTGTTAATTTCCTGGCTTCAACATCAGCTGCTGGGGTACTTAATGTCAAAATTGCAGCTTGTAAATTCCAAATCTCACTTAATTTAGTGTGAAATTTCCGTGATGTGGCTCCATCCCTGGTGCCCTGAAGCATTTTGCTCCCTGTACCAAGATGTCAGCAGAGGATTCCTGCACGGGGTGTGCACAAATTTGCAGTCAGAGGCTTTCCAGTCTTTATTAACCCCTTTAGTGCTTAACATGTGCTTGTGCAAGGACTGGTGCCCAGTCCTGAGCTGTCCCTTCTGCGTTGTAGCAAAGCCTGCTGGGCTCCAGCCCTGCTCTGAAGAGAAACCACTCTGACTCTCTGGACACGGATGCTTTCCAGCCTTTGGAACAGGATGAAAATAAGGAAAATGTAAGTGTTGTTTGCTGTTGCCTGCAGTGGTCCCGTGGGAGGGGAGGGGCAGCTGGATTGGCACATCCCTGCACTGGGAATGTGGTGGGAAAGGCTTCAGTCTCTCCCTGCCAGGCTGCACTTCAGGCACAACCACCTTTTGCTCAGCTTTTCTGAATGGAACTCGCAGCTCTGATGAGAGTGGCTGCAAACTGTTGGGAGGTTGATAAAAATTGGGAAGACTTTGCCCAGTTCTGCCTTCGTGCCACTGGCCTTGGTTCCTTTCTGGCTGTGGCAAAGGACAGTGTGTTCCCACTGCTCACTCTGGGCAGCTGCAGGAGCTGCCTCCAGAAGGTGTGAGGGGAGATCACCCCCTCTCTTCCCACTGCTGCCATGGGGAGCCCTGGTTCCTCATGGCTTCGGTGTTCTGGGCCTGCCCTGGCTGCTGGGAATCCCATGGGGAATGAGGTGTCAGCACACAGCCTTAGCTGCCTCCAAAAATGATTTATTCTGCAGAGAAGTTGACTGACAGAAATAGAAAAGCCCTGAAGCCTGTAGGTGATGCCAAGAGCATAAATGCTGGATTATGTTAAATGAAACACTCCTGCAACATCTTTTAATTTGAAAACATTCACCTTCAGACTCTTCCTGTTGGCAGCAGGGAGCTTAAATCCAAAATGTCAGGCAGCTTAAAAAAACATGAAGAAGATAAAAGGATCTGAGCAACTTAACAGAGTTTGTAATTTTGGTAAAATGATCATTTTGCTGCTTTTTATTTCAGGAATCATTTGAGTTTAAGAAGCCAACCAAACCAGCTTCTCGTTGTTTCCGTGATGGAAGGGGTGTTCCTGGAGCAAGGCAGAATTCATCTCCAGCTCAGGTACTTGGTTCTTTTCAACTAATTCTCACCTGATTCTCTGGGATCAAAATAACTTTGTCAGGGTTCTAGGGTGGTGATGTTGCTCCGGTGCCAAACAGAAAAACTTATTTATCTGCAGATAAGAAAATTGTTCTCACCTTTGGCTCATGAGGTGGCATTGAGCCCATGAGAAATGTGAAACATTGTTTTGGGAATAACCACGGTGTTCCCTGTAGTGCAGAGAGCCGTGGCAGCCCCTCCGTGGCTACAGCATCCTGCAGGGAACAGAGGGGTTGTTGTTCAAGCTCCCTCTCTTCTCTCAGCTGCCCGTGGGTGAAACGGCCTCGGGGGAGCAGGAGAACTTGAGGGCAGCCTTCCTGCAGCAGCACTCCCTGCCCTCCTCGGAGAGTGAGGATGATGATGGGTTCCTGGAGCTGCTGGATGACCAGGACTTGAAGGTATGTGCAGAGGGAGTAGGGTGGAGATGCCCAAATCAGCTCTGCCCGATGTGTCTGGTGTGCTCTGGCTGCAGTCACGGTGCTCAAACTGCAGCAAGCTGAGGTTTTGGGAATCACAGAATTCCAGACTGCTCTGGCTTGGAAGGGACCTTAAAGCTTGTCCAGTTCCAGCCCCCTGCCATGGGCAAGGACACCTCCCACAAGGAGATTAGTTCTCATCTTCTTTTTCCACTCACTGGGGTGTCTTTATCTTATAAGTGCTCTTCCCTGGTGCAGCCGGTGGGATTTGTTTGGGGTATGAACAAGTGAATTATTTTTAGTTTGAGAACTGAGAGGATTATTTGAACAGTTGGCATTTTTCTTTAGAAACTTGCTGAAAAGGTCAGAGGTGATGATTGCTTTGAGCCACTTAAATACATGACTGTTTCCAAGAGAACTTGATATGTTTAAAGCCATGGAGGCTCATCTTTGTTAATCAATCAATGAATTGATAAACTCACCTTCTCCAACGTGGCTCGGCTCAGTTCTGTTATTTCCTTAAGAACTGGACTGATGATGGAGTTAAATCCCTGAAACTGCTCTGACAGCTGAATCCAGCTGGAATGTTTGCCTGAGCCACGCAGGAGCTGTACTTGGCAGTGTCTCCTGTGGTGAGATGGATGAGAATTGAGCTCCCTTCTCTTGCCAGAACGACGAGGAGATGCCCTCGGACGTGTCCAGTCTCTGGACAGCGCCGCTGGTCATGAGGAGAGCAGACAGTCGGGTGAGTGTCCCCACACAGGGACAGGGGCTGCCCTGGCAGCTGGGACAAGGGATCCCACTGTCCCCTGCATCCCTAAGAGCAGCAAAACAAGCCCTGGCATAACCCCCTGCCGAATTCCCTTATCTCTGGAGCAGCTCACCTGGGAGACCTGGTCAGTGTGGAACAATTGGTGTTTATAGGCATAAAATTTCTTCTTGCACTTCATAAATGTGAGAAGATCTTGACTTCCCTTATCAGAATCTTGTCATATCTGGAATTCACTCTGCACAGACTCACCTGGAATGCTGTAACCTGATCCTCTGATAACAGACTGGGAAAGGAGTTTAGACTGCAGCAGAAAGCTCCTTAATCTGCTGATAAATTGGCTGCTAATTGCTGTAGAGCACTTTGCTGGCTCTTTATCTTGCTTATGGTGCTCCAAGCTCCCCCAGTAACAAGTGTTACTGGAAAGGTAAAGCCTGGATAATTCAGATTAACAGCCCCCTGTCGCTGTGCAGTGGTGGTGCCTTAAATGAGGCCGAGTTTGGAATACTCTGAAAGCCTGAGTCGTGTTTATTTTCTTTCGTAAGTCTTTGCTGGACAACTCAACTCCTCTCCTCCCTCGTAGGCCAAGCGGTGCCGCTTGTTTGGCTCTTCATCCATGTCAAGCATTGCAGGGAGAACCACCCAGAAAAGGATGGAGAGATCCCAGGAGGAGAATTCTCCAGGGAAAAGCAAGAAGAGGAAAAGCCTGCCCGGAACTTCCGAGGACTCCACGGTTGGTGGCTCAGCATCCAGTTTGTGACAGGGAATTGATGAGGGGAGGTGCAGTGTTGGGGTCTGGTTTGTGAAGGTTGGGGGGAGCTTTCCCAGGTGGATTTTTGGGGCAGGGCAGCAATTGCACAATCCTGAACCTGCTGGAAGCTGAGGAGCTGTTTCACTCTGAGCTGCTAGCTGTGGGAAACAGGGAATGGGATGTGTCTGCCCTCGGTGCTCATGGATCTCTGACCTGTGTCCTGCAGAGTCTGAAGCTGGTGAGGACCCAGCCCTCCACAGCAGAGATCGAGAGCATTTTGGACAGTGACCAGAGAGACCTTATCGGGGACTTCTCCAAGGTAATTCCAGAGATTCCATGGCCAAGTGTTGAATGAAGTGTTTTAAGGGCCTCTCTTGGTGGGGATGTCTCAAACCAGCCCAGAAAAACACTTTCCTTTACAGAGATTTTTCTGTTCCCTCCTAAACCTGCCTTGCTTCTTTGGACTTGGTCTTGGAGGTCTTTTCCAACATTACGAATTCTCTGATCTTCAAACAGCCAGGGGAGGCTGCTGGTGGGAAGGGGATGTCCCAGGCTGGACACAAAGGGATCTATTTGTGGCTAAAACCCTATAAAATCCCCCTAAAGTAGGAGCCAAAAATTAAATTCTATGCCTGATTTTAAAATTTTTAGGAGTTTTAACTCCTGCAGAGGTTCTGGTCAGCAGAATATCTATTAGAGAGTGAACTGCTGGATGCTGTGCTGTCACCCACCTGACTCTCAGCTGGAATTTTCTCAATCCTGTCTTTTCCAGAGTTACTTATTTGACACTGTCGATGGGAAACATCAAGATTTGAAATACATTGACTCAGAAATGGTGAGTGCTCCAAAGAGAGCCAGAAAAATTCTTAACTGGGGGTTGGGGAACAACATAAAAATGGCTTGAAACAACTGAACTCTGGTTTTTGTGGTTTTTTTTTTTCTCAGATGATGTCTGTGCTGACTGGGAAGTTTGAGAGCTTCATCAAGCAATGTGTGATAATTGACTGTAGATACCCCTATGAGTACGAGGGGGGACACATCAAGGTATGTTGGCACCCAGTGGGGCTGATTTCTATCTAAGGCCCTGTGGATGTGTTATTCCTTGCCGGGCCTAAAGGGGCTCCAGGAGAGCTGGAGAGGGACTGGGGACAAGGGATGGAGGGACAGGACACAGGGAATGGCTTCCCACTGCCAGAGGGCAGGGATGGATGGGATATTGGGAAGGAATTGTTCCCTGTGAGAGTGGGGAGGGGCTGCTCTGGAATTCCCAGAGCAGCTGTGGCTGCCCCTGGATCCCTGGCAGTGCCCAAGGCCAGGCTGGACATTGGGGCTTGGAGCAGCCTGGGACAGTGGAAGGTGTCCCTGCCATGGCAGGGGTGGGAATGGATGATCCTTAAGGTCCCTTCCAGCCCAAACCATTCCAGGATTCTATGACTGATCCTGAGCTTTGCTGTTTGAGCAAAGGCCCTCCCAAATACAGGGGATGGAGGGAGGGAGATCCAGGCAGCCACAACCTCCAGGTGCTGAACTGCAGCAGGTCCAGGTCACCCAGAGCCTGTTCCAGACTGTCCGTGGTGTCCTGCTGGGTTTGGAGCTGTGCTGGGAGACGGTTCCAGAGCTCCTCCAGCAAACCCAGATGAGGAACCAGCTCCCAGGGAAGTGGGGTGAGTTTGTGGCTGTTTCCTTCCACTCACTGCTCGGACTCTGCCCTTCCAGGGTGCCATAAACCTCCACATGGAAGAGGAGGTGGAAAATTTCCTGCTGAAGAAGCCGATCCAGCCGTCGGAGAACAAGCGGGTGATCGTGGTGTTCCACTGCGAGTTCTCCTCGGAGCGGGGCCCTCGCATGTGAGTTCCTCCCCCTGGATCAGGAATTCCCCCAGCACTGGGAGCTGAGGCTGGCTCCAGTTGCTGTGGTTGTTGTCATCTCTGGCAGGGTTTGGCACTGTGCTGGGCCTGGGCTGGAGCACTGGGATGTTCAGAGGGAAAAGGAAAAGCTCCTCAGCCTCTCCCTGACAGGCAGCTGCAGCTCCTCCATAGAGGGATGGGGGGTTTGGGGGGCAGGTTTGGGAGTTATTGTTTGAATGTGGGATTTAAGACAGGATTTTCCCTGCTCCAGGTGCCGATTTGTGAGGGAGCAGGACAGGCTGAGCAATGAGTACCCCAACCTGCACTACCCAGAGCTCTACGTGCTCAAAGGGGGCTACAAGGATTTCTTCTCGAGGTGCCAGGTGAGTAACGTGGACTCCCCATCCCTGGATGAGTCCAAGGCCAGGTGGGACAGGGCTTGGAGCAACCTGGGATAGTGGAAGATGTCCCTGCCCATGGCAGGGGGTGGAACAAGATCTTCCAGGTCCCTTTCCAACCCAAACCTTTCTATGGTCTCTTTCACACTCAAAAGGAGTGTGAAACAATAGATAAATAATATTTATTCCTATTCAAACTTCTCTTTGGGGCAGAGTGGTTTGGGGGGCTTTTCCTGCTCTCTCTCAGTGGGCTGTTCCCAGAGCAGCTCAGCCTGTTCTGTCTCAGAGCTGTTTCCCTGCCATAGCTGATGGGCTTTTCCACTTGTCTCAAGAGTAAAACAGAAGTGGTTTCTGTCCCTTTAGATCAAACTGTCACTCACAGAAGGGATTTCAGGCTGCTCAGAGCAGGGGAGAAGACAAGGCTTGACAGTAATTGCTGGATAATAATTGGAAACCTGAGCTCTTGTACAGTCCTAACCCAGCAAAATTGAAAACCTGAGCTTGGAGTTGGCAGTCTCTAATTGAGACAAGGAAACTAAAACCCACCCCCAGCTCTCCCCAGCACTTCAGGGGTGGGATTTCTCCTGTCACTTGGCTCCTGCAGCATTTCCATGGTCCCAGCACTCCTGGGATCTGTCCTGCTGCTCTGACACAAACAGGCCTCAGGCCCCCACCCTTCCAATTATCCCTTAGCTTGCCTTGCATTTCAGGGAGGTGGGAGATACTTGGCCTGTCCGTGTCCAGCTGGGTGGGGCTGTCAGCTCCTTCCCTGCGGGATGTTGGCTCTCCCTGCACTCAGAGCTGATGGCAGCTGGTGCTGCCCGGGGTTCTGGTTCTCCCTGCAATCTGCTGGCTCCCCTGGGCTGAGGAACACCCGGGCTTTGGGTTGTCCCCATGGGTTTTGGGCTGTCCTGAGGAGCGGGGACCGAGGCCTCAAGGTGGCAGCACGGGACAGCCAACGGCGGCTCCCTGCGAGCCGGGGCCTGTCCCGAGGCACAAGCATCAGGAATGCTCTGGGCTGGAGGAGACCTGTGGTGATCATTGTTCCCAATGTGGATGGAATCCACGACCTTGGCGTGATCAGCACCCTGCTCCCACCAGCTGAGCTGGAACATCCTTCCAGTCTGTGCCCTTCCAAGGTGAACTCTAAACCAGCCCAGCCTGTGTGCTGCCTGCCAGGAAATTTGGGATGAGAGCCCTGTACACAAAGCCCTTGTTTTGCTGGCTGTAACCTGAACGTCCCCGGGCTTTGTGTGTCTGCCTCGGAGCTCCCACGTGGAGCAGGGTCTGTCCCTGTTTGTTCCAGGGGCTGCTGGTGGTGGTGTCACCACCGAGGTGACCCCAGCTCCTCTTTCCCCAGAGCTTCTGCGAGCCCCAGAGCTACCGCCCGATGCACCACAAGGACTTCAAGGAGGACCTGAAGAGGTTCCGCACCAAGAGCCGGACCTGGGCCGGGGAGAAGAGCAAGAGGGAGATGTACAGTCGGCTCAAGAAGCTCTGAGGGCTGCAGGGACCCACAAGGACTGCCCAGCCCGGGGGCTGCGGTGAGAGAGCCACGTGTTCCTGTGCTCCCACTCCCCTGGGCCGTTTTCCCCCCTGGGATCACCTGGACCTTGGCCCCGCGAGCCGGACGCCGGCTGGGAGCCGCCTTGGGATTCTTTTGGTTATGTTCCTTCCTGAAAATGTTGTGGCTTCTTGTGTTGTGTGACACCCCCAAAGCGCCCAGGGAGGGTGGGGACAGCCTCGTGGGGCTGGGCTCGGTGGTGTCAGCACTTCCAGGGAATGTTAGTGCCTGTTGATTTTTTTTAAATGCCTAATTTTATTTAAATACAGTCAAGTGAAGCCAATACCGCTGGGGTTGGATCATCTGGATTGTACTTAAACCTTGTTTCTGCTCCAGGGTGACTTGTTGGGGGGTGTGGGGGGTCATTGTTTTTCTCAGCTGCAGTTTTGGTTCTGTGTAGCATTGTGGGGAAGGAAAATGGGAAATATCCCATGATGGCTCGAGATTCCCACCTGGCTGAGCACTGTGGGAAGCCTTGGGAGCCCATCTAAAGGGAAACTGCTTATTGTTCATAAACATCATGTTCACCTCGTTTACTATTTCATAGTCTCTTTTTGTTGGTTCTGGAGGAGCTGGTGTTTCAGTGGAGGGGGATTTTTTGGGAGCTGAGGGGTTCAGCAGCTGGGTGACCCCGGGATGCTCAGTGGTGTTGCTGCTGCCTCCGAGGCTGAGAGTTGTTCCCTTATCCTGAAACATTCCCAGAGCAGAGCCTGTGAGGGATCCTGGGAAGCTGCTCCCTCACTGCTGCCCTGGGGTGGCTTTGGCCACTTCCCTGTCTGCCAGGAAAGGCCCAAAGTGGAATTGATCCATGAGGGAAATGGAACTTCCTCGGCAGTGTCAGAGCCCCCAGCTGAGGAAGTTCTGCAGTGCCAAGCCCCCACATTGCTTTGCTGCTGGTTTTGGGGTCACTTCAGCCCCAGCTCTAAAATCCAACTTCCTCACACACCAGCTTCCAGGTGTAACTGGTGCTCCTGGGAAACTCCACATGCCTGGGAAGTTCCCAGCTTGCTCTGTTGTATCCATGTCAAAAAATACTGAAATGGAGGTGCCTTATGTGGAATTTTAACTTGATTTTTTTTTTTTTTGAAACCCATTTCTTAAAACCTGCTGTTAATCCTTTTGCTCCCAAGAGGATTAAACTTGGAATTCTTTCTTGTTAAAAAAAATTGGAATTTGCTGTTTTCCCTCAAAGCTGAATCCCTTGAAGCGGGGGGGAGATGATGAAATGTTAAATCAGAAGTGGTGGTTACAAATTTCCCCCATTGCCTTGGGCAGGGCTGAGCTCTGGGAAGGGGATGAAGGGTGGGAGGAGGCCACAGGCCAGAGAGTTGGGGAAAGTCACGGGTAGTGACCTGAGTGACCCAAACTGCCCTTGGGCCCAGCCCAAGGGGTAAAGCACCAGCTCAGCACCACAAGGGCCGGGCAGGATCTCTCAGTCCCACTCTGTGATCCAACAGTTGCTCAGTGGAAATGTTTTAACTCCTCCTCTGTGTCCAGAAAAAGCAGATGGAGACTGGCCTGGGTCAGGACACTCCTTTCCAAGGTCACTCAGCTGGAGCAAAACCATGGCAGCAATGCCTGGTTTACAGCTGCACTTCCCCTAAATCTTGTCCCAAACTCCTTGGTGCTCGGGGAGCTGGGTGTGTGTGAGGTGGTGTGGCTGTGTCCTGGCAGTGCCAGGGAGGAGCCCTGTCCAGGGACTGGGAATGTCTAACCCAGAGGGGTGCAAATGAGCCCCCCTGTCACAGACCACCTGGCTCGGGGTGTTGGGAGTCCTGGGCAGGGAGAGGGATCCAAACCCTTATCTCAAAACTTAGAGAGTGCTGTGGGCAAAGGGAATGAAGTTGGCTCCACCTCTCCTTGCAGCAGGACACGGATGAGCTGCTCGGTGTCACTGTGGTGGCAGGAGAACCCCAGGCTGGTGGTTGCTGCTTTTCATGTTCTGTCTTTCCTCGTTGCTTCCAGGATAAACTTCCAAAGCAGCTATGGCTGCCCCTGGATCCCTGGCAGTGCCCAAGGCCAGGTTGGACACTGGGGCTTGGAGCAGCCTGGGACAGTGGGAGGTGTCCCTGCCATGGCAGGGCGGGAACTGGATGGGCTTTGAGGTCCCTTGAACCCAAACCCTTCCGGGATTCCATGATCCTGCAGCCACCTGAGTGTCAGTGCTGTGTTCCCATTGCATTCCCAATGCTGTGGACAGTCACAGCTGGCTTTTGGCAGAGGATCCTGCTCTGTGCTGCAGTTGTTGCCAGGGGGGCACCTGAGGGGGCTGTTGTGTGGAGGATGTGAGGAGCAGGTGGCCGACAATGGGGTCAGATTTAAAAGCTTCCCTGGAAATGCAACAGTGCAACTCCAAAGCCACAGGAGGCTCGAGCAGAGAGCGGGGTGGGGTTTCTTTCCCCCCTTCCCTCCATCTGTCACCCTTAAAACTGATGTTGAAAGCAGCTTAAACCTTCATCAGCCTCGCCCCACAGCTCCTGAACGCCGCAGAGCTCCGGGTTTCCTCCCATACTGCGTCACCTTTGTGGCCTAAAGGACTCTCGTGCTCTGCACTTGGGGCTAATAAAGGCCAACTGCAAAGGGCCACCTGCCCTGCTGTGCCAACAGCTCCTGGATCCCTTGGATCCCCTTGGAAACTGGCAGTGGGTGTTGGGCATCCCTCCAGTGCTGCCTCACTGGCGTTCAGGCTGCCTTAGGAAGAGGGAAAAGGTGATTTTAGCCATAACTGGGCAATTCCCTGGTTTTAAATCCTTCTGCATCTTTTCAAACAAACCTTCTGTCTTTGCCTTTCTGCCTCCTCCGTTTCCTTTGTGCAGCAGCTCTTCCCAGGCCTCTTGGAGCCTGTTCCCACATCCCTGCTCGTACCCTGCACACACCAAGCCCCTGTGAATCCCAGACCTGGAATTTTCTGTAGTTATTTGTCCAGTGAAGCTGCCCCACCTGAGGCTCTGCCGGGCCAGGAGGGATTATCCCAGCTGGAGGCAGGAGCACAGAGTGAGAACCAGGAAAGGGCAAAGCAGGATCTCTGCAGGGCCTGGGTGCTGCTGCTTTGGGCTGAGGTTCAAATCCTCAGGTAAAATTCACTAAAATTCCCCAACCAGCCAAGCTCCTGCAGGTTTGCAAGCAGCGCTGCTGGAGGTGTGTGGCTGTGGCTGGGAGAGCCCCCTCTGCCCAAAGCTGAGGGGTTTGGCAGGGAGAAGACACAGAAGGAATCTCCTCGGGTGAAACCTTGGCTGTACCTCGGTGAGTCGATATTTTCTGAAGGGGATTCACGTGGCTTTGCTGGGCAGAAGCTGTTTTGTTAAGAAAATCGTTGGCTTCTTGTCCTGGCAGCAGCTTTTAGTGCCAAGTGTGACTAAGCTGGGCCCTGGAGAGCTGCTGCGTGGGCAGCAGTGCCCCAAAATTCCTGGAAATGTTGGTACCAGGATTGGGCCAGGCTGCCAGTTGGGTTTCCGTGGGACATTTCTGGGGCTCCATCACAACCCAGTGCCCCATAATCCCTGTCCTTTGTGGGGTGATCCTGCTGTGCCACAGCCTGATCCCTCAGCCAGAGCCCTGAGCTCCCTTTGGGCACAGCTGCACCTTGTCACTGCACAGGAGCCGGGGAGGGCGAGGGGACAGTCCCAGCTCCCCAGGGCTCCTCAGGGATCCTCGGGAAGGCCCTGCCGGGAGCAAGGAGCGGAGGCTGCCAGGCGGGGTGGAAGGTCCTTGTTAGAGGTCACCAAATCCAGGCAAAGCTGGAAAGGAAGCTAATCTCCTGCTGTCGAGCCAAGCTCCAGGCGTGCTGCAGGAGGCTCCGGGCGGGTGCCAGCCCCGGGCCTGGGAGCGGCTCCAGTGTGGCCCTGTCCCAGTGCCCGTGGGGAGGCCTGAGCTGAGCCTCGGGGTCCCTCCGTGCTCCGAGGGGCTGGGGCTGGGGCAGGAGCTGCCTCGGGAGGCTGCTCTGGGCTGAGGGATCCAGCTGCTCAAAGGCAGTGGCACCGGGGTTCTGGGGGTGGCACAGAGCCTCTGCTCAGCGTTAAGGAACGATGGGTTCCCCCCACGGTGCCCTGTTCTCCTTCCTGAGGGGACCAGGATCTGTTCAGCCCCTGCCTCCAGATCCAGTGGTGCCACCGGGTCTGTCACTGCCACCCCCCCTGCGCTGCCAGCCCTGGTCCCCGGGCCCTGCGAGGCAGCAGAGGGGAGCAGGCCGGGGCTGCACTGACAGCATTTTCCTCACCCAAAATACTTCCCTTGGAGGGGCAAAGTGTGGGTGGGTGTGGGAGAGGCAGCTGTGGAGGCCCCTCCATGTCCCATGCAGGTTTGCCCCTCAGCTTCACCTCCTGCCACGGTGCCATCCTCAGGGGTGTTTGAAGGCCCTCAGGCACCCCTGGAGAAGGGATGTCACTGAGGTTTCCAGCCAGTGAGGGTCTGCCTTTGGGGTCTGGCTGCTCTGGGGGCACAGCCCCAGCCGGGCAGTGCTGGCCCAGGGCTGTGTGTGCTGCTCTCCCCCGCCGCACACACGGCCCCGGCTGTTGCTGTTGGATGAACTCTCCAGGCTTGCTGGGGCTCAAGGCTCGAGCGAGGAGCCGTAAAAAGGGAGAACAACATCAAAAGCAGAAAGTGGAAGGGGGCCAAGAGGAACGTGGCCAAGTGCCCTTTCCTTCTTTCTCTTTCGCTCCGTGTAGGAAATCCCCCAGCCTGTGGCACATCCCTGTGCCAGACACGGCCACGGCTCTGCCACCACGGAGCCACACGACAGGAACGGCCCCAACAGGGGCTCAGGGGCCCGGGGAGGGCAGGGAAATGGGGGAGGCTGAGCTGGGGAGAGGGGCCCAGGGGAGGAGCTCCTGATGCAGCCAGGATGGAACCGTGCTGGAGCTCCCACTCCACATGGGGTGGCTTCTGCCACTGCCTTTGGTGGCACGGGAAGGTGGGACCCCGGTGGGCAGTGCTTGGTGGTGGAGGGGCTCTGTGGCTGGATCCTGGGAGCTCCCACTGAAGGAGTTAAGCAGGGCGAGGAAGGAGATGGCGGCTGCTCTGTGGGCAGATCAGTGGGTGCAAACACCCCACAGGCAGCCCCTGCCAGGTGCCACGGGAAGGCACAACCCCAGCTCTGTGGTGCTCGTCCCTGTGACCTCCTCACTGGGATTCCTGCCCCAGGCAGCTCAGGAAACCCCACAAGGGAACCCTGGAGCTGGTGGTGGGTCAGGAAGTGTGGCTGGCACCCGGGGTCACCTGGCAGCTGCCCCATGGGGTGACCCACGGGGTGTCAGGGCTCTGTGACACCCAGCACGGATCAGTAGATGCTCCCCAAGGAGCTGTGGCCCCTTTCTGGGCACAGGCTCCCCATGCCAGGAGGTGGCCATGCCCTGGCCCGTCCTGAGGGTCCTGTGCCCCAGGTGACAGCAGAGGAGGTGCTGGGTTTTGGGCTGTGCCCTGGGAACAGCCCCGGGCAGCTGCAGCCCTGGGTGGGTGACACTGCCAACGCTGCAATTAGCAGGTGCCAGTGCTGCTGGGGTTTGTCCCTGGTTCAGCCCTGCTTCCTCCTCCCACCATCCTCCTCCTCCCGGGGCTGGGCAGTCCCAGAGGCACAGCTGGGCCCACGCAGGTCCCTGACTGCCACCGCCCACTGCAGCCCTTGGCCCGCAGGCTGAGGAGCTGAGCTGTGCTTTGGGAGGCAGCATGACGAGGGATTCAAACCCACTGAACCAGTTTGGCAAGCACTGAGGTCCATGGGGGAATGCTGTGCTCATGGGAATTCTCCCAGCACCACTACGGTCCCAGGAAATGTGGGGTCTGCCCTGGCAGAGCGAGCACAGGTGAATTTGGGGCTGTGTTCAGGGCTCTCCTGGGTGCAGAGCTGGTGTTTTGTGTGTGGAGGGGATGAGTTTGGTCCTGTGGGAGCAGGAGCAGGAGTGGTGCCACAACTCTGCACTGGGAACAACCGGTCCCATCCCCACCAGCCCCACCAATCTGCAGCCCCTCGGCTGCTCCTCTCCCCTCCATCCAGTGTGGCTGGAATTGGGTGAGAAGTTTGAGCATCCATGTGTTGGAGTGAGGCCAGAGGAGGCCATCAGGATGATAAGAGGGATGGAGCAGCTCTGCTGCAAGGAAAGGCTGTGAGAATTGGGATTGTTCAGCCTGGAAAAGAGAAGCTTTGGGGTGACCTCATCGTGGCCTTCCAGTGCCTGAAGGAGGTACAAGAAAGATGGGGAGGGACTTTGGACAAGGGCCTGGAGTGACAGGATAAGGGGGAATAGCCACCTCTTCTCCTGGCTGGACACCCCAGCTCTCCCCACCTCTCTCCTTAGGAGAGCTGCTCTCCTCACCTCCAGCATGTCCCGCTGGGAAGCAGCCGGACCTGCTCCTCCCTTGGCCAGGGAGGCAGAGCTCACCGGGGCAGAGCCAGCCCTCAGGGCACTGCCTGGCACTGCCGGAGTGGTCCCTGGGCAGCAGGGCGAGCTCCCGGCCCGGGTGTGCTCCGGGATACGTGCGCACACACAGCCCCACGCTGCAGCTGTGCACAGATGTCCATGGATCCCGCTGAGGGTGTTTATTCCCATTCCCAGCTGCTCCCAGCTGACCCTTGGGCTGGCTGTGGTGCTGGTGGGACCAGTGGAGTTGTTCGCAGTGTGGTTTTTGTCAGGAGCTGTGATCCAGGAACCCTCTGCACCAGCGGCAGGGGGTTTGGGGTGCCAGGGCTCTCTGCACTCCCTGCTCCTCAGGGGAGGAGCCCCTCGGCTCTCACTCGGCAGCCAGAGCCTGTTCCCAGGGGATTTCACCCCAAATTCACATCAGGCGAGATCTGACCCATCATTTCAACCCGGCTCCCGTGCCGTGCCATCCAGCCCTGCCGGGGGGTTGGGAGGCGAGCTGGGACCGCTCTCAGCCACGCTGGGCAAGGAGACAGGGAAGCGGGATATTCCCTGCAACAGCAGCAGCTGTTTGCACAGCGGACGTGTGGCCGTGGCCTAGGAGACCGTCTCCTGCCTGGAGAGCTGACAGTGGGAATAAAGACGTCGGGAGCCCGCAGACAAAGGCACGATTGTTGTGGCCGGGGCTCGGGAGGAGCGAGGCTGCTCTCGGTGTCCCCGGGCGCTGCCAAACAGCAGCTGGAGGCCGCGGAAAACAACTCGGCGCTGCCCCTCTCGGCACCGGGAACCCCCCGGCAGCTGGGCCCGCCTGGCACCGGGCACCCACGGGGCACAGCAGCCCCGCAGCTGCCGGGATGGGCAGCGGGAGAAGCCGGGCTTTGGCTCAGGGGTGCTGAAGGGAATCGTCCAGCAGCGCCTCCTCGCAGGAAAACGCTCCGGGAATTTCCGCGTGGATTTTGCTGGATGCCGGCAGAGCTGCTGGCCCCGGGCTGTGCCGGGGAGCAGCCACACGTCACCGAGGGCTGTATCCCCCTGTCCCCAGCCTGTTGTGCCAGCTGGGCCAGCCCAAAGCATCCCGTGCTCCTGGGATCCCGGGTGGGAGCTGCGGGATGCTCAGGGCTGCCTTTTGTGTGATCCATCCCGCCCGTGGGAGGGAGAGGGGGCCGAGGGACAGGGCATTGCACCATGCACCATTCCTGCAGTGAAAGGAGAGGGTTGGGAAGCTGCAGGGACTCCTGCGGTCCTGATTCCTGGGATCTCCCCAGCTCTGACCCTTCCTGTCAGCTCCCATGCTCCACGGAAGACCTGGGGGTGTTCGTGCTGGAATTTCAGTTTCTAAACAAGTAAGGGAAGTTTCTTTCAGTGTTTCTTTGTTTTATCAATCTCCTACTTCATGGTGAAGGCATTCACAGCCCCTTTCCCTGCAGGATTGCTCCGGCTCCGATGGGCTGAGGCCACCCGGCAGCTCCAGATCCCTCTGGATCACAGGCCCTGTGTACCTCTGTGTGGCAGTCTGGGAGCACCGTTGGGCTCAGGTGAGCCACGGAGCCGTGGTCACCCTGTCCGGTGAGTGTCACTCACCCCTCACCCCTCACAAAGTCACATCTCACACCTCACCCCTCACAAAATCACACACTCACCCATCACACCCTCACACCCCATACAATCACACACTCACACACTCGATCACACTCACACCCTCACCCATCACACAATCACACACTCACCCCTCACACAATCACACTCACCCCTCACTCCTTACACCTCATCCCTCACACAGTCACACACTCACTCCTCACTCACCCTCACACACTCAGCCATCACACACACACTCACCTGTCACACACCCTCACACTCACTTATAAGCTCACACACTCACACCCTCACCCACCCTCACACTCTCACCCCTCACAATCACCCCTCACACCCTCACCCACCCTCACACGCTCACCCCTCACATGCTCGCCCCTCACACACCCTCGCACGCTCGCCCCTCACACACTCACTCACACTCACCCCTCACACCCTCACACGCTCGCCCCTCACTGCTCCCCAGAGCATCTCCGGGAGCTCTGCCCCTGCTCCAGCGGGAGCAGCGCGGCCGCGGAGCTGCCCCGAGCCCGGCTGAGCCCGGCAGGGAATTTGCAGCAGCCCGGGCATTTCCCACCCACGAGGCAGCAGCCGGAGCCAGGCGCTCCTGTGCCGCCCCGTTTGTCCCGGGCTGTCCCATTTGTCCCGGGCTGTCCCGTTTGTCAGGGCTGGAGCCGAGTCCCAGGGCTGCTCCTCCCCAGCGGGGACGGCCCGGACAGGGAGCAGCGGCTGCTGCACACATTCACATCCTCTGCTGCCAGGGGATGCAACAGGAGAGCCCGAGGAAAACACGAAGCGTTTTGTTAACAGCCCTTGAAGCAGCTTCCTCTGCCGGCCTGCTTTGGGCTGGAACCAACAGGAGCTTCCCTGCCTTGCTGAGCGCTGATGGCAAAACTGGGGCTCGGATGCTTTGTCTTCCTCCTGGAAGTGATGAGGAGATCCCTGCCAGGCCCTTGCTCCTCCCTCACCACAGGACAGCCAGAACAGTCTTTTCTTTCTGTGGGATGATGTTGCTATTGACAAAAGTATGTAGACACCCACCCACTCATAAATGACTCGGTTATTGCCAAGCAGAGCTGGGCTTTGCCGTAATTCCCCGTGGATCTGTGCTGTGGTGAGCGTTGTTCCTCTCTCCAGCAGACCAGGCCCATCCAGAGCTGCCTCTGCAGCAGAGCCCAGGGCAGCCCAGCTTTCCTGGGGCTGGGTTTCAGCGGAGTCATGGGGTTGGGATGCTGGGAGCAGCCAGTCCAAGACAACATTTTGATCAGCCCAGGAGGAGAAGCTGTTCCAGCAGAAAAGAACAAAACAGTTCAGCACTTCACGGCCCGGCTGCGTGTGCAGGGACGTTCAGTCTGCAACACTTCAAGGAGCCCAGGATTTCCCATCTTCTGCCCCCACCACAATCAGTGCCCTGAGGCACTTTCCTGTTTCATCAGACTTCCTGCGAGAAGAAAGTCAATGTTCAAATAACAGCAGCCAAGATTTGTACCAGTGGGATTATTTCAGCACTGGTACGTGATCCTTTGTGGGGTTTATCTGCCAGCATGGACAAACTGGGCAGAAGGTGCTTTCTGGCAAACCCTGAGCCTTTCTCCCACAAGTAAATCATGGAATATCCTGAGTTGGAAGGCACCCACAAGGACCATCGAGTCCAGCTCCTGACTGAGGGGTGCTCAAGGTGGGGATAGGAGGTGCAGGGATGAAAGCCCTGGTCTTTTTAGAAGTGTGGGGTTTGGCAGCATCCTGAATCCCTTCCCTTCCCCGCCCCAGTGTTCCTCCAGCCCCACACCTTCCTTGGCACACAGGACTGTGCCAGCGGGGAGCAGGACCTGCCACAGCCACCCACAGGTGACAGGGAGCAACATGACCTCCTCATTTTCACACCCACGGCAGGGGGAGGGAGGAGACGAGTTTTGAGATCCCTTCCAACCCGCACCATCCTGGGACTCCATGGTTCCATGACTCCAAGAGGAAACAATAGCAGCAATCCCTCCTGCACATGGTTATAGAGATGTATACACACAAAATGGCTATTTTGTGCTGTCTCTTTGTTCAGCAGCTCTAACTGCTGCAGAATTAATGGCCTGTAAAGATTAGAACCAGACGGAGCCGCTGCGAGGCTCAGCTGAAGCAGCTCCCCCCGGGGGCTGTGGTGAAGCTCTGCACAACATCACGGTGCCATCTCGGCTGTTTGATTCCATTTCCTCCGCTGGCCTGGCAGGAAAGAATATGTGGGTTTTTATTTTTTTTTTTAATGAACATCAGTGTTTGAAAATATGCTGATTGTTTTCAGCTCGGTGCATTTTCAGTGATAAATTAATAGCAGCAAACAGCCAAGCCCCCCATCCATGCCTTTTTTGGGGTTGAGCAGTCGGTCGTGGATGCCTCAACCCTCCCTAAGAACAGCCTTCCTTTTCCTGAGCTATTCTTGCAGTTTGGGCCTGATTTTCCTCTCTGAACACAGCCTGTCTGTTGTCAGCTGCCAGAGGACAGATTATCTCCCTGCTCTCCATGCTGGAGTGTCCTGGCTGGGAAGCCCTGAGGGATTACCACAGGATAATTTGGTAATAAATAGCCATATTTGTAATATTTGGTTACAAATCACATCCTAATGCGCTTTAATAATGGGGCGTGTTTACCATGCAGACACAGAATTTCTCTTTCATCACAAACCCTCCAAGATTTCTTCCAACCTATCTTTTAATCTAATCCTAGAGAAACTTTGGACACAATCCTTACTCCTTACTTTCATCATGCTGCCAAATTCTGTTGTTGGTTCTCTTTTCCCAGACCAAGGCCCGACTCGGTGGCAGCACACGGAGAGTTTGGTGCAGGACCTTGTCAGCAGAACCATCAGCAAAGGAAAAAATTATATCTTTTGCCTGCAAGGCACCACCCCTGCAGTGAAAGGAGAGGATTGGGAAGTTGCAGGGACTCCTGTGGTCCTGATTCCTGGGATCTCCCCAGCTCCAGCCCTTGCTGTCAGCTCCAATGCTCCACGGAAGACCTGGGGGTGTTAGTGCTGGAATTTCAGTTTCTAAACAAGTAAGGGAAGTTTCTTTCAGTGTTTCTTTGTTTTATCAATCTCCTACTTCATGGTGAAGGTTTAAAGCTGGTGAGGAAGAGCAAGGAATGCTCCTCTGGCCCAGCCAAAAGATAAAAAGAGTCACCTCTGCTAAAATACCTGAGTGCATTTGTGGAGGCAGTGAGTCTGGGCTTTAATTAACTGCAGGGCAGTGCAGCCACAATTACACTCGTGGCTTTTTGCAGTGAGGAGGGAAATCAGGGGCACTGCTGCTCTTCTGTCCCCTTTCCCTTGAGCCCACAGCTTTGGTCACATCCCAGAGCTCCTGGAAGAGCCTGCCCAGCAGTTCTCCAAACAGGCCTCTTTCCCCCTGCTTCAGTATCTTTTCATGTCCTCTCCTGTCTCTGTGCAGCTCCTCTGGGGGAGTCAGAGCTGTCCCACCGTGGCTGCTGGAGGCAGGGCAGGAATCCAGTGTCACTGCAGGATCCCACACTGGGTGGGAGCCCTGGAGGTGCCACAGGGACACACAGAGGGACACAGAGCTCACACCCGCGGGGATGGACACAGCTCTGCCCTGAGGGACACACGGAGCAGCAGGGAGGAGAATCCCGGTGCCCCGTGTGCTCCGTGGGTGATCCTGAGGGAGGGGATTCTGCCCCTCTGCCCCACTCAGGTGATTCCCCACCTGCAGAGCTGCCCCAGCCCCGGGGCCAACAGCACCAGGTCCTGGAGCTGCTGGAGAGAGTCCAGAGGAGGCCCCGGCGCTGCTCCAGGGCTGGAGCCCCTCTGCTCTGGAGCCAGGCTGGGAGAGCTGGGAATGTTCCCCTGGAGAAGGGAAGGATCCAGGGAGAGCTCCGAGCCCCTTGCAGGGCCTAAAGGGGCTCCAGGAGAGCTGGAGAGGGACTGGGGACAAGGGATGGAGGGACAGGAGCCAGGGAATGGCTTCCCACTGCCAGAGGGCAGGGATGGATGGGATTTTGGGCAGGAATTGTTCCCTGGGAGGGTGGGCAGGCCCTGGCACAGGGTGCCCAGAGCAGCTGTGGCTGCCCCTGGATCCCTGGCAGTGCCCAAGGCCAGGCTGGACATTGGGGCTTGGAGCAGCCTGGGACAGTGGGAGGTGTCCCTGCCATGGCAGGGGTGGGATGGGATGATCCTTAAGGTCCAAACCGTTCTGGGGAGGAGAGGCTGGGAGCAGCAGTGCTTAGTGAGGCTGCAGAGCTCAGATTCCCAAGCCCTGGTGGGAGCCACCAAGCACAGGCTCCTTCCAGCTGCTTTCCCCATCCCGCTTTTGCAAGAGCCCTGTCCCCATTTGAGAGCCTTTGCGCAGTTCCCCCGATTTAACAAGCTCTGTTGCAAACCTACACTCATTCATTAATGCTCAGGCTGTTCTTATTCCATCCCCTTTAATAACTCTCTCTCGCCAGTGCTTATTTGGGATGACTGTGGGAAGGTTTTGAAACCAGATATAGGCTTGGCAAAACACTCATTATGGCTGTGGCTCATCTGCTCAGCCCAGAAACTGCATCTTCCCCCAGTGCCCCAAATCTGCTTCCATTTGCTGAAGCAGCAATTTGACATTGAAGTCATTTGGTTCTTCTCAGCGGTTTCACATTTGACTTCTCAGGTTTCTGAGGAATTTGTTGCAGACTAATGTTTAATCGTGCTCTGGTAGGGTGACAGCTCGAGTTTAGCGAAAATGCTGCTAATGTTCAGATCTGGAATAATTTATTTCCAAAGCAGATGCTTTCCCAAAGGAATGGATTTATTTAGGGACTAATTTCAGGGAAATGCTCGGGCTCGTTACAACCAGCACTACTCTGTCAGCATGTAAAGCTCTGTGCAGCGCGTTCCTGACAATTGTGACAAACTGTTATCCCTAATTCTCCCTTCCAAAGACTCCGTGGCCAAGGAGAGGAGACAACAGCCATGGGAGCCTGTTCTCAGGGGGAGGAGAATTAATTCACTGACTTTGAAAACTGCTCTGAGGCCAACTCTGACAGAAGTCATCCATTAACAAAAAATGGGAGCGACGTCCACATGGGACACGACTTCAATAAGATTCCCTTTCCAAAACTCCCCCTGCAATGAGAGATTAAAAGCTTCTCTGCTGCCTGAAATCAATCAATGAAGGTTTCCAAGTGCTCTCCTAGCGGGATCTGGACGCTGTCCTGGCCTCATCCGGGTTCAGTTGGGGTTTATAGAAGCCACAAGCAGAGTCTGCAGGGTTTTCAGCTCGGATTTTAGCTAAAAGCTTTTCTCAGTGATTCCGTAATGATATGGGCCTGGGAGAACTGCACACAGCAAAGGCTCCTCCCCTGGGGAGGAGACCTCCAGCAGCTCTTCCATGGACTGCGGATGCTCCTCTTGGGAGGAATGGCCTGAAGGTCACCCTCAGGGATGTGCTGAGACACCTTAAATACCTTCTCCCATCTGTCTGGGCACTAAGTGACCCCACAGCTTCCCAAACTCCCTATTGCCTCTACAGTTCCTCCTGTTACCTCCATTCAGGTTCCATCCACCCCACAGACCCTCAGCAAGTCTGTAGCTCCCTGTTCTTGAACAAGCCCAGAACCTGGGCCAGCCGAGGACCAGAGGATTTGCTCTTGAGCAGAGTCTGCACCGGGTGTTTTGTTGTGATGTGTAACGACCTCTGGGGATTGGTTTTAATTCGGGAGAGAATCCTCGAGCCATTCAGGCTCCCCAGCCACCACCTCCCCCACTTTCACGTGGCATCTTGATGTCCTGAGGGTTTGCTTGTCTGTCGCCAGCACCTTCATCTCTGCCTGACATGAGTTAATTGCCACAGAACTCTCTGATCTTCACGACTCTCCTGTCATCTTCCCCACTCCTTCTCCAGGAGCCTTTTCCCAAGCTTGCTCTGCCTGTACAATTCCCTGTTCAATGACTGATGCTGGCACTGAACACCTCTATTTATAGATGTCTTCAGCACTTATTTCTTTATCACTTACTTTGCATGGCATTTCATGCCCTTCATTTTCCCAGCTGCCACAAACCTTCTTCAAATCAAATAATTTGGCAGTAGTTTGGACAAGGGGGGCTTTGATTCCTTCAGAGTTTGTTTTCTTCCCCTTAAAAGCAGTTTTTAATGCAGATACCACTCCACGGCTGAGTGCTGCTATTAGGGATTCATTCAGTTTACCAAAAACTTGAAAATAGCTGAGTTGGGCTGTTTGGTTGCCTGGATCCTTGGCTGGTGGATGCTTCCAATTATAATCAATTCGCAGAGGTGGGGGCCTAAATTTTCCTTAATTCCTGCCTGTCTGCTGCCCTGCTGTTTTCTGTGATAAATCCTCTTGGCTGCAAAAATTAAAATGCCAAGATAATACTTAGGATCAGTTGCCAACAGCCTCCTTTGCTGGGCCCTAAGACCTGCCTGCTCTCCCCAAAGCCTGTTTCACCTCTCAAAAGGCTGCAAAGGGGCTGTCTCTCCGTCTTTTTCTTCTGCCACTGCTCAGACTTTCTAGTTTTCTGCCTTTTTTGAATTTCATAGCCTGCCAAGATTTTTTCCCCTTGGATTATCATTATTTTCCATGCTTTGTGTGAACGAGTTGTATTCCTATTCCAAGCAACTGCAGCACATTCACTCCCCCCTCCACCCCCTTCCTTAAAGTCGCTCATTTTTGGGAGATGAATAAGAATTTAAATGGGAACTCTCCCCCATAGTACTGAGAGCTGCTGCCGCTTCCCCCAGCTCTCCTGTCTTTTTAAAGCAAGAGCAGAAAAAGATGTAGAAAAATCATGGCAGTTTGTGGCCTTTGAGCAGAAGCTTTGGATGTTATCGGCATTTCTCTCTTCCCTGTGATGATGGGATTTTGCAATCAGGTCTCTAGGTCTGTTGTGGAGTCCCAAGGGAAGAAATGGCCTTCTAGAGCCTGTGTTTACATTGTCTCTTCCAGAAAGCTCGGCTCTAACAACACGGTGATTAAATCAGATGACAGATTGAGTTTCATCCTTCGGCATTTTCAGGCAACTTTTAATTCCACCGTCAGGCACCCTCTGGTTCAGCTCTAACTGGAGCAGCTCTGCTGCAGCCGTGCCATGAGCCTGTGCTGCACTTTCACTGTGCTCCTCGGGACACTTTCTGCAGTCACAGCCTCATCCCAGCTCTAACTTCCTTCTTGTCCTACTCCAGCTTTGGATGTGAGATGGTTCCTCGGAGTCCACCTCTCTGCCCCAGCCTCAGGGGTGAGCTGATTCACTCTGCTCTGCTTTGGCAGCCAGGGCTTGGAAGCAGAGGCAGGAAACTTTTCCACTTGCAGCCTGAAAACCCTCTCGGTGAGGGGATGTGTGAATGGTGTGGAAGGTTCACGTTCCAGGGCTGTGGAGCAGGGTGGGATTTGTTACCAGGTACTGGGAGCTGCCAGTCCAGCCCAGCACGAGCAGCTGGGACTGAGGGGCTGCCAGGGACAGGAACCAGCTCTGGCTCCTCAAGCCAGGCCAGAGGAGGCCACAGAGCTGCTCTGAGGTCTGGGGCCCTCTGCCCACGGCAGGGCTGGAATGGGATGATGCTTAAGGTCCCTTCCCAGCCAAACCAGGAATTCTCTACTCAAGCAGGGCTGTGCTCTGCCCTCACTGCTAAGGTGACACTGCCTTTAATCCACACAGAGACCTTGCTTCTAGCCTGAAAAGGTGTTTTTCATGCAATTTTCCTGTGCAGCCCATATTTAAAGCTGCAGCATCTGCATGAAAGCCACACGCCCTTTATTTGCATGCCTGAACTGCTGAGTGTGCAGTGGCTGCACAGCTTGGGATGAGCATCACACGTGTCCTTCCCAGGCCACATGTCCTTCACAGGGTGCATGCAAATGGCCTGGCTGCCCAAACAGCAGGAAATTCCCAAACAGCCCTGGGAATTCTTCAGGCAGCCAAAGTGCCCTCAGCCATCTCCATGAGCAGGGGAACTTTGTAAGAGTCAGGTTTCTAAAGTGGCATTTCCAGAACCAAACTTGGGCACTACTGTACACAGAGTGTCCTGACTTCTGCCCAGGCTGGGGGCAAGAGGAACAAAGTGTTAGAGATTTCAGGGAAGGAAGATGAAGAGTAATGGAAGTGTTGGAACATGGATGAGTGATGCAGGAAATGTACGGAGATGGTACAGTCTTTCCCAAGGCAATTCCCACAGAACACTGCATGGACGTTGGAGATTCAGGAGAGCTCACCAAAAGCAGGGGAAGGGGCACCTGTGGAAGAGAGAAGAGCATGTGGTGAGACTCAGCAGAGGTCAGAAACCATGTGATGGAGCCACAGCAAATTCTGAATGGCCAAGAGAAGATGCAGCAGAAAGCCTCCATTATTTTTTCTGTTCTAACACAGAAACAGAGGAATTAGAAGGCAGGACCATTACCCTCTGTAAGTTGTAGCCACATGGAAATGCTGCCCCTGCCTTAGGAGGGCTCAGAAAGGGAGTGGACTGCTGGGTCCCAGGATTGCCCAGAATAGTCCTAAGGAGTGGTATGGAAAGTGTGTGCTATGAAAAGTCCTGTCCCAGAGCTCCAAGCAGCCCAGGAGGAGACTCAGCGTGAGGAGATCACCCCTGTTTGGCCTGGCCTTGCCTGTTCCTGGCACAGCCCCCCTGGCACAGCCCCCCTGGCACAACTCTCCCCAGACACAAGGTCCCACACCACATGTGGCCTTTGGTTGCCTTTCACAGTTCCCTCATTTTATCCCAGCAGTGACAGCAGGTCTCACAGCAGAGGCCTGGAAATTCTCTGGCCACTGTGTCCTTCATCTCAGCACCCTCGGGCCTCTCCTCCCAACCTGCAGGTGAGTGGTCAGAACTTTCCCCTCTGCTGCTCTCTGCACCTCATCTTGTACCTGCTCACCCGAGGAAGGAACAGCAAATGAAACCAACCAGCCCTGGCACACTCTCCTTGTCAGTGAAGGGTATGACTTGCACAAAACTTCTTGCAGACCCTCAGGCCTGATGGAGAGGGCTCTTTGCAGATGGCTTTTCCCCAGAACAGTCGACTTCTGTCTCATCAGGCAGCTTTTGTCAGTCCCAGTTACATGCTCCGTCTAGTTTGGGCTGGGAGCTCCTCAGGGCCCAAAGACCTCTCACCCTCTGCTGTCCCCCAAGTGTCCTGTGCACCAGAAGCAGGACAGAAATAGCAAATCACCATCAAAGTGATCAGGAGCAATTTGGGCGCTGCATGTTTCACACAGCAAGGAAGAAAACATCCGTGGCTGCACCAGGGAGAGCTGCACCGAGTGGGGAGTGTCACAATCCCCTCTGTCCCCCACTTGGGAGTTTGAGGAGAATAATTTGATTGAAAAGCAAATCCTTTAATCTGCAGATATAAATCAGCAGAGTGGCAGAATTGCTTAGGATGGAACACATCATATAGGGCATGTCCTGTATGTCTTTTCCCTTTAAACAACCACGGGCCCTCCAGCTGTTAACCTATTTATAAAAGGTAACTTAAGGCTACGCGCAAACTCCCGAGGACATTTCATTCTGTCATTACAGCACAAACTCGATTTTTCTGCCTCAGAATAATTGGGCTCGGTTTATGAAGGCCCAGGCTAGAGAACAGATCAGCTCTGATACTAAAAGCCCTCTCCAGAGGAGCAGGATGAAGCCCTCCAGGAGGCCGGGCTGCCCTGTGCTTCCCCAGACAAGGCTCTGCTTGGAGAAAGAACGATGCAAATATCAGCTACTGCATCCTGACAAGCCTCTGCAGGTTCTCCTCTTCCCACATGAGACATCCCAAGCTCTGTGTGGGAAGTGTCCCAGGTCACTCACAGCAGCACCTGTGGTGCAGGACAGCAGCAGGAGCTGTGTTTTCTGGGACCACAGAGCTCTTGGCAGTGGAACTCCCTGCCCCAGCCTCAGTGCGGCCCCACAGCCACCTTCCTCCTCCTCTTCTTCCTCCTTCTCCTCCTCCTCCTCCTCCACGGCCCCACACCAGGTTACAGCTGATGGAGAGATCCCAGATCAGGAGATCACGGGGTGTGCCAGCTGCAAGGCAAATCCCATGACCAGTCAGAGAGCCTTGACAGGTCTCTGGGATGGCAGGGATCCCTGGCCGAAATTCCATGCCTTCCATTGTGCTGGAGTCAGCTTTGATGAGCAGAACAGCTCTGTCTGGCTGGCAAATGTCTGCCAGTGACCCATAATGCTTTTGTTGTCTCCAGAGCAGCGTCCTGCCTCACTGAGTAGTTACCTTCTTGCATCCCTGATCCATGATAGGGGAGCGATGAGAGGTTTGTTTTGTACGAGCATTCAAATTCTCCAAGCTGCTTACAGACATCCACTTTCAAAAGTGAATGAACCGAAATTTCCTGAAAATGAGAGTCTGCCGGGTGCTGCTCCGAGTGTGGAGGCAATTCCCTGCTCCACTCAAACCCTTCCCAGATCTGCTGCATGACTTGCTCTTCTCCATAGAGTTTGGGTTCATCGCTTCCTGACCGCACTGCTGGGCACCCATTTTTGGATGTGACCCCTGCACGGGCTCTGCTGCTCGTCCGGAATGAGTGAGGGATGCGAGGAGTGACAGCGCAGCCCCCGGCAGCGCCGCGTCCCCGCGGAGCCCGGACAGACCCCGCAGCGCTGCCCCCGTCGGGCACCCTCCTTCGGCCACGGCATGCCCTGCTTTGAGCAGGGAATGACAGACCCCTGCCAGACGGGCAGGAAAGCTGCCCGGTTCATCGCTGCTTATCTCCAGCACTTGTGCTGTCAGTGCCCTGCATCGGCTGCGTCACCCAGCGTCCTTCATTTGCACCGGCTCCCATCAAAGCGGCGGCAAACGAGCGTTCCCCAGGCTGAGCTTTCCCTTTCCAGCTCTCCCGGTGGCCACAGGTGACTCACGCAGCACGGGTCAGGCCCACGCTGAGAGCAGCCCCAGCGCTGGCTGCCCTGCCTGCCCTGCTGGGCTAATGGGGCTGGCCAGGAGTGACTCCTTAGGGAGATGAGCCGGGCCCTTTCCCTTTTCCCCAGCCACTTTCACTGTCTGGCTTGATGAAAGGGCAGAGCCATTGCCTAAACACCTTCTCTAAACGCCTTCTGTCCTGCCACCAGCCCCACCAAACAAAATCCCCCCCTTTGCTGGGACAAGGATGGACACACCTGTGGCGTCTGACAGATTTTGTCTGCCGAGGACATTGGTTCATGCTGCCCTCCCTTCCAGGCCACATGGAGATGGAGAGGACTCAGAGTCTGGAAAAGCAAGTGGAGAAATAGGTTATGTTCTTTAGAGGGACAAACAAAGGTAAAGGAGATGCTTTGAATTTTTGCACAGGTGAAGTGTGTGGGGAGGCAACAAACGGAGCATGGCCTGAGGTTGCTCCCAGGAAGCAGAGAATAGACTTCAGATTTTAAACTAAACCAAGGAAGTTTCATATTAAACAGTGCCCTGTGAAGCCATGCTAAGCTTGGGTAGAATAATAAAGTAGAAATGAGTTTTTCTGGGCAAGGTTGGAAAGCACAGGAACAGCTAAGAGGGCACATCAATCAGGGGTTCACCTAGGAACAGGCCCAGCCAGGATTTCATTCATGATTTTTTTCATTGATGATCTTTACACTGATGATTTTTGAGGAGTTACAGGAATTCACCTGTGTGGAGGATATGTGCAGCTCATATTATATAATGCCCTTCCTTCCTTCCTTCCTTCCTTCCTTCCTTCCTTCCTTCCTTCCTTCCTTCCTTCCTTCCTTCCTTCCTTCCTTCCTTCCAACCAGATGAGCTCTAAGGTCCCTTCCCAGCTATTCTATGATTTACTCAGTTTCATGGAAGGCAATCCCACAGCTGTGGGGCTGTTGTGAGCCCAATCTCCCAGGGTGACACCGCCAGGCTCGGGGAGCTCAGCAGCCCCTTGTGCAACGCATGAGGGATGCTTGGGCTATGGTGGACAGTTGCCTGCTGCAATTTATAGTTTACAATGGACACACCTGTGGCAATAAAGGGCTCTACCTGCTCTGCTTTATGATTTCAGGTGTGCCTGGCTGGGATTTGGGCGAGGTGTCAGAGCTGCTGTGTGACAGGGAGAAGCCTGGGCACAGTGTGTCCTTAATCCACCAAAGGTTTGCTCCTGTGTGATCGCTCTGCAGTGAAGGCCTGGCTTTGGGCTCTCAGGATTTTTCTTTTGGGGAACAAATTCCAGGCTCGGAATTTAGAAGAAATGACCCAGAAGCTCTTTTTGAGGCCAAAAGCAGCCAGCCCAGTGGTCAGACATGCACTGATGGAACTCACTACTTTTTAATGTATTATTGTGTTGTAACCCCCTGCTTTCTGTTGTATTACCACGTCTGTTCCACAGACACAGGAATCACTGTCCTGCTCTAGGACCAGGCTGCACCCTGTCTCAGAGACAGGCAGCAGAAAGGCTCCAGAGGGGAAAAGAGGGGGATTTCCTAAGGAGAGAGAGGGATCTTTAAGCCTCTGATGATCAGGGTAGGCTGGGACAGCCCTGAAACTCAAACCACCACTCGACCCTCCCAAAGGAAGCCATTAGGATGCTATTTTATCTTGGAGCTTAAAAATAGCACATGGTACAAGCAGTTGTTATGGCTCTGCCTTTCATCAGGACACGGGATTTCCCCCTCCCAGCTCCGGCCCTGGAAAGGTACCCAGGCTTGGGAGGCTGGGAGAGGGGTGAGCAGAAGGTGCCGCTTAACCCCACCTGGATGGTTCCACACCTCATGCCAAGGGTGTTCCCTCCCTCCAGTGCCCAGACATGGAGGCACACCTATTTTTGTTTTAATTTAGTCACTGTGCTTTGATTTTCTTATCTGGCAGGCCAGCGTGTCCCATATTTTCATGATTTAGTAGCTCTGCAGCTCCCTCTGGGCAGACGGGTGACACAGAGCCCTCGGGGACATGCAGGAGCCTTGCTGTCAGCAGACAGGGATGGTGTCCCTCCCTCCTGCCCGGGTTAGCTCCCAGAGTACGCTGTAAGGGTTTATCCATGAAGGATGGGGCTGAACGTTCCTCCTGCGGGGTCGCTGTCCCTGCACCAATCCAGTGTCACCTCACGCTCGTCTCAGGGAGCTTCAGCCGCCGGGAATGGTTTCACTGAGGGAAACGATGGAACTTCCAGTGATGGTGGATGAGGGAGCAGTGAGCGGTGTCGCCCGCCTGGACTTGTGCAGTGTTTGACTCTGTCCCACACGACATCCTCGTCTCCAAACTGGAGAGACAGGGATTTCCTGGATGGAGCACTCGGTGGATAAGGAGGGGGCTGGATGGTCACACTCAGAGTTGTGGTCACTGCATGTCCGAGTGCAGACCAGTGACCAGTGGGATGCTCAGGGTCAGGGGAGTTCCAGGGCCTAAAGGGGCTCCAAGAGAGCTGGAAAGGAACTTTGGACAAGGGATGGAGGGAGAGGACAAGGGAGAATGGCTTTAAACTGAAGGAGGGTAGATTTAGGATGTTTATTAGGAAGAAATTCTTGGCTGTGAGGATGCTGAGACCCTGGCACAGGGTGCCCAGAGCAGCTGTGGCTGCCCCATGATCCCTGGCAGTGCCCAAGGCCAGGCTGGACATTGGGGCTTGGAGCAGCCTGGGACAGTGGGAGGTGTCCCTGCCATGGCAGGGGTGGCACTGGATGATCCTTAAGGTCTCTTCCAACCCAAGCCAATCTGCGATTCTGTGACTCTGCAGCTGTGCCTGCTGTAAAAACATGGCCTTTCACCCTTCACCGTGCTGCTATCTGCATTTCATCCCTTTATCCTGTTTTCCTGCACTCCTCCTGCCCTCCTGCGTGCGCAGAGGGCTGCATTTCTGGGCCAGAAGGGCCACGGGGGATTATGAGCAGCAGCACGAGTGGTCCCTGCTGTTCGGCCACCTGGAGGGGCGGCTGGGCGCTCCATCTGGCCCTGGGCACTGCTTTATCACAAGACTCCTTCCAGCTCCTCCACATCCACGAGTTCTGTGCAATACAGGCACGCACACGCTCCCAGGGTTTCCTCTCCCCCTTTAAATACTGGCCTTTCCTGCCCCACCTCGGCCTTCCCAACGCATGGGATCTCCTTCATCCCCTCAGCCATGTCCCCTCAGCCATGTCTCCTCAGCCGTATCCCCTCAGCTCCTCTCCCAGCCCTGTCCTCTCAGCCCTGTCCCCTCAGCCGTGTCCCCTCAGCTCCTCTCAGCCATGTCCCCTCAGCCCTGTCCCCTCAGCCGTATCCCCTCAGCTCCTCTCCCAGCCGTGTCCCCTCAGCCGTGTCCCCTCAGCCCTGTCCCCTCAGCTCCTCTCCCAGCTGTGTCGCCTCAGCCCTGTCTCCTCAGCTCCTCTCCCAGTCATGTCCCCTCAGCCATGTCCCCTCAGCCGTGTCCCCTCAGCTCCTCTCAGCCATGTCCCCTCAGCCATGTCCCCTCAGCCGTGTGCCTTCAGCCGTGTCCCCTCAGCTCCTCTCCCAGCCGTGTCCCCTCAGCTGTGTCCCCTCAGCCCTCTCCCCTCAGATCCCCTCCCAGCCCCGTCCCCGTCCTCCATCGCCGCCCCGGTCCCGCCCCCGCCCCTGTCCCCGCCCCTGTCCCCGCCCCGCGCCGCACCCAACCGCGCTGCCCGTTCACCGCAGCGCCGCCTCCGCCCCGCGCGGCCGCGCGCCGCCCGCTCTCCCCCTGATTGGCCGGTGCCGGGCGCGGCGCGGCACTGATTGGCCGGGCGGCGCGGGCCCCGCCCCCCCGCAGCCAGCAGGGTAGTGCGCTCGGCGCGCGGCCAGCGCGGCTCCGCTCCCCGCTCCTCCTCCCGCCGGGCCCGCAGGGGACAGCGACACTCGCCAGGCGCCTCCGTCCCGGCGCTGCCCCGCGCCCCCGCCGCTCGGTAAGGCCGCGGGGAGGGGGCTGCGGCCGGGGACGGGGCGCGGGGACACGGCGCTGCGGGCTCGGCGCCGTCCGACGCGGCGGAGGGGCGGCCCGGGCCGAGCGGGGGCTCCGGCCTCGGCGGTGTCCGGGGGGCCGGGGCCGGCCGGGGCGGGCCGGGCCGGGCCGGGGGTGGCAGGGGCAGCGGGGCGCCGGAGCCGCGCAGGGAGGGCCCGCAGCATCCCCGAGCATCTCCCGGGGGAGCCGGCGGAGGGAGCGGGCGCTGCCGGGGCGCGGCTTTGTTGCTCGGGGACGGGGGCTGGGGTGGGTCCGGGGCTCTGGGAGGCCTCCCGGGGTTCCCCGGCGTTGCTCCCGCAGGGGCCCTTTGGATCCGACTCCCCCCGGGCGCGGGGTCCCGCGGGTTTCGCTCAAGGGCGGCGCAGCGGTTCCGCACTTCTCCTTGGGACTTCTCGAAACTTTTTGTGCCGTGTTTTCCCCCCGTCCTTCCCCGCTCTGCTGCCGTTGGATCCCTCGTATTCCCGGCTTTATAAGGATGGCTGCGGGCTCGCAGCGGGACACGGGGTGAGGGATGAGCATGGGCAGAGCCGCGGCTCGGAGCGCTGGGTGTGGCGAGCCGGGGATGCGCCAGGCTCCAGGCCTCTGCTCAGTCATCGCAGACGCAGCCGAGCCATAAATTCGGAGCGGGCCCGGTTTCGGGATGAGCAAACTTCTCTTACCGGGCACGGCCGCGTTATAAGGTACAAGAATTAAACAAATGTTCGCCACGGCGTGATGCAGGGCTGCTGTTAATAAGTCTAAACTCAAGGTGGTGAAGTTTTTGATTCTGCAGATGCTGTTCTGCTGCCAAAAGCTGCTTCTAAGTGTATCCTGGTAGTATGAGTGTTGTAAGCTCTCCCTCTCTTAGAGGGATGTGTTAAAAGCCTGATCGGTGGACATACTAAACCTGAATTTAGATGTTTAGTTCTCTTTTCTTTAGGTGGTTCTTGCTCTCTCTTACTTGGTTGTTCCCTCTCTTACTTCCTTCCCCTGATTCCTGTATGGATTTAGGAGATTAACTCATTGATTTTAGAGTTTTTAAAAAGTTTCTTATTTAATTTTAAAGCTGGAATCATCTGTTCAATGAGCCATGTTCTTCCCAGCTTACAATTCCAGCTGAAAGGCTTCTTGAATAATACAATAGCCACCCAAGTCCTGCTCAGCGTTTCAGTGTGGAGTAACAAGCCTTGCTCGGGGCCTCCTCCTGCTCTGCGTGTGATGCTGCTGTAGCTTCATTTTGTAAACTGAAGGGACAGGACTGCGCTGGAGTTTTACAACTCTAAAGCTTCTTTTCTCCTTTGCCAGGGCCTGGTGTCCCATCTGGTATGTTTTGCTGGTATTGTATCTCTAAGGTGCTGTTGCAGCTTGATTAACCCCTCCTTTATTTGAGACAGAGAAATTGCAACTTGAAATTATTCAGGTTGACAATACAATTATGATGAAGGTGATATTGGCTGGACAGACCTGTCTGTTAAATTTACTTTATGGTTTTTGTTCGTTTTTCTTTTTGAGAACTGATGAAACTTCTGATTGTCCTTCCAGATGCCTTTTGGAGGATTCGTGGGCTCTTTTAAAGTTTTAATTTTTTATTCTTTTGTGCCTTCTTGCATCAGAGGAGATGGGCTTTTTCGGTTTGAAAAGGAGCTTAACTTACTTGCTATTGCAACAGCAGCAATATCCTGTGTCTTTTGTTTTGTTTGGTAATAATTGCATGTTAGTGGCAGATAATAAGCTTGAAGGCAGAATAGCTGATCTGTTTGTGACTGTGATTGTTGACTCTGAAGCTGAAGGCCGTGGATATTATTAAATCTGTTTTTATGTGTCTCTGCAGAAATGACATCAGGGAAAGATCAGATAATACAAAGAAGTGTCAGTGGTTTGAAGATGCCAGCCTGGGGAGTTCAGCTAGAGCCCAGTGTTGCCATGGGTACAGTTTGTGGGTCAACCCCGGTTCCCCCCAAGCCCTCAGCTGATATTAGGAGAGGATTATGTCACTCCTGTCCTTAAAGAACAAACAGGGAGGCTGTTGGAGGACGCTTATGGCAGCAGATCCTCCCTGGGGCTTTACTGGCTGACTTTATCAGCTTGTTCCTCCCAAGCCAGGGCTGTGGCAGGCACTGTCCCTGTGCTGGCCACTGATCCCAGGCAGGCTCCAGGGAGTGTGGGCACCGTGGGACACCACGGCTCTGCTCTGCCAGCTGCAGGACCTCACCCTGGCAGGAGATCTGGAGATCTGCTTTAACAAGTTGCCTAATTTGTCTGTGGGGAGCTTTGAAGGTTGTGAGTGCTGTGGTAAAAGATCAGTGCAGCCCTGTTTGGGTGAGCACTGGAGTGGCCAGGGGGTGAATAATCACACCCCAGGCTCCCAGACACTGCTGGAACCAACTTGGAGTTACTCTGGGAGCAGGGTGTGCTGCTAAGTGTCATTTACAGGTGGAAGTACTAATTCTGAAGTATTTGGGTTCAGTGCACTCATTTGTTCCCTCCCAGGGACACCAGGCAGTTTAAGGCAGGGTTTTAAATAGCAGAGCACTGCCTAAACTGTTCTGTGATGATATTAAACACCCCCACACCTCCAACAGCCTGAGCAGCAATGAGAGCAGAAGCCAGTTGGGTTTTTGGAGGGGCAGAAGGTGAGGCTGAGTGGAGGCTGGGGCAGGGCTGGATTTCCAGCCTTAAGCTCGTTATGTGAAGTCTGATGAGTGCTCAGTTGAAACAAATGAATTACGTATTCCTGCTGGTAAAAGGGCTGACACAGCTGTAATTTCAGCGAATGGGGCTGTAATTATATTTGAGGTCCCAACCCCTGTAGTATTTTAGTGGTTGCCTCTCTTCCCTAGAAATAAATGGATCTGAGCCATTAAATCAGATCTGAGTTCTTGCAGAGTTCAGGCCTGGTTTACACCCATTGCTGTTAGCATGTTCTTGCTCTTGTGTACCTCAGGCTTAAACTCACTGGCTCTTTGCTGAACCAGTCTTGTCTCCAGTGAGAACTCAGTACTTGGACTGCATTTGTGTCTTGATGTGCAAGCTTCCAAATTCTGACCTACACTATGACTAAGGGAAACCACTGGTCATGCAGGGTTTAAAGTCTGTCAGGATGAATTCAAGCTACTTGCAATTTAAATGAGAGTGATGGTTACTTGAAAGTGAAATAATGTGTGACTATACCTTGGTTTGGTCCAGAAAAACCCCAAATAATTTATTTTGCTAGGCCAGACATAGATTGGAAGATAAAATTCCAGTCTCCTCCGCTGAGAATGAAGAGTTCAAGGCGTGTTACTCATCGGGTTGTTGGGAGTCAGATTGCAGACAACAAAATTATAATTTGGGTAGGTACTTCTGGAGTTTCAAAGGCAAATTGAAGAAGCTGATACTGCTCTGAAAGGCAGAGTTATTTCCTGGAACTCCGTGTTTGTGCTTCCTGTCCCAAATAAAAGAGATGAATCTCTTGCTTAGTCAAATGTCCGTGTCCACGGCTTCCTTGTGCTTTAACAGCAATTGAAGTGATTATTTCTGCGCTTTCTTTTTTTCCTCCTTGAAGGCAAATGAAATTATAGTCAGCTGTAGATCAGAGAAACCAGGGGTCTGTGATTACAGCACCCAGGAGGGTGGCAGAGAGCTCGAGCTTTGAGCCGGAGCCACCAGCACCACGTCATCTCCACAGAGCTCATCTCCAGAAGAAAGGGTGGATGTCCTTTGGAGCAGGTTCTTGGGAGATGATGGAAAAGCTGGGCTGAGCAGAGCAGGTAGGACCCCTGCATCCTGGGGGGGATTTCTCCTCCTACAGCTCAGAAACCAATTCCATGGCTTAATGTTCCACACATGGGAAGGAATTTCTCGTGGGAAGAAAAGGTCAGTGAAATCAGTTGCTGTAGATGTTGTGCAGATTTTAACTTGGTAATGAGATGAATGAAATACTTGTGGCTCACACTGGTGCCCTGTGTTGCTCCTGGGGAGGCTTCTTAATATTAATGTTAGAAATTATGAAATATTAAATTTATTTAAAATTATTGGGAAATCTGACCCCGAAGGATTATGAACAGACATTGATGTGATACTCTAGTGCTCTTCAAAATTACATCAGGATAGTGCTTGAGGATTTGTCCCAAACAAGATCAGTCTTGGACTCCTCTGAGTAAGTGACTCATTTTTGTATGTTGCCATAAGAGCCCATATTTTGGAATGCTGGAGAGCAAAACTTTTTGCAGTTGTTGCTGTAGGAAACACGGGAGACACCGTGTTTGTGAGAATTGTAGGTTACTCCCTGGATAAAAACAGCTGTTGATGGAAATGATGGTGTATTCCAACTCCATAGTGCACACTGCTCCCTGGAAGTGTCTGCTGGAAGGTGGGAAGGCAGTGGGTTATTTATTCTGTTCTCCCCTGGATTCAGGGAGGGAAGGGGCTGACTTTTTCCCTTGCTCCTAGAAAAGGCTGCTCCTTGCTGCTCTTTTAATCCTTGCTTTATTTTACTCCCTGCCTCTTAGAATTTTTCTCAGGGAGAGTGGCAGCTGCTGAATTGGTGGTTCCTCCGGGGAGTAGCAAGATACCAACACTGAGATAAAGCTCACAGTGTCCCTGTGATTTGAACAAAACTAGCAAACAAAAACAATAGTTGTAGTTGCATTATCGAGGGAGGTTTGTGTAACGCAATAGGCCCTGGATTGGCTTTCCTTTGCCAAGGTTGGATTTCCAGCCTCTTGGAGCTGTAACTCTCCTTGTAAAGAGAGTTTAGTGTAGACAAACACCATGCTGGAGTCTGTACCCTGCCCAAAATGAGTGTGTTGGCAGGGTGGAAGAGTGGCTGTGTGGGTGGGAGGAAGGTTAAGTATCAGGTGTATCCCTGAGCGGGTGACGTGACACACACGGCGTAGCTGCAGATTAAAGTGGGATGAGCAGTGCCCCGGCTGCGTGCTGGCTATCAGGCTACTCCGAGGAGCTGCAGGAGGCTTCTGGGAGAAGTATGCAGTTAATCACATCCATTAGCATGATTAAAATCCTGATTAGCTGGTGTCACTCACTCCCATTTTCCACCTACACTTCGCCCCTTTTTTACCCGGGGTATTTGCAAGTAGGAGCAGCAGCGAGGCCGGGCACGGCACAGGCTCCTGAATGGATCCCAGCATTCTGGGCTTCGTGTTGTCACAAAGCTCCTCAGAAAGCAGCCCAGCTGCTGTCTGAACAGAACATCTGAAAAATCAGCCTCTCACAGCTGGAGGAGCCTCAGCAGGACTGTGGGCAATCCAGTTGAGCATGGAGTAGGCTCGTCTTGCTCGTCAGTCAGGTGCTCAGGGCTTGCTCATGTTCCGTATCTGGTGTGTCCCAACGCTTGAATTTTAACATCTCCATCCCTGGCTGCTGAGGAGCTCCTCGTGCTGGCTGGCACCTTGGGGCAGCAGGGCTCTTCTGGCCTCCAGCAGCCAGGGCTAAATGGGCTGGAGAACAGGTCCAGGGATGGGATGATTGGGAAAGACAAGGCTGAAACTGAGGTTAGGGAAACTGCAGATCATCTGGCTGGATTTTTGACAAGAAGTGGAAATAAAGGCAAAAAATGAGGTAATTGTGCAAATTCCTGTGTGCAAAACCTCTCTTTTTAAAAAACTTGACTGGTTGGGGAGATACTGTACATATTAAAACTGGATCTTTTTGGAAAAGCAAACGTCTCTGAGCATTAGGTCATACACTTCCAACACATTCCTGCCTGGGAGTGAGTCATTGTTCCTTTTGTAAAATTGTATTAGAGCTACATCATCCCCAAAAGCTGTTTTTCAGCTGAATTTGGGGTGTTGACACTTGCTCTAAACAAAGTAAAACTATGGGAGCATTTATCAACCCAATTTCAAAGTGTGTTTACATACTCTGGAGTTGCGACTCCCGAAGTGCTGGAGCTCAGCTCGTTCTTGTGAGTGGAAACCCTCATCTCTCACACTGAGGATTGGAGCAAATACCTCCATGTAACTTAAATGATGTTTGTGAAGTGCTTAAAATCCTCTGGAAGGGGCAGAGAAACATCCAGGTGCTTTTACCTGGTCTTGTTTCTGCCTCCTCCCACTTGTTTCTTGCAGGGACTGTGCTGTGTTGGCTCTTTGCTGTAGATACTCTGTCAGTTTGTCCTTCCAGGAGCTGATACTGAGGGTTTGTTCCCATATTATGACTTTATTTTCTCTAACAAAACTCGTTTGAGGTTCCAGCCCTCCTCCACTTTGTGCTTTCTATCAGGTTGTTGTGCCAGGAGTTCAGCGCAGTGAAATGGGGCAGTGAGAAATGGGTCAGTGCTCAGGTGGGATTTCTACAACTAATTTTAGAAGCTGCATTGATTCTGTTAAAGGGGAAGTAGAAACAACTGCTTGGAGCAGGGGATGCCAAGCACTCATCACCCTGGCTTTGTTGGGGAGAATGTGATGGAGAAATGTTGTCAGTGGGATGAGTAAGACCTTGGGGTGAAAAATCCTTGTCAGACTTTCATTGGAAAGGCTTAGGCTGCCAGGCACACCAGGATCCCAGATTGATTGGGGCTGGAAGGAGATCACCCAGTCCAACCCCTGCCCAGGGCAGGGGCACCTGGAGCAGGGGACACAGGAACGTGCCCAGGGGGGTTTGGGATGTCTCTGCAGAGGGAGACTCCAGGCCCTCCCTGGGCAGCTGTTCCAGGGCTCTGCCCCTCCATGGAGAGAGGCTCTTCCTCCTGCTGAGCTGGAACTTGCTGTGTTTTGGTTTGTGGCCATTGCTCCTTGTCCTGTCACTGAGCAGAGTCTGGGACTGTGCTCTGGCAGCCCTGGGGGAGATTTGTGTGCATTGATGGGATCCCCTCTGAGCCTTCCCTTGTCCAGACTGACCAGGCCCAGCCCCTGCAGTCTCTGCTCATCAGAGATGCTCCAGACCCCTCATCCAAGCCAGACCCTGAATCCAAGTTCATTGTTGCTGTGTTTGCTGCTAACACCATTTCAGCTCATCAGAAAGGGAACCAGAGTGCAGACAGCAGTGAGGATAGGGCAGGAATCAGGCACTTGGAGCTGCTGTGGGCAGGATGCAAATGGAAATCTGAAAGTTGTGCTTCACTGACAGTTTTCCTGTAATCCCCTCTGGAAAGCACTGGGCATTTTTAAGCACCTGACTCTTAGTAATTCAGATTTGCCAGGGTTTCAGGCATGCTGAGAGGAAGAGCTCGGCTGTGGTAAAAGGTTTTCCCTGGGTTAGGCTGAAGGTCCTCGTGGCCTGGGAGGTGCCCCTGGCAGTGGCATCTGCTCAGGAAGTTCACATGTGCCATTCCCCTGGGGGTAAGGGCAGCTTGATCCACACTTGAGGAGAAAATCAGCAGTGATGTGAAATCTGTAATGATGCTGGATATGAAATGCTGTTGGCAGTGCTGAGGAAAACCCAATTGTAAACAGCAGCTTAAAGAAAGTGTTTTAAAGTGTGATTGTTGGTGCTGTTTGTAGCAGTTCCAAGTGCTTAAATCCTGCCTGTACCCTCATTGCTCTCTGCACCCAGGTTCCCTTTCTGGTGCACTGAAGTGGTGTTAGCACCAAACATAACCATTTTTGAATTTGGAATGTTCCTTTTTCCAAGAATCCCAGACTGGTTTGGGTTGGAAAGGACCTTAAAACCCATCCAGTGCCACCCCTGCCATGGGCAGGGACACCTTTCGTTATCCCAGGGTGCTCCAAGCCCCATCCAGCCTCACCTTGGACACTTGCAGGGATGGGGGATGTTGGTGTTGTTGATGAGGTGTATTCCTCTTTGTGGTTTTTTGTGTTTAACCTCTCAATTCCAGCCATTTCTCTGTTGCAGCTTTATTAAGTGCAGTGCCCTGTTCAAAGATGCTCCTTTGCTTATCTGCAGTGGTTTTAAGGAATCTCAGAAGTTTTTCTGCTGTCCATGGATACTTTCATTGCTGTTAATTAGGTAATTGGAATCTTCCAAACTGGGATAGCAAAGACAAAAATCCCCAAGCAGCTCCAGCAGAGGCTCTGAATGAGGCTCTGCAGACAGGGGAGGCAAAGAATGAGACAAAGAACTGAGTCACCCTCTCTTCCTTCCTTTGGGCTCTTGTGGTGGGAGTGAATCGTTTCTGTTTTTAGTCATAGATCAGAGCAATTAAAAAACGGTTCTGGATGCTAATGGCTGGATCACTCAAACTTCCAACTTAGCAGGAGCTGTGGATTTAAGTGACTTAAATAAGCAGCAGTAAATGGAATATACTGTGTGATGGCCCACTGCTGGATTCCCACCGGGATGTTACGGATGCATGGCCTCAGAAGTGCTGCTTTGATTATGACTCTGAGTGCAGCCCCCAGCCCTGGGGTCCAGCACAGGAAGGACCTGGAGCTGCTGGAGAGAGGCCAGAGGAGGCACCAGGATGAGCAGAGGGATGGAGCAGCTCTGCTGGGAGGAAAGGCTGGGAGAGCTGGGAATGTTCAGCTTGGAGAGGAGAAGCTTTGGGGTGACCTCAGTGTGACCTTCCCAACCTGGAGAGGGACTGGGGACAAGGCCTGGAGGGATAGGACACAGGGAATGGCTTCCCACTGCCAGAAGGCAGGGATGGATGGGATCTTGGGAAGGAATTCCTGGCTGGGATGGAATTCCCAGAGCAGCTGGGGCTGCCCCTGGATCCCTGGCAGTGCCCAAGGCCAGGTTGGACATTGGGGCTTGGAGCAGCCTGGGAGAGTGGGAGGTGTCCCTGCCATGGCAGGGGTGGCACTGGAGGGGCTTTAAGGTCCCTTCCCACCCAAGCCATCCCAGGGCTCTGGATTCTGGGAATGTTTGGTCAGCTCTGCAGTGGTGATTTGAGTGTCTGCTCCTGCCCAGGTTTGCAGGATGCAACTCCCAAAGTGGAAGTTGGTTCCACCTCCACTGCACAGTTGTGCAGAAGGACAGGACACACCCACCAGGATGTCACTGGGGCTGGAATCCTGCACTAAATCCTTTTGGGATGAGGTGCTATGGGGCTGGCACACAATGTACGTGTCAGGTGGGCCTGTGACACCACGATGATGGGGACTGGAGGATGCTGTGGGTGGCTCCAGCTGTATTTTATATCACAAATTTGCATTTATATTTGAAACTACAATGTCTGTAATCTGCAAGGTTAATTTTTCCAGGATATCTTCATGCTTAAAGCATACATATTATTTTTCCTTAGGCTGTATTTTAACCTATTTAAGCATTTACGACATGAGAATTAAAGGATATTTCCATCTCGTGTTCTGAGGGCTGGATTTTCTTTAACTGGGTGTTTGTTTTTTTTTTTAGGTAAAATGTACTTCTTTTTTTTTGCATTGGGATTTGGACAGAGCATGTAGGGCAATAGGATCAAGTGTCACATTGGGGATTACATATTTGTCCTGAAGTGACCCTCTTAGGAGCTTGCATGGGTGTAATTGGTGAATGACTGGATTTATAGGGATGTATATCTGCATTAGCACTGGTTTGATGTGACTCGAGCTGATTTGCTTTTGGTCCAAACTATTTTCAGCTTGGGGAATTGACTTTTAAGGAGAGATGCTATAATTTGCCTAAAACTGGCATTTTTAGGCTTGTATTTTCCCTTAAAAGCGATGGTGGTTTTACCAGGATTTAACAGCTCTACATATGAATGTAGAGCAGTGCTGCACAGCATTATCTGGTGGCTGAACCCCAAATTTATCCCAAAAGCTGCACATCTGAGACCTCTGGGTGTTAATGGTGTGGAAAAAAACCTTTATCATATCAACTTTCCGAGATTCTTTCGTTGCGTCAGTCACTGTCTTGTTCTTAAAACTGCAACAGCTCTTTCACTCGTGGTGTTCTGTATTATTTTGGTGTGTTGTGTCCCTTTGCTGGCAGCTCCTGTGGGATTTCCCTCTCCTGGAAGGAATTAACATGAATTTGAAGGCGTTGGGGAACATAAAGGAAACTCCTTGCACCTCCAAGCTCGGTTTTCTTGCAGCGAAGGTTCTGAACTTGCCAAATTAGCCGTAATTGCTGGTCTTGCTGACAGACTTTCCCTGTGGGCACATCCTCGTGTGCTTTTTTCTGAGCAGAGCCTGGCACCCTGGTTCTGCCTGCAGCCTGGGATTGCAGCGGGGTTTTGTGTGGCTCTGGTGGGCAGTGAGAGCCCAGCCCCGTGCTGCAGCAGCTCTGGGATCCCTTCAGGTGCTGATGGATGAGTGAATGGCTGTGATTCACAAAGGCCTTTAGTTCTGCAGCATCCATTTGCATTTTTGCCTTAATTACCCTGAGCTGTGTTTGTGCCACAGGTTTCCCTCTGCTCCCCTTCTCCTGCTGCTCTGCTCTGCTCTCTCTCCAGAGCTCCCAGCTGCTGTTTTTTCTCCCTTATTTCTGTTTTCCCAGATCCTGATTAAGGCCATCTGAGTGTATTCAGTGTAGGATGGGTTTCTTTTTTTTTTGCTACAAAGATCTTTTAAAAAGGCTGTTGGAGGGGTGACTGGAGCACAGAATTTAACAGGCTGCTCCCAGAAATCCTGACTCTGGCTGGCATCAGCTGATGGTGTCTTGTTTAAACATACCACAGACTTGATGTTTTTTTCCCTTGGGGTTTGACTTCCTGTGATAAAAGGAGATTCCCTTTTAAAGCAGAGCTCCGTGGTTATATAATGAGAGAAGGAAATACTCCAAAAGTGACACTGGGAGAATAGAAAAGTTATTTTGGTGACTGCCTGTTAGACAGGAGAATAGAAAATTCTCTCAGGAGGGCACTGGTAACTCGAGCCCTCCCGGGAAAGTGAGAGGAACACATTTAGGGAATTAAGTAAGGGAGTGACCAGGGCAAAGCAGTGGAAGGAAGGTTATGGTAAGTACAGAGCTGTCCAGTCCACATCTAGGATTCCTCTCAGAGGGTTTAACTCTTTCCAAACTGCTTTTCCTCTCCTCCATAAGCGGCTATGTTGTTCCCAAGCACCAGAAGTCTCCAAATCTGACCCTCCAAGAGCTGTGCTGGCTTTTGCTGTTGGATTTGAAGCCGTGAATAGAAGTTATTTTTGCATTTGTGCATGTGGCTTTGTCTCTGTGTGTCCCCAGCGATGCCAGACCAGGGAATTCCTTCTTTCCTTCCACCAGCACTTTCTGTCCCCCCCTTACCAGGACTGAGAACTTGCCAAGGGCTGTGCAGGAGTCAGGGTGAAAATTGGCTTTTTATGCTGTTGGTAGGGCAAAATGGAAGTTTCTAAGGCAGTTTGCTGTTTCTCAGCACGGGTTTTTGGGAGGCAGGGATACAAACTCGCAGGGAAGCCAGCTGGATCCTGGCAGGGAGTCACTGAACTCGCTGAGCCTTCATCGTTCCTGCCCTTGGAGTTCAAACTCAGCCCTGCACACACCCCACACTCCCTGCAGACACTGCTCCTGCGAGTCTGAGGTCCCTGTGGGTTTAAAACAGGATATTGATTTCCCTGGTCTGGGATATGCCTATAGAAAGCTGGAAAATGCCCACAATTCATCAAAATTAAGCTGGTTCTCCTTCTGGTCTGGGGTACGTTTATTTTTTCTAGTATGTAATTTATCTGTAGAATAATTTTTCAGCAGCCAGATATGCTGACTGTGCCTGTTAGGTTTCCCCAGCGAAATTCCCTGGCAAGCTACACTTCTTCCAAGATCATTTTGAGGTGCTGATGTAATCAAATGGTTGAATGTGAACTCAACAAGAAATTATGTAGTGCAAAGTTTGCTCTTAAAATCCATATGGAGTTAAAGTGCATTTGTTATTTTTGTGTATTTTTAGTGTAGGTATTTGTGCTATTCAGTAACTTCGCTTTTGCTCATTTTTAATTAAGAGATGTCAGTTTATGCCTGCGGAGGGGGGAAGAGGGACCAACGGTTACAGATCCTTAACACCTCATCAAAATTTCAGTGGGAGTTATTTTTTCAGCTCTATTTGAATAATTAAACACTGTGCTGAACTAACTTTGCAAATGTGTGGGGGGAGGACAAGGAGTAATGAAAATAGTTAATCTAAATTGAAATGCGTTAGAGCATCCTGGTTGTATGACTGCAACACCCTGCTTTATTCTAAATAGCTGTATTACTTAAAAGAAACTTCACAACTTATAAACTGAGGAGTAAAATATAAACAGAGATTGGGAACTGATCCTCTGAAAGACAGAAGTGAAACAGGGGGGCTCTGGTGATGAATATCTTGTTTAACACAGAGATCACCTTGAGTAGTATAATTTTCCATACTGAATTTTTAACCCTTGCTTCAAAGCAAGGGCACTTCCAAAGCGCCTTGGAGGACCTGCATTTTGTCCTTAAGTCAGTTTAGTTTTCAAATGAAGGACTGTACAATCTCATTATTTATGAAACAGAAGCTTTGGATTAAGCTCAGATGTTCCTTTATTAGAGAATTCCAACTACAAAGGGAGGCTGGGTATCCACCAGCTGCACTTGCTGACTGATAACAGGCTTTTCAAAGTAGTTTTCTTTCAGCAATCCTGTTAGTGCTTTAAATTCAAGCCTAAACTTTTTTGTGGGATTAGAGGTAGGAAGAAAAAAAAAGCTGGATCAGAGGAATAAATGCAAATAATTCAGCATGAACAGCAGAGCAGGAGGCTGAGGTGAGTCAATTATTTTGATATGTGTTTGAAAGTCAGCAGGACAGTATTGCACTCCCCACTTTAGAGCATATTAAATGAAATCAGAATGTAAGAGCTGTGAGACCACATCAGGCAAAAGGTTCAGGTACGTGGGCTTGTGCAGAGCAGGTTTGGTTTCTGTTTTGTCCTTTCTTCATCTCCTTGGTTTTCACTCTCGGGTGGTGGTGAAGTGTGGGCTGTGTCCCCGTGGCTCCTTGTTTGTGCTGCAGCCTCTGAGAGTCCTTGTGGTGGGTGATTAACTGGGGACTCTATGGGGTTCAGATCACAGAATCCACACTGGCTTGGGAGGGAGGGACCTTCAGGATCATCCAGTTCCACGCCTGCCCCTCTCCTGGAGCCCCTTTAGGCCCTGCAAGGGGCTCTGAGCTCTCCCTGGAGCCTTCCCTTCTCCTGGGGAACATTCCCAGCTCTCCCAGCCTGGCTCCAGAGCAGAGGGGCTCCAGCCCTGGGAGCAGCTCCGGGGCCTCCTCTGGGCTCTCTCCAGGTGCTGGTGCTGTTGGCCCCGGGGCTGGGGCAGCTCTGCAGGTGGGGTCTCACCTCAGTGGGGCCGAGGGACAGAATCCCCCATTTTCTGCTGCCCACGCTGGGGTCAGCCCAGGGCACGGGGGGGTCTCTGGCCAGGGAATGTTCAGCTTCTCATCCCCCAACACCCCTCGGTCCTCCCCAGGGCTGCTCTCCATCCCTTCATCCCCAGCCTGTTTGTGCTTGGGATTGTCCCAGCCCAGGTGCAGGACCTTGCCCTTGGCCTTGTTGAACGTCCTGAGGTTGGCACAGTCCCACCTCTCCAGCCTGGCCAGGCCCCTGTGGATGCCCTATCGCTGCCCATCACCAGAGCTCGGTGTCACCAGCAAACTGCCCAGGGTGCCCCAGTGCCAGATGTGTAATTTGGATTTTTCAGAATCTCTCTCTCTCCTCTGCAGCAGAAAATACCTTCCCCTTCTCAAAGCCAAGAGCTCTGTGCACAGGTTAGCACTGCTGGTGTCGAGGAAATAACCCAGCTCTAAAGCCTCAGTATTGGCAAATAAAGATTATCTGTGGCTGCCACTGTCACCTTTGTCCTCTCAGCACAAGGTTTCACACTTGCAGCTTGCAGGTCACACTAAACACTCCTCTCCCTGCTTATCTCTTGGGAGAGTTTTTCTGTTAATCTCTCACAGTACAGGAGCTGTGATTTCTAGATGAAATGCTTTATATTGTGCTTTTCAGAAGCCTAATACCAAAAAAGGGGGTTGTGTGTTGGGAGGAGCATTTTCATCTACTGAACAGGGATGTGGGCTGTATTTTATGGAATTGACTGAAATCTTACGGTTTTTAATCGGGAAATTGTTCTCTCTCAGCAAGTTTTTAATAAAGTCTGTTACTCTACTAATTTGTTTTTTAAATATATTTTTGAAAAAAAGAAAAATTGAGTGTTTTAAGATGCTCACTGGGCTGACCAGATTCAAGGCAGGCTTTTGCTCTCACATGTCCTTTGTGTAAATTCTGGGTTAATTAAGTGACTCATTCATTCAGTCTGGCTGAGGCTGCACAGGCCAAGGAAGCTCCGGCAGCACATGATGGGGTGAAGGAAAAAAACAAACCCAGCACAGGGTGAAACTCTCTGAGGCATCTGAGCTTCCTTCTGGAAAGTGAATAGGGAACAGGCAGCCTGTGCCTCAGTGGAGATCTGCAGATCGGGCATTTCACAGAACATCATCAGAGGTTCTTTGATTCCTAAACACTGCAGGGCTTCTGGTTTGTGTCCTCTTAATTTCTGAGGCCTGGCTGTTAATTGATGTCCCTGTGTTGTGGTTTCAGTTCTGTGCTGTACAATGGCAAATCTGAATTTTGCACCATTTAAACTGAACAGGGCAGGGACAGATGGGATATTGGGCAGGAATTGTTCCCTGGGAGGGTGGGCAGGCCCTGGCACAGGGTGCCCAGAGCAGCTGTGGCTGCCCCTGGATCCCTGGCAGTGCCCAAGGCCAGGCTGGACATTGGGGCTTGAAGCAGCCTGGGATAGTGGAAGGTGTCCCTGCCCATGGCAGGGGGTTTGGAATGGGATGATCCTTAAGGTCCTTTCCAACCCAAAACAGTCTGGAATGACTTTTGGTTTATTCCAGCCAGTTTCTTGCATGGAACACAGAAGCAGTTCCTGAAATACCAGTCAAAGCTTGGAGTGCCTGGTTAGGGGGGGGAAAGCACAGACCTGAAAGTAGAACCTGCAAGTATTTCTTCTTTCAAATACCAAAGAGGAAAAAGAAACCCAAAGAAAAAGCCCCTCCATGAGCTCTCTAGAATTCGTCCCATCATGATTCTAATAATTTAAGTTAAAAATTTAAAAATGTCTTATAAATATTCTAAATCTAAAGAGGTAGAAATGTAAGAGAAAGAGAGGGGAAGTAGCGAACACTTTCTGAATAATAAAGTGGATCTTTCTGTAAAACATCTTTACTAATTAATCTGAAAACGAAGCAAACTGAAGTACAGCAGCTTGTAACAAAAAGCTTTTTGATGGAGTTTGCTGCTGGGAATGAGCTCATCCTGGTGCCCAACTGGGCACTGGGCAGGGCTGGAGCTGTTTGCTGAACCCAAGGGAGCTGCGTGGGCTGTGGGGTCGTGCTGGGGGGAGCTGGGAGTGTGGGGCCATCCCAAGGGGCCATCCCGAGCTTTCCCTCCTGCTTCCACAGGTGGGGTCAGGAAGAATTTGGGTTGTGCATTTGCTGTACTTACTTTTCTGGCAATTGCATTGATTTTAGGTACATCAAGAGGGCTGGAGAGGGACTCTTTACCAAGGGCATGGAGTGCCAGCACAAGGGGGAATGGCTTTAAACTGAAGGAGGGTAGATTTGAATTGTTTATTAGGAAAAAAATTCCTGGTAGTGAGGGTGGGCAGGCCCTGGCACAGGGTACCCAGAGAAGCTGTGGCTGCCCCTGGATCCCTGGCAGTGTCCAAGGCCAGGTTGGACATGGGGGCTTGGAGGATCCTGGGACAGTGGGAGGTGTCCCTGCCCATGGATGGAATGGGATGATCCTTAAGGTCCCTTCCAACCCAAACCTCTCTAATGAAAAGTTGTTACAGAATGAAGAAATGTGGTCCCCATCTTCATTGAGAAACATCACTTTGGTCCTCAGGTGGAGCCAAGCAAGGTTGAAATTAAAAATGATGTAACAGTGATCCTTGGCTTTGTAATTTTAAGTTATTCCTTTTAAAACACAGTACAATGACTCAATGTGCCTTCTGTGCTTTCTACCTGTTTCTGGTTTTTAAATGATGAAATTGTTGCTTTGAAATAAGCAGTTGATTGGGAAAACTACTCATAGTAAGGGCAAACCCTGGATATTCAACTTGTGCAATGCTTGTGGGGGTTGACACTCAGATCTTGCTGAGTGGGAACTCAGTGATGTGCCAGAAACACAGAGTTTGCTTCATTCGAAGTCAGCTTTAAACACCAGAAGTTGTATTATTCATTGTTCTTTCAGTTTCTCACCCTGATAAGCTGCTTTGTTGTCCTTGGAGGCACTGGGGGCCTCATGCTGGTTCCAGTTTAAATTGCAATATCTGTGTGTAGGGGAGGCCGGAAGGCTTGGAGTCTGCAGAAACTCCAATACAAATGTTTTATTTCTGCCAACTGAAGAAGTGCTGAGAACTGTCAAAATAATGGAATTACATGTGAGGCAATGTGTTAGACTTGTCTCTCTTGTCCCTGGAATTTGTCTTTAAAACTCTGGGAGAATTAATTGGAGTTTGAGTAACAGCCTCTACACGTCAACACAGCAGGAGTAGTCCCCAATTCCTGAGCTTTGGCACAGTTTTTGTTTTGTCAGTACTGTCAGATGTGGTGCACAGGCCAGTGTCGGTGCATTCCCACCTCCTGGGTGCATTCCTGGAGTAGCAAATGCAGTGTTGGGAGTGGGGCCTGTCAGTGCAGGGCTGCACATGGACAGGGCAGCAGGGAAAGGGCTTTGCTGGGTCTTGGAATCCCAGAATGGTTTGGGCTGGAAAGGACCTTAAGTATCATCCCATCCCACCCCTGCCATGGCAGGGACACCTTCCACTGTCCCAGGCTGCTCCAAGCCCCAATGTCCAGCCTGGCCTTGGACACTGCCAGGGATCCAGGGGCAGCCACAGCTGCTCTGGGCACCCTGTGCCAGGGCCTCAGCACCCTCACAGGGAACAATTCCTGCCCAATATCCCACCCATCCCTGCCCTCTGGCAGTGGGAAGCCATTCCCTGTGTCCTGTCCCTCCATCCCTTGTCCCCAGTCCCTCTCCAGCTCTCCTGGAGCCCCTTTAGGCCCTGCAAGGGGCTCGGAGCTCTCCCTGGAGCCTTCCCTTCTCCAGGGGAACATTCCCAGCTCTCCCAGCCTGGCTCCAGAGCAGAGGGGCTCCAGCCCTGGAGCAACTCTGGGACCTCCTCTGGATTCTCTCCAGCAGCTCCAGGTCCTGGTGCTGTTGGCCCCGGGGCTGGGGCAGCTCTGCAGGTGGGGTCTCACACATCTCCACACCCCATGGCCTCAGCACTCCCGGTTTTCTTTGGATCTGGGTGAATGAGCAGTAGCAGGAATGCAGTTGTGTCTCGGCCAGGAGCAAGTGAAAGTGTGGATGGACATACGAGCAGCTGGGCTTTGCTTTTTTTTTTCCTTTTTTCTTAATGAGTCTGAGCTGAACAGTTTTAAGTCCAGATTAAAAGCTGGATGGTGTAATTATTTTTTAATTGGTCTTTGCTGTAAGAACCTGTGCATTAAACCACAGAACTTTCTGAATTCCAAATGCTGTAAGAAATAGAAATCAGGTGGATTAGGTATAGTGCTGAAAATTCATTTTATGGATATGTGTGAAGCATTTTCATTCAGTCATAATTCAGTATTTATTAATGCAGCTTTTGATTTCTGAAGGTGTTATTTGGGTTTTTAAGCAGTCGTTCTGCACTGATTGATTTGGTTGTGGTGTGAAGTAACACATGTTGTACTGGTTCCAATCTTGATGAGGAAACTGCTGCTGATCTTGCTGCGTTTTCAGAGCAGGAATCGCTTTCCTTGATAAGCACAGAACAAGGATCAGAGAAAACACTTCCAGCAGCTCCCTTGGCTTAGGCTGTCATTGCTCTGATAACACAGACAGGGTGAGAGTTGCTCCTCTGCTTTCCCAGAACGAGAGTGTCTGTGGGGATGGAATCTTCGAAGATGCTGAGTCTCTCCCTTCTTTTTTATTTTCCCTGTAATTCTTACCCAGCTCATTGTTTGTTTACTGTGCCTGAACCTTCAAAAATGCAGCAAAGTAAAAGTGCTCAACTCTCAAGGGGGACCTTCTTTTTCTACAACTGAGCAAGAGGCAGGACAAGAGGGAACGGCCTCAAGCTGGGCCAGGGGAGGCTCAGGTTGGACATCAGCAGGAATTTCCCCATGGAAAGGGGGGTCAGGCCTTGGCAGGGGCTGCCCAGGGAGGTTTGGAGTTCCCATCTCTGGAGGTGTCCCAGGAAGGCCTGGATGTGGCCCTGAGTGCTCTGGGCTGGGGACAAGGTGGGCATCGGGCACAGGGTGGAATCAGTGACCTTGGAGATCTTTCCCAGTCTGAATGATCCTGTGATTCTCACGCCCTCCACACCTCTGGCTGGCTCTGCCATGACTACAATCAGAGACAGGTTTAAAAACCTGTCATTATATGATGTTCAGCAGCACCCTGCAGTTTTAGGGCAGGGTGGGGGGACGGTGGGTGGCAGCGCCAGCCCCTGGTGCTCTGCAGGGTAAGTTTGGGGCCTCTGGGTGTCCAACACCCTGTTCTCTGTATCGTGTCTCAGATCTTGCAGCAGTGTGCTCCTGGGTGCTGCTTTAACACAGCTGTCTGCACCTTGTTGTAACCTGTCAGCAGCTGATGGTGGGCACTCAGACTCCAGCCCAGTTTTTCACGCTGAATTGAACAAATCTGTTTTTTCAGGCAGTTGCATAACGGGAAGTGTCTGCTCATCTTCTGTTCCACTGATTTTTTTGTTGGCTTTAGGAACTTTTTTCTTTAGAAGCCTTAATTACTCTACTGCAGTTGTAAATAAACATCTGATGGATTTATCAGGTAATTTCAGGTAATTTCAGCCACTGTCGCCTTGAATGTGCTAAGGAGTGACACTGCTTAAAAAACCCTAAAAGCCATAGTTTTGATGCAGAAATGAATGTGTTCCAGCTCAGTCCAAGAATTTATCCACAAGATGGATTTGGGTCTTACTCTGACTGGTTGGTTTTCCAATCCACTTTGAACAAAGGGAAACTTACCCCTTACAAATGGACTTTTTTTTTTTGCTGATGGGTTTGTTTTTCAATCTGAGTCTGAAAAGCTTGGGTAAGGTGAGTTTCTTTATGCCTTGGAAATGTGATCTGTGAGCTAAGAGGCAAAGAACTAAGTGTTAATGACCTTAACCCTATCTGGCTGCACTGCTGTGACCTTTATCTCCCATCTCCCCTTTCCCCAGGTACAGGTATCACTTTCTGCTTGCACCTCCCAGAACAAATCCGCTCAGAGATGCTCCGATTTTAGCTGGAAATCTGAAATAACGGGAGGATGTTTGTTTTCTTTGGTTCTCCTGCACCCTGGTAGTGCCCACATTCTTGCTTCTGGGGTGGAGAGAGGTTGGTTGTGCTGGGGATCACTCAGAGCTGACCTAACAAAGCTCTGCTGAAGCTGAGGTGCAAGTTTTGTTGGGTGTTGTGCACTGTCCCCACACAGGGGAGGTCAAATGATGTTTTGAGGCTTCTCCTGAATTTACCAGGAGAGTTTGTGACTTCTGCCCAGCTGGGATCACAGTGAGGTCCTGACAAAGTCAGTGTGTAATCAGGAGTTTAATGTTTTAGTAGTTTTGGTATCTCAGGACCCAGATATTGCTTTACTCTTGCTAATCTGGTCTTTTCCATGTAAAACTTCCAGGTAGCAAATCCTCTGAAAACTTCTGGAATATGCTCACATTCTGAATGGATTTGGTTTGAATTGATTCTAACACTTTATGTTGTCTCTGCAATGATTTTGAGTGTCATTAAGTTTTGTGGTAGAGGATGCCCTCTAGTCTAGAAGCCAACAAAAAAGATGGAGAGGGACTTCAGCTGAGAGCCTGGAAGGATAGGACAAGGGTCCAAACTGAGAGTAGGTCTGGATGAGATATTGGGAAGGAATTCCTGGCTGTGAGGGTGGGGAGGCCTTGGCACAGCTTCTCTGGGCAGCCTGTGCCCCTTGAACCCATTCCCCCATGTCCTGTTGTTCCAGGCTCTTACCCAAAGTCCCTTTCAAGGGATCTGTCATATTTGTAATCTGTGACTTCTGTGTTTTGGTATGGGCTGAAGAAGTGTTGGAGGGGGGAATTATCCCTTCCGTGTGCTTGTTGTGATCCAGGAGCTCTGCACACGGAGGAGAAGCAGGTTCCTTCTCTGCTGTGAGCAGTGGGGTGTGTGTGCCTTGTCCTGTGGATGTGTTTGCTCACCGGTGCCTGATGAGGGCTGTGGGGTGTTCCTGATCCCTCCCCTCTGACACCGCTGCTGCTGCTGGGAGCCTGTGATTTCCGTAGCAGAAAACACCAGGCACTGCCACCAGCCAGGAATCCTGTGTGCAGAGGGGATGGACATGGCTGAGGGAGGGTGGAATTCCCTGCAGGGCAGCCTCTGTGTGCAGGAGCAGATCCCACAAACAGCAAGCAGGAAGAGCCTTTAGTCGGAACTGCTCACGGAATTCTGTCTGAAAAGAGCAGCCAGTTAATAAAAAACATCACTGAGCAAAGGAGATGCTGGATTTGCTGTGGAGTGGGGTCATCCTACAGTGTTTCTCACCTTTGGGACTGATGTTTGGGGATGTGGGTAATGCCTGGATCACGTTCCTCGTGTGTTCCTGCACATCTGAAATACTTCCCCTGAAATATGCAGGTTATCAAACCTGTCACACTGATCTGCTTAGATACTGCTCTGTGTTTAGAGCACATCTGGGCATGAGAGTTGGGTTTGTAGGAATGTATATAAATGATCTTGTCAAGGAAATATTGATGTATATATCAACCAAATAGCATGTATTTTCAGAACTTTTAACCCAGTGTCCTGGTTGTGCTGCCAGCCCGTATTCTGTTAAACTTTGGTATTTTTTTTTCCTTTTTTCTTCCAAAACATCCATGTAAAATCTACTGCCATAATAAGTTTCCAACCTGAAAAGCCAAGAATTAAATAAATCCAGAATCTGTTGTAAAGGTACTTCTAGGTCAGGGCTGGGGAGGTTACAAGTTGGGATGAAGCAGCACAGGTCAGTGGTTCTACCACGTTGGAGTCCCTGTAAAATGCTCCATTCACAGGCACCAGGCAAAGCTCGACTCCAAGAGCACCTGCATGGATCCTTTCCCATAAATCCTAGGGGTTTGATAGGTGGGTTTTTCAGTGCTCAGTGAGGTCCATTAACTGTCCCTGGGTTGTGACCTGCAGCTCCCTGCCCACCCACACGTCCCCATGGGATAATCCCCTCCCTTCTCCAGGACAGGGATATGGGGGAGGTTGTGACCTGATGTAGGTGAGGAGATATTAATGGGCAGCTCGGGCCCTTCAGTTATGAAACCTGGCAGGCATCAACCTTGAAAACGTAAGGAGATTTCAGTCTCATGAATTTTCATGCTTTCTTACACTAATAAAATGTCAGAGATGGTTGGGAGTTCTCCAGGAGCTGTTTGGCTTTGAAGCTGTTGCTGTGGCAGCCTGCAAGGTCCCAAGAAGATGGGAAATCCAAACTTCTCTCCTGTTTGCCCACAGCAGGGCCTGAGCTGACACTGCAGACAACATTCCCTAATCTGCTGTAACTTGGTAAAATCGCTCTTGGTGGCAGCAATTTCCTTCTTGGTTTTCCTTTTCCAAAGTCAAGGAAAGATGTTTTGTAGTTCCAGTGAGATTAGGGAGTTCTCCATTCTGGGGTGCCATGGGTATGTTTGATACAGAAGGATGGAATGCTTTGGGTTGGAAGGGACCTTAAGGATCATCCCATTCCACCCCTGCCATGGCAGGGACACCTCCCACTGTCCCAGGCTGCTCCAAGCCCCAATGTCCAGCCTGGCCTTGGGCACTGCCAGGGATCCAGGGGCAGCCACAGCTGCTCTGGGCACCCTGTGCCAGGGCCTGCCCACCCTCCCAGCCAGGAATTCCTTCCCAATATCCAATATAAATCTCTCCTCTTTGAGTTTAGAACCATCACCCCTTGTTCTATCACCGTCTTGTATCTCTGTCTTTCATCTAAGCCCCCTTTAGGCAGAGGCAGGACACGCCTTCACGTTATGTTTTTGGATTTAGATAACACTGCTGACCATTCCACTGGCCCCTTGATCTGCACAGCAAGGGTTTGGCATGGGTGACAGCAGAATAAAACAAAAGGGCTTCTCTGGAAGCATCTCCAGCCTTGCCAGAGGAGCTGTGGGGGAGCAGCCGTGTTCTGCTCCTGCTGCTCTGGGTGTGGTGTGCGTGCAGTGAGTAACAGAAGGATCCTTCTTGTTTGACGTGTTGGACAGCCTGTTACACCTTGGCTGAGAGACTTTGTAGAAGACTTTTTAAAAACCAGCAGAAGTGTTGATTTTTAAAAAGGCCCTGGGTGATAAGCCCTTGCAAATGCTCTCTTTGTTCCAGTCGTGGGCTGGGGAGGCTTTCCTGGTGGTTTGCTCTTGTGTAGTGGCAGCTGAGCTGGACTGCTGGAGCTCCCAGGAACCTGAGGTGATGTGAATATGAAAAAAACTTTAATAAGAGCTGCTCACAGTCTGGTATCTCCAGCTACCCTTGTGCTACTGAGTTATGTCATGGTTGGTGACTTTTGCTAGTGCTGGGATGTTTTATTTCAGGAGATTTCCTCTTGCAGCCTTTGACCCGGGGCAAAAATCCTCTCCCAGACACTGGTGGGTGCTGCTGCAGAGCTGCCATGGACCAGGACCATTCTTGGATCCATTTGCATGTAGCAACCCTGGTGCAGAGAGCAGGATTTTATGTGTGGGGATGCTCCTGGTCACTCTAACTCAGCTGTGACATTGCAGCTCCTGGTGAGGAGCTCCTTGCCGTTCCTTCCTGATGCAGGAGGGCATCTCAGGAAGGCCATCATTCAGCTTAGCAGCCTCTCATTAGTGGACAAGTGACATTTGGATGATGAAAGTTGCTTCTTCTCCTTGTTGCCATCAAAGAGTTCATTAATGTTCCCCCAGCCAGGGCAGGACAGGCACTGGAGGAGTTCCAGCCCTGAACGATGATTTCATAGTTCAGGACTTGACTCTCTTCTCAGTGCTCCTTGTATAATGTGAGTGCAACTGAGTCTTTATGAATGTCAAATCATTAATAAAGCTATTTCTGCCCTATACTATCCCAAAAGATGCAGGTTGGATAGAGCTGGCAGAGGGTGGGTGGGGGGATGTGCTTTGACAAACAAAGCAGATGACAGGAGTCACAGTGGATCTGTATTGATTAGACAGAACAGTAGGAAGAATTCCTGAATTCTTAAACCCTCTATTTTTAGATGTAACTCATCTGGGCTGAAGGCTTTCTGTTCCCTGAATTGTTCCAAAAATAAATATTTCAGAAGAGGATTAAACTTGAATGTGAAAGACAGTGTTTTTTATGCATCAGTGTTCATGGAAGGAGCTGGTCAGAAATCACTATTCTCCTTAAATTTGCATGCTCTGAATCCAAATTAGAGCTGCTTTCACCAAAACTACTCATCCACACGGGAGACTCGAGGTGCTGGTGAGAATGCAACTGTGAGAGCTAATTTTAGCTAATTCAGTCCTGTGAGCAGCAGAGTCCTTCAGCTGTGAAAAGAGACACTTCGCTCTTGCTTAAATCACTTTCTTTTTTTATTGAGCTTCTGCTGAACAGGGACAAGCTTTGCTGATTCTCACCAAGGGCAATTTCTGCCTTGGCTTTTGGTGCTAGGTTTCTTTTTGGTGTGAATTTGGATGTTAAGATTTTGTTTTGTTTTGACACTTGAGAAAGATCTTTGAATCTTTCTACGCATCGCTTGTGTCAAAGTCCTTCATCTCAGCCTTCTCTGGGTGTTTCCAGGCTCCTGTCACGTGTACTTGGTGTGTAACACGGTCTCTCCCACCCTTCCCACGTTCCTCTCTTGGGCACTAACAAACCAGAGGGCTCTGGCTTCTGGAACTTTCCTTCCCAGGTGAGTGCAGCCCTTGTTGCACTGCCCAGCCTTCCAGAGCCCTTGGGGAAGGTCCTTGGCTGGTCCTTGACGCTGGCGCTGTGGCAGCCCTTGAGTCACTCCTCCAACTTCCCAGAGTCATTGCATGTTGTTTCTCTTTTTCAAATCGCTCCTGACATCCCAAAATCCGTGGTGCTATAAAAACAGCCCCGCTTGTGCAGCTGCTTATTTCCTGTCTGATTGTATGAACCTCACTGGGTTTTAACTTTGTCAGCCTGAATCGCTGCCGAAGACTCTTTCTTTAAAGTCTGTCCCCTCTAATAAGGATGAAATGTGGATGTTGCCAAAGAGTGTCTGCTTGCTTTGCAGTGGGGGACCTTCATTCTTCCCTGTGCTACCTGGGACTGGGGAGGATCATCTCCTTCTCCAAGCAGTAGGACTTGCGTGACTGCCATGGAACTCTGCCTTGCTGTTCATGAATATTTCCCCAGCAAATGATTCACTCTTCAAGTGCAGTGCAATTACATCCTGTGTTTTGAAGGCTCTTTAAATTATTAGTCTAACTTAACTTCTCTTGGGAGAAGCTCTACTCAAAAGCCTGGAATTAAATGTAAAAGCAGTCTCTTTCAAATCCCAGAATCATTTGGGTTGGAAAAGATCTCCAAGGCCATCGAATCCAACCTGTGCCTGACCCTCACTTTGTCCCCAGCCCAGAGCACTGAGTGCCACCTCCAGGCCTTCCTTGGACACCTCCAGGGATGGGGACTCCCAACACCTCCCTGGGCAGGTCCAATGTCTGAGCACCCTTTCCATGGGGAAATTCCTGCTGATGTCCAACCTGAGCCTCCCCTGGCCCAGCCTGAGGCTGTTCCCCTCCTCCTGTCCCTGTTCCCTGGGAGCAGAGCCCGACCCCCCCCGGCTGCCCCCTCCTGTCAGGGACTTGTGCAGAGCCACAAGGTGCCCCCTGAGCCTCCTTTGCTCCAGGCTGAGCCCCTTTCCCAGATCCCTTATCCATTTCTCCTAGGATTTATTGTCAGCTTTATCTGAGATGCCTCGTGCCAGTGTGGGAACAGGGGTTTGATGCTGAACAAAAATTCATTGAGTATTTGGCAGTGGTGCCCATGAAGGTAAAAAGTCCCTCATGTATTTGTGAATAATCTCTTGGTTTAGGGTCTTGGTGAGTTCAGGAACAGGCAAGGAGACAGCATAGGGGGTTGTGGCCATAAAGGCAATTTTCCTTCCCCTGGAAGGTGTCCCTGCCCATGGCAGGGATTGAAATGAGATCTTTAAGGTCCCTTCCACCCCAAACCATTCCATGGTTCTGAGATTCCTTGTCAGGTTGTTGTAGCCATTGCTGTTAGCATTATTCCTCTGGGAAGAGCCAGGGATGGAAATCTGAGCTGCCCAGTGTGGACTTCATGGCCACCGTGTATATTTAGCTCAGGATTCACCAGCCTTTGCCTTTGGAGCTGCGGCATCCGACACCCTGGGACTGCTTTGCATGTGGAATGTTGGAGCCGGGATGGGCAACGCCCCTCTTGGCTTCTCCTGTCGAGTGATCTCCATGCCCTGGATGTGTTGGAGACAGGAGCTATTTAAAGGGAGCTGTTTATCCAGAGCTTTGGAAACCAAGTCTGAAGGGTGGGAGAACAGGAAACTCAAAGGCTGAGGGGCTTTCTCGTGCAGGGTACAGGAAACAGTCGTGAATTTGGGATGGGAAAACAGAAAATGCTGCTTGTTTAGGGGATTTGAGGGAGCTGATAAGGGCTTCTGATATGGGGAATGGCACATTCTTTCTGTTATAAACTCGGTGCCACTGAAGTGCATTCCACCTGGCTGGAATGAGAGGGATAATCCAGAGCATTTTTCTGCTCCCTGGCTCTGGCATGGTGATCAGGGACTGGAACAGTCACTGCTCACACAGAAAGTCCTGGATCGTTGGAACTGGAGACTGTCCAGTGATGATCATTTTGTGAGGTGCATGTGGGGAATCGCTCTCTTTTATCCTTTGGTGGCTTACCAGGATGAGCTTTGTGCTCTTTTCCAGGACCAAGCAGAGCTGGGAGTTCACTCCATGCTCCAAAGGGCTGCCACTGGAAACTTGGTAGAGACAAGGTGCTACTGAAAGTAGTAAGAACCTTCAAAATTACAAAAACCTGAGGGGAATTGTTAATGTTTGGCCCAAAATAGGGCTATGATTTTGGCACTCCTTGGAGTATGACTCCACTGTCTGACAGATGGGGTGTGTTTGGTGAACTCTCAGGTGAGGGAGTGGGCAGTAACCTGTAGTGGATGCGGTAATGGGGTACAGGGGATTCACTTTTTCTGGGAGGAGAATCTCTGAGGTTGGAGAAGCCGTTGGAATGTTCTGTACTAACAGGACGAGGAGCTCGGGAAGCAGAGGAGCTGAGGAACAAGAACTACTGGTGCAGGATGTGGAACTGGATCTTACAGGGACAGCAAACACCAACAGTCTGCAGGCCTGGCAGTGCCTGTTCCCTGATAGGGCAGGCAGGATCAGATGGGGAGTGGTGTAAATGAGATCCCTGCTTTTCCTCTTGGTGCTGCTTTTCCATGTTGCTTGTGGGAAAACAGTGTTGGGGAGGGAAGGAAGTTGGGAGCTTGGAATCAGGGTCACAGTGCATGGACAGGTTTCTCTACACATTAAAATAGTTCTCAGATTTCTCCAAACTGGAGAACAGTCCTGGTTAATCATGGGCCACATGAGTTGGGATTTGCTGGATATATGGGTTTTTCCTGCTGCTCAGCAAGGCTTCTGGAACAGTCGGAGTCTTCCTCAATTTATCGTGTGAGGGGATGGGGTGAAGTCTCTCAGGTTAATTGAAGACCCCAACACATAAGAAATCTTGGCAGCCACACCTTCAATTTCAACAAATCTGTTGATTTGGGGTAAGAAACACAGATATTTAACATTTCTGCTTGCCAGTGAGAACACCCCCTAACTTAAAGAGCAGCACTTTTACAGTGGGGGCAGTTAAGACCCCCACAGTACGGGAATTCTGCCCTTCGGGGATTATTTAGAGAGCAACCAGAGGTGCAGCTTTACCAAAGGAGAAGTTGGTTTGTCCAGACTGAGAACCTGTGGTAGATCTGATCTCACAGTTACCAGGTTGACCCAGCACTGCCCCATCTGAACTGGAGCAGCACTAAAAAAGGAGCTCCTGCTTCTCATTTTCTTCAATTCTGCCCAAAAAGAGAGAGCTGAGAGGGTTGTTTTTCTGAACAAATCAGGTAAAATTTTAGTGGTTTCTGTGCAAAGAGATTGGAATGTCACGTGTGAGAGTGGATCACAGCAAGAGCTGTGGGATGGATTTTAAGGTAGCAGCCAGTCGGGCTGTGCCTTGGGCTGTGATGCCTTGGGAAGTGATGTGGGTGTTCTTCAGTGGCAAGGAGCTGCAGAGGAGGACCCTAATGTCCCAATTTATTGGGGTGGCTCACCTGCAGATGACAATGTGGAGAAGGGAGGTGTGGGTTTGTGGTGTGTGTTAGCAGAGGTGGCTCTGTGGGGAAGGGCAGCATCAGTGTTAGCGCACAAGCAGGAGCTGACACTGAGCACCTCCTGCAGCTGAATCCTGCACAGGATATTCCTCCATTCCTTAATGAGTGTGGTAACTCCCCTTTGCAGCCCTTCTGAAGGGAGCAGGACTCTTCTGGAAGGTTTTTCTCACTCCTGAGTGCTTCGCAGCTTTACTAAAGCTAAAATGACACTTTTCACTGGGCTGTTTCTTCATTCAGCTAAGAGCTCTGGCATTTTACTTCCCTGGAACATGAAATGTCCATCTGTGGGGAGAGGAACATGGATTAGTGTTTCTGTCTGACTGCTGAGCAGGTACTGAGATGATATTTTCCTGTGGGATTGGCTGGATGACTTGCAGTGGTGGAGAACAAGCTGGACGTTTCTTTCTCCATATGGATTGAAGTACTTTAACTCCATGGCTCAGTTCAGTCTCTTCTGCAAGGGGGCTGTAAGGAGTAATTATTGGGATAGAATCTTTTTTTTTAACAGCTATGTTTGCTTCACAATGAAGAAACATTATCAACAGAATGTAAAATATTGGGTAGAAAAATTTGGAACACAACACCCAGGTGAGGAGACGGTTCCCTGGTAAAGCTGCTGGGAGCAGCTGCACTGGAATCATGGCAGACGTAGGGAAAACAGCAGGAGCAGATAAAGGTGGGCTCGTGACTCGGATGTGGCTGCCACAGGTGGCAGGGCAGGTGTGACAGGGACTGACAGGGGCCCTGTGAGCTCTTAAGCTGTTCATTGAGCACCTGAAATGCTGCTTAGGGCAGGGATGTCCTGATCAGCCTGGATTAATTCAGCTTTAATGCTGTGTTTGGGGAAACCTATTAAGGTGTGTAAGGAGGGAAAAGTCGCTCACAGTTTTCACGGAATATCCTGAACAACTTGAGCAAGTGTTGATGGGAAGCAGCAATCACAGGATGGTTGGAGTGTGAGGGCACTTCTGGAGTCCAACCCTCTGCCAGGGCAAGGGCACCTGGAGCAGTGACACAGGAACGTGCCCAGGGGGGTTTGGGATGTCTCTGCAGAGGGAGACTCCAGGCCCTCCCTGGGCAGCTGTTCCAGGGCTCTGCCCCTCCATGGAAAGAGGCTCTTCTTACTGAGGTGGAACTTGTTGTGTTTTGGTTTGTGGCCATTGCTCCTTGTCCTGTCACTGTCACCACTGAGCAGAGTCTGGCACTGATGTCATTCCTGTTGAGACCACTGGGGAAAGCTGCCTGGATCACTGGAGGGGGGACTGCAGCAAAATCTGCCAAGTTTTAGTTAATTCTGAGTAACACCACTCATGTCCCAGCCATCCCTAATTCCCTGCAATCCCGGGACTCTGTGATCACACGCTTCCTTCTGCTTTGTGTCTTGCAGATCAGCAGTTTGTGAGGACTGAAGTACCTGCCCAGGGGAACACCTGCTTGTGAGGTAGGAGCTGATTTTCTAACGAGCCAGCACTAAATCTCTAATTCAGAAGCAGAGGTTGGGTTTGTGCTCACCAAGGCAGTCGTGCTGGGAATCGCAGTGACCACCCAGAGATCTGAAATGAGAGCTCTGCCTCTGGGAACTTCTGTGGAGCAAACGTGTCTGGAATGCACTCACCTTTCCATTCAGTTCTGTTAAACCTTCTACTCACTGCTCATTTTACACCCTTCAGTTAGAATTCTTCCAGATAGAGTCATAGAAAGGTTAGGGTTGGAAGAGACTTCAAGGATCACCCATCCCACCCCTGCCATGGCAGGAACACCTCCCACTGTCCCAGGCTGCTCCAAGCCCCAATGTCCAGCCTGGCCTTGGGCATTGCCAGGGATCCAGGGGCAGCCACAGCTGCTCTGGGCACCCTGTGCCAGGGCCTGCCCACCATCCCAGGGAACAATTCCTGCCCAATATCCCATCCATCCCTGTCGTCTGGCAGTGGAAGCCATTTCCTGTGTCCTGTCCCTCCAGGCCTTATCCCCAGTCCCTCTCCAGCTCTCCTGGAGCCCCTTTAGGCCCTGCAAGGGGCTCGGAGCTCTCCCTGGAGCCTTCCCTTCTCCAGGGGAACATTCCCAGCTCTCCCAGCCTGGCTTCAGAGCAGAGGGGCTTGAGCCTTTCAGGTATTTATTAAAGTTTCAAATATTCCTGGGGTTCTGTTTGGGATAACAGGGCTGGTGTGGAATTCAAGGCTTGTCCTTTATGGCCACTTGGACCTTCTTTCCTTGCCTTTTCTGCTGCAAAGGGCTCACGTCTTGTTTAACTTGGTCACTCAAATCTTCTTTTTATCAGAGTAAGAGGACTACAAAAGATTAAAATGGGTAAACTAGGCTAAGAAAAACAAGTCTGATTTGATTTGTTAGGAATTGGGAGCAGCGGATCATCCAAGTTTTTTATCCTGGCTGTCCTTTGGGAAGGCACAATAAAGCTCCAGTTCCACTGGAAGCTGCTGTCAGGGCTGCATCGGGATGTTCGACGTGCTGGTGCTCACATAATGTGGTTTGGGGAAGGAATTACAACTTATTCCTGATGTTTCTATGGCCTGAGAGACCCAGGTGTCTTCTGCAGAGCTGTCTGGGATTGTTCTCAAATGCTGGTTATGTCTTTGAGTCCTGAGAGGAATGTCTGCTGTTTTCCTCACAGTTTGAGCCATCCATCTGCCTTTTCCTTTAAAAGAGGCCTGAGCTGCTGCTGGCAGTGCTGGTGCATCCAGTGCCCCTTGGCTGTGAGGAGTGCAGAGGAGTCACATGGGTGTAGCTCATAACACCTTGTTTTATATCACCAGCTCTGTCCACAGTGATCTCCTGGAACTGACAGGAGCCTCACAGGTCTCCTAGAACTTAGTTATGGGAGAAAACTCTTCCTCAGGTGCCTTTTTGTGCAGCGTCCTTAGGTGGCAGATGCAGAGACAACATCGTAGGTGCAGAATCCTTTATTGTCAGGGTGGGACTGGAAGAGGCTCCTGTGTCCTGTTGAGGGTGGGACTGGAAGAGGCTCCCCATTCATGCAGTGACTGGAAGATGCTGCCTTGCTGCAGGGGCTGGGCCCAGGCTCCCTGGGGCATTCCCAGCTCCTGCTGTTGGTCCTGGGGCTGTGGCTGCCGGCCAAACCATCTTAAGTCGTTGTCTCAAAGCCACTTGAAGAGCAGCCAAGGAAGATGGCTTATCTCCCCTGGGTGGGATGGAGGTGGGGGCCATGCCCAGAGTGCCCCACGTGCTCGTGCCCGTGGCCTCAGTGGACCTGCAGAGGTCACAGGAGGTGAGGTGTCACCTCCTCGTCAGGGAGAAGCCGGATGGGGAAGGTGATGGAAGAATGGGAGAGCTCTGTGTTTTCCTTCCTGCACCTGCCAGTCTTGAGTGGGTTTTAATTTTCCTCTTTTCTACCCCTCTTGGCTTGGACCAGCATGGGCTGAAGGTCTGCCAGGCTCCTGGGATGTCTGGACTTGACCTCAGACTCCATGGAATATCTCCAGTTGGAAGGGACCCTTAGGGATCATTGAGCCCGATTCCCTGCTCCTCGCAGGGCCACCTAAAACTAAATCCCATGGCTGAGAGTGTTCTCCAGGCACCCCTTGAACTCTGCCAGGTCATGTTGTACCTCCCAGCTTGTGTAAGGGGGTGACTTTGCCATTAGGATTTCCCTCCTTGCATTTCTCCATTGTCCAAAACTGGGAGTTCCGGTGGAAGCTGCCTGCTGGAGTCCCAGGGATCCGTGTACCTCTCCACATTTGTTGTTCCATGGTTTCAGGACATGGAAACCACACAGGTGTTTCCCACAGGCTGCACTGAGCAGCTAAAGTGCTTCCTGGAGTAATTTATCCGGGAATATTTAATCCACGCTCATTGAGTGCGTGGATGAATAAAGGCAGCTTCCTCCCCAACATCCTCTGGGAAGCTGGGAGAGCAGGCAGGAAGGAGGAAGCCTTGGTGGGAGTTGGGCACTGGCTGGTCCTGCTTGGATGAGCTGCTTGAGGAGTCGCCTGGGTTCTGTACAAACCTGAACCTGTTATCTTGGATCGTCCCTCAGGAATACCCGAGTTCTTCCTGCTTATTCCATCATGAGCTCCTCCAGCCAAGCACAGGGGAGTGTTTGGTCATCCCTCTTAAACTGCACACACTGACCATGCTTGTGGCACCTGGATCTTCACTGGGTTCTTGTGTTGGTGCCTCAGGTACAGGTGGGGAGAAAACCCTTCTGAAAATGTTACCTGCTGGATAAATTCATGTTTTGTTGTGTAGTGGCTCTGACTGGGAACAAACCCCCACAAACCCACGTCTTTAGCGTCAATTTTATTGGGTGGGGAGGCCCTGGCACAGGGTGCCCAGAGCAGCTGTGGCTGCCCCTGGATCCCTGGCAGTGCCCGAGGCCAGATTGGACATTGGGGCTGGGAGTGGGAGGTGTCCCTGCCATGGCAGGGGTGGCACTGGATGGGCTTTGAGGTCCCTTGAACCCAAACCCTTCAGGGATTTGAGGATTCTGAGTCACTTTAGCACTTAAGGTTTTACTTTCTTAAAGTGATGCAGGAAGAACCCTTAATTAAAATCAAAAAAGGTGTTTTTTGGTTTTTTTTTCAGTACTATGCTGAATATTAATTTATTTAATATCCTCTTTTTCCCCTTTTGGAAGGGAATTGCTGTGTCCGAGGGCACCTCAGTGTGGCACTGGACGCTGCAGCAGCTGTACCTGTGATAAGAAAGTGAATCATTCTCTAAAGAAACCACCAGACCGTGCCTGATAATACTGCAGGGACACCTGGAATGTCTTTTATTGCTCTTTTCTTTCATGAAATCTCAGCTTTTTGTTTTCTAAGCAAAGCCTTGTTTTCCAGCACCCTTGAATGTGTTTGTTATCAGGAGCACGGAAATGTAAATACAATGGTGGTTGGGCTGCAGCAGCTCCTCCCTTCCTCCCCCTGCCTTCCTGCATGCACTCGGGCAGGGGGAAGCTGTTCTTCTGCCTTAATTCATCGCAGAAAGGACTGTTCTTCCCCCTGTTGCCACCCCTCCAGATTTCAAAGGGAGCAAAGAGAGACAAGTCTCTCCTTGACACCAAGAACTGGCACAAGGCCTCGTGCTGTGGCCCCTCTTGGCGTTTTCCCAAGCCCCTGCCTAACAGCACATCCCACTTTTTAACCAGATAAGCCACACAGGCACCGTTCTGCTTGAACTAAGACTGCCTTCTTCTGCTTGCAGCATTGGAGCACGGTTCCTAGAAGGAAAACTAAAAAATTGGGAGCCTTCACCAGCCTGAGTCTCCCAGCCTTGAGTTTGCAGCTTTTTGAGAGGTGCTGCCCAAGTGGGGTTGTGCTGGGTGTAGCTGGTCACTAGGAGCTAATGTTGGTTTATCTCTCAGCCAGCAGGAATTTTGTCATTAAAACCAGGTCAGGATAACAGAAAGGCTCCCATGTAGAATTTGTTCTTCTGCCTGGCTGAGGGGGGATTGGGCTCAGCTGTTGGATGTGAGCAGTCACTTGGCCTCACTCTGTGCCTGTCATCTGCTTTTTTTACTGAGTCTGTCATGAACTTTGCATGGCAGGAACAACTTTGTGGGCAGAATTATTTCTCTTCAGTTACCCAGGCCTTTCTTGCCTAACCTGCCCTGGTAAATGCCCTCAGTGTCTCTGCACCACACTTGGGCTGCTCCCTTGTCACTGCTGAGGAGTTCAGCGATGCTCTTCTGGCCCTGGGCCAGCTGTGGGGCTGAACCAGCTAAAGAAAAATCCCTGGGATCCTCTCTAAGAATAAACATCACGTGAGAGCAGGAGTGTCCCCCTGCCTGGGGAGAATTAACGGGGCCGTGCTGGGAGGGAATAACAGCAGCAGCTTAAGGGCTGGGCTGGCATCCCTCTGGCTAAAGGGATAAGCTGCAAGGCCACAGGAGGGTCTGGCCTGGACCTTCAGCTTCCTCATGCTGAGGATGACACGGTGCTTTCAGAGCGTGCTGGGTTTATCAATCAAGGATCTGATAACGTCCCCTTTTGAAGGGAGGTGGGAAGGTTCCTGCTGAACGTGTGGTCTAGCAGAGTTCCCTCCAGATGAAATCCTGCTGAATGTGCCATTGAGCAGGCACTTTTCTGTTTTCAGGCACTTCTCTGTAGCTGTTCCTTTGATGTCCCTCCCCTGGGTAGCACGGGAGGTGCTGGGCTGGTGCAGGAGTGTGGTGATGCTGCCTCGTGGCCCCTGGTCTGGCACAGGCACCCAGGCATGCGGAGCTAATTCATCTTCGCAGGAATTCCCTTGCCAAGGCAGAAGGTCCCTCTCTGCACTAACCCTGCTGCTGGAGCTGGGAATTGCCCCTGGTCCCTCAGAGCATCCTGAGTTCTGCCCTGGGGAGGTTTGGGGTGACTCACTGGGTTTTTCCCCTCTCACACCCAGGTCTGAAGCTCAGTTATCCTCCTTGTCCTTGAGAGCTGTTTCATTAGCACCAGGAGTGCCCATCTCCCGTGGATCACAGGCAGGCAGTTTTTGCTTCCCAAGCTTTCAGCAAATCCTTTCCTGAGCTGTTGTAGCCAAAGGGTTCAGCTCTGCCTGCAGAGGGGCCCGGGTGTGCTCAGCACTTTTAAAGCTGAAGGCTTCTACCTTGGTTTAAAAGGATTTCAGAGTTTTGCCTTTCTCACATGTGTGTAGGCACAAATATCCCTACTTAGAAGTAATTCCTATTAACGTGGAATGTGTTTAATCTCCATTACACCTATTGTGGAGTTGCCCCGGGATGAACAAAATCCATACATTGACTTGCCAAAGGTGCTGCAAAAAGCTCTTTCTAAGCGTGTTCCAGTGGCACTCCCGTGTGTAAAGGCAGATTGGGATATCCCAGAGTTGTCCTTAACAGGGTAAGGAACAGGGGGATCCCAAAGGTGTCCTTAACAGGGTAAGGAGAGTAAGGAGCAGGGATATCCCAAAGCTGTCCTTAACAGAGTCAGGAACAGGCTCCACAGCTTGGAGCCTTCTGGGTGTATTCTGCTCCCACCCTAAATGTGCTTAGGGACTTCAGTTTTCCATGAATTTCTGAGCACCCGAGTGGCCTCCACAGAAAAAGAGGGAGTTTTGTTCCTGGCCTGAAAACCCCTGTGGATCAAGTGGGGAGGTGCTTGTGTGTGGTACATGGAACGTGTCTGTTCCATTTTCAGGTTCCTCTGAGGGCATTTCTGGGGGTTTGCAACAGCCATGATCCTTGGAGGCAGCTGACAAGTCCATAAAGTCCCTCACTCACTTTAGCCGAGATCTTGCAGAATTTGCAAATTGCTAAAACTCATCTGTTGGTGTAGAAATGCTTTGTTTCATTCTTCCTAAGCTTTTTGACCTTCCAGTAGTGTTTGGAAGCTTTAAAATATTGTTTTCTCTTGACAAATCCCCTTGAAAAAGCATTGCCAGGTTTGCTGTTCCCCTCCTCTGGAACACCAGACTGAGTTGTCCTGAATGAAAACGATTCTCCACTCAGCTTTCTCACGTGGAAGCTTCCAGCCCTGTGTCCTGATGGGCAGGTTCTGGTGCTCTGTAATTATGTTGTCAAGAGAAGGGCTTGTTTTAATTAAAAGTGAAGTAGCTGCTGTAATAGAGTCACTGACACAACTGGAATTCCTCTGTGCAGGGGAAGGAGTGGAGCCTGTGTGGAGGTGGAGTGGCTGGAAGCAGAGATGGAGTGGCTGGAAACAGAGATGGAGTGTCCTGCCTGCCACAGGAGCTGCTTCTCTTTCCATGGCTGTGGCTGCTGCTCCCCATGACCTGGGATGGTTCCTGCTCCTTGCCCAAATTTTATCTTGTTTTTTAGTGCACTGGTGAAGGTGCAGATTTGGGGCACTTAGAGTCAGTTTGCTTGGATGGCATCCAGCCTGTCCTGTGGGCATCACAGTCAGGGAGTCCTTGAGGTTGGAAAAGATCTCCAAGACTGAGTCCATCCTGTGCCTGATCCCTGACTTAATTCCAGAATTCATCCTCTCTGGCCCTGCTTTCCCTCCTATGCTCTCAGATGTGTATATACACATATTTATATATTATTGTATATACACAAGGCAAAACTTAGAGTTGATGAAGGCACTGAGGGCCTGCCCAGTGGTACTCAAACTATAATTAGGCTGGACTAAACCTTGGCATTTTTTTCTCTCAGCATGACTTGAACTCATTCTCATCTCTGGCTTTGTCCTTCCAGTGTTTGTGCTGCACAGTTTTCAAAGTTAACGCCCAAAATCTCACGTGAGAACAAAGTCCATTACTCTGGGAGACATGTACATAAGACAAACGTGGAATAGGATGAATTTAGGGCCGAGGGACTGAGGTGAAGTTTTGTAGTGAAACTCCTCCCGTTCTGTGCACTTGAGTGATTTCCAGGCTGGGGCAGTGAGGCGATGCTGCAGGAAGAACAATGAGGAGGTAAAGAGGAGGAGTGCTGGGCGATGCTCTCTGTCTGTGATGTGCCATCCTTCCCTTGCTGCCAGGAGAAGGATGTCTCTGGGCAGAGCCAGGCAGCCCTTGTGTTGTGCTTTGCTCTGGGAGGGAGGTGGGATCCAGGCTCCTCCCTGGGCCGGCTGCTATTAAAGGAAAGCAGCTGACGGGAGCAGCTGCTTGGGCTGGGGCTCAGCCCAGCATCCTCCAGAGAAAGTGCTCTGCAAACAGCCCTTTCCTACCCTGCCCCCACTTCTCCTTCCCCGTGCCAGGAGAAAAGAGGAGACTCTTCCCCCGTGATTGATGAAACTCTCCTTATTTGGTGCTGCCTCTCCCGGCAAGCAGCGCACGAAATCCCCTCTGCTGCGAGGCAGTGAAAGCCAGCAGCCAAGCTGGGCCCTGGGGAGCTGGGCTTTCAAAGCTGGTAAAGAATAGGGCATTTTGGAGCTAAAACTTCCAGGTCTGGGCAGGAGGTGGGCAGAATCTTTTTATTCCTTAGATAAATATTTATGATTTTTGGAGTCCTTTTTAGGTCTCTTACTTCAGTGCTTGTAGGCCTGTGCACAGCTCGACGCTTGAAAGTCCCTTACAGTTATTATCTATGAACTCATCTTCCATGTGGCTGTTTTGAAGGCCAGCCAAGAGCATTAATCCCCACCTTCTAGAGTCCCTAATCCCTGCTGGGGCTTAGGGGAAAGTTATTCTTGTCCTCCCAGTGAAGCTGCTCTGGCAGAGCATCTCTCTCTGTAACTTAAGGCAAGTTTATTAATGTGACTTTTTATCAGCTTGGAAAGGGTACAGCTCCGGATGGAGCAATCCAACTTGGACAGTCTTACCCTGTCCTGCTGAGTGCTTAATGGCACTGAAATTGCCCAAAGGGAGGGAATCGTGCAGGAGGTTGGTGTGCTCTTATCTCATCTCAGGCATAATTACCAGCAGTAAAACGCTCTTTGCAGGCACCAGTACGTGCCACGGATCTTTTTTGGGAATGGGTGCAGCTGAAGTGGAGTCAGGGCTGGAACTGGGCTGCTGAGGTGATTCTTTGCAGTTGTATCACTCTTCCTCTCCTCAGCCTGCCATTCCTAAAGCCTCCCAGCTCTGGTTTTTGTCCAGTTGTGGCTGTGCTGGCGTCCGGCCCTCTCCTTACGTGAGCCTCCCCCTTCCCACCATCCCTCCTTACCCAAAATCTGCTTTGGTTCCAGGAGCGCTTCTCTGAATGCTCCGGGCTGCTTCAGGTGGGCTTCCTTCTGTTTGTTGTCCTTCCAGGGATCTGGACAGGAGGGAAATTTGCACAAGTTTGCTTGCAGCTCCCTCTGTCAGTTTGGTGGCTTTGGGCAGCTCCGATGATCAGTCTGGTGTCACATGGAGGGCTCAGGGCCCTGTCATGGAGCTGGGCTGCCTCTCCAGCCCTCCCTTCCACAGGGAAATTGCAAAACACCCCTCAGGCTTTTGGAGAAGTGCAGAGCAATGGCAGTGTAATTCCCAGGAATGCAGTAGGGTTGCTCTCTTGGGTGTCTGGAGTTTCTGTCTCCAAGTCCTACGGGCAGAGCGTGGCTCTCCAAAGCCTGAGAGCAGCAGGAGTTGCTGTGGAGTGCCCTGATCAAACAGGCTCGTGCTTCATGCCCAGAGCTCCCAGCAGCTCCTTCTGGAGCCCGTGCCTGGTGTTACCTCCCTGAGGAAAGACAGGTTCTGCAGAGCTGGCACCCTCACCCTGAGCTGAGGGGAGCCTCAAGTACGGCCAGAAGGGAACTGATGGAAAGCCTGACGGTGAGAGTCTGAAATGAGAGTTTGCAGAGTTCTCAGTGCAGCTGAGCAGGGGCTGAACTGAGATCCCACAGGGGCATCTGTGCCACAGAAATGCCGAGTTCCAGAGGCCTGGCTGGGAGCTGTTGGCAGGGTGGGCAGGCCCTGGCACAGGGTGCCCAGAGCAGCTGTGGCTGCCCCTGGATCCCTGGAAGTGTCCAAGGCCAGGCTGGACATTGGGGCTTGGAGCAGCCTGGGACAGTGGAAGGTGTTCTTGCCCATGGCAGGGGTGGGATGGGATGATCTTCAAGATTCCTCCAAGCCAAACCATCCTGGGGTACCATTCCATGATACCAGGTGCCAGCACGTGTGTGTGTGTGTGTATTTCGACACGCTCAAACAGGAATTCTCCCTGGTTGTCTTGCATTTGGATATTCCTTCTGCCTTGATCTTTGACAGAGATCTGGCTCCAGCTAATTACTTTTATTTTGCATGAGTGCAAAATGTAGACTTAATTTTTGAACTGCTTATGCTGAGTTGAAAATGATGTTAATAAGGGACATGTAATATTCACATTACCCGCCACCGGAATTCCTCGAAGTCCTGAAGTACTGGTATTTATTTCTCTGTTCCCTTTCCTCTGCTAATGACAGTGGCTAATGGCCACAGTGATCCCTTTGTGTAGGGATCTGGAACCTTCCATAGTTCCTGGGAATGATGGCATCAGTCCTCTCCAGGCAGCTGTGCTGAGAGAGGGTAAATGTTCAGTGGATGTGATGGAATGTGCAGGGCAGTTCCTACCTGTGCAGGTGATTCCTCAGCGGAATCCCGGCTGCGTGGGGCCGTGCTCCAGGTGTTGGGAAGGGAATGCTCTGTGGGATGCCTTGACAGCAAGATGGGGAGCAGCAGATGGCAGAGCCTTTGGCTGCTGGCAGGTTTTGGCCTGTGCTGGGATCATCAGAGACCTCTCTGTGGTGAGGTCTGTGGTGAGATCGATTCCAGTGCGGAATTACAGCCAAGGTAAATGTTGGGGTGCCCCAGCTCCCTCAAGGACCACGCTCCCTGTAAAGCCTGCTCTGCCTGGGGCACAGGTTGTGTTTGGAGTGAGCAGAGCCTTGAGCTCCTCTTTGAAGAGCTCATTGTAGGGGCAGCTGCAAAGCTGAGAGGCTGTGTGGGGCATCGATCCATCCTCACTGGCATAAGGCCGAATTCCTTGGAAAACATCCTGGAGCAGCCGTGTCATCATGGGCTTGTTCCAGCTGTAAACGTGCATTGTCCCTTCAGGGTTTGGGGTTGCCATAGTTTCTGCCAGTCTTGCAGCTCCAGTGCAGCTTTTGTGGGTGTTGGGAGCTTTTCCTTGGTGCAGTGCAGGGATGGTGTGACATTCCTTGGATGCACTCTGCAGGTTCACAGAATCTTTAAGGTTGAAAAAGACCCCTGAGATCATTGAGCCTAACCTTTGACCAAACACCCCCATATCAACTAACCCAGTTGAACTCAAGCAGCCTCGAGTCATCCTGGTTGCTGTTGCCTCCCCTGGATGCCCCTCTGGTCCTGTGCTTCCCTTTGAAGTCCCTTTACGTTAAAGAAAAAAATGTTCCTTTTTTTGTTGAATCAAATACGGATAATTTTAGTATTAGTGACTGTAAAAAGAGCAGGTGGGAGCTGCTGTAGTAAAGCTGGGAAATGCTGGCCTGGCAGCCTTCAGGCCACCTTCAGTTACGGCTTTTGAGCTGACAGTGAGCAGGAGCTCCACACGTGGAGAGAGGAGCTTGTTTTACAACTTGCCTCTGGCTGCTTTGGGATTTCTGCCTGGTTATCCTTGGAGACTTCATCATTCCGTGAAGTGCAAGCTCTCCAAGCCATGAGTGGCTGCAAGGCAGGAAGAAAATAGAAGTTGCCTCAAATCTCCAGAAATGGAGAGGATCTTTTTAACATTCCCAACGAGGCAGGAATGCTGGGAGCCTGTCTGCTGCCTGGCTCTGCTAATTCACGTGGCATCTGAATAATTGATGGTGGGGAAGGCACGGCTCGTTGGCTTTATCAGTGCTTTCCTAAGGGAAATGGAGCTGCCGAAAATGCTTCTGATTATGGAGCAGAAATCATCATTAAGGACTCAGATGCAGCAAGTTGGGTTTATTTGCGGTACCAATAACAGCAAAAATAATGCTTGAAGCAGAGAAATGGCTCATTCCCTAAGGAATGAAACCCTGCAAGTTGATGGACACTCTTGGACATCCTGAATAAACCCCAGGATTATGGAAAGACTTACAAGACATCATTAAGTGGACAAACTGCACTTTAAGGCATCAACTTTGAAACTTTAAAGTTTTAACTCAGAAAAGCTGAAGTATGGCCTGAAAATAGAGCAGGCCCTGGCCAGCCAGAGCTCAGTTTGTCCCAGTGACCGTCCCTGTCACATCTCCAGGGCCTGGCTGTGGCCGTTCCTGTTCTGCTCCAGTGGTTGCTCCTGGTTTATTGCAGATCTGACATTCCCGTAGCAGGGAGTTCAGTCACCCAGCCCCAGCATCTCCTGCACGCTCCCTGGAGGAGCCTCAGCTTTCCCCACCCTTGGAAGGGCAGGTGGGAGCAGCAGTCAGAGCCAGAGGCTGAGGGAGAGGTTGTTCCTGGCCCGAGAGGTGGAAGGAGGGAGATGCCAGACATGGAAGAGGAAGTGGCAGGGAGCAGACAGTGAGGGGAGGAAGCAATCGGGGCTGAAGCTCTGCCTCGGCCTTGGGATGGTGTTGAAACTTCATTAAACCCATCTGAAGTGAGAACTTAAAACTTCCTGTTTATTGTCTGCTGTGAGGCCATAAAGGGGTTGTGGGAGTGACTGGGATCTGCATGAAGCCTTCAGAGCTATTTCAAGGTCGGAATCCTGGAATCCTGGTCTGGGTTGGAAAGATCCTTAAGGATCATCCAGTGCCACCCCTGCCATGGCAGGGACACCTCCCACTGTCCCAGGCTGCTCCAAGCCCCAATGTCCAGCCTGGCCTTGGACACTGCCAGGGATCCAGGGGCAGCCACAGCTGCTCTGGGAATTCCATCCCAGCCTCTCCCCACCCTCCCAGGGAACAATTCCTGCCCAAGATCCCATCCATCCCTGCTCCCTGGCAGTGGGAAGCCATTCCCTGTGTCCTGTCCCTCCAGGCCTTGTCCCCAGTCCCTCTCCAGCTCTCCTGGAGCCCTTTTAGGCCCTGGAAGGGGGAACCTGGGATTCCTGAGTGGGAATAGCTGTGTTGTCCTTGTGTTCCCTCGTGGAGGAGACAGTAGGAACTGTTTCCCCTTCAGTTGTGCCTTTCTGGCTGGTTCTGTGTAGCAGCTTGGAGCGGGGCTGGCTGAATTTATTCTGGGTAATTAAAGTGAGCCAGAAGGCTCGGGGAGTTAGTGCTGAGAAGGGAAACAACTCCACAAGTGCTTTGTCTGTTTCACGAGTCCAATCTAAAAATCATCAAATACCCCAAACTTGCCCCCCTCTGCACCCAAACCCGCTCTCTTTGTCCCCAAATCTGCCTGCTCTGGTTCTGCCTCATCCCTTATCCCTCACACAGGAGGGCAGCAGTCACTTAAGCCCTATGAATAATAGCTGGAAAATCTCTTGCTGTGTTTATGGATTGTCTGAAGGAGAATGTGGCTCTGTGACTCTCCCTGAAATCCTGATTTGCTGGAAGTCCAAACTTGCACTAGGAATCAGGAATATTTGGTGTGCTGCCTCCCTGTCTGCTCTCCCAGGAGCTCTGAGGAAGCTGCCAGCTCACTCTGGTTTCAGCAGCACCTCCAAGCTGAAATTTGGTATTTGATTTTGCTGTGGAAGTACCTGGAATCTCCTAATTAACCCTGTTTTCATGATGCCATGGGGTCCTTGGGCTGGTCCAGCATCCCAAAGAACCAGACACCTTCCCTCTGCCAGGGGGGTGGCAGCTGCACATCTGGGAGTCCTTGGGGAGCTGATTCCTGAATTCTGGAATCCAGGACACCCATTCTGAGGCTGGTTTTTCCAGCACTTGAGCTGAGAGTGATTTTAAGTGTTGGAAAGATTTTATTAAAGATCTCTCACCCTCCATCTCTTTGCCTCTAAGAAGCTTCTGGTGGTTTGTGGGATTTTCCTGTGACTCCAGAAACAGCCACACAGCAGAGCTCTTGCTGTGTTTAATTTTAAAACAATAAATAAGTGAACCCCATTGGTTTAGACTGTGCCAAAAAAAATTCCAAAAAAATTCAGTTGGGTCATAGATTTTTGTACCCGGCCATGGAATGTAAGGAACGTCAGCGACTCGAGTGGTCGCTGTGTCCTCTCCTCTGGAAGGATGGATGCAGAAATCCTTTCCATGGATTCCAGGACTCTGGGAAGGAGGATGACTTAGCAGATCTCTGCTCTCCTGTTTCCTCACGCCTCAGCAGCCACGGCCGAGTGCTCCCAACAGCTCCAGCTAAGAAAAGCAACCTGACTTACCCAGGAGAAATGGGAATTATGACCAAGCTGTCCTTGTTTCTTCCAGCCAGGCATTTCATTCGGGATGGAGTTGGGAGCTAATTTTAAAGAGGCAAGTGGATCTGATGGAATAATGGCCGTGCTTCTCGTAAATCTGGGCATCAGAGTCTCCTGTAAAGCAGCAAAAGCGAGGAAGTGTTACCTCACTGTCCTCCTGGATGGGAGCAGATTTCTCTTCCCTCTCTGGCAGGAAGGTTGCTGGGCCAGAGGCTGAGCCCAGCCCATTTGGAGCAGGATGGAGCCGTGGATTCCTGCCAGGAGCAGGCTGGAATGCTGTGTCACTGTCACTGCAGGGCTGCAACTGGTACCTGCGGGTGCTCCTCTGGGAAAAGCTGTCATTCCCTCTGCCAGACATCCCAGGGAAGTACAGCAGTGTCCCACCCTGAGTATGGTTCTCTTTGGACACTTTACAGGCTTTCAGGTTTGGGGTTTTTTTGGCAGCATCCCCGTGCCCACTCTGCTCTTTCTCTGCCTTCAGACAAGACACACAAAATCTGGGTCAGACTGATCATAACTTGAAATTCCAAGCCTGTGCGTGCCTGGAGGCAGGAACACAACAGAGTAGTTGGGAGCTGCAAAATGGAAGCACAGAGTTAAGGAAATAAATTCCACTCTTCCCTGGATGGGGAGCTGGAGGCTGTGGCTCATGCAGGTTTTGATTTGCCTCCTTTTCCAGAGGGTGGTGAGTGGGATGATGGCTTTGGGAAGTTGTTCCAGGGGGTCACTTAAAGTAAAACCTGGGCAAGGAAGTTGCTGAAGAGAAGTTTTTGACAGCCTGAGAAGTTGTTGATGCCCCTGGATCCCTGGAAGTGTCCAAGGCCAGGCTGGATGGGGCTTGGAGCGGCCTGGGACAGTGGGAGGTGTCCCTGCCATGGCAGGGGTGGCACTGGGTGAGCTTTGAGGTCCTTCCCACCCAAACCCTTCTGGGACACTGCCAGGGATGGGGCAGCCGTGGCTAAAAATCAGTGAATAGTTGGAACTCTTTGGAACAGGACGCCAGGATCAGGGGGTCTGTGGTGTGGTGAGGGATTGAAATAACCCTGCTGAATCTTGCAGATTAGCTGAGGAGAGATGGATTTTATTTATCCCCACAAACAGGTTACTCACTGAGTACCCAGGGATTCTGAGCCTGGAGGAGAACAGATGGGGCAAACCCTGAGTGTAACAGATCAGCTGTGCCTGGAACAGGAGAGATCTAAACAACCCTCCTGTGTAAAAATAATGTGTGAGTTAAAGGAACATGATTGATTTGCTTTGGGATAATTTGAAGATTTCCTGGAATGTGTAGCTGCAGGAAACTCCTTCTCCTTGTCTGTAGTGCAGCTGTCACTGTGGCACTGGCGGGGCTGTTCCATGCTCCTTCCACACCTTTCCTGGGAGCAAACTCCTCCCTTGGTGGTGTCAGGGAGGGCTGGGCTGGGCTGTCCTCCGAGGCTCTTCCCAGATACAAACCTGGAGTCAGGTTGGTGTCACCCACGGCTGCTCCACTCCCTCTGCTGCTTTAACAGCCCCGAGGATTTCAGCAGCTGGTCCACTGCTGAAGAATTATTCAGGATTCCCGAGGCTGGAAAAGCCCTCCCAGCCCATCGAGTCCAAGCTGTGCCCGATGCCCACCTTGTCCCCAGCCCAGAGCTCTGAGTGCCACCTCCAGGAATTCCTTGGACACCTCCAGGGATGGGCACTCCAAACCTCCCTGGGCAGTTCCAGTGCCTGCCCACCCTTTCCAGGAAGGGATTTCAGTGCATTTTTAAACCTCTGCCTTCAGAAGCCTCAGTCACTCCTCGATTTTTCCCTTTCATGCCAAGGTTAATGCCAGAATTCATCTTCCCTGTGCTCTGTTAATGTCTGATTTCCAGAGCTGTGGAGGCAGGGGATTAAGGTGCATCTTGCTGAGGATTCTTTAATGCTTCCCAGCCAGCCCTGTTCCATATGAATGGAAATGGGGTAGGAAGCATCTGTCTCTCTAAGCTGCTCAACACATGAATATGCTCTGGGATTTGCTTTCTACCCTTGGGCACAATCCCTGCTATATCCTCATTTTCCTTTTGCCTTGGTTAGCAGAGGAGCCCTGGGAATCTGGGAATTGGTGTGGTTTGGCTGCTCTAACCCTGGAGATGGAAAGGCAGGAGTTCCCAGGGGTGTTGGGGCCGTCCTCAGAGCCCACCTGGGCTGAGGGGGGATCCCTGCAGTTTGTGCCAGGTGCTCCTGCGTGTCTGAGACACCAGTGCTGCGTTGGAAATGGCTTTTTTTAGTCACCCTGGTGTATTTTTATGCATCCTTTCTACATTCCCTACTTAGCTAAATATGGACAAGGAAGTGTCCTGCTGACAAGGCTGCATAACCTCATTATTATTTTTCCTCAGAAAGTAGATCACTCCCGTGGCCTCATTCCTGTGCAGGCCTGGAGTAGCAGCACTGTCAGTGCCACAAAGCCCCCAAATGCTGTGTATTTTATGGCAGTCCATGTTGGGCTCTGCTCCCAGGGAACGGGGACAGGACAAGAGGAAACAGATTCCAGCTGTGCCAGGGGAGGCTCAGGTTGGATATTGGGAATATTCCTCCTGGAAAGGGCTGTCCAACCCTGGCACAGCTGCCCAGGGCAGGGGTGGAGTCCCCATTGCTGGAGGGATTTAAAAGCCCTGTGGATATGGCACTTGGGGACATGGTCAGGGGTGGCCTTGGCACTGCTGGGGGATGGTTGGACTGGATGGACTCGAGGACCTTTTCCCCCTCAGGCACTCTGTGCTCATGACGCAGCTTGCTGGGAAATGTAAATACTGTTTTTCTTTCTGATGCTAAATTACATTTTCAGAAGAAAATGATTAAATGTTCATCGCTCCACACTGAGACTCACAGACCTAAAGCCATCAGTTCACTTGTGAGCTGAAAGCAAAGGAGGACGTGGCTGAAAAATTGGCTCTTTCTGAGCCCCATTTGTTCCTTGAAGGAGACTGGCCAGGGCAGGGATAAAACTTCTGGAAGTGCCTTCCCTGGCTGGTGCTCCCCACAGGGTAATGCAGCCAGCTGTGTGCACATCTGGGTGCTGTTTTGTCTTAAAAGAGTCAAGAACTCTGAAAGAAACCTTTTTGATAGGTCTCTTTCACTTAAATATAAAATGGGGTTTTTTTTACTGACCATAATTCATTCAGCTGTGACCCTGCACAGGGGGTGAAGAGCTCCAAACTTTTCACCTCTGGATTTCCAAGTGGTGATTCAGGGCTTTTATCTAAACCGACAAGAGCTGCAGTTGCTGCCTGAAGTGTGGTCTGCCTGCAAGCCTGACCTTTTATTGTTGAAAGAATAAAAAAGAGGAGCTTGAACTGAATTCGTTTCCATAGTACACCACTGCCTGGAAGGACAGAAACCCCACTATCAGTGGGATACCATTGTTCCTGAGGAATGCGGGGCTGGAGCCTGTAGGTATGTGGTGGCCCTGTAGTGCTGACACAGAATTTCCTGGAGTTCAAGGAGTAGGAGCCTTTGTTTTTTGGGAACAAGAGGATCTGTGTTCTGCCACCCCATGGAAGGCAGCGACCCTGGGCTGCTGCACAGTGGCCACTTGGGTCACCCCTCATGACCCAGCACACACAAGTGTCCCTTGTGTTCCTCGGGCTGTGGCTGCAGCTCTGTGTCAGCAGCTCCCGATTTTCCGAAGGAGAGGCTGGAGCCAGGCTGGGAGAACTGGGAATGTTCACCTGGAGAAGGGAAGGCCCCAGGGAGAGCTCAGAGCCCCTTGCAGGGCCTGAAGGGGCTCCAGGAGAGCTGGAGAGGGACTGGGGACAAGGACTTTCTGTGCATTCCAGCAGTTTTTGTTGGCTCTTGTTCCCAAGAATTACTTGAAAAGGCTGAAATGTGAAAAAGTGAAGAATTGGTGATGGGTGTGTGTTGTGCCAACCTGAAGGCTGGAGATGAGTCAGTTCAGGTGTTTTTTCACTTTGGTGCCAGGAATTAAATTGAACACAGAGATGCAAATCAGGGAGGAATAGCTGGTGATTACTTCTCTGTTTTCAGTTCATAGCTGTGGATATAATGCCTACGTGTGCACTTTGCTATGTTTTTTTCATGTAAACATTATTAAAACGTCACTTTCCCTCCCAAATCCCAGGGCTGGAGGGGGTTTGCTGGGATTAGCAAGGTTTGCTGAGGACATGACCATGCTGCAGGACCCTCTGGGAGGGATCAGGAGCAGCACTGAAGTATACATCAGAGATTATGTAAAATCCTAATCTCCATAGGGGAAGCTGGGTGGAGTCAAGCCCAGCACTAAATTCTCTTGCGTCATTTATCTTTGTGCTGCTGAGGGGTGTAATTAACTCCGGATCTGGGGCAGGGCAGGAGTCAATGTCACACCATGCTTACCCTGGCCAGGTACTGGCAGTCACTTTTTTACATTTTTTATTTAAGGTTCTGATAAAAGATCCCACGAAACGCAACATCCACGAGCTAAACCCGCTTTAGATGATCCCGGTTTATTTCTGTTCTGGTGGTGGGGGGGTTCAGAAACATCTGGGAATTACTGAGCACTAAACAAAACTGGTGTGAAGGCCAAGGGGACACGCAGTGGTCAGCACCAAGGTGAAGAGGTCTCTGATGCAAGGTGTCTTTGTCTCCCTGGCCGCGGGTTGCAGGTGCAGAGGCGCTCAGGCATGGCTGACCTGGACCACAACCTCAGCCTGGCCGATGCTCTCACGGAGCCGCCCCACGACATCGAGGAGGAGGTGAAGAGGGACTTCATTGCCACGCTGGAGGCCGAGAAGTTCGATGATGTGGTTGGGGAGACAGTAGATAAGACAGACTACGTGCCGCTGCTGGATGACGACGACGGTGCGAAACCTGGGAGCCAGGAGCCCAAAGGCAAAGGCCACGCGGACGGGATTCCCGGGGAGCGTAAGTGTCCCAAGCACCGGGCCACAAACTGGCCCTGGAGCACCAGGGAACGCCCGTGCTCCCTGTGACACTGCTCAGACATCTTCTCTGCTGCTGGCCTCAGCCTGAACCATTTCTTTCCAAAGCCAGGACTGAGATCGAGCCCTGTTTGTTGCTTTTTGCCCTCGGTCCTTCAGCCTGTGAAATAACCTCTCCCTGCTGGGCCCCAGGGGAGGCTGTGCTTTACATTAATATTTGGAGTTGGGTGGTTTGGGGGCTCTCAGAGAAAGCACTGACCAAATTCTGTGGCTGCCGTGCTCCACAAACAGAGTCCCAAAACAGCAGAGCTGTGCAAGGAGCCACCACTCTGGGGGATGGCGAATCCAAGGAGTGAAGGTGGATGATGAGCTGCTGCTGGTGAGGTCACCAGATGGGAACCTTCATCATCTGCCTGGGAGCTTCACTCCCAAGTGTTTAACAGCTAAATCCCACGTTTCTGACCCAAGGCTTTATCTGCTTGGGTTCCTTGCTGCCTGCATGTGCTGGTTATGTGCATGGGTACCAAAACGTGCTGCACTCCCTGCTGGTGATGAACACTTTCCAGCCCAGCTGATATTTAGAATCATGGAATCATTAAGGTTGGAAAAGATCTTGGAGATCATCAGATCCAGCAGCTCCCCCAGCACTGCCAAGGCCACCACTGACCCATGTCCCCACGTGCCACATCCACACAGATTTAAATCCCTCCAGCAATGGGGACTCCAGCACTGCCCTGGGCAGCTGTGCTAGGGCTGGACAGCCCTTCTAGGGAAGGAATGTTCCCAATATCCAACTAAACCTCCCCTGGCCCAGCCTGAGGCCGTTCCCTCTCCTCCTGTCCCTGTTCCCTGGGAGCAGAGCCCGACCCCTCCCGGCTGCCCCCTCCTGTCAGGGACTTGTGCAGAGCCACAAGGTCCCCCCTGAGCCTCCTTTTCTCCAGGCTGAGCCCCTTTCCCAGCTCCCTCAGGAATTCTCCAGCCCCTTCCCAGCTCCGTTCCCTTCCCTGGACATACTCCAGCCCTTCAATGTGTGTCCTGGACCTGGGGACCCCAGAACTGCCCCAGCACTTTGAGGTGGAACCTCACGAATTTATTTGTGTTAAGGACTTTATCTTAAGAATTCCTCAGGAAAAGGAGAGTTTTAAACAGATGCTTCCCTGTATGACAGGGAACAGAGTAAGATTTGGAGTTGTCCAACAGGTTTCTTTTCCAGTGAGCAATTTAAAGTATTGCTCCCTTTGCCTGTGTGCTGTTCCCTCCCTGCCCAAGTGGGAATTGTCACCTGGGACCAGGAGTGCCTTGATGATTTTATTGGTTTTGTGGCCTTGATCTGTGCTGTGTAGAAGAGGAGAACCTCTGGTAACCCAGTGACTTCCTTCAGAAGAAGTTTTCTTTTTTTGCCTTAATCCTGCTGCTCATCAGTGTTGAGGAAGGTGGGATGTGGTTCCTGAGAATAAATAAACCTGCAGGACCACAGCATGGGGAACTCTGGTCTGTTAGGGCATTTACTTGCTTTGTTTAGAAGTGCATCGGGTGCTTTGTAGTACAGAAAACGTAACTTGGAATTTTCCATGCTGACACAGTTATTAAATGGGACCAGATCAGCAGGAAGGATGGGAATGGGCAAAGAGAATATTACAAAACTTGGAACTTTGGGCAGTTCAGATGTGTATTACTTATTTCATTAAAGTTGGTTGATATATTAGCATGGCTGAAGTGGCTGAAGCAGGGAACCACGAGGACTTGTCAACACCTTGTACATGATTTGAGCGTGTTCTTTGTTGCAGACACTGCAGATCCTAAACCATGCCAGCACCAGCATTTCTCAGTGCTAAAATCATGACCCAATATTGGTTTAAAGTCCCTTAAGTGTGTCCTCCCAGCCGTGTATCCCTGGACATTGCCATCCCAGCTCCTTCTTTCACATAACTCGGGGATTTTGGAGTGGGGGTAACGAGGCCTTTTGGGTTTGCTCAGTAATTAAAACTTTGTGAGAGAAAGGCTGCGTTCTGTGTGCTGAGCTCAGGGAGAAATACTGGGGGAGAAGAAGTGGAATTTCAGGAGGAATTCCTTCCTGGAAAGGGTTGTTAAACATCGGCAGGGGCTGCCCAGGGAGGTTTGGAGTCCCCATCCCTGGAGGTGTCCCAGGAAGGCCTGGCTGTGGCACTCAGTACTGGGGACAAGGTGGGCATCGGGCACAGGGTGGACTCCATGGTCTTGGAAGGCTTTTCCAGCCTCAGTAATTCAGGGATTCTGGGATCTCTTGGCTTTTCCAACCCCCTCCTTTCCCCTCTCTGCACACCCCATCACTGGGCTGCTTGAGCAGAACTCGTTTCCCTCCTACGTGGCAAGGGGCGGATGCAGTTTCTTATTCCTGCCTTGGAGATGGGTTTTTCCCTTTTTTGGGAGAGCTGGAGAGCAGTCAGGAGCATTATCTGAATCTTTGGCAAGATGCAAACGAGACCCTATGTGAAGAAAAGGAGAAGTTGCCCTGAGTGGAGCTGTTCAGCTTTCCTACCTTGTACGAGCAGGGAAGGACTGAAGCCTGAACAGGGTCAGTTTAACAGACCAGGCTTAGGATTTGGTCCTGGAATGCCTTCATTTCTCTTACCTGGTTTTCCCTGAAGTGCTGAGGATACCTGTTTCTTCCAGGAGATTTATTTAATAACTGTTTAAAATGATGGTTAAGCTGAATGTGCTGTATTTACTGAGGCTCCAGAATAAATGAGTCCTGGGTGAGATTTAGAGGGTCCTAAGGGGGTTTTGGTGTTGTAGTTCTATGTTTGAGTGTAACACCAAGTTTTTGGGGAGCAGCAGCAAGAGTTCCACGTCCCTGGCTCCAAGCAGCCTGGTTTTCCTGAGGGAGAGGAGCAGTCTGCAGAGCTCAGGCTTTTCAGCCTCCACTTGTTCATTTATTTATCTTAAAAGGCACAAATGTGTTCTGACATCACGGTCTGTGCTCCTGAGACTGTCTTTTCCCAGTCAGAAGAAGTTTAATCCTCCATCCTGTCAGGCTTTAGCTGCTCCAGCTCTGCTCCAGGGTTTTCTTTCACTTTTTTCCTAAACCTAGGAGCCAGATTTAGGTGAGTTTAACGTTGAGCTGGACCCCAGCGTGGGGCTGGGTGAGTACAGAGGGCTGGACAAGAGGAGGGACATGTGATGAGCAGTCATTTGATCACCTACAAATCTGCCCTAGAATAAAGCTTTAATAATGGTTAACTTATAAAATACCAGGCAGAAAGGGGTTTACTCTTCCTCGCACCTGGCTGGACATGGCAATTTGGCAAATTCTGGGATAATCCTCTTGTGACCTTGTGGGCCTTACATAACACCAAGGGACCACTTGGGCCGTGTGCTGCCTGCTCCCAGCTGCTTTCCTTAGCAATTCCAGGGCTTTCAGGGTGCTCTGGAGCTTCCAGGCAAAGCCCTGGAGGCTGCAGCAGCAGTTTCATTCAGGTGCTCATGTGATGCGGTAGGCAGGTGTGAAGGGAGGGATTTTGGGTGGGAGCACGTGCCAGGGGAAAGGAGAGCACTGGGGTTTGGTGAGTTGCAGCAGAGCCCCTGGGGAATGTTTTCGTGGCAGTGAGGACCAATGCTGTCTCTGCAGTGATGGTTACTGGGGAGGAGCTGTGAGCACAGGCTGAGGACAGAGCTGTGCCCACGGGACGTGGCCTCCTGCTCAGTCCCTGTGTTTTGCATTCCCGCCCTGTTCACAAGCTCCTTGGTGAGTTTTAACCTTGAATACAGGTTTTTTGGGGGGGGGGGATTGTCCTGGTATGGGCTGGGATGGAGTGAATTTTCTCCGTGGTGGCTGGGACAGCGCTGTGTTTGGAATGGGGTGTGAGAATGGTGTTGGTAACACACGGGTGGTTCGGTTGTTCTGAGCCCTGCCTGCTCTGGATCAAGGATTTCTTGATTTCCCAGGCTCAGCCAGGGAGCTCAGGTGTCAGGAGGGTGAGGGCATGGCCAGGAGAGCTGAGGCTGCCTGGCCAGAGGGATGTCCCACAGCACAGACCATCGTGCCCAGTATCAGCTGGGGAGGCTTGGCCAGGAGCTGCCAGTCACTGCTGGGGGACGGGCTGGACACTGGTCAGTGCCTGGCGACCCAGGGGACTGGGCATCACTGGTTCCTCTTGGGTTTTATGCATAGAATCACAGAATTGTTGAGGTTGGAAAAGGCCTCTGAGTCCATCCAGTCCAACCATTCCCCCAGCACTGCCAAGGCCACCCCTGCCCCATGTCCCCAGGTGCCACATCCAGGGGGCTTTGAAATCCCTCCAGCAATGGGGACTCCAGCACTGCCCTGGGCAGCTGTGCCAGGGCCAGACAGCCCTTCTGGGGAAGGAATGTTCCCAATATCCACCCTGAGCCTCCCCTGGCCCAGCCTGAGGCCGTTCCCTCTCCTCCTGTCCCTGTTCCCTGGGAGCAGAGCCCGACCCCCCCCGGCTGCCCCCTCCTGTCAGGGACTTGTGCAGAGCCACAAGGTCCCCCCGGAGCCTCCTTTGCTCCAGGCTAAACAATTCCCCTCTCTCTTTTCATTATTATAATTCTGTTATTTTCTTTTGTTTCATTCATTGAGCTGCCCGTGAGCCACGGGCTTTATTCCCCACGGGCCCGGGGCAGCCAGCGGTGGCTCCGTGGGGCCTCACTCCCATGGGATTAAACCCCGCAGGACTCACACCCTGCCCAGCCGGGAGGGAGGGATGGGGTCGCTTTAATTGAATCAGTCCCGGCAGCGGCTCCGGGGCCCTTGGGAGCGGAGGTGTCACCACGAGGTGGCTCTGCCGACACGGCCGGACACTGCCGGACGCTGCTGCCGTCCCTCCCTGCAGCTCCCGAGCTGAAACCCGAGGCCGAACCACGTTTCCTTTTGCTTTTCCCTCCCATCCCACACGAGGAATGAGTGCCTTTCTTGCAGCAGGATTTACTTTAGCCAAAGGGAATTTAGACGCTTTGTCACCTATGGAAGTGGAGAGGGAGAATGTTCCATGTACCCCAGAGATTCAGAGGGATAGAAGATAAATCAGCAGATGATGATACTTGCATTTTTGTCTCAGATCAGACATTAAACTTTTCCTTCTCACAGTCTGTCCAGCCCCATTCCTGCGCCACAGTTGTTACATCAGAGCATCCCAGACTGGTTTGGGCTGGAAGGGACCTCAAATCTCACCCAGTGCCACCCCTGCCATGGCAGGGACACCTCCCACTGTCCCAGGCTGCTCCAAGTCCCAATGTCCAGCCTGGCCTTGGGCACTGCCAGGGATCCAGGGGCAGCCACAGCTGCTCTGGGTAATTCATTCCAGTCCCTGCCTACCCTCCCAGCCAGGAATTTCTTCCCAAGATCCCATCCATCCCTGCCCTCTGGCAGTGGGAAGCCATTCCCTGGCTCCTGTCCCTCCAGGCCTTGTCCCCAGTCCCTCTCCAGCTCTCCTGGAGCCCCTTTAGGCCCTGCAAGGGGCTCGGAGCTCTCCCTGGAGCCTTCCCTTCTCCAGGGGAACATTCCCAGCCTGGCTCCAGAGCAGAGGGGCTCTAGCCCTGGAGCAGCTCCGGGGCCTCCTCTGGACTCTCTCCAGCAGCTCCAGGTCCTGGTGCTGCTGGCCCCGGGGCTGGGGCAGCTCTGCAGGTGATTTCGAGGCAGAATCTTTAAATGAATGAATTGAAGGAGGTAATGCTCCTTGTTTAAGAGTTACCAGCTGCTTCAGACTCTGTCCAGCAGCGATTTTGGTCCTGTTTTCCTCCCAAATGTCAGTGTTTGACAACGTGTGATTCCCAGCGTGCGATAAAACTGTGCAGGGACTCCTGATCCCTGCCACCCAGCCCAGCTGCACTGCCCAGAGCCCTCTGTGCCCTCAGGGTGCCATCCCTGCCCTGCAGCAGGCTGCAGGTGCCATGCTGGGGACGTGCTGGCTGTGGTGGTGTCCCCTGCACACTGCCCGGTCCCTCTGGGATTAGGGGGTTATGTTGGCACTGCCCATTTGCTCCAGATTATCGGTTTAGCGAGTGCTGCCTTAAATTTGTTTATATAAAAACAATCCTTTGATCCACGAGCCAGATGCAAATACTATCTTGTGATTCTGCTGAGGATTAGGTAGTTACAACATCTTGACATGGTTTTGGGTTTATGCAATTTAGAATATGAGGGGAGGAGCCGCGGCCCTGGGCAGGCTGCTGGGTGCTCTCACACTGGGGCTGCAGCAAACCGAACTCAGATTGATTTGCTCCAAAGGCACTGACCTTCAGAGACTTAAAAATAACAGCCACTCGTGCTGGCTGGGGTTGGTGTGATTTGACCTGATTTTTCTGGAAGCTTGTCTTCCCAAAAAGCTAAAACTGTAACGGGAACCATTTCACCTGCTCTCCGTCCTTCCCAGGAAGGGCCCAAGGAGAGCCATGGCACTTCTGATCCTTCTGCTCCTTTGGAGAGGTTCAGCCACTTTTGTGGCCGAGTCCTGGTTTATTGCATCAATAATGGTGGTGGCATCAGAGTCACTGAGGCTGGAAAAGCCCTCCCAGCCCATTGAGTCCAAGCTGTGCCCAATGCCCACCTTGTCCCCAGCCCAGAGCTCTGAGTGCCACCTCCAGTCATTCCTTGGACACCTCCAGGGATGGGGACTCCAAACCTCCCTGGGCAGCCCTTTCCAAGGCCTGAGCACCCTTTCCATGGAGAAATTCCTGCTGATGTCCAGAACATCAGGACCAGGCTATGAAACATCCCAGCAGCTCTAGTGCCTGTGCAAGTGTAAGGAGCAGCTCTGAAAGAAATGAAAGCAGGATGTGATTGTGGAGGGAATTTAGGGGCTGTCCTCTTCGGGGCCAGGAGTTGGACCTGGATGATCCTTGTGGGTTCCTTCCCACTCAGGAGATTCCATGATTCTGTAAGACTTAAGAAAACTCGTAGCTCCTGCAGCTGGGCTGAGCTCCCTCACTGTTCCTGGGGGATTCAGCAGGACCTGTGCAGCTCCTGCACAGAATTCTTGAGGGATCTCACTGCAAGACCCCATTACTCCTCGTGTGCCTTTGGGCAGCTGGGACTCAGTGTTGTATAAACCACCCTGACCCCAATTTCTCCTTCCTGACCTGCTCAGGGAATCCAGGGACTGCCAGGACCTCCCCCAGTTCCTGCTTCAGCCCATTCCTCTGTTCCAGCAGACACCAGCCCTTGTGAAGCCTGGCAGCAGGAGCTGGTGTGTGGGACTGCTGAGGAGCAGGCCCAGGGATCCCTGTAGTGTCTCCAGCTCCTCCAGGAGGATGTAGGTGTGTGTTTGTCTATAAACTGGCAAGTTGGTGTGGAGTTTCTGTAAAACACCAGGGTGAGCCACTGATGCAGCTGGAAAGGTGTTTCCTTTTGCTTCTCCGAGGGCTGGATTCAGCCCTGAAGTGCTGTGTCTGAAGGACCCTGGCAACGTGGCTCTGTTATAAAACTGGGGCTGAGGAAGGGCCAGCAGCAGCTCCAGGTGACTGAGTGTGTGTCTCCTCGGGAGAGACTTCTATTATTTATAAAATGAGCATTTCCTCACTGTCAGCACAACGGAGGGCCTGGGGAGGAGCTGCTGTTGGAGCTGGTGCTGCTTGTTCTGCTTCACTAGAACTGCTCAGGGTCATAAACTCACAGAATCCAGACTGGTTTGGGTTGGAAGGAGCCTTGAGGCTCCAGTACCACCCACCCCTGCCATGGGCAGGGACACCTCCCACTGTCCCAGGCTGCTCCAAGCCCCAATGTCTGACCTGGCTTTGGGCACTGCCAGGGATCCAGGGGCAGCCACAGCTGCTCTGGGCTCCCTGTGCCAGGGCCTGCCCACCCTCATTGTAAAAAACTTCTTCTTCTATCTAATCTAAATGGACCCTCCTGCAGCTTCTCTTCTGCCTTGTCCACTGTTGCCAAGTTTCCCAAGTTCAGTGTGTAAATCCTGGTGCTGGTTAAATTTCAGCTGACAGTGTCAGAACAAGATGGACTAAACCTCACAGCGATGAGGATTTTCTGTGCTGGTTTTTGGAACTGGTGATCTTCCACCCTGACCACCCTCCTCTCAATCTCCCCTGATCCCTGCTTTAGCAATGTGTTGTGTTTCAGGAGGAATTCCTTCCTGCAAAGGGAGGTCAGGCTTTGGAAGGAGCTGCCCAGGGAGGTTTGGAGTCCCCATCCCTGGAGGTGTCCCAGGAATGACTGGAGGTGGCACTGAGTGCTCTGGGCTGGGGACAAGGTGGGGATGGGGCACAGCTTGGGCTTGGTGATCCCAGAGGGCTTTCCCAACCTCAGGAATCCTGGGATTCTGTGAGTGTGCTCTCAGGGCTGGAATTGATCATTCTTTTGTTAGTTTTAGGATCAGCACCTGGGTAACAAGGTGGGAATCCATCAAAGCTTGGAGCTCTTTTCCAACCTCAATGATTCTACAGTTTCACAGTATTGTTTTTAAGGTCTGGATTAAGATTAATTCCATCCAGTATTAACCCTTCCTTTGATTTCTTGCAGATTCTTCAGCTTCTGGGCCGATGGTGGTGGAGAACGGAGACCACGGCCTGCAGGGCCATCGCACAGGTACGTCCTGCGTGCCAGGGAACCCAGCCTGCCCCGTGTGCTCCCGAGCAGCAAAGCTGCCCCGGGGCCACATGCATCTGCTTTGGAGTCCTCACTCCTCCCAGGGGGTTGGGGTTGGGATTAATGAGCTTTTCAAAGAATTTGCAACAGAACAGAGCTTCATTTTCTTTGGAGTTTAAACGGCTTCTTTGGATAAAACCTTGTTCTGAAGATGTCCTGTTCTTTATCCATGGTCAGTGCTGAGAAGGCAGCTGATAAAAATGGCTTTGTAGAGAGTCCATAATATCCACAGGTGAACTGTCCCCTGTCCTGTGACTCCCCCTGCTCCCTGAGACCCACAGTGGTGTTTTCCCACGTCCCCCATCCTTTGGAGCAGTTTTTATTCACTGCCATGACCCGGCTGTGTCCTCCCACCCCAACCTCCCCTTCCATGGACATGTCCCCACACCTGCTCCAGCAGTGGCACAGGTGGCATCGAGCCTTTGGAGCCTTTTTCCATAGCATCAGGATAGTTCTGACTGCCAAAAGCTCGCAATGGAACTGGATCAGTGTTTCAGACTTGTGCAGAACCTGGAAAAGAACTGACCTTTCCAGTCAGGCTGAAGTGCTGAGGTTGTGTTCTCTTAGTCACAGTTGAAGGTGAACGCTGCTTCCCTTCCCCTTGAGGCTTTCTGACTGGGAATTGGGGTGCCTACCAAATTCCAGCCCATCTGTTCCCTTCTGTCGGGAGGACTTTGCCTGTGGGACCTCTCTTTTCTTGAGGATGGAATATTCCAGAGTCAGTTATCCTGGGTAAGGACTTTGTTTGGTCTCCCTTGTGATGATCTCCAGCTCCAGATCATTGCTAAGATTGTCTGGATGCTCCCAGGGTTATCATTCCTCCTAATCCATAGGTGCAGCCCCAGTTAAAAACCAGCTCAGGAAATAATGATGAACATTTGGGAGATGGGGATGAATTAAAACACCTCTTTGCTATGATTCTCTTTAGGATTTTAGAGTTTGGTTTAGAGAGTGAGTGAGTTTCATGTCCTTGGTGAGGATGGGAATAGAAAAATTAATCTTGGTGCTTCATTTGCCGTTGGAATCCAGTCAAAAGGAAGTCATGCATCTTTTCTAATTTAGTATAAACTGAAATTAAGAACACTTCTGAACCTTCCTAAGGATATTTCCTCCCCGTCTTTTAATACTTAAAACTGAAGTAGATAGAAATACAGTCAGATTTATGGTCTGAATAATTAAAGGCATCGGGATTTTTGTATTCAACTTCTTGCTTGTGTTTAAAAAAATCTTTGTTATTTGCTTCACTCTTGCTTTGTGGAGGTTTAACTCTTCACACTAAATGTTAACAACTTTGATCAAAGATACTTTTATGTGTCTGGGGCTTTTTAATTTATTAATACATTCCCTATTTGTGAGGTAGAGTTGATTTTTCTCCTCTTGTTCAAATCTGTCTAAAAGTGACATCAAAGTGGCAGAGCAGCGTGTCAGGATGAGGAGCCATCAAGTTAATTAGGTTTGCCAGAGTAACAGAAGATTTATATGACACAATTCCTTCATGGCCTCTTTCCCCTACCCCCTTCTTTGTGCAATACTTGCAACATCCCTGGTTCTCCATGGGAGAGAAGAGAGAAATGCTGAATTTCCATCAGGCACTGGAGGGGTTTCAGAGCTGTGGGAGCACCTGGACCAGGGGATGGTTCCACATTTAAGAGGTGCTGCTGCCTAAAGCCCGGATCCCTGGCTCCAAACCACCTCCAGTTTTGAGGTATTTGTTTTCAGCAGGATCCGTTCCCTGTGTCTGAAAGCTGAAATGATTCTTAGGGATGTGGAATGTGAGCCCAGTGCAGAGAAATGGAGCAGCCAGGAGAGGACTGAGGAGGGTGATGCTCAAGCAAACCAGCTCTTTGCTACAAAAACCAGTGTTAAAAGCTACAGAGAGAGCTTTAAAAAGCAGAGTTGGGTTTAAGTTGATTCTGAAACAGACTCCAAGGAAAAGGGGTAATTCAGCTATTTGCAAATCCCAATGTGGATCTCTCTGGGCTGGAGCACAGGAAGTGCTGCTGGATGGTTTTCTTCACTCATCAGCTAGAACAAGGTGATGATTGATGTTTTATTACACGCAGCACTGTCTGCAGCCCTGTGGGGCGTGTCTGCAGAGGTCGGGGTTAGTCAGGGCTCAGCTCCTGGCACTCCTTGGCAGCCTGTGCAAAGGTGCCCTCTCCCATGCACCCTCTGTGCAGCAGGGACCCAAACCTCTCCAGCTCGGGGTAGATCCCCCATCAGATGTTGGATCATTGTCATTCTGGCAGGGGTTTCAGGCAGGGAGACCCTGGCAGCTCCTGCGAGGGGCTCAGTCCTTGGCAGTGCTGAGCCTGACGTGGCTGCTGCTGCCTGGCCCTGTGGGGTTTGTTTTTGGGAGCTGGAGAGCTGCAGAGGGGAGCTCTGGCTTTGGGTGCTCGGCACATCCCCAGGAAGGCTCGCTGCTAATCCTGTTCTTCCTTAAAAGGATAAATGGAGCTGCTGGAGCAGCGTTCCTGGGGATGCATGGCTGGTGCAGCTCCGTGAGCCAGTGAGGGAACAGGGAATTCAGTGGTGGTTTGCAGTCCCTGCTGGGAGGAGATGCTGGGGGAGGCAACTCACTGCTCACCTCCACGAGGCAAAGGTTAAGGAGGGCTTAGTCAAACCAGCAGTGGGTTTAAAATCAAAAATACATGTGTCATTTTCAATTTGCAACTCCTAATTGCAGGATATTTGCCTAGAGTTCAAAGGAAATATGTATTTTAAAATGAAACCCAACCAAATTTCTGGAAAGAAATCCATCAAGGATGATCACACGGTTTGATCTGGATGCCTCCTGCCCAAGATGCTGTTCATGCTCTTGCTGGCAGGTGAGAAGTTCCCTAGGGAAGTATCCCTGCTGGATGTCCATACTTCCCCTAGCTGGGCTTTCCCTCCAGCCAGCCTGCTGGCAATTCTGTCACCCAGGACTGGGTCACAGAAACACTTTGTTTTCAGTGCAAATTGTGCTTGGGAGCTGCACCCCGAGGTGCTGCTCCCTGTGCCTGTCACCGAGGGTGCCGTGGCCCGGCCCAGGGTGGCTGTGGCTCTGTGTGGTGATGGGTGACAGATCTGCAGGCACTGCTAGAGCACAGCTCCTGCGTGCTTTGTGACCTGGCTTGTGGCAAATCTCCTGGCTGCACTAATGGAGTGTTGCTTGTTGTGCAGTGCTGCCTCGATGGTGATGTTTACTAACGACTTGCGCTCTCTTGCCCCCTTCCCCATCCCCTTTCCCTCTCCTACTTCTTTTCCTCTCTTCTATTTTCTCCTCCTAGAAGCCTAGACTGTCTCCTAACACTGGGGCTGCCACTGACACAAGACCAGTGTCCTTTTCTACCTGCCATTACACTTCTAAAATCTGCAGCATTTTACAGAGCTCTTGCTTTACCTCCTTGGACTTGGCTGTAGAAGAAGCCAAAGGGTGGCTCCATCCTGCTCCTCCTCCCTGTGCTCTGCAGTGCTTGTTGAAACCTTCCTCTCTCTGTGTAAGCACAAAAGTGCACCCTGGTTCTGAACTGTGCTGTGCCACTGGTTTGAAATCACGACCACAGCTCCATTTTCTGTTTGATCACCTTTAAATTTAATTTCTCTCCATTTTCATGGTGCTCAGTAAGAGAAGGTTTGACATTTCCAGTTGTGCTTCCATAGTGGATGGGTCCACCATGACTGCAGCTCCCTTCCCCTTCTCCCCACACTCACCACAGCCTTTTAGAGTACCTGCCTTGATCCTTGCTGCTTTGAAAGCCTCTCCCATGAGGTTCTGACCTGTAATAATGCTCTTTTTTTCCAAGCGTGTGGGTTCAGATAATTTCAGCACTTTGTAGACTTGAGGAACGGATTAGGGAAAACCAGGTTTCCTGAGGTACAGGTGGATCACCTCTGGTGTCTGAGGGGTGGATTTTGGGGTCCAAGCACTTGCCATAACTGGGAGCGTGAAGGAAAACAGCTAGCCCCAAATTCCAAAATTCCTAACCCAAAGCCTTAGGAGTGGCTTTGCTGTCATACCCCTTCCCAAAAACCTTGGAAGTAAGAAAGAAAATTGCCTTTTTTTTAACCTCACACCTCTGGCTTCCTTTGGGGAATGACAGCCTTGGATGGAACTTTCCCTGCCATGAGAAATAATCTGTCCCTGCTAAAACTGAGGGAAACAAAAGGACTGAGTTGTGAAGCTGTACTGAAATAATCCAGACAATTTCCAGCAACACCAGAAGGAACAGGTCTGTTTTAGCCTAAAACAGCTACAGGGGCATGTCTGGTGGGATTCTGTAGAGGTGCAAAGCTTTCCAAAGACAAATGTGCTCATTTCTCCATCAACAAATGAAACAGAACGTGAAGGGAGGAAATAATTAGAGAGACAGTGCAGTATTTTACCTGAGCCAGGCTCAGCCTGGGCTTTGGGAGGTGAGGGAATGTTCTGGGTGAGGAGAATTGTGTTGTGTAGCTCAGGGTCCCTGCAGCCCCTGATGGAAAGGATTTAGTTGAACCCAAATCCAGTCTGAGGTTGAACTGCCCAAAAGAAGCCTGCTAAGAGCTTCACTTGCCTAAAACTGGGATTTCCTTGTTGTGAGGGGAGTAGCTGGCAGCTGCCCAGCCCTGGTACCCTGCTGGCACCCACTACTAGGTCCCTGCTGCACTCAGCATTCCCGGGAGGCACATCCCACCTGGAATGCCAGCAGAGGGGCTGCTGTGGGCATCTCCCTCACACAGACCCCTCCAGCCTTGCTTTGTCCTTTATTCCCAAGCGAGACCTCACATGCTCCCCACGCAGGGTGGCAGTGCCAGCGCTGAGTCACGGCCTGGGCACTGATGTGCAGCAGGACCTGGCACTTCTCTGCCCCACTTTGGTGCCAGTTTTGTCCCTTTGTGCCCCGCTCGAGGCCTCGTTAGGAGCTGACGTCCTTGTGGTGCCAGTTCCCAGCAAGTTACCCCGGCAGCTTCTCCTGGGTCCGTGGTTGTTGTTTCTGGGAAAACTCCATGTCCTGGAGGCTCCCAGCTCCCCGGGCTGGGCTCTTCCTCCCCAGTGCCATGTGCCAGCCTGGCTGAGCCCCCGTGCAGTTCACAGCATCAGTCAGGCTGGGAAGGGCCTCTGAGATCGAGTCCAGCCTGGGAGTCCTTCATGTTGTGCTTTCCTTTGGGTTTTTGGTGTCTGTGGCCATAAAAGGCGATTCTTGCATTCCTGGCTTTCTTTTCAAAGACCTTTTCATAGCTATTTTTTTTTTTTTAATGTGATTTTGAAGCAAGGCAGCATCCCTTTGACTTGGCTCCTCAATTGTTCTTTCTCACCTTTTGCCTTAAGTGGGCTTAACTCTCGTGCCCTAGAAATAGAGAATAATTAATACAGGACTGAGAGGTGTTTTCAGATTGAATTATATAGAAGGTTTCAGGTTACCTGAATATGAGACTTTGCCCACTCCCACAGATGCTTTATTTTATTTTATACTGAAATGCAACAATGCTTTAAAGGTCAGGCTAGAGGGACTTGTAGCCAAAATGAGATGGGCATAGGAATTTGGGAACAGCTGCCCATCCTGGGAGCCCCAGTCAGTGGGACAGGGCTGGATGGGCTCAGCAGAGCCTCGGGCAGAGCAGGGGCAGCTCCTCCAGCCCTAGGGTTTGGCTGTCCCCGCTGCAAACATGGATCACTCATCCCATTGCACCCCCATATTGTCACCCCATGTTTGTGTCCCTGTTCCTGTGACGTGCCATGGGCTGCACTGGTGTGAAGGTGAGCTGGAGGCAGAGGGGGAGCTGCTTTTTTGTGGGGCTGAGGGGGTTGTTCCTGCCGGACTGACCCCGAGCTCTGGGACGTGCCAGGGCGGGAGCGGGAGGAGCCTGTCCTGGGGGTGGATCCAGGGAATGGGGGGGTCTGAGCAGAGCCTTGGATCTTCTGTCCCTCCTGGAAAACATCCATGTGTCCCACTGAGAGCTCGGTGCAGGCGGTGTGTGTGTCCCTGTGCAGTCCCATGAGCAGGGAGCCACCAGGAGTGTTCCTCTGCTCAGGTTTCCTGTTACCACCCTTCCCTCCTGATGCTGTGCCTTGACTGTGCTCTAACCTCCCTGTGCTTCCACTCCTGTCTGTTGTCACTCCTGATGCTGAATTGCCAATTCCAATGCTCTGTACCATGTGAAGCTGTAACTGCTGTGGAATAAATCTCCCTAATAAACGTCTCAAACTAACCCCTCCCGAGTTGTTCTGTGCTGAGAATCTCCGGGGTCCTGCTGCCTGTGCAGGGCTGATTCCTGCAGGGAATGTGCTGGATCAGCTGCTCCAGTGGCGGCGCTGGAAGGGGGAGATGGCTGCAACTGGGATCCTCTGCTGCCTGGACAGAGGTTGGAAAACCTGTCCCTCGAGGACAAGGATGTTGTGAGAAGTGTTTGACTCTGTCCCACACAACATCCTCGTCTCCAAACTGGAGAGACAGGGATTTCCTGGATGGAGCACTCGGTGGATAAGGAGGGGGCTGGATGGTCACACTCAGAGTTGTGGTCACTGCATGTCCGAGTGCAGACCAGTGACCAGTGGGATGCTCAGGGTCAGGGGTGGGACCAGCACTGTCCAGCTTCACTGTCAGGGACAGGGGCAGTGGCACTGGGGCACCCTGGGCAGTTTGCTGCTGACACCGAGCTCCGGGGGCTGTCACACACCTGAGGGCAGCCATGGGGCATCCACAGGGGCCTGGCCAGGCTGGAGAGGTGGGACTGTGCCAACCTCAGGGCGTTCAACAAGGCCAAGGGCAAGGTCCTGCACCTGGGCTGGGACAATCCCAAGCACAAACAGGCTGGGGATGAAGGGATGGAGAGCCCTGAGGAGAAGGATTTGGGGGAGAAAAACATCAAAAATCCCCACAAAACCATCCCAAGATCTGTTTATTCTGTGTAGCATCTTGTAAATGGGACACTGAGAGTTGTGCTCTTCTAATTAAAGCTTTTCTACTGGCTTTCCTCTTTCACCTGCCTGTGTGTTTCCCTCTTGGTGCAAGTTTTTATTTACAGAGGCTTTTATCCTTCCTGGGCTTCAGGCAGAGCTTTTTAGGCTCCTCATATGGGGCTGCATCCAGCCATGCTCACTGCTGGGGAGTTCACGTTTCCCGTGGCTCCGGTCTAAAAACAGCAGCCAAGTGAATAATTCAGCAGCTTTGCTGAGTTCCTCCGTGTTTCAGAAGGTTTGTGTGAGTCTCCCTGAGCTTTGGGGTGGTTGATTTTGGGGGGAAGGTGGATGGGGAAGGTGATGTGACAGCCAGGGGGTGTCTGTCCCTGGCCCCAGTGAGGACCCTGGGGGGGACAGAGACCCCCTCCCTTCCAGGGAATGTGGAGCTTCCTCAGCTCCTGGAGGGTTAGTGGGGGATGAGGGTTTTTATCTGCAGGTCCTGGTGCTCTTTCAGATGAGGAATTTGTGGCTTCCTACAGCTCAGGAGCTCAGCAGCTGCACAATCTCAGCTCCTGAGCTACTCCTGAGCTGTTTAAAGAGTGTAAAGAAACTTCCCAGGTGCTGAAGTGCTGATAAACACTGGGAATGTAACAGACAGGGTGCCCAGAGCAGCTGTGGTTGCCCCTGGATCCCTGGCAGTGCAGTGCCCAAGGCCAGGCTGGACATTGGGGCTTGGATCACCCTGGGACAGTAGGAGGTGTCCCTGCCCATGGCAGGGGGTGGCACTGGACGATCATTGAGGTCTCTTCCCACCCAACCCATTCCATGAATTCCTGATTCCTTGTTTCTGCTACCTGAGGGAAAGGCAGTGCAAACCAGCAGGACCCTGGGCTGGCTGGCTGGGAGCACTGGTGCCATCCCAAAGTTCCTCCTGCCGTGCCATGAACCACTCTGCTGCTTTCCCATATGGTGAGGGACACGCTCGGGGAGCTTTTGTGCTGGGCCCGAGTCCTGTTTGTGTCAGAGCAGCTTAGGCTGTTGTGTAACGAGCTGCTGCTGCTGGAGGAAAGCGCTGCAGGGAATTCTCCGTGTCCTCGGGAACAACGGGACTGCCCTGCAGCTCCTGCCACGCTCAGGATGGAATGGGAACTTTGGATGGACAGGGCTTGGAGCAGCCTGGGATAGTGGAAGCTGTCCCTGCCCATGGCAGGGGTGGGACGGGATGATCCTTTAAGATCCTTTCCAACCCAAACCATCCTGGAATTCTGTGATCTTGTGTGGGGAAATGGAGCTCTGGGAGGAGGGATGAGGGAGGTGGGATGCAGGTTTTTTGGGAAGCCAGCACTGCGCTGTCCCAGTGGCACCATGGGCGCCACAGGGCTGCCCCACAGGATGGACAGTGAGGATTGGAGCTGCCCCAGCTCTGGGAATGCCCTGGGAGCTCCTCTGAGGGCTGCAGAGAAAAGCAGGGACCTTTTCTGTGTACAAAATGCTGTTTCCGTGCCGTGTCTCTCTCGGGTGGTGCTTCCCCACCAACCTGCTGCTTGGCTTTTCACTTTTTGTTTCAGACTTTGCTTCAGAGGTGGGATGTCCCTTGCTTGGCTCATTGAATAGGAAATTAAAAGGATTATAATGAAGTCATACATATGTCGAGAAGTCTATTAAAAGCTTAACAGGGAGGCTTAGTGAGGTTTAAAAACTGGGAATACAAACCCTTTCTGTTTTGCAGCGTGCTCAGGAGTTGTTCTAGCAAGGATCTGACAGCTGGGTGAATTAATGGGGTCCTCCAAGGCTTGAATTTCCTGAGCAAGTAGCTGGGACTTAAAATATTCAAGCCATGAACTTTGGAGCTTGTACCTTGGATTTAATGTATCGTTAGTGCACTTAAACCTCCTGCTTTGGGGAGGCACTGCTGAACTGTGCAGGCTGGGACCTCCTGGAAAATGTGAACCCTTTTCTGTGCCCAGCCTTTGAGCTCGTCAGCCTTTACACAAAATCAACCTGTCATTTCCCAGAAGTGTGTTTCTGCAGAACTGCAGTGTTTCTGGGCTCATAATGAGGCAGCCTTTTTAAACTCCGGGTGTTTCCAGGAGGTTTTGAGGCAGGTAGGAGAGCGACAGAGTCTCAGTGCTGCAGGCAAGCGGGACTAGCTGCCCCTCCCTGCTGTTACCCTGCACTTCCATTACCCAATTTGCCTTTAATTTGTCTCTCTGGAACTTAGCTGCAGCTTAAAAAGATACTTTTTTCCCCCCCTTCTTCAAGTACTTAAAACAAAATCATGTTTATTCCCTTGCTTATTCCAGTAGCTCTGCGGAGTCTTTGCACTGATCCTCTGATTAAATGTAGGAAATTTCAGTGAGAGCCTTGTCAAAGGAAAATAAACAGCAGCACTGGAAAAGACACAAAAAATTAAGCTTAGCCTAAACACTTTATCATCACCTTTTTGCTAGGTGGGGCTCATTGTTTGGCTTCACAATGGGAGTTAATCTCTGACACTCGATCACTTGGGTAAATATTTGCCTTGGAGGGCCGAGCTCCAGGGATCAGCTCCTGGGCTGACAGCTCAGAGCAGCAGGGAATGAACTCTGCAGTGGTTCAGTCATCTCCCATCTGCCGGGGTGGGGAGGAGGCTTTGGGAGCTGCTGGATCCCATTCCCAGCGGGAGCTCCATCGGAACCTCTCTGCAGCAGGACCCTCGGGAAGGTGGGGTTGTGCCCGGAATGCTGCTCCAGGCTGGGCTCTCCCTTTTCAACTTTCCTTCCCCACCTTTTATTCCTCTTCTAAACCTGGGGTTCTGCTTGTAAGAACGGATTTAGTGGGGGTTTATCCTGCTTACAAAACCTTCGGGAAGAGTCGTGTGCTGGGATGGCAGAGTGGCTTTGAGAGGTCGTGTGACACGGGCTAAATCTGAACCTGGGGGCAGGAAACTTCCCTAATCCTGGCTCTGCTTGTGGCTCCCTCGGAGGCCTGAGCTCTTTAATCTTCTTCCAGTTCAGTCCCATCACTGCAAATAGGGTAAGGCTGATTATATTGTGCATTTTATCTTTTCTAGCTGTACCCCAGCTGTTGTTATCGAGCGTTCTGGTTGCGGGGTGGGTTGGTACCGGGGTAATCTTGGATTATTGGGACCTTTTTTTGGAAAGAGAAAATTTCATAATTAAGGAACGTATTGGACACAGTGAGGTTGCTCAGGAGCTCTGTGGTGGTTGGGGCTGAGAGCAAATCTACACCTCGGAGCAAGGGCAGCTTTTGAGTGGCTGAGCAAAGGGAAACTCTGAAATGCTGAGCGAGTCTGTGGTGACTCCTCATTAAACCCCACAGAGCTGCTCTCCCTGGAAGGGGTCTGAACAAATTCAGCTTAGTCCTGCATGAGCAGGTCCCTGAAATATAAATTATAGATATTCTCAGCAGTAATCTCCCTTTTTGGCTGCTATTTTGGTGCAATTTCTGCAGCTGATTTACAGCTCTGACCCATCAAATACTGAGTACATCCTGTGTGGAGTTGGTGTGTCTGAAACACTCCAGATTTTGGCAAGTGTGGCATAAAACCTTCCTGAATTCCTGCTGAATCGGTGTCAGAACAGGAAAGCTTTGCTGCTTTCTGGAGTTACAAAACTCTGAAATAATGTGTGAGGGATGCTCAGGATCCTCATCCTCTCCCAGCCCAGGGAGCTGTGCCGGGTCCCTTTGGAACAGTCTCCTCTCCCGTGGGATAATGCTGCAAGCCAGGCTCACCCTGCCCTTGGAAATGCTGGAAAATGCTGTGTTGGGTGGTTTTTCTAAGTATGTGCTCCTCTTTTCCATGTGGTGGGTAAGGGCTCACCTCAGTATGGCAGAGCTGGTCCCTCCTCACCTGCAGCTGCCAGTTCCTGCTGCACCAGGCGAGGTGGGATCGGGGTTTCTGTGTGTTGGAGGATGAGGCTTTTCCCACAAACCTGTCCCTTGATTTTGGCAGCAGTGGAAGGCAAAAAAGCTCCTTCCTGGAGGTGACCAGGCAGGATCCCTGTTTCTCTTGGCATTAATCAATGCCTGCTAAGTGGTGCAGGATTAACAGCTCCCTTGGGAGCAGTTCTGGAACTTTAGGGCTGTGGATGTTTCTGTGGACAACTGATGCTGGAGGCACCTCTGGAATTAGAAGTGACTTGGCAAGGCACAGAAGTGACAGGAGACTGCAGGACATGAGCAAAACACAGTTCACCACCCCCCAAAAAATATCTGGGAGGGATGTTTGGTTTTGTTCTGTCACGTAACTTATGATGCTGTTTAACCTTCTTCCTTTCACTGGAAGCACACTGCATCTGACTGAATCACCGAGTTATTGAGGTTGGAAAAGAGCTCCAAGGTTATTGAGTCTGAGCTGTGCCCAGTGCCCACCTTGTCCCCAGCACTGAGTGCCACCTCCAGTCATTCCTTGGACACCTCCAGGGATGGGGACTCCAAACCTCCCTGGGCAGCCCCTGCCAAGGCCTGAGCACCCTTTCCATGGGGAAATTCCTGCTGATGTCCAACCTGAGCCTCCCCTGGCCCAGGCTGAGGCCGTTCCCTCTCCTCCTGTCCCTGTTCCCTGGGAGCAGAGCCCGACCCCCCCCGGCTGCCCCCTCCTGTCAGGGAGTTTTGGGGCTGTAGAGGATTGATCTGTCTCTTCTCAAAGAGAAGTTCCTGGGGTTCTCTGTGGCAAATTCGAGCTGTGCAGGGCCAGGAGTTGGCCTTTGATGACCCCCGTGGGTCCCTTCCAACTCAGGACATTCTGTGGTTCTGTAAAGTTGTGTTTTCCATGCCCTCAGGTTGGTCGGGCTTCCTGAAAAACCAGATTCTGGCCAAACTCGCTGTCTTTCCTTGTTCTCCCTGAACTGCTGGGGATTCAGCAGGGACTTGGCTTTCAGAGGGTTGGGAGTTCCCTCAGAGATGACTGAAGGACTGAAAAACAACATTTCGTTCTTCTGGAGTCCCTTTTGACCTGTGCACATCAAAGCTTGCCGTGTTGGTGGCTGTTTCCCAGCTCCAGGGGGAGGACTGGGAGTTAATGGTGCTCCTGGTGAGTTCGTGGGAAGGCTGAGGGGAGAGCTCAGGTTTCCTTAAACCATTAAAACTGCTCCTTCCCAACCTGACACGGGCAGTGGGAGCAGCAGGGCCGGGGCTGTGGCAGTGTTTGCCTGCAGAGCCCCATGGGTGGGTCGGGCTCTAATGGCTCTGTGACATTCCCTGTTCCTGGGATTGGCCACAGGAGAAGGGATGGAGGTGTCTGGCTCTTGATAGGATGCCACGAATTCTGCCTTAATTGGGGCCCAGCTTTTTGGGTTCCCAAATCTCCCATCCCGGTGCCGGGCTGGGGAATGAAATCTGCCAAGAGGAATCACAAAATCTGAATATCCTGGGTTGGAAGGGAAGCCCAGGGGCCATGGAACTCCAGGGTGGTTCTGATCACTGGGCAGCAGCATCTGATCTGTACCTCCAGCACGTGCAGCTAACAGAAGCTGGCCTGCTCACTTGGGTCCTGAGATGTGCAGGCAGAATATTTTCTCTGAGAAAAGAAACTTTTAACTTCACTTTTTTTCGATTTCTAAAATTAAAAATGAAAACATTAAGCAAGGGTTATTTTGGCTTCCCAACCTTCACACTCTAATAACTGGTTGTGTTCCTCCAGGAAGAGAATTCCCCTTTTGACATTGCCTTGCCACTTGTCATTTAGCCAACTCTTTATTTACCTTTGTGTCATTTCCTTGTGTCTCCACTTTCCCTAACATTTCCTCTGGCTACAGATAAAAATACTTTGCTTTCAGCTTCGTCAAGCCTTCCATGGTTTGTCTGGAAAATCTGTGATCTTCCATCTCCTACATTAACACTCTCCTGTTTCCCAGCGATGCAAACAGCTTCTCTTCCAAAATGTCACTCATGGGCAGTTGTGCAAGATTTTAGGGGCTCCATGTCTCAGTCTTCCAACCAAAATTACTGACTCTGCTTAAAAAAAAAAAAAAAGAAAAAAGAGAAAAAGAAAAATCTGCAATTATATGTGTATCCCTGGAAGTTTCAGGTAGTTTAGTGCAGCTCTGTATTCTACCAGAGACATTCTCAGATTCAATATGAATGGGAACCTGATAATCATGGAAAGATCCAAATTAGAGTTGCCCCATTTTGTAGCTGAGAGTTGAGGAAGATGAGATTTCCCTGGGCAGACTTGCAGCTAAGAACACATAAATATATATATATATATATTTTTACATAAATGAGCTGTTGAGTGGTTTCAACGTTTCAACTGGCAGTTGTGTTTCTTGTGGTGATTTTAGAATTGTTGGTCATGGGGGTCACATCCATTTTTTACCTCCTGAGTCCTGTGCTGCTTTTCTGTCTCAGGAGTGTCTCCAGTCCTGCCAAAGTCAGGAGGCTTCAGCATTAAACCTCCATGAACTGAAGACAACCAGAGCAAGAGCAGCTTCAGCAGGGCCTAAAGAGGCTCCAGGAGAGCTGCAGAGGGACTGGGGACAAGGGATGGAGGGACAGGACACAGGGAATGGCTTCCCACTGGGAAAGGGAAGCTTGGGGTGGGATCTTGGGAAGGAATTCCTGGCTGGGAGAGTTGGGAGAGGTTGGGATGGAATTGCCAGAACAGCTGTGGCTGCCCCTGGATCCCTGGCAGTGGCCAAGGCCAGGCTGGACATTGGGGTTTGGAGCAGCCTGGGACAGTGGGAGGTGTCCCTGCCATGGCAGGGGTGGCACTGGGTGATCCTTAAGGCCCCTTCCCACCCAAACCATTCCAGAGTTTTATTCTCAATGCTCATCTTTTTGGTGGTGAATTCCAAATTCAAGCCATGCCCCCAGAGGGACGTGGAGGGTGGGGATTGAGGATTTTTTCCCTTGTTGGTGTTCTCTGGAGTCACCCACAGCTGACCCGTGACCAGACCCTTTCCCAGCACTGTCGGTGGCACCTCCTGGTCCCTGCCCGGGGCGCAGGGCAGGGTCTGGCTGGGTTTGAAGGTCGCACTTGGTGTGCTCTGCTGTGCTTTTCCCATTCCCATTCCCAGCCTGAGCCAGGGGACTCGTCTGGGCTGGCTGAGCCGTGCCCTGCAGGGTGTTCAGTGCTGGGGACGTCTCCCAGAACCCTGGAAACGTCCGCTCGCGTCACCGTCAAACCACGGCACCGCCGGGGCTCTGCCGCAGCTCCCGGCCCCGGCCCCGCTCTGTCAGCTCCATCTGGGTGAGACAGTTCAACATCAGAGCACGGAGCTGAGGAACAATCCCTGGTTTCTGTTCCTTCCATCCCGTGTCTGTGGTGGTTGGATGGGAGCTGCCCCGGAGCAGCCCTGCTTTGAGGTGAGCTGCTCCCTCGGACACCAGGTTCGGTCTCTCAGGGCTCGTCCACAGGAATAAAAGCACTTTATTTGTTAGATTTCCAGAGGAAAATCAAATTGGCAGGGTTTATTTCAAAACATCAGAAACTCCTTAGTGAGGAATTAAAGAATTCCTAGAAAACTGGCTGCCTCTCTGCAGGGCTGTAAATTAGAATGATTTCAAAAGAGCACAGACAGCGTGTCATCTCCCTCATTCTCAAGCAGAAGCTGCCTGAATAAACAGTAATAGAATTGTAGATTCTTCTGGTATTATGTAAATGCCTTCATGCTTTGATGTCCCTCGTGTCATTAGTTTGACACTAGCTGGAATTAATGGCCATAAAACTCTATTACAAACGTGGCAGAGAGATTTCTCCTGACTGCTTCTGATTCCTCCTGTGAGCTCGCTGCCTCTGCCACGGGATTGGGAAAGCTGAAAGTAGGTCAGGGCGATGTGTGTGAACATGGGCTGCTGCAATCGCAGCCACAAACAAACAGCACTCGAGTGCTGAAGGGAAATTTGCTATTTTAAGCCCTTATTTCCATTATCACCATCTCATTCTGCACAACAAGCACCTGGGGGGGGCTTTGTGGCCGTGCACCCACAGGTGGGATCCAGGAAGGAGGAGAAAAAACACGTATGGGTATATACAGATATATAAATGTGAGTGTATTTGTGTGTTTCAAGGGTGACAGTAAATATTGTCACTTCTGAGTGGCTCCTCTCCATCTCACGTGAGGCAGAGGGAAAGTGCCAAAATGTGCAGCTCAAAAGAAATGAAGCACTTTGCATCCAAGCAGCATCAAATGCTGCAATTCTGGGCTGGAATTTCTGATATCGTGTGGTGGAACGTGGGGCAGGATTACAGGGGTGTTCTCCAGAGTTCCCACACTCCTTGCATATTTATAATTCATTCAGAGGGACTTCCTCACTGACAGCTCTTGGGGCAAGTGTTGGCTCCAACCTGAACTAAGGAGTTGGGATGTTCTGAACCTGGAGAAGAGTTAATCGTGAGGCTGCTGCATGGTTTCCCTGAGGACAGCTGGGTGAGGAAAGGTGGGAAACAAGGAATATGATAGAATTGGCTGTTTTTAGGCAATAAAAATATGAGCAGGAGGGAGAAAAGGGCAATAAATTTAAATTCATCTTGGCAGTCACGGATGGCAGGAGTTAAATCTGTTGGGAAGGTGAAGTGCTACAAAACTAATGGAGGGAAGTGAGTTGTGTGGATAGGAAGGACATTCACAGACCATTTCCAAGGAGGCTGTGTTGAATGCTTTTAGGAGTCTGGAAAAAAAGGAGTAAATTAATAAAAATGGAAGTGAGGACTTAGAGCCAGAGAGATTTAAGAACTCCTCAGATTATGTGCACAGAGATTTACAAGCACCGAAGTGCAGGAGCCAAAAGAAAAGGATTTCTAATTTATTGGCGATAAGAGAAGGTTGGAAGAAAACTGTTAAACAGAGACAGAGGGGAAAACGATGCACAGGAGGCTGCAGGGTTCAGCCCCTTGCCTGCTTTAGTTCTGGTGTTTATCATTTGATAAGGGCTGGAGCACAGGCTCCATCCAGGCCAGGGACCAGCACCTGGGACCCAGAGGAGCTCTGGGATGGGCATGGGTGTTCTCAGGTGATGGAGAAGGCAGGCACCACTCTGGGCTAGGGGAGAGAAGCATTAATAATTTTTAACCTATTTTATTAAAAGATATTAAAACAAGTAGTGACACAACCAGAAAGAACCAGCTGGGGTGATAAAAGTCTGAGCAGGCAGCAGATAAGGTGTAGCTACAGCATGGTGCAGTGAGGATGTTTTCTTCATGTATTTTATTTGCTGTAAGTTTTGAGAAAGGTCAGAGTTTTGTGCCCTCCTCAGCCAGGGAAATAGCTCTTGGAAAGTGCTGTTAGTGGATCGAGTGAGCTGATGTGTGGACCTTGTTCTCCTTCGTGGTTCTGTAAATATTGACTCTCAAAGGAGCACACTCAGAGCTCGTGATCCCCAGCAGAGACTGTAAGTGCTGCTTTTACTTATTTTTGTTTTCTTCCCTTGCCCTGATTGCATTAAGGAAAAAAAAAAGAATTCAGCTCTTGGATGTGGTCAGGGGAGGATTTGGGGTTTGCAGCAGCTCGGAGCAGCCGTGGCTCAGCACGGGGAGCGTTGGCCATGTCCTGCTGCAGTGATGCCTGTGGGAGCTGGGCACTGGTCCTGCTCCAGCTGCTCCTGGGAGGGCCTGGCCTGGCAGCTCTGCCCAGGCTCTGCCAGGCTGAGGGAAACAGGACGTGGGGAACGTGTGGTGTTGTCCTGACCCTTGGAAAGACAGCTCAGGTACCAGCCCATGGAGAGAACAGAGCTGGGCTGGTCTGTCTGGTGTGGGCACGGCATGAGGAGAAATCCATGCAAAATCCTTAGGATGTGAAGATAAAGGAGCACTTTGTGCAGCTGAAGAGAAATCTGCAGGTTTTTTTTTTTTATGGTAGTTTGGGTAAATGTGTTTGGGTCTCTGAAGGATAAAGCTTCGGGGAGGTTTGAGTTCCTCAACAGGAAGTACCAGATCATCAGCAGTGGGAAGTAGGGGATATTTTCATTTGGGAATTTTGCTGGCTTTTTATACCTCAGATATTTTTTTAATGCACTCTGTGGCTCTTGGATTTCCTGGGAGCAGGAGGCACTTTGCGAGTCCCAGTCCCATGTGCAGACTGGCAGCAGATGGTGGTTTGGCTGCTCTTCTGTGTTTGTGGTGTCCTGATCCCTCTGCAGGTGTTGGCATCAGCCCAGGCTGCAGCTCAGGATTCCCTGAACTGTGTCTGCTACCAGCCCAAAATCTTGGCTGGACTGGAGGCTATTCCTGGGCCTCTTTCTGAGCAAGACTAGAATCACAGAATCATGGATTGGTTTGGGTGGGAAGGGACCTTAAAACCCATCTGGTTCCAGCCCTGCCATGGGCAGGGACACCTCCCACTGTCCCAGGCTGCTCCAAGCCCTGTCCAGCTTGGCCTTGGGCACTGCCAGGGATTAGAATCCACAACCTGTCTGAGCACCCTGTGCCAGTCCTGTGCTCCTCATGCCCAGGGTGTCACTGCACACCTGGGAGGTACCAGAGCCCCTTCTCCAGCTCACAGCTCCCTTACAGCTGCTCCTGCTCATGCAGCTCCTGCTCATGCAGCTCCTGCCCACCTTCCAAATTCTGGGGTTCCTTCTCTGGGTCTGGTGTGTGTCTGGTAATGTTTGCTCATCCTTCCCCCCCTCTCCAGAGGCTTAGGGGAGATCTGTGTCCCTGTGCCAGAGACTACTTCCATTTTCCTGGGGGAAAGGAACTTCCAGACCTGCCTTCCTTGAAAACCCCTCCAGGGTGGCAATTCCTGTCTCCTGTATCCCTGTTGGAAAGGTTTGAGCACTGAGCTCAGCAATGACCTTTGCTGAACGAGCCCTTACTCTGGTTTCTTTCTGCTGCCTCTGCTCTTCTCCAGGGCTCTGCAGTGTCCTGCACTTCTCCTGACCCTGGATTAAAGCGGAGCATGGGCAGAGTCCTCAGTGCGAGTGAGTGCCACGGCTGAGATCTGCTCCAGCCTCTGCCCCACTGAGGAGCTCATAACGCAGCGTTTGAACCGGAGCATTCCCTGAATCAGGATAAAGCTGTTTAAATTTGGCAGCAGCCCTTTCAGGGGAAATAGCCTTTCCCTGCTCGGAACGCGGGCTGACAGCGCTGCGGGTGACGGCTGCCTCTGCAAACTGCACTGTCACCGTGGGGCCAGCAGAAGGGACACACTGTCCCTCTCTGGGGTGGCACTGGCCGGGGGGGGCTGTCATTCCCCCCCAAAGCTCTTCAGAGCTCCTTCCAGACTGCTCTGGAAGTCAGGAGCCTTCTGTAGGGCATTAAAGCAGCACAGCTCAGTGGGAGGTTTCGTGGAAGTGCAGGTGATCCTTGTTTTACACAGAGATTTTGTCCCTTGGGATCTGTGTCACTTCACTCCCAGCCCTGTGTGTTCATGGCTGGGAGATCTCCGTGCTCAGGAGCTGTGGCCAGGCCAGACAGGGAGGAGGAGAGGCTCCAGCTGGTGCTCACAGCTCAGCCTGGGGAAAAGGAGGCTCGGGGGGACCTTGTGGCCCCCCAAAACTCCCTGACAGGAGTGGGCAGCCGGGGGGAGGTCAGGCTCTGCTCCCAGGGAACAGGGACAGGAGGAGAGGGAACGGCCTCAGCCTGGGCCAGGGGAGGCTCAGCTTGGACATCAGCAGGAATTTCCCCATGGAAAGGGTGCTCAGGCCTTGGCAGGGGCTGCCCAGGGAGGTTTGGAGTCCCCATTCCTGGAGGTGTCCCAGGAATTCCTGGAGGTGGCACTCAGTGCTCTGGGCTGGGGACAAGGTGGGCATCGGGCACAGCTTGGACTCAATGGGCTGGGAGAGCTTTTCCAGCCTCGATGATTCCAAGATTTTGGGATCTCTGGGGCTCTCCCCTGTTCCAGCACAATGGGGTTTGGGCAGGCTTTGTGTGCCCACTCCTCATTGGGAGTCTTTTGCCTCAGAATTGATGTTATTTCATCACACATGTCAGGCAAGGCAGCCTGGGCAGGGTGTCCACAGACCTTACCATGGGTTCTTCTCAGTTCCGAGGCTGGATGCAAGGCCAGGGAATGGGGAGGGATTCAGCTGGCTCAGTCCTGGTGTTGCTGCTCTGGGGTTTCCCTGCCTGCAGATGCTCCCTGTATCACCTGCACCTCACGCTGGGCCTGCTGAACAGGTCTGGGGGGTTTTTGCCTGGCTGTGGATTGAAATGTTCCCTGCCAAGGATGTGCAGAAGGCTCGTGGCTTTAGGAAGGAATCCCAAATGAAAGAGGAGAACAGCCTTAGTTGTACCACTTGGCTGAGAAAAACCAAGCAAAAAGCCCAAGCAGGGACACCTCCCACTGTCCCAGGCTGCTCCAAGCCCCAATGTCCAGCCTGGCCTTGGACACTGCCAGGGATCCAGGGGCAGCCACAGCTTCTCTGGGAATTCCATTCCAGCCCCTTGCCATCCTCCCAGCCAGGAATTCCTTCCCAAGATCCCATCCATCCCTGCCCTCTGGCAGTGGGAAGCCATTCCCTGTGTCCTGTCCCTCCATGCCTTGTCCCCAGTCCCTCTCCAGCTCCCAGCGCTGTGGAAAGAAGTCTTTAGTGAATCTTCTGTTTAAAAATAGAGCTTCAGGTGCGTCTGTTATTAGAAGATGAGGAGTCTGTCGCGGGTGGTTCTGGGTGGGGGTCTGGCGAGGTGGGAGCTGTGCTGTCCCGTGCTCTGAGGGATAAATCCAAGCTGTGCTGAGCATTACTCACTTCCTGAGCAGCTGACATTCCCAGCGGGAAGCAGGAGCAGCAGAACAAACATGGAGCAATTAGAGCAGAGGGTGGGAGATGGGAGCTCCGTGCACCTCCCTGGTTCCTCCTCCCAGCTGATGACAAAGCAATCGCTGCAGGAAAATTCCCTCTGGGAAGGAGAAGTAAGGAAGGGAAAAAAGCTGGACAAGAAACTGTAGCAACTGCATTTTCTTTCCTTGCAGATTTTTGTACAAGGGGAAGGATGAACCTTGTGTTGAACTTTCAAGTTTACTGACTTTGCATCTCTGAAGTTTGGAGATAGCGGTTCTGACAGTCGTACGCACGGAGCCCTTTTAGCATTGGGGATTATGTAACCACATGGAATTTCAGAGGGAGAGCAGTGAAACCCTTCTGGAGCTGTCAGCACCCTCTGAAGTGCCCTGCAGTTTCTTGAGGGCCTTTAATAGATTCCTGATCGTCTTCTTCCCATCCAGCTCCGTGGTGGAATTTAATCTGCTTCTCATTGCAGGGACTTTGGAGTGCCAGGACACAGGGAATGGCTTCCCGCTGCCAGAGGACAGGGATAGATAGAATATTGGGAAGGAATTCCTTGCTGTGATGGTAGGGAGGCCCTGGCACAGGGTGCCCAGAGCAGCTGGGGCTGCCCGTGGATCCCTGGCAGTGTCCAAGGCCAGGTTGGACAGGGCTTGGAGCAGCCTGGGACAGTGGAAGGTTGGAATGAAATTATCTTGAAGGTCCCTTCCAGCCCAAACCATTCTGACATTCTATGACATTGAAATATTTTGTGTAACCTCAGTCAGATTTGGGCTCACCACTGGCCCCTGGGAGTTAAACTTTGCAAACCCTGAGGTATCTCCTTCTCCAAAACTGAGTCTGAAGAGCCTGTGAAGGCTCAGGAGGCTGGAAGGAACCTCTGACATCCTAAGCCCGACACCTTTGCCCAGGGCAGGGAAAGCAGACTCTGCTCGTGCTCTGCTCAGCTGGGTTTGGAGCTATCCCCAGGGCTGGACACCCCCCAGCCTCTCTGGCCAACCTGCCCAGTGTCCAGTCCCCTCAGATTTCAGTTTTCAGTAAAATGGAGTTGCTACATTTCAGTTTGACAAGAGGGAAGGGAGGGAGTAACCAGCTTTGACAGCTCTGCTCTGGGTGAACTGTCCCCCATCAGGGCTGCCAGCTTAGTGCTTTAGATATTCATTAAATGCAAAAACTTCTTGGAATCTTGAGCTCTTATCCTCTTGGATAGAAATGTGCAACCTCCCTTTGGGTGGCTGGGTGACATCTTCTTCCATGTAGTTCCTGTCTGTGCTTATCCCTTAGATTTTGGGGATTAGTGAAGCTTGTCTGCAAAACTCACAGGGATTTTCAGACCCTTCACTCTGAACTGAGCTAGACAATATTTCATTTTACAAAATGATAAGACTGATGATAAAGTATTGAAGGGATAGTCCTGCAAGATACTCCCTGTTTGCTCCAAAGCCAGCAGGCACAGAGGGAGCCTGAGCATCTTGGGGGAGGTACCCTGTGACGTTTCAGGCGAGGCTTTTGCCTCCCTTGCCCTAAATAATGTCTGGAAATAATGTCCCGAGCAAGGGAAGGAGACCCTGGCATGTCTTGGTTGCCTGTCGGGGTTTTTACCTGATGCCCCAGGTAGGTCTCATCCTGTACAACACCGCTGGGCAGCAGATTGAAGGAGTGTGTGTCTAAAAATGAGACAGGACATGCAGGCAAGGGTCTCACGAATCCCTTGGATGGGAATCAGAAGTTGCTCCTGTTAGTAACTGTCCTGAGCACAGGCAGCTCCTCACACAGGCACCAAGTGCTCCCAAAACAAATCTAAATCTCGTGTAGAATCTTAAAGCATCCAGTCTGGAGAAGGGAAGGCTCCAGGGAGAGCTCCGAGCCCCTTGCAGGGCCTAAAGGGGCTCCAGGAGAGCTGGAGAGGGACTGGGGACAAGGGATGGAGGGACAGGACCCAGGGAATGGCTTCCCACTGCCAGAGGGCAGGGATGGATGGGATCTTGGGAAGGAATTGTTCCCTGGGAGGGTGGGCAGGGGCTGGGATGGAATTGCCAGAGCAGTTGTGGCTGCCCCTGGATCCCTGGCAGTGCCCCAGACCAGGCTGGACACTGGGGCTTGGAGCAGCCTGGGACAGTGGGAGGTGTCCCTGCCATGGCAGGGGTGGCACTGGATGGGCTTTAAGGTCTCTTCCAACCCAAACCATTCCCTGACTCTGATTCTGAAGCTCCTTTTTGAGGCTGCAGACACCACACCCTGCAGGGGGGGATGTGTTTGGGGGGAACTTTGATTCCCTTTGAGACAGGTGGGAGTTTCTTGGCATGACTGATGAATCTGCTGCTCTTTGTGGTGATTCCAGCAAGGCCAACTCTGCCTCCGTGTGAGGTGCACCCATCCCAGGGGCGATCTGGGCACATTCCCTTTGAGATCCACTGCAGGAATGGAGCTCCCAAGCCTCCCTTTCCCCATTTTCCCCGCTGGGAGCTGGCAGGGCCCTCTCCTGGCTGCTCACTCGTTAATTTTGAAGATACTTAACCCCGAGCTGGAGGTCTGGCCAGTGACCTCCCAAGATTAGCATCTCCTGCAGCGAAAAGGCTTTAGCACAGTAATCCTCTCCTCAGAGAGCCCTGCCCGGACATTCCCCGTGGGATGTCCTGCGTGACAGCGGCTCCAGGAGTTCGTCCTGCCCCGGGTCCGAGCCCAGCAGGCCGCCCACAGAAGGGCACTTTTGGCTGGATTAGCTGTGAATTGGTTGATGTGACCGTGCTGACCTTTCCAGAGAGATGATCAAACAAACAATTGGACGCCGTCAGCAGCCCTGCTAAATGTTCCACCCTCGTCCTGCCCTGGCATCAGTGCAGGGAAGGTGCTACTTGCATGGGATCCTTATTTTTACTTTCAGAAGCAAGTTTGCTTTGTAAGTACGTTGTTAATGGTCTTTTTTTCCTTTAAGCAAGACTTTGTAAGCTCTAATCCTACATTGGTTTATATTATCAGGGCTCGTAACCGGATTTTCAGCTATCAGCCAGCTTTAATACTTGCTAAAATTGCTTTACAGGTCCGTGGGATCTGTCAGATTTGCATTTTGTGTGCAGTGCATTATCTGCTGCCGATGCACATCCGCAGGCACTGGCAGCATTGGGCCTTGGAAGAGTTTGGCTTCTTCTTTTTGTTGCTTTTGTGTCTCTGGTTGGTAGGTTGGAGGGAGAACATGTGTTTGGGGAGGTTGGGTTTGGAACTGAGACATTCTCTTTTCCCAGCCCTTGCGACCCTGTTCTGACATCACGTTTGGTGTTCCTGGCTTGATAAGGGGAAACTGAGTATTGGGATGGAGTGGGGACGACAAATAAGCTGGAAGTGTCCACTTTATGGCAAACAACTTGGAAAACACTTAGGGAATAGCAGAGGGGGTTTTGCTGATTTCTGTGATGCAGAAATCTTTGTTGTCCTGGCTCTGGCAGGGGTAGCTCTGTCCTGGCTGGCCCAGGGAAGGGGTGGCTGATCCAGGCTTGGCCCTGCTCCAGCCTCTCCCTGCTCCAGAGCTGCCTGGGTCCCTCCTTGCACCAGGATTCCTGCTGGGAAGCAGTGGCTGGTTTGGGTTTTTAATTTGCATCTGTTGTGAAAATATTGTGTGAAGAATATTCCAGTCTTGGGTTTAGATTTCGAAGGATTTGGCAGAGGCAGCTCCCAACTGCTCCTGATCCAGCTTCCAGCCAGCTCTGGGGCTTTGCTGGAGCTCAGGGCTTCCAAACAGAGTTTTGCTCAACTCGGTTTCATCTGATGTCACATGGAAATATTTCCCATTGCAATTCCTTTTGTCTCCTGCTGCTCCCTCCTTCTCCAGCCCTGCGTGGGGTTGCCCTCTGTATTTAAAGGCATGAACACAACCTAGCTACTAAAAAACCCCCCAGAGTGGAGGGGTTTCTTCTGGTTTACCTTTCTGACCCTAATTTTATGTCCTTCCCTGTGAAATCTTTAATCGTGGCACTATGCCAAGATGTTTTTAGTGCTAACAAATAGATTTGTTTCAAATATTTAGAGTTTAAGCAGTGGGTCAAGCTCTCCATCAGCCTCAGTGTGGGTCCAACCCAGCACTCAGTTAATGTCATAATATCATAATATCATAATATCATCTTTGAAGAAGTTCTTGAATGTTTTTAACTGCTCCCAGGCTCTTCCTCACACTGTCAAGGACTTTCAGTGTCTTCTATTTTTTTTTTTTTTGCTTTAAATAGTTTTATAGACACACAAATGACAGGCTCCTGTCTAGAGGAATTTGCAGTGGAATCTAATTAAATCCCTTGCTGTTCTGTACCACAGATAATGGTAAATAATAATAATGTCTCTTGACACAATGCAGTGGCACTTTATCTCCAAAGCACTTTGCAAATCTAAATAAAATATTACCAAAATTGCATTATGTTATCAAAATATTAATAAAACGTTTTCTCCTTTAATTATCAGCCTTTTAGCTGCTCCAGGCTGGATTTTCCACAGGACACACAGGGGGTTGTTGCCTCCCCGTGTCCCCCTGTCCTTTGTCACGGGGCAGGCAGAGCTGGTGTAACCCTGGCCTGGGAACCTCTGTCTGCTCCTGCTGAAGTCAGCCATGGCAAATGCAGTCATTTAGCAGAATAAAAGCTAAAAGCCACTGGCAGGAAAGCAGCGTCCCCGTGCCAAACCCCGCAGCTTTGGGGGCTGCTCAGGAGGGGGAGCAGCTCCAGACGTGCTCAGGGATGGATGTGTTCAAGGGCAGGGCTGCAGTGCCTGCTCTGGGTTGTGTTTACATGGGAGCCAAGGAGTGGAGGGCCTTGTGTTTACTGGAATTAGCCTTTGATTCCCAGCCTGTGGCTTTCCCAGTGCACATAAGGAATACATTTTATTTGTATTGCCTTGGATCTCTGTAGGATCTGTTCTACACCCCTGAACTCCTGTTGGAGCCTCGTGAGAGGTGCCCCTGCCACGGCAGGGCTGGAACTGGATGGTCGTGGATGTCCCTTGCAGCCCCAACCATTCCAGGTTCCACTCTGTGAATCCCTGACTCCACCTGCCCCAAAGGTTCCCTCCCAGCCCCAAAGGTTCCCTTGCAGCCCCAACCATTCCAGGTTCCACTCTGTGAATCCCTGACTCCACCTGCCCCAAAGGTTCCCTCCCAGCCCCAAAGGTTCCCTTCCAGCCCCAACCATTCCAGGTTCCACTCTGTGAGTCCCTGACTCCACCTGCCCCAAAGGTTCCCTCCCAGCCCCAAAGCAGGGTTCTCCATGGTCTGGATTTGAGCAGGAAATGACTCCAGGTCCAGGCACTGGGAGAGGGGCAGGCAGAGCCCGTGCCCTGCTCTGGGTGGCACTGGGGACGTGGTGCCAGCCCTGCCATGCCCCAAGCACGGCCCTTCCCTCCCTGTCCCCTCACTGGGACCCCAACCCGGAGAGCTCCTGCCTTTCCTGGGGTCAGCTGGGGATGGGCACACACACAGTGAGTGTCACACACACACATTTAGGTTATTTATATTCATCATTACACATAGTCATTTTTATTCATATGTTTCTATATGTATGTATATATATATATTTATATGTATTTATAGGTATATAAATATATAAATATATAAATATATAAATATAGAAACATATAAATATATGAATATCTATTTATATAAATATATAAACATATAAATATATATTATATATAAAATGCATACAATATTTACTATATATAATATATATAATACATATTTATAATATTTATATATTTTATATATTTATAACATATATTATAAATATAATGTATATTTATATAAATATATATTATATGTGTATGTTTCTATATTTTGTGTATTTATGTATTTGTATATTCATATTCGTATATATGTGCGTATAAACTAAAAATATATCTAATAATATATAATTTATAATGTACATATATTTATATATATAATTATATAATGTATAAATAGATAATAGAAAACACATGAAAATATATAAACTATATGTTATAATATGTGTGTTATAATATATAATAGATAATATGACATGCATGAAAACATGAAATATATTGTCAAGTATAGATAATATAGATAATATATATGCTATATAATAGATGCAATATATTTAATTTTGCATTTATTTATAACATATACATGTTTTGCAATATATTATTATGGACTTTATTATTATTTCAATGATTGTTTAAATTATAATTATATATTTATATGATTAATTATATGATTAATTAGAAGTAATACTTAATATTCACCCCTAACCAGAGGTTTGGACATGTTTCAAGCTCCAAGGAATCCCCTCCTGCTCTTCTAAACCCAAACTCTCTGAGCAATTGTTGAACTCACTGATGGTTTGTACTGGTGGCCTTTCCTTGTTTTATGATGTAAAACAAACCCCAAGCTCCACAAAAGCCGTTTTTCATCTCATTCTTTCTCAATCACTTTATTATTATTATTATTAGAGTTTTTGGAGTTGGATCTCTGCCTGCCCTGCTGTGAGCTCTCAGCCCGCCGGGCACCTCCAGGTTGTTGCTTTACAGAGCAGGGTCATGTTTTTAATGAATTCTTCCCTTCTGCTCCCTCTGTGCCTTACCATTGGGGTTGTTTTTATTAACTGCAGTTTTGCACTGAATTAAGGATTGTATTCAGGGGTATTTTGTGATGAATTTCCTCTCCTGGGCTCCAGGCTTGCTTGTTAGCCTAAGTGAAGGTAAAAATACTGAAAGCATGAAGAGCTGTGTTGGCAGGAGAGCAGAGGATGTTGTATTGGGGGTGAGAGAAGGAGCCACTGTAAATATTTCTGTGTTTCTTTCCAGAGGAAACTGGAACCAGTTTAAAACTCTCATGTTGTCCACAGAAGAGTTGACAAATTCAGGCCTCCTTAAAATGGAAATAAAGCTAAAAGTCATTAGTCTGGGTATTGATTTTGAGCCTTTCCACTGAGTTTGTCCTGTTTAAAGCTTCAGGACTTATGGTTTTGTTTCTTTTGTACAACTGGAGGCTTTGGACCAGGACAGCACTTCCATGTGAGTCCATTCTTGATCTTAGATGTGCATCAGGACACAGAAATGCCCATTATTCTGTGGCTTGTATTCAAAGAGCTGGATCAAACCAGTAAAAAGTGAATATTGTGGTCTCTGCTTTGGCTGCCAGTCCCTCCTACCTGGGGATGTCACATGGTGCAGTGATCCATTTTAAATATTTTAATGTTTGGCTTTTGACTGGGTCGTTTTCTTCTCCCGTGTCAGTATTCCCAGGAGAAATCATGGATGAGAAGATGTCCTACAAAGAGTTCCTGGATCGCAACGACTCCTGGTCAGCAGAGGAGAGGGACCTGTGCTTCAAACCCATGGACATGGCTGGTAGGATGGCTCAGGGGCCTGGAGCATCCCTGATTTTAGCAGCTGGGGGTCCTCATGGACTCCTGGCTGGAGTTCATTCTCATCCATTCTTGGCTCCATCCTGTGGGGGCTTCTGCTCCCCTGCCTTCGACACCCCTGGGTTCCCTGGGCTCGGGCTCCCCCAGCCCTGCTCAGTGGCTTTGTTTGGGATCTGGGTGAGGGTGTGGAGTGAGCCCTCAGTGAGCCATGGCAGCACTGAGCTGGGTGGGATGTGGGGTGTGGGGTGTGGGGTGTGGATCTGCTGCAGGGCAGGAAGGCTCCATGGGCGGATCTGGACAGGCTGGATCCATGGCTGAGGCCAGCAGGGTGAGGGTGAGCCAGGCCAAGAGCCAGGTCCTGCCCTCAGCACCTCATGGAGCGCTCCAGGCTGGGGCAGAGGGGCTGGAAAGCTGGGAAAGGCCCCGGGGGTGCTGTGCCAGTGGCTGGACACGAGCCCAGGGGTGCCCGGGGGGCAGGAGGCCGATGGCCCCTGGGCTGTGCCAGCCCCAGCGTGGGCAGAGCCCAGGGCAGGGATTGTCCCCTGTGCTGGCCCTGCTGAGGGACCCCCTGGGATCCTGGGGGCAGCTCCGGGCCCCTCCTGCAGGAGAGACCTGGAGGGGCTGGAGCATGTCCAGGGCAGGGAACGGAGCTGGGAAGGGGCTGGAGTCCCAGGAGTGTCTGAGGGAGCTGGGAAAGGGGCTCAGCCTGGAGAAAAGGAGGCTCAGGGGGGACCTTGTGGCTCTGCACAAGTCCCTGACAGGACGGGGCAGCCGGGGGGGGTCGGGCTCTGCTCCCAGGGAACAGGGACAGGAGGAGAGGGAACGGCCTCAGGCTGGGCCAGGGCAGGCTGAGGTTGGATATTGGGGAAATTTCTTCACTGGAAGAGTGGTTAAGTGTTGGAAGGGGCTGCCCAGGGCAGTGGTGGAGTCCCCATCACTGGAAGTGTTCAAAACCCTAGCAGACACAGCATTTTGTGATGGGTTTTGGGGGTATTTGGTCAAAGGTTGGAGTTGATGATCTTGGAGATCTTTTCCAACCCCAATAATTCTGGGATTCTACGCCAGGAGCAGTTCTGGAGAACTCCCAGAGCTGAGCTGCTGTGAGAACTGTGGGTTTCAGTGCAAACCTCCCCAGATCCTTCCCTCTGGGCTGCAGCATCCCCAGGCTCCAGGCAGTGCTGGTCCCTCTGTCACGTCCTGCCCTGCAGTGCAGCTCCTGCTGTCCCTGCTCCTGGGAATGAGCTGGACCTTGTGGAACCTGGCCCTGCAAACAGATACACTTTGACCCAGCAGCTTCCCCTCAATTTGCTTGCTTTTTTCCCCTTATTCTTTGAAATTAAATTGCTTGCTGGCTCCAGGAGCACCTGGGAAATGTGTGTCCTGCCCAGGTTATCCCAGGCAATCAAGCTGGAAAGAGACAGGATGGAACTTCTCTTTTTAATATATTTTTGAGTACTGTGGGCCTGCTTAGTGCATGGTTTTCTTACTGTCTGAACCTCTGTAAGAGATTCTGTGAAGAACTGAGGTGTTTTTACAAGGGGAAGGAATGATTCATGGGAGAACTGGAAGAGCCACAGGTTTTTTGTGTTTTCCCTCCTGTTGCTGTGTGGGTGCAGGAATAGGACATTGATGTTGTTATGCTCAAGAGCCAGATGTCAAATTCATTAATTAGGAACAATTTGCATACCTGACTCATCACCCAGTGTTCTTTTGGCCTGAATAATGTGTATTTTTTGGTTTATTTGTTGCATGAAACCACATTTCTTTAGGTTTCGTGTCCTTGGAGTGTCTTGCACACCTGTACAGGCCCCACATAAAGTTCAGGATCAAAGTGTTCCCTGTGCTGACATAAATGAGATTCTGCTTAGAGTTCCCATATTGGAGAAGAGGGATCAGAGGGCACGGAGCAGCTTAAAGGACTTTTCAGCAGGAGAAAAATGGGAACGTCAGACTCAGAGGAGTCTGTGGGTTTATTCACTGTTTAAATAATTTCCATCCACTCTTTGGAAAATGGGAGGATGATTTCCCTGCCAAGGAGAGGATTCTCTGGCTGGTGGTGTAAAGTATCTCCTGACCACCATCCCTCTAATTCCTTGTTCCCTGGGGAGAAACAGGTGAAATTCCAGCTCTCCCACTTCTCCCTTTTCCCTCTGGAGCAGAGATGGGGTTTGCCCAGAGATCTGAGTTGCCCATTTTTTCCACATCATCCAACTGCTGGGCAAGGAGGGAACGTCAGCAGGATCTCTTTTAGTTTTAAACTGGTTTCAGTCATGATCTTTTTTTTCCGTTCTCCCCTTGTTTTTGGGGTTGGTTTTTTAATTGGAAAGGAGGCAGTAGTTCAGGCCTGGCAATACTGTTCTAAACAGCTTGAAATCAAAATATTCTGCACGTTGCTCCGAGGCAGGACGTTGTCTTGGCATCTCAAATAACCTGACAGGTTTATAAAGATCAGCTCACCTGATCTTGACATCCCAGCACACTGGGATGGGAGCACCTCGGGCTGGGCTGTCAGCCCTGCAGGGAGCACATCTGGCATGAAAATGAGCCACAGCCCTCAGCCAAATCCCTCTGAACTGGGTTTAACTGGAGGAAATCCGAGTGTCTGGAAATAGGGTGTTCACCTGGAGAGGAGAAGGCTCCAGGGAGAGCTCAGAGCCCCTTGCAGGGCCTAAAGGGGCTCCAGGAGAGCTGGAGAGGGACTGGGGACAAGGGATGGAGGGACAGGACACAGGGAATGGCTTCCCACTGCCAGAGGGCAGGGATGGATGGGATCTTAAAGCTCATCCCATTCCATCCCTGCCATGGGCAGGGACAACCTCCACTATCCCAGGTTGCTGCATGCCTCATCCAGCCTGGCCTTAGACACTGCCAGGGATGGGACAGTCTGCCTGGGACACTGGGAAATGTTGTAGTTTCCCAGTAACTTGGTTAAAACACCAGTCCATCACCCCGGTTCATACTGGGATGCAGCTCCTGGCTGGGAGGGCTCAGAGGTCCCACACCTTTCCCTGCTCTGGGCCCTTGTCCTGACTCAGGTTCCCGGGATGTGTCCATCAGGGCAGAAGCAGATGGTTCCTCCTGGAGGGGAGGGCACAGTTTCTCCAGTGTCAGTCGTGATGCCCTTCTCCCAGGAGTCAGCCTGAGCAGCTGATGTTACTGTTGGGTGTAAATTCTCATTGGGAAGGTTTTTGCTCCTGCTAAGTGATCCCAAAAGCAGCTTTTCCTCGGAAGTGCAGCATTGGGGTCTGGTGCATCTTCATCCTTTTGTTTTGATAACGTTCTTGTCCCCTGTGTGGTGACACTGCCTGGTTGTGTCCCTGGCAGACCCCTTCAGCATGCACAGAGGGGAGAACCTGCCGGACCTGTCCTTCCCTGCGGACATGAAGAACGTGCCGCTGTTCCCAGGCCATGCTGATGCTTCCAGGGACATCCTCGGTGAGCTCCTGCTGGACATCCCTCCCCAGCTGCCAGCTGGGGAACTCCCTCTCTTGCCTTTCATGTACTGAAAATTAAGGTTGTACGTTCACAAGGCTTTTTTCCTGCTCTTGTTGTCGTGGCTGAAACCCGGATACTCAGGAACTGTTTCCACAAAGTGCTCTTCAGGCTTTGAACTCTTGGATTATTGTATTAATATTGGATTATTCAGGGATTACCAGCAGGAATTCATGGGAGCAGAAGCAGAAAGCCAAAGGAAATAATTTGCCTGTGTTTACTCTCTTTCACCTTGTCAGAAAGTTACATAAAATACAGAATTGATGCTTTGTGAAGCAGAGCTAACATTTGATGCAGATTTATCTGAGCTGCTGCTGAGCAGAACAGTCCAAGTGTGGTAGGACTTGAAATTTAGGAGAGGAGTCATTAGGGCTGGTGATTAACAAAAGGTTTCTTATTTCCTTAGCTCCACACGGATCCATGATGGGGCCTGAACAACCTTTCCTGGGGTCCCTGTACTCCCCTGCAGAGGCTCTGGACCCGTCAGCCTTCATTGGCCTGGAGTCAGGCACAGAATTCCTGCCAGGAAAAGCAGGTGAGAAGCAAATGTTTTACTGGCTGGGTTTGGAGGGTTTGCAGCTGGAAAATCCCAGTTTATGAGTCCTAAAGAATCTTGGTGGGGAGTTAATACATAAAATGAGGCAAGACTGGCAAGTTTCCTGTTGGCATTGACAGCTCTGGGTTCAGGGGGAATGTTCTGGTGTGAGGCCCTGGCACAGGGTGCCCAGAGCAGCTGGGGCTGCCCCTGGATCCCTGGCAGTGCCCAAGGCCGGGCTGGACAGGGCTGGGAGCAGCCTGGGATAATGGGAGGTGTCCCTGCCCATGAGATGAGCTTTAAGATCCCTTCCAACCCAAACAAGTCTGGAATTCTACATTAGGACATCACAGGATGGTTGAGGTTGGAAGGGAGCTTTCCCAACCCCTCTGCTCAGGCAGGGCCACCCAGAGCCACTTGCCCAGAAGAACTGAGGAAGGAAACTCCACTTCTGGGTCCTGGGGTCAGTGCAGGGTACAACTCTTGTCTGGTGGGAGCTTTCACTCCCAATAGTTGAGGAAGACCAGGATGTTTTGGTGCCTCTTAGAGGGAATTGAAAAGTTCCCTGAGGATGAACTCCCAAACCAGCAGAGTCAGGACCTTCCACTAGGGAAGTAAAAGCGCTGTGGGGTCAGGCTGGACTCAGTGTGTTTGCTTCCCTCAGCACCTGAAGAGTACTGGATGGGAGCTCAGCAGGACATGAAGGGACCAGATACCTCTTTCTTTGTTGAGCCACCAGGTAAAAACAGTTTGGGGTTGATGTGCAGGAAGTGTTGGTAGAGAGCTCCTGAGCAGCAGAACCAGCTCCTCTCCTTGTCTGCCTCCTCAAGGGACACGAGGCTGTGACAGGGACCTGAGCAGGGACAGCACTGGTTCTGCTGCTCACACCAGTTCAGAATGGAAGTGCATCTCTGAGGGGTGGGAATGGCTTCAGACTGAAAAAGAGCAGGGCTAGATGGGATATTGGGAAGGAATTCCTGCCTGGGAGAGTAGCACAGGGTGCCCAGAGAAGCTGTGGCTGCCCCTGGATCCCTGGCAGTGCCCAAGGCCAGGTTGGACATTGGGGCTTGGAGCAGCCTGGGACAGTGGGAGGTGTCCCTGCCATGGCAGGGGTGCACTGGGTGATCCTTAAGGTCCCTTCCCACCCAAACCTTTCTGGAATTTTACAATTATCTTTAGATTCTGGTCACAGTTAAATCTTTGAAGCTCCACTGGGACATTTGTGTGTATTATAAAACTTGACCCATAATGGGATCTTTATTTCTGTGAAGAAGCTGAGAACAGTTTAACCCTGCTCCAGGGTAGAAAACGTTTCTGGAGCTGGGGGTGGGACTGGGAGGATTTGTAACACAACAACACTCACCAACTTTGCCACTTCTCCCGGGATTCAGTTTTCCTGGGTGCTGCACAAATGACTTCCCTGAGAGTGGGCAATAAAAGCCGATTCTCTCTGAGCCGCTGGGGATGCTGAGGGGCAGTTCCCTCCCAGGGTGGCTGAGGCAGCACCTCGGGGGTGTCCCCCCCACCCCAGCAGCTCCAGGGAGGAGCCGTGTGCCGAGGCCTTTTTGGGTGCTCATTGCAGCCTGATCTGTTCCAGTGCCCCCCGCAGCCACAGAAGCCATAAGGACGAGTCTGCCCGAGAGCCCCACGGCAGCAGCGCCTGGAAACGTTCCTGCTGCAGCCACAGCATTCCCAGGAGAGGCTGCAGCCACCGAGGGACCAAAGGGGACAGCCCCAGGTAAATCCCTGCAGCCTGGAGGGTGCTGCAGGGTTTGGCTCTCCGGGGCCAAGTCGTGGTGGTGGGAAAACACAGAATTGCCTCTCCTGAGGGAAAGGCAGCAAGGTGTCAGCACATCCTGCTGTGCCTGCAGGTGTGGGACACCCGAGGGAGAAGCAGCAAATCTGCTCAGTTGTGTCCCAGTCCTGGAGCTGATTCCATGAATCTTGGCTGTCTCCAAATTTCAGCTCCAGGAAAATCCTAAGGACGTGGTTGCAGCATAGAGCCAGGGAGTGGTTTAGGTTGGAAAAGCCCTCTGAGATCACCGAGTCCAACCCTTCCCCAGCAGTGCCAAGGCCACCCCTGACCCATGGCCCCAAGTGTCAGATCTATACACAAGTACCTTTAAACCTGTCCTTTTTAAAGACTCTATTTTAAAAACCCCAATTTTTAACATATTTGTACCCAGACTCGTAGTGCCAGTCATTGTCCAGTTTCCTCATGCTTTATCCCACTCATTTCCATAATTCTCCAGGGACCATCCACACTGCTTTTAATACCTATTTATTTACAGTCTGTTTCATATGTAAAATCACAATCTTTACGTTTTCTTTTGGAGAAGATCATGAAATCACTTATAAAACCCACAACAAAATCAAGCCCAAACGAGGGCTGGTGCATGATGGATCCTTCTGGTTTGGTTCACTGAAATATTTGTTTTATCTAAATGGATCCTTAAGTACCATTTTAAAAGGGACCTTTTCCATTTTCCTATTTCTTTCCGACTTCAGTTTAAGTCCCTAATTTAGATTTAATACATTTTCCATTGGTTGGGGAGGATATTTTTAGATGTGACTCAAAAAATCAGTAGAAATGTTATTTTTTGGTCATCAGCAATAGATGGGAGATGTTCAGGGCACTGAGCTGCAGGACACTGAGGGTGGGCAGAGCTGGGGGCTGTCGAGATGAGGAGCTGCAGAAGAGAAATGCAGTGCTCCTGGCAGTGATCATTTGGAAAAACTTGCCTCTGGACAGCTGAAACATTAAACAAAAATTGACTGAATAAAACCTCCTTGAAGGGGATTTTAGGCAAATAGGAGCTTAAATGCAGAGGTTTGATTTCACTGTGAAGTGACAAATGTTGGTTTGGAGCTACCAGCTCAGTGTTAGGAGATATTGTGTGAAAAATCAACGAGGCCAGTTTGAAGGAATAGAGGGAATTTGGGATCCGTGGCAGTATTTTTGTGTGAGGAGTGCCAGAGCTCCAGCTCGAGCACCAGACCCCCCACCACCAGCACAAACCATGGTTACAGTGAAGTGTGTGGCTTTGGAGTGTGTCAGCACTTTTCCTGCTCTTGGAAAACCCACCAGGCTCCCACAGGTGATTCTGCATTTTCTGTGTCCTGCAGTAGAGGGAAAAACAGGTTTCCCAGGGAAGCTGCCCCATCCCTGGAAGTGTCCCAGGCCAGGCTGGAGCAACCTGGGATAGTGGGAGGTGTCCCTGGCCCTGACAAGGGAGTGCAACTGGAACTGGGACATCTTTAAGGTCCCTTCCAACCCAAACCATGCTGGGAATCCGTGAAAGCCACTCGCTGTGATTCCTGTCTGGGTTCTGCTGGAATGTGCTCCTGGCAGCAGATCCAGCAACTCTGGCCCTTTGCCAGCTGGGTGGCATCAGGGAGGTTTTGGACAGAAACAAACCATCTTTGGCTGCTGCGGGCTGGGAGCAGATGGGAGCCCCGCTGCAGTCGGGGATGCAAACAGGGCACGTGGGGCTGCAGGAGGAAAAGCTCTTGGATGCATCCAGGAGCCACCCAAGGGCTGGAACAACGGGAGTGCACTGCTGGCAGGGGGATGGAAGTGGTGCTGGAAGAAAGGGTAGACCCAGGGAGTGCACCCAGTGTCCCCCCCAGCCAGGAGCCAGCAGCTCGGGTGTTTCCATTGTGTTTTTCCCTCACTGTGTGCCTGTGCTCCCGGGCAGGTGCAGCCTCCGTTCCCGCTCCCGACGCCGCGTCCCTTCCCACAGAAAAGGCCGGGGCTCTCCATGCCGGAGACACCAAACCTCCCCAAGCTCCTGAGGCTGGAGCTGCTCCTTCAGCAGCAGCCAACCCTTTCCAGGCCACGGATGTGGGGTTTTCTCCTGCACCTGAAGCCAACCCTCCCAAAAGTGTCAACGATGTGTTCGCCCCGGGGACAGAGCTCGGCTTCGCCCCGGCAGCAGATATGGAATCCCACCACGGGGTGGATTTGGGGTTTGCTCCAGCAGCAGATATGGAATCCCACCACGGGGTGGATTTGGGGTTTGCTCCAGCAGCAGATATGGAATCCCTCCATGCCATGGATTTGGGGTTTGCTCCGGCAGCAGATATGGAATCCCACCAGACCATGGATTTGGGGTTTGCTCCAGCAGCAGATATGGAATCCCACCATGCCATGGATTTAGGGTTTGCTCCAGCAGCAGGTGTGGAATCCCACCATGCCATGGATTTGGGGTTTGCCCCAGCAGCAGATGACAAAGCTCAGCACGTTCTGGGCTCTGGGTTTGGCCCAGCAGCAGATGCAGAGTTTGCCCCAGCACCAGAAGTCAACCATCACCATGCCCTGGATTCTGAGTTTGCTCCTGCAGCTCCAGCCAAGCCTCTCCCTGCCGTGGATCCCGGGAATGTGTCAGTGGAAGCTCAGCCTGCCCCTGCAGCTGCCCCCAGGATTGCTGTGTCTGAGGAGCCGCTGACGTCCGAGGCTGCCCTTCAGCAGGACAAGGCTCCTGCAGGTGAGTGTGCCCAAATCCCAGAGTCCCAGCCACGGATAATTCCAGTTGGAAAAGGTCTCTGAGGTCATGGAGCCCAGCGTTGGTTGGCTTTGGGTGAAGCACCTTGAGGAGAGCTCAGCTCTGCTCTCAGGACACACAGGAAATGCTTCACAGGGATTCTTCACTTACGGAACATAAAACTGAGGTTTTTCATGGTTTTTTAATTTTCATTGGGCATTCTGCTGAGTGGTTTAAGGGCAGCCATGGAGATGCGTTGGCTCATCCCTGCTGGTGCTTGGCTTTGTGTCACCACTACCCTCAGTTCTCACTGGAATCTCCCAGATCCTGTAGGATACAGAGTTTGCCAACAGAGGTTCTTGAAAACAATTTCTGAGGGGATTAAAAAGCTTAGTTGATGATTTTGGGACCTTTCCTTGGGATGGCTGTGGGTGTTGGAGTGGTGGGAAGGGCGTTTGGTTTTCCATGTGGAGGTTTGTTGTGCTGTGTGGATTTCCCCAGGGACTCCATCCCTCTGGAGAGAAAACTGCTCTCCAAAATTGTATCTATTTTATATTTATATTACTGAGATGCAGCAAATAGTCCTGGGCAGAGGCAGCATATGTGGGTTGGTTGTGGATGGGCTTGGAGTGAGATTTTTTTTCTTCTAATGCTCTTTAGGTTAATGATGGGGATAAATTTCAAGTTTTAACAAAAAACACCCCACTAGAATGTAGTGACTGAGAGGCCCAGGTGGGTGAATGAAAGAGGAAGTGCAAGACAATACAGGAAGGTAGAAAGTTCCTAAAAATCAGGTTTTGAAAGTGAGGAAACCCTGTTGTTCCTTGTGGAAGATAAAAACTCGTGAGGGAGCCATTTTAATCTTACTTTGCCTGATCTAAATTTAAAACCAGGAATTTTTACTCTTTACATTCCATTTGCAGAAGCAACAGCAAAGGTGGAAGCGGAATCCAAAGTCCCAGAAGTTTGTGTGGATCAGTCAGAGAAGATGAAGGACAGGAAACCTCCCCCCAGCCCCCCGGACGAGCACCTTCCTGGGAAAACCAACCACCACCCAGAGCCAGCAGGTGGGAAATGCAGCCCTGAGCAGAGCTGGGCTCGTCCTGCCCCACACAGGCACTGCCCTGCTGCCCTCAGCAGAGGACAGGCACCAAATTGGAATCCCAAGCAGGTTTTTAGTGTGTGCTGACATGGGGCTGTCATTCACAGAACTTGTCCTTTTCTTCCTCGTGCACAGTTGTTGTACCAATGTCTGTCATCATTTTCCTTTCTATTTTAAATTTAAATAAAATTAATTACAGAGAGCGCTGCTCTCCCATGTAATTATGCCTTACAAATTAAAACTGGGTGTAATTATGCAGAGTGAGGAATGTTGTGGTGTCTGTGTGAATGTATTGTAAGGTATAGATGAATACAAGATGATCAGCATTAGCCAGGGACTCCAGGCTGATAATGGAGTTCATTCTAGGTTTGAATTCCCAGTGGGAAGCTGGGATGGTCTGAATTGGGTTGATTACAAAGAGGAAAAAACCCAAACAAACCCTCACCCTGTGCTTAAGCCCTGAAACAGCCCCTGCTTCGTGTTCTACCCCCACCTTGGCATGTGCAAAACATAAAAGTGCTGCCGAAAGGGGATTGTGAGGAGATGAAACAGCCACGTCTCATAAACTTCATTCCTGTTAAACACAAAATTAACCCCTTTCCAAGGGCTGGGATTTAGCTGCAGGCTGCCTGTACTCCTGAGACCTGAAGCTTTCTGTTCCTGTCTTTCATGTTCCAGCTGAAGCAAAAGGAGCACTAGAAAATAAAGACCTTCCAGAAAAATCTGCTCCTGCTGAGGATGGTGAGACACAAAAGGAGGAGGCCGAGCACAACCACGTCCCACACGTGGAGCCTCAGGAAGGGAAAACCCTGCAGGAGCCCACAGGTAGGACATAAATCAAAATACAAAGTTGCATTTCCTCGTGGAAATCTCCTCTGGGAACTCTTGACCTTCTGCTCCTGGCTGTGGGGCCACCTGGGCAAGCAGAAATATCTTTGTGTGGCTCTCAGTGTTCCTGGTGCTGGCTCAGCCTTCCTCTCTCCAAGGCTCCTTTCCCTCTGTATTCAAGCTAAAAGCCCAAATCCGTGTGCTCTGAGTGCTTTATCCCTGGGACTGGCTCACAGCTGTGCTGGAGGATTGCAGAGCCCCTCCTCTCTCTGCCATCAGCACTGCCTTTGATTTTGGTATTAAAAAGGACCGTTAATTCTTATGAGGATATTCCCAGTGAGGCTCTCCTTCCCAATCGAGCTGTGTAATTGCCAGAGGAGGATGTGGTTTCCTCCTGCTCCACTGACCCAGCCTCCAGAGGAGCTGGTGCTGCTCACACTTGGTGTGGAGGAGGATTTGTGGGCCAGGGCTAAGTGACAAATGGCTGCTCCTCTCCTCAAACTCAGCTGAGGCATCCCCAGGGGCACAGCAGGTGACCTTGGGACAGAGGTTCTGCCTCCCACTGCTTCCACCCTGGGTGCTGGGGAAACTTGGCTCTCCTGCCCCCATCTCTCTTCCCATCTTCCCACTAAACTTCTGTTTTCCCACTCTGGAAGGATGCCAGCTAGAGATATAAAAAGGCTCTCTCTGATCTTGTCTTGCTGAGACAAAATGGATCCTTAATGCATTTTTAAAAAGCAATGGCATGTCCTTACAAGAACTGGTGCTTTTTGGAGGGGTAGGAGCCTGTGTCAGACTTGTGTTTCCGTAGCACTGATGTGTGCATTTGGGGTACATTACACAGGTGTTGGGGTGAACACTGACCCCAGCCCTCCTGGGGTGGCTCTGATGTGGTGCCAGTGCTGGGAAATGCTGCACACCTAACTAGGGCCTGTTTGAGAGGGCTGCCATCACATAGAGATATATTTATTATTTCTTTTATCAAGCAAATAGTGGCCTTGATGTTTGAGCAGGCTTCCTGTATTCCAGGTCTTCCCACTGCACAAGTCAGGCAAGCTCCCAAATCCAGGGACCGTGGGTTTGGCAGAGCAAAACCTGCCCCAGTGCCTCTCACAGATGTGCCAGAGGAGCATCCTGTAGGTCTCCCACAGCAGAAGAGTCCTGAGCCCAAAGCAGATCCCTGTTCCACAGTGGAGCTTGGCTGTGGTGCTGGAGCACCCCCTCGCTTTAGGGTTCCACACAGAAAGGCCACCAGTGTCCCCACGGAGCCTGCGGAGAGCTGCAGAGATCCCCCCCGGGAAAACTGGGACTTGGAAGGTGCCGTTGTGAAGAAAAAGAAAAAGAAACCAAAACAGAGGAGAAGCCAGCTGCCGAGAGGGATGGAGTTCTGGGAGGAGAACGGAGCAGCCTCCAGAGCTGCCAGGAACTCTCCCTTTGGGGTGGAATGGCAGAACCCTGACATGTGCCCAGCAGCTCGTGGGGAGCAGCCGCTGGCCTCGGGAGGCAGAGCTCTGGATATGCCAAAGGAGGCTAAAATAACAACTGGGAGTCACATCCTGGAGGAGCAAAGTGCCTTCCCTGTGCCAGCCCCGGGACAGCAGGCCCCAAAATCAGGAGTGTTGGATGCCAAACCCAGGGAGGAAATGAAGACAGAAGGAATGAGAGATGGCAGCTGGATGCTGGAATCTAAAGGCAAAACCAAAGAGGTCCCCCCCTCGGTGGGGGAATCTGCTACAGCAGAGGGACCCACCAAGCCCCTGGAGAGAGATTTTCCCAATAAAAATGAGAAGAGGGAGGATAAGGAGTCAAAAGGTGCTGACCTGACGGTCAATCTGAGCAAAGCAGAAACTCCCTTGCAGACCAAACCTTTGGAATTGCCCCTTTCCCATAAAAATAAGGAGCCTAAAACCCCATCTCCAGGGCGGGAAGCAGCCAATGACTCTGTCCATCAGCCTTCCCTGGAAGCAGCAGCCAAGAAAAACTGGGAAAAAAGCAAAGGGCTTGAAAAGGAATCCCTCAAACAGCCTCACCTGAAGGCTGCAGCCGTGGAGGACAAGCTCCCTGTGGAGTCGAAGGCAGCTGGAGAAACTAAAACAGGGTCAGAGGGAGGACTGAAGACCCCAGCAGATGCTCCTGCAGCTCCTGTTGCAGCCTCAGTGCCACCAAAACCCATGGAGGTTCCAGCTGTGCAGGACAGAGGGGCTGAGGGTGTTCCTGATGCTCCCAAACATCCCAGCCCTGGCGAGGCAGGGGGCAGGGGGATGGCAGCAGATTCCCCAGACCCAAACAAAGGGAAAGGATTTACTGCTTCAGAGCAGCAGGCTGGAAAAGATCCCTGTTTTACACCTGGGATGGACAGGCCTAAAAAAAAGCGCAGTGAAGGGAAAGGCAAAAGAATTAAAAGCTTCTCAGAGCAGATGATGCTCTCAGAGGATGGAGGCAAATTCATTGATGGAGGGAGGACGGATGAGGCTGGGAAAGAAGCAGCTTATCCTGAAAATGGCCAGGGTGCTGCTGCCAGAGGACACCTGACAGCCAGCACTGCACAGGCCTGTCCTGCAGACAAGCCCAAAAAAAGAGGCAGCGATGGAAGGAGCAAAAAAGGGGAAAGAAGCTTCTTCCAGCAGCCTTTCCTTGAGAATAAGATGGATGCAGGGAGTTTTCCTGAGGTAGCTGATAAGGTGAAGGAGGGCAGTGATAAGGGCAGAGAGGGGGGCTGTGGCCCTGCTGGGGGCTTGCAGGAAAATGCAGCTAAATTGCAAAGGCCAATTGAGCTGGGAATGGGGAAACCGAAGGAAAACGTTGGGAAAGGTGAAGTAGCTGATTTGGGAGCTTTAGACCAAGCTTTGCTGCTGGAGAAGAGCAGAGAGGAAGCCAAAAATCCTGCTCTGGCTGCCACTATCAGCCCAACAAAACAGGTGGAGTTGGTTGGGAAGGGCAGGGAGGCCGGAGGTGCTGCCGGCGAATCCGCCAGGCTCAGCTCGGCTGCGGCAGCGCTGGCAGAGAAACCCAGGAAGAGGAGCAGTGATGGGAGAAGGAAACAGCCTGAGAAAAGTCCCTCTGGGCAGGCAGCTGTCCTGGGTGCTGGGGGGGAAAGCAGCCAGGAGCAGGTGGCTGGAAGCAGGAAGGAAATGAGCTTGGATGAGGAGAAGGGCTCTGGTTTGAGAAGAGAGAGTCTGGCGGAGGAGCCGGGGAAACCCAAAATCCAGGGTAGCAGTGGAAGCTTCTCTGAGCAGCCAAATCTTTCAGGCCATAAAAAAGAGACTTCAGAGCCAGAAATAGGCAGTGCTGAAGAAACTTGGCCCATGAGTAAAGGGAAGGAAGCAGATAAATCCCAGCCTCCCCCAGAGCACAGGGCAGGGATGCGCAGCCCCGCCAGGGAACTGGGGGTGGACAAGCCCAAGAGTAAAAGCAGAGATGGGAAGGGCAAAAGGGCTGAGCACAGTCCTGAGCTGGGGCCAGGTGACATCTCTGCAGTGGGACAAGTTCAGCAAACTCAGTCTGAGAAGGGCAAAGAGAATTGCAGGACTCCAGCAGCACTGCTGGGTCACCTGCCTGATCCTGATGTGCCTCTGGAGCCAGGGAAATCACACACGGGCAGTGAAGAGAAGCACAAAAAGGGGGAGCCTGACCCACAGCAGCCTTTTCTGCTGGAGCATAAAGCAGGAGCAGAGGTGTTCCCTCCTCCTGGCCTGCACATTGGGGACAAACCTGAGGCAGGAGGTGCCAGTCCTTGCAGCAGGAATAAAAATCCTGTTCCAGAGCACCCAGCAGTGTCAGATCCCAGCCTGGCCCCAGTCACTGAGAGATCTAAAAAGAGGGGTTATGATGGAAGCAGTAAAAAGGCTAAAAATGCCTCCAGGCATTCTGTTCCTCTAGAGGCAAAGCCAGACAGGAGTGAAGCACAGCCTCCCGTGGGATCTGGGATGGAATGTGGGCTGAAAGACACAGATTTTGTAGATGAAAACAGAAACATTAAAAACTTTCCCATTGGTCCTCAAAGGCTTTGGAATAATAAAGGAAATGACTTCAAATCCGTGGCTCAGCCCACAGCAGGTGGCCCTGGTGATGTGGGTGATGCTTCCCGCAGCCTCCCAAAGCAGAGGGATGGGGGTGCAGGGACTGCGGGCCTTCCTTCTCCTCCTCCTCCTCCTCCTCCTCCTCCTCTGGAAGCAGTGGCAGAGAAAAGCAGCAAAGAGCCTGGACCTGATGCTAAGAAGGAGATGCAGACCCAGAAACCTCCTGAGCAGCCCATCAATCTGGGACACAAAGAACCTGCAAAAGAGGTCTCACAGCAAGATGGGAAGAGCAGAGAGGCTGCTTCCCAGGATGGCCAGTCCAAGGACAAAAGTCACCTTTCCCCCGTGGCAAAGGTGGATGATAAAGAAGTAAAACCCACTGATAAAAAGCACAGCATGGCCAAGGCTCCCTCAGAGCTTCCTCATGAGAGGCCAGATCCCAAACACAGAGCAGCCTCTGGAGCTGCCGCAGGGCCGGGGGGAGCAGAGGCCACCGTGTCCTGTGCAGAGAAGGGCACAGGGGGCATTTCCCCAGCCCCTGCAGGGACACCTGGGGGCACAGCCGAGGCAGCCGTGTCCCAGGCTGTGCCAGCAGCTGGCATGGACAGGAAACCTGGAGGGGCTGAGCCAGGCATGAGGAGCGAGCAGAGCTCACCCCAGCAGCGGGGCACTGAGCCTGAGGCTGCTGCCTCACATGGCACAGCTGCCCAAACTACCCAAAAACGGCCCAAAGAGAACAAAGAAGGTCCCTGTCAGCCTGCAGAGGAGGGCCCTGCTCGTGCTGGCGAGGCTCTCCTGAGGGATGCTCTGGTGTCAAAGGCTGAGGCAGATAAACCTCAAAGCACAACCAAAGAAAAGGAATCTCGAAGCACAACCAAAGAAAAGGATTCTCAAGACACAAATAAAGAAGGAGAAACTCAAGAAACAGCTAAAGAAAAGGAACCTCAAGAAATAACTAAAGAAAAGGAATCTCAAGAAATAACTAAAGAAAAGGAATCTCAAGGCATAACCAAGGAAAAGGTGCCTCAAGACACGAGCAAAGAAATGGAATCTCAGGACACAACTAAAGAAAAGGAATCTCAGGACATAACTAAAGAAAAGCAATCTCAGGACACAACTAAAGAAAAGGAATCTCAGGACACAGCTAAAGAAAAGGAATCTCAAGAAATAGCTAAAGAAAAGGAATCCCAAGACGCAGCCAAAGAAAAGGAACCTCAAGCCCCGAATAAAGAAACAGAAGAAGAATGTGAACAGAAAGCTGTGAAAGAGGCAAAGAAAGACAGAGTGAAGGCAGCAGAGCAGCTCAAGGGCTACATGAGACCCACCAAGGCCCGAGGGGTGCCAGCCTTGGTGGCCAGGCCTGCCCCGGGCAGAGCCGTCCCCCGGCAGCCGAGAGCGGCCGCAGCGGCGCGGCCCCGGCCGGACAGAGGTGTGTGAGTGGGAGCCCAGCAGCACCCCCGGGCTGCTGCGTGTCCCTGCCTTGGCATGAGCCCGAGTGGTCATCCCAGCGTGGCATGGGGGGTGTGTGCTGCTCAGATGGGGCTGCTGGGGCTGCTTGCCTGGCTCACGGTGCTAATTGCCGACGTTGGGAGCGCTGGCAGCTCGCTCCGAGTTGCAGAGCTCTGCACCGGGGTTTAACCCAGCCAGATTGGGTTGTGCCAGCTTTGTGGGGTGTTTGAGGGAATTGGCACTTTCGGGTGTGAAGCTGCCGTGGCTTCTTGTCACCTGAGCCCTGTGCTGTGGCAGTGGTCCCCGTGACCCTGCTCAGGGATGGAGGATTCCAGCGGCAGGGAATGTTCTGGGGCACTGCTGTTTGCAGGGTTTGGGTTCATCCCAGCTCACACCAGCTGCATCCCCTTTTCCTCCTGCAGTTGGTTCGGCTTAAGCCTCCTGGAGCCACCTCATGTGCAAAATGTGTTTCCTTCTGGAATCAGAACCTTTTCCAAAGCAGCTCTAACAGAACAGTGGTGGGACTGATGTAAATTTTGAGATTTCATTCCTCTGTGGAGACTTTGGATGGGCTGGTCAGCATCCAGGGCTGGGCACCCTGGATGTCCTCCAGGGAACTAGGTCCCTGTGCTCATAGGAAATGAGCTGGAATTCATCCCATAGAACTGAATCAAGTTCTTAGAAATTTTGAAATATGGATAGAGATGAAATTACAAATACTCTTGTGCTCATTCTAAAGCTCCCTCAGAAAGAGCTGACATCTCTGTGAACCCCACTCTGCCGAGATGGGCCAGAAGTTTATCCCTGCCCTCAGGTGCTCTCCATTTTTGCCTTGTCATCAGGCATGAAAGTTTGTTCCTGTTCTGCGGAGTTTCTTGCTGCCAGTTTGCATGATGCAGCCACTAACTCACCAGACCCCGAGCTCCAGAGTGCCTTAACATGCTGCTCAGGTTTTTTGAGAGGTTTTGTAATTTTAATGAGTGTTGCATAACCTGAAGTAGTTCTATTTTAGTGGAAGTGGTGTTCTCTGCATGAACTTGTGCCTGCAGAAGTGATGCTCTTTGGTGCATGATGCAACAGAACAAAGGGAAAGCTGAAGGCAGCATCTTTTACAAAAACCAACATTTCTTCAAAGCTTTTCCATTGTCTGCCAGGAGTTTTTGAAAGAAAAGCTCCTCCTGAATATCTTGCACAGGTAACCGTGCACGGATTGGAGGAGTCCTGGCTCAGAGTAGCACTGCAGCCTGTGAGTAAGTTGGCACATACTTTGCACCTGGAAGTTGTCCTGACTGAGTTTTCTCAGGGCTTTGATAACATTCCATCACTTTCATCCCTTCAGCACTCTGTAGATTCAGCAGTTGGTTTGGTGGGGTTTCTAAGTGGAGCTCAGCAAGACCAGCTCTGATCCCCCAGAGGGTGCTGGGCACTGCCCAGGCTCCCCAGGGAATGGGCACAGCTCCAGCCCTGCCAGAGCTCCAGGAGCGTTTGGACAGTGCTCTCAGGGATGCCCAGGGTGGGGGTGTTGGGGTGTCTGTGCAGGGCCAGGGGTTGGATCAGTGATCCCTGTGGGTCCCTCCCAGCTCAAGAGCCTCCATGGTTCCATGACTGAACTTGTTCTGGAACTCTTGGTGCTGTGTTCCCACAGCAGTTTAAGGTGCTTTGCCATTCCAGAATCCCAGGATCATTAAAGCTGGAGTCCTGTGCCTGATCCCCACCTTGTCCCCAGAGCACTGAGTGCCACGGCCAGGCCTTCCTGGGACACCCCCAGGGGTGGGGACTCCAAACCTCCAAAACTCCAAACCTCCTGCCCTGTGTGGGCAGCCCCTTCCCAGACACCCAGCTCCGTGACCAGGCCTTTTATATCCCTTTCCATCCGTGCCTGGCCCTTCATGGAGCAGCTGTTCCACGAGCTGCAGACACCCACAAAGCCTGGCTGAATCCCTCAGTTGGCACAAGTGGTGTGGAAGTGCCTGAGGCAGATCCGAGGCCGGAGCAGGGAATTCGCGCATCAGTCGCACCCGAGCTGAGCCCAGGAATCAGTGAAGGGAAAGGTGTTGAGATCCCTGGCTGTGGTGAATGTGCTTGTTTACTGACAGGGAGTGAGGGAATTGTTCAGCTGGGAGAAGTCCAGCCATTAACCCCAGCACTGCCAAGGCACCACTGAACCACGTTCCCCAGTGCCACATCCACACGATCTCTGACCATTTCCAGGGCTGGTGACTGCAGCACTTCCCTGGGCAGAGCTGCAGGGATCCAGGAGATCACTGTGGAAGTCCAGATGTCACATGGACTGTGTGTCCCCTCCATGTGCCTCTCTGTGCTCCTGTTATGTCACAGTTGGATGCTCAGGGGTTTTGGGTTTTTAGCTGTTGCCACACCTTGGCCAGCAGCTCACCCGTGACTGTCAGGCAGGGCTGGGAGGCTCATACCCCACACCTGATATCCAACAGGATCCTGGAATGGCTTGGGTTGGGAGGGACCTTAAAGATCACCCATTCCCACCCCTGCCATGGCAGGGACACCTCCCACTGTCCCAGGCTGCTCCAAGCCCCAATGTCCAGCCTGGTCTGGGGCACTGCCAGGGATCCAGGGGCAGCCACAGCTGCTCTGGGAATTCCATCCCAGTCCCTCCCCACCCTCCCAGCCAGGAATTCCTTCCCAAGATCCCATCCATCCCTGCCCTCTGGCAGTGGGAAGCCATTCCCTGTGTCCTGTCCCGCCATCCCTTGTCCCCAGTCCCTCTCCATCTTTCTTGTTTCCTTCCCCTGGTGGGCAGGCAGTGATTTACTCCCAGATTAAGGCATTTTGGAGGATCTCCCGCTAAAGTTCAGTGATGAAATCTCTTCAGCCAGGCTCCCATGTCCTACACTGTGTGTTCCAGGATAACAGGATGCTTCCCTAAAAACATCAGCTCCTGTCTGTGCTGCTAAAATAGGTCCCAGCGTTGTGATACAGCTCCCTCGGGAGTCATGGCAACTGTGATGCTGCAGATTCCTCTCTCTGATGGAAGTTGGATCCATCTCCTGTAAATTAGGCCTTGCACACTTCTGTAATTTTATTTTTTTTCTATTTTTGACTGTGCAGCTGAAGGAACGTTGGCTATAAGGCTGATCATGCAATTTGAATTTAATCCCTTATCCCTCCTTTGGGTTTATTTCAGCTTCTCATTGTTGTCCTTGCCATTGGAAGAACTGCCCCAGAGTCTCCTGGAAAATTATTTTATACCTTTTAATGTCAGGAGGCCGCTGAGCCAATCACAGAAACACGACAGGCATTATCAACCTTTACAGTGGGACTGAACCTTTGAGTTGCCTCTTGCGTGAATTAAAACTCAAATTGGGAATTAGAGATGACAAGCAGGGTCCTAAATTCTGTGCTTCCAAGGGGGTGCCTTGGCTGGGTGCTGGGGAATGGGTGAGGGGGGAAATGAGGGAAGGTTTTCACTCAGCCAGGGCTGGGCTGCTGCATTCCTATGTGCTGCCAGCATCCCCCTTCCCTCTGCTCCTCAGGCTCCGTTTCAAAGGGACACTTGCAAAGGATATTTTTTTCTTCAATCTGTCCTTGAAGAATAGTCGATTTTAAAAAAAGAAATTAATTTGTTTCAGTGTTTGGGGGCTGTATCCTCTTACGGATTTCGATTTGCATAAGCTGTTCAGCCCAGGGCCAGCTCGGATCCCTGACGCTGCGGGCAGGGAGCTCATTGCACAACCACCCTGTGGTGCAGACAGTCTGCTCCCGAGTTACTGCCCCAAATGGGGGCTGGGGGCTGCTGCAGTGCTCATCTCATGCCCAGATCCCTCTTTGCCTCCCATCCATCCCCATCCCTGTGGCTGCCTCCTGTCCCCAGCCCGTGCCAGGCTGTCATGCTGCCCATGGCCACAGTCACCCTGTGGGATGCAGGGCAGATTTCTCAACAGTTTGTGTGCAAATCAAATACATTTAAAAGCAAGAAATGCCCATCCGTGTTTAATGACAGGATTTGCTTTGCTTTTACAGCCACAATGAAGCTCTTGCTGTAAATATTTTCTTTTCCTGCCCAGTTTCCGTTATTCCATTATTCTAAGTGGGTCTAGTGTTTGCACAGAAACCTTTCATTCATATCATGTTTGTAATTCTCCTGTGGGACCCCAAACTGTAATTGGGTTTGTCTGACAGGAGTTCATCAGCTGATTAACGTTGTGTTAATCAGGGCAGAGGCTGAAGGATGTGCAAGTGCAGCCAGTCATCCTGAGATCATCAGCACAAATGCAGTCGTGGTGGAGGAACTTGTAATAACAGAGAGGCTCTAATAATGCTTTTGAAATGCTCAGAGTGTCATCATATTGCAGCCTGCTCATTAATTAAAGACCTGTTAATTATCCCAGTGGGGTGTGTCAGGGAACTGAACCCCACACGGTGTCACCAGCCAGTTCCTGTCAGTGTTACACGGATTTGTGAGGAGACCTGGGCCATGAGCTGCTTTCCCTGCCCCTGGCCCTGGTGTGAGTTTGGTTTGCTTGAACAGAAGGTTTTGTGGAGGTGCTGGTTCTGTCCCTGGCTAAAAGCTGAGCTGAGCTGAGCTGAGCTGAGCTGAGCTTACAGGGTGTTTTTTCCAGAGGTGCAGCTCTGCAGTGCTGGGTGCTCAGGGGCCTCTGATCCAACAGGATCACAGAATTCCTGAGTGGTTTGGCTTGGAAGGAACCTCAAATCTCATCCAGTGCCACCCCTGCCATGGCAGGGACACCTCCCACTGTCCCAGGCTGCTCCAAGCCCCAATGTCCAGCCTGGCCTTGGACACTGCCAGGGATCCAGGGGCAGCCACAGCTGCTCTGGGCACCCTGTGCCAGGCCCTGCCCACCCTCCCAGGGAACAATTCCTGCCCAAGATCCCATCTAAATCCACCCTCCTTGTCCTGTCCCACCCCACAGCTCTGTGTTCTTTCAAGGATTACCCAAACCAGCTGTATCCCAGTGCAGATGCCCCTGGTTTTTTCCCAGCTGGTTTCCCACCCCATTCCACCAGCTCCTGCTTTCTCCCCAGCTGGGTGCTGCCGTGCCCATCCCCTCTCTCCCTTGGAGCTGGCACCCGCTGTCCTTGGCAGGGGCTTCCTGAGGTTCATTTCCTTCCTTTATTTTATATTCCTGCTCATCCTTGACACTCGGATTTTCAAGAAAAGCTGGGAGCGAAACAAATCCACTTCTGGCTGCAGGTTCTGCCAGGCTGAGACTGCTGACCGCAGTTCCTTAGTGATGCTGTTTAACTTGCAGGGGAAATCTGAATTCCAAGCCTCTTTTCCTGGCTGATGTTGCCAGTCTGTGGCTTGTGCATCATGTGGTGAACTTTGTGTTGCCTCTTCTCGGTTTCCACTATCAAACACCCCCACAATAAGCAAATATTGAGTTGGAAACACTCTGTGTTTGATTTCTGGTTTTGGCTGATCTCTGATTTTTGATGTAAATCCTAGATTTGATCTGTAAATGACCCGTCCTATAAAACATGAGGCTGTGTTTAATGTTTGTACAACTCCACACCTTTGCCATGGTAAGCTGATGGTCAGAATCCGAAATATTCCAGTTTTATCCTTCGGCCTGGCTTCTTGCAGCCTGTGGGAAGCAGTGAAGCGTGAGTTGAGCAGGGGTGTCAGGCTGGTTCCACAGGCTGAGCAGCACAGCCCATGTGTGTGTGTGTGTGTGTGTGAGCACACGGGGCAGGGGCTGTGTCAGTCACAGTTTCCTGGGCACACAGAGCATGTCCTCGTGGCTCTGGTCGCTCTGATTGCTGTTCTTGGTAATAACTCTTAATTAGAGACCACACCAACGTGGCTGGCACGGAGGAGCTCATCATCCTGGAAAGTGATGTTGCCTTAGAAACCAGTGCAAGAGGCTGTACAGAAACGATTGTGTTAGATTAAAGCAAAAAATACCCAGAGCATTAGCAGGGATAAGTAATAGCTTCGGGAGTGAAGCAAAAATAGAAGCACTAGGCTGATTCATCTGCTGAGGCTGGGAGGCTGCAGATTGGGTACCAGAGCTGACGTGGGATGTAGCGATCTCCGCCCGCTCCGGGGACTGGCACAGCCCAGTTCCACCTGGAGCAGCCCAGGGACAGCACAGGCATCCCTTGGGGATGACTGCCCTTGGAAAAGGATCAGAAAAAGCATTCCAGTAGATCCTAATAGCTGCAGAGGTGGTTGGTGCTGGGACTGAGACCTGTGCTGGACGTGCTCAGCATCCTGGACAGGCTCATTTCTGTCAGCTCTTCCTGCAAGGAAGGACTGGATGAGATGAGGATGAGAGGATGTGAACAGGCAAAATAGACCCTTCCTCCTCATGACCAGGCTGCTCTCACCTCTGGGAGGGAGTGGGGAGCTTCAGGCAGTGGGGGAAGCTCCACGTCCAGAAGCTGGACCGGGGCCTGATTTACAGGATCTCGTAATGCTGTCACTGCTCCTGCCTGACATGAAAGGTGGTGGAGAGCCCAAGGGAGTGGGAAACCCCAGATTTGGTACCTGAGGAGTATGAAATCTTCCTCCAAGTTGAACTGAGGGTAAAAGCAGTGGCTGGGGCTCCTTTGAGGGTGTCTGACTCCCCCTTCCAACCCAGCTCCGCTCCAGTGAGATCCTCCCTTGTCTGAGTTACCTCTCCAAATCTGCCCAGCTCTGTATTTTGAACATCCTCCCACCCTTTCTGGCTCATCTTCATTGAGCAGTTTGCCTTTTAATTCTTCAGAGAATTTAAGGTTTTTAAGAATCTAAAGGATCAACAGGGACCAAAGCTCTGGTGGGAGAGCTGCTGGCCACGGCTTGCGAGTGGCCATTGCTGGCCTTGCTGGAAGCGTTGCACAACCAGTGTGGCACAGCTTCAGAGGCAGAATATTCATAAATGGAAATCAAAAAAAAAGAATTGGGCAGAAGATAGAGGCCAGGGCACTGGAACTGGGAAGGGAGCAGCATGCTGTGGGCAGGAGGAAGCTGTTGGAAAGCTCTCAGTGTATGAACTTTGCATTACCTCCATTAATGTCCTGAGAGAGACTAAATACTGGATGACTTTGGAGATTTTTCATAGCTAAGCATTCTCCTGCTTCTGAGTATCCCAGGTATTGACTATGGTTCATTTCCTGCATTAGAAGATATTATTTAATAAAGCAGCAGCAGGGGCTGTACATTGACATGGAGTCAGGCTTTTCTCTCCAATGATGCAAATCCTTTCCATGATCCCGGGCTCTGAAGTGCCAGCCCTGAAATCAAGGAGGGCTTTCTCCTGTTAGAAATGGTAGATGTTTGCTTTTTAAAAAAATCAAATAAAAAGCTCCTAGGTGGTTTCAGAGAGCTTTACACAGCCACCCTCACTCCTGGGGAAGTGCTTTAAGGGATCTCTGACGGATTGAGATTTCCTGTAAAAAAAATCTTGGTTTGGATTGAGTGAGCAACGGAGAAATAACAGTAATTACACGGGATTAGAGGAACTCAAGGCCTGCCAGATTGGGGAGCACAGTCAGTACTTCCAGAGTGAGCAAGTGCTTGCAAACATTAGTCCTACATCAGTGAGGAGGGAGAGCACGAGCCGTGCGCCGAGAGCCCGTTTCCCACAGCAAGACACCTCGGAATATTTTAGAGCAGAGAAAAATTGTTGAGGCTCTTTGAGAAGTGAAGGTTGTGGGTGGAACTATTCTGGTTAATTAGAGGCTGTCAGGAAAGATTCATATAACTTACAGTTCCTTAGTCATTGTTTTTAAATATAGCAGTGCCTTAAATCCCAAGCTTAAATACAAGCAGATAAATGTGTGGATTGTAGCATTTCTCACAGCAGGTTCAATTCAGGGGGCGTAGTGGAACTTGCAGGCTCTGGGTATAAAAATACATTTCTCTCAGTTCAGCTCGAGCAGGGGAGGCCTTTTCCATGAGCTCTGAGGACATTTTCTCCGGGGTGGAGTGTGTCGATATCCGGGATGGTCGATGTGCTGTGATCCTGCATCAGAGAGCAAAATCTGCCTCAGTCAAGGATTAAGCTGCACCAGACACTTAAGAATAAAAGCTGAATCTGCAGTTTGGTGCTAATGCAGCCTCTGAGCAACCTCCAGCCCAGTTTAACCAGGGGATTGGTGTCCAAATCAGGACTCCCAGCTGGAGAAGCCCTGTGGAGGTGCTGGAGCAGAGGTGGCTGAGTAGGGCACGTCAGAGGTGGTGAGGCTGGGTTGGGGTGGATCAACACAAAGTGTGCAGTGCTGGTGTGAATGAAGTGTGACAGGAAAAAACCCACCTGCAACCAGGAAAACAAGCAATGAAATGCTTTTTTTTTTGGCAACTGGGGCACAGGTTTGGCTTGGCTGGTGAATTCTGTGGACCCCAAGAGGCAGCTGTTTCAAAACACAGATCTGTGGGATCTTTAAATTAGCTAAAAATATTGTAAGATATGCTCATGTTAAAAAAAAAAAATATAATTAAAATGGATCTTGCAGTATTTGAGACGCCAGGACCTTTCCAAACACGTCCCATCCCATCCTTTTCAGCTTTGTCCTCTTGCTTACAGCAGCGATCCGGTCTGTGAATTGTGAAATTCTCATTACAGCAGGACTTGTGATCACTGTTGACTCCAAAAGAATATATTAAAATTCACAGAAAACAAAGCCCTTGTGCTGAAAGAGCTCATTCTGCAGTGTGCTTTCGGGGCTGGGCTGGGGGGGGCCGTGTTTTGGTTTTGTTTGCGGGGGGGAATTGCTGACCTTGGTTCCTGCGTGTTCTTGGAATGGCTCATCAGCAGGAATTGATACTGATAAAAGCATCGATCACAGCCGAGTTTGGCAGAGCAAAAGGAGAGGGTGAAACCCCCCCAAACGTGTCGGGACCCCCCAAAGGCTGCTGACAGCAAAACCCTTCCCGTGAGCTGACCAAACCCACGCCAGCCTCAGCCCGGGGCCGGGCGTCCGCGCTCCCCAAGTGAATTCCTGAGGATTCTCCACAAAAGGATGCAACCTGCGGGTTTCTTTTGAACTAGTGGCTGGCTGCAGTAAGTGAAGGCGACGGCGCAGGGGGTGGGGAGGACGGGGTTTGTCACGAATACCGGGGGCACGCTGTGTCGTCACGGCAGCGAGCCCGGCGCCGAGCGCTGCTGCAGCCGCCCAGGCAGCCGCGATGTCCCTCTCCAACCAGCAGCCAGCCCCGCTCTCCGAGTACAGCCCGCTGGGCAAGGGCAAGAGCCCCGAGAGCTTCCCGGCAGCCTTCCACCGCATGGAGTCCCCGAAAGACTTCGGCAAAACCGAATTCGAGTGGCAGAGGACCGAGGGGAAGCTTAATGAGATTGGCTTGAACGTGAACTCGGGGGGACCGATTAAGGACGGGCTCGTTAAGAACGCCGGTTTCACGGATGAGGACAAGCTCTGCTTCTTCGAGGGAAAACTAGACAAAGAGCTAAAAATAGCTCAGAAAGACAAAAGAGAAATTGAGGTGCCGGGCAAGAAATACCAGGCGGCTGCAGGTCACCTTGAGAGCTGGTCCTTGATTTCGGAGACCTTTCCTTCCGCAGAAGGGAACTTTGCGAACCCTAAAGCGACCGATTTTCGCGTGGGACAGGCAGGAGCCGAAAAACCCGGTCCTGGGCTGGGTAGAAATGAAGCCATCACCGACCAAGAGAAAGCCGTGGGTAAGGCTGGGATGGAGACCAAATGCCAGCCGGAGCCAAAGCTGCCCCATCTATCTGTGTCAGAGAGCGATCCCAGCAAATTCATGAAGGAGCAGGAAATCAGTGTCTGGAACCCCAATTTCCACCCTATCCTGCCGGGCGATTCGGGGTCTAAAGAAGCGGCCGTGAAAAAAGATGGAGCCCCCGGCTATTGTGTCCTCGGGGTGGTTAATGACAACTACGGGCAGAGCGGGCTCTCTTCCCCCACTCCCGCACCCAAAGCAGCCCCTCCGACCACCACCGTGGAGCTGGCCCAGGATGAGTCCAAAAGCAGCGACCTGAGCGAGAGCCCCGAGATGGAGGAGGAGATGGAGGAGCAGCTGGGCTCTGAGGGCAGTTTGCTGGCCAGGGCTGCCCACCAGAGGAAGGCGATGAGGCGTGCGATGTCAGAGTGCTCTCACTTGTCGGTGCCCCTAACCCTTAACCTGGCCGATAAATACCCTGAGCCGGTGCTTAGAGAAGACGTCGCCACTGGGCTGCTCTCTCCTAATAGCAGCCTGACCCAGAGCCGCAGCCCCACGGCCGGCAAGCCGAGCGCCCCGATGAAGAGGTCACTGACGGTGGCGGAGGAGCAGGCGGCCGTGGCCGGCCCCGCAGCCCCGCCGAGCCCCGCCGTGCCCGGCCCCGCCGCGCAGCCCCCGGCCCCAGCGCGCGAGGAGCCGGCGGCCAAGAAGCGAGAGGAGTGGAACGGCAGCAACTCGCTCAAGAAAGAGCTGGGCAGCCCGAGCGTGTTCCACGGCAAGCTGGAGCAGATCCCCGAGCTCGGCGGCCAGGACAAAGAGCGGCAGGAGGCGGCGGGCAAGAGGGACAAGAGGGACGGCGCCGATGGAGCGGCGGGGCTCGATGCTCCCAAAGGCAAAGGCGCCGAGCTGGAAGCCGGCAAAACGGCTCCTCTGGAGAGAAAAGAAATCGAGGTCAGCAGTGTGCAGAGCTCTCCGTCTCCCAAGCAAGGAGATTTACCACGTGATGGTATGTTACTAATTTTTACCTCCCTGGGCAGTGAGCGGACAGGAGCCGGCAAGTGCCGAGTGACTTTAGAGCCCGGAGGCGCAGGGCGGGCGGAGGGGGCACCTGCGGGACCGGCACCGGCCGAGCTCGGCACTCAGAACAAAGGATGGGCTTTCACACCGATAAAAATGGAGGGGAAATGGGAAAAATTCATTGCCTGGCTGGTTGCACAGCATCTGGTGCAGCAGCAGCTGTTAATGGCTTCTTGGGATGCTGAACTTGAGCAGTGGATTTTCAAATCCGTGGCATCCACGGGGGTCCGCACCGGTGTCCCCCGGGTACCCTCCTGCCACAGCTCCCCCGAGCAGAGATACCCCCCGATCATGAGCTGTATTGTGAGAGCAGGGTGATATCAAAGTTTAAAACCTTTCAGCCCGTGCCAAAAAAAAATCTGCGGATTGTGCTTTTCCCGTAAGCTTCTGGCACCTTTTGCTGTTGCTGTTTGAGGGGCAGCACAAGAGTGATGGGTGGAATGATTTATGGAGTTAAGCTCTTCCCGGTGCTGAAATTCAAAGTGGAATTTCCCCTGTCACTTTCTGGAAGCTCTTTCCCAAACCCCCCGTTTGAATGGAGCTGTTCCCGTTCCAAGGGTCAATAGCAGCTTGTTGTATTCTGTGGGGTTTGTTGTTTCAATAGTGCTGTGGTGTATGAGGTCACTCTTCCCGGATTTAAAATCTGTGAGAAGAGTAGTTAATCTTTGTTCTCCCGCCTGGAACAACATCTCTGTGTCCCCCTTGCCAGCCCCAGCCAGAAATAAACCTGCTTTTTTGCCCAGATTTTGGATGCGAGGACGGTGTTTGTGCTTTGTCCGTCACCCGCATTAACGAGAGGAGAGAAAATGTGTCAGGGGATAAAGACAAAAGATTTGCATGAGAATTTTTTGCATCCTTTTGTAGCCAGCTGGTTTGTCAGACCCTCCGAGGGCTGGTGTAAAATGGAAACTGTCGCGTTGTAGTGGGAGGTGGGGGTAAAACCCAGGTGTGCAGAGGGGTGAGCTCCTCGGGTACAGCCCCAAAACACTCGGGGTGAGCTGAGCTCTCGGAGCGGGGCAGGGCAGCCCTGAGGGGCTGTGCTCAGAGAGCCGTGGATTTGTTCTGCTCTGGGTTTGTGGTGTGTGAGTGACACCCCATGGTCACTCGGGCGGCTCTTGCTGCCCGCGCCGGGCTCTGGTCATCGCCCTTCAGCCAGCGGTCACTCATTGCTGCTGTGCCTAATTAGAGTTCTGCTTTCTCTAATTATTTCTCTGAGGTTCTTCAGTTTCCAGTCTCGTGTTTGGGGACCTGTGGGGCAAGGTTTGGGCAGTACGAACTCCCCTCTGTGCTCTGCCAGAGTGTCTCAGCTTTTCAGTGAACCACAGAATCCCAGGATGGGCTGGGTTGGAGGGACCTTAAAGCTCATCCCATTCCACCCCCTGCCGTGGGCAGGGGCACTTTCCCCTATCCCAGGCTGCTCCAAGCCCCATCCAGCCTGGCCTGGGACACTGCCAGTGATCCAGGGGTGTTGAGGATGGGGAGATTCTTCCCTTTCCATCCTCTCAGTGTTCCCTGGTTCCTCATGGTCAAGTCGAGGGACAGATTTTAAAGAGTGGCTGAAGTGACCCTGTGGTGGTCACAGGGAGGTCCTGGCTGGAGCCAGGGTTGGACTGGATACCTGGAGGTGCTCCCTTGGGCTCGGGTCAATCCCTCATGTTCTGTGCTCACCTGGGCTCGATTTTGTACCTAAACATTAGAGGGTCATCACTCATCTTGGGAACTGAAACATGTCAGGAGTAAAGAGATGTTGGCAGCAGACGTGGAACAGAAAAAACCCAAAATGACTGTATTTGTGCACAGCTTCCATGTCAGGGTGTTCTAGGGGTGGTGGGGTTTGCCATCACCTTTTGTGTCACAGATTGTTGGGGGTTTGCTGACATCTTTCATGGCTCAGGGGTTTCGTGGTGTTGAGGGTCTGATGACACCTTTCTTGTCCCAGGTTTTTGGCGGTGCAGTTTGATGACACCTTTCCTGTCACAATTTTAGGGGTTTGCTGACACTTCCTATGTCCCAGGTTTTTTTGGGGTGGTGGGATTTGCCGACACCTGCCCTGACACCGAGGTTTAACTACAACAAGACAAATCAGCAACAAGGTTCATGTTTTGGGCAACTGGGAAGCCCAGTTTGGCTTGGCTGGTGAATTCTGTCCAGCTCAAGGGGTAGCTGTTGGAAAGCACAGCTCTGTGGGATCTTTAAATCAGACAAACATTTAAAACCTCATCTGAAGTGGATTGACATGTTTTCCCCAGAGGGGCTGAGCATCAGTGATGGAAAGGTCACTGAGATGGGAGTGCTCTCAGAGTGTTCTGGCTGGGTTATGTTTTGCAGATGGTTTATTCACATTGCCAAGGGTTTTTTAGCATTTGGTTTAAAATTGTGCTCTCACAATCTTTATTTTAAAAGCTTGTTTGTCATCCTTATAACCACGGGTCTGGGTGAGCTGATAGAATACTGAGCTGGCAAAGCTCTCACAGGCATGGATATCATAGAATTTTAACTTATTTTCTACTCTCTGTAATTTTTACTCCTTTAATCTCTGGATTTATCCTCTCCTGGAAGCAAACAAAGCAGTAAATGCAACTAAATGTTTTCTATATGTGCCGTTTAGATGATTTTCAGAATGCAAGAGAAACCAGACAGAAATTCCTCAGGTGCTCCTGAAAAGCTTTCAAACTTTCTGCGCTGAGGAATTTTCCCTCTCTCCTGTTAATCAGCAAGAGAGGTGGTTATAGTAAAAATAACTCCCCCGAGCAGGCAGTGCTGGCTGGAAGGTGGAGCTGATGCTAAATCCATCCTTTGCCTTTCATTCACGGCTCAGTCCCGTATCCTGAGATCCTTGTCAGCCTCCCCTGCCTCATCCTGGCACTCACCTTGCAGGTCTCCATCCAGTCACGAGGCAGAGTGGCCAATGGATCCATTTTACCTGACAGAAAGAGGTTTTTCCTGCTTTTTGTTAATCCCTCTCTTTTTCTGCCTGTTCTGTCTGTTCACCCTCACCTCGGCGCTCACATCTGGGGTAACAAATTTTGTCACTTGCACCTCTTTTCATCCTAAAAATACTTTAAAGAATTGTGCAACCTGATTCCAATCGTTTGTATCTCCACCTAACGCAGACTTCCTCGGTTCTGCCCACCCAGGGCTGTGGGGTTTTTTGCTAAATATCTGCTCCTCCTGTGTTCTTTTAAGGCGACGTAGAATTGCACATAAACCCTTTCTTCCTTGCAGACAGGTGGGTGTTGGTGTGATCACAGAATCCCAGGATGGTTCGACTGGAAGGGACCTTAAAGCCCATCTGGTTACAGCACGTTTAGTTTAATTTTAGTTTCATTTCCTTTTAACAACTGCCCCGAAGGCGCTGCCTGTCAGGCCCCTCGCGTGCCCACAGCGGGTATTTTAAGCCAGGAGATCCTGGCTGCAGATTAGTCCTGATCAGAGCTGAGCCCCAGGACCTGCCCAGCTCCCTGAGTTCCTCAGGAATCCAATCTCCCTGAGCAAGTGGCCGTGTTGTTCCCAGCACTGAGGACAGGCGTGACCCTGTTCATGGTTGGGTGTTGTGGGATTTATTGGCATTTGTGTGTGCCCAGTGTCACCTCCAGAGGTGTCACTGCTGTAAGTGGTGTCCTTCACTGCTGCTGCCTTCACCTTCCTCCTTCTCTCACTTCCGTGGCATCTTCCTGGAAGGTTTCCTGCTCTGAAGCACCAGGAATTCCAGGCTGGGTCTGTCACACCCAACACCAGCTCAGTGTTTGCATCAGGAAACCGTCCTGAGTTTCCAACTCAGATTTCTTCATAAGCAAAGTCCAGCATAACTTCCAGCTCTCCTGAAGGACTTTTTTCTTCAGCAGAGCACTGTGGTTTAGATGAGAACAGAACCCAAGACAACAGTGAGGGTGTGAGAGCCCCAGCCTCAAGTTTGCACTGATGGAAGTTCGTGATGGGATTGGGAATGTCAGCCCAGCTCCCTGTAAGGAAGCAGTGCTGGTGCTGGGGGCTCACAGGGCCTCAGCACAGGAAATCTTGTTTGTAACAGGGAAGAAAAGACAGAAATGATTGCAGCTGGTTGGAATTGGGGGATACTGAGCAGCCTGACCTGGCATTCATTGGCTCATTAGTGACACCTTCCTGCTTGAGTGTTCCGAGACAGGATTGTCTGTATTTTGCATTTTGAGCAGTGTGGAACAGCAGTTTCATGCCTTCAGACACTGAAAAGGGACTTTGGACAAAGGCCTGGAGGGACAGGAACGCAGGGAATGGCTTCCCACTGCCAGAGGGCAGCTATGGATGGGACCTTGGGAAGGAATTGTTCCCTGGGAGGGTGGGGAGGGGCTGGGCTGGAATTCCCAGAGCAGCTGTGGCTGCCCCTGGATCCCTGGCAGTGTCCAAGGCCAGGCTTGGAGCAGCCTGGGACAGTAGGAGGTGTCCCTGCCCATGGCACTGGAGCTTTAAGACCCCCCCCCCAACCCAAACCAATCTGGGAATCTCTGAATTCCATGTAAATACCCTGGGTGTCCCCTGGGCCACCTAGAGATTCTCTGAGGTTTCACCAACATTCAGCTTTAGGGCCAGGCTGAAACAGGAATCCAGGCCCTGTTTGTTCCCTGCTCCTCACTGCATATCCTGCCTAAGGAGCTCCAGTTCAGCTGTGGTTTTGCTGGTGGGGTCACTTGGATAGAGAGGTGTTACTCAGAGCTGCTTTGTTCCAGTTCATGCCCTGTTGGATAAACGTGGGAAGCGTTTTAGGTTGTTCTAGAAGAACAAGTTCTGATTTAGGATTTCCCTTGCTGGGGTAAAAATAGAATCTTAACAATCCTGGAGCCTTAGATTTACAAATGCAGGCAAAGAGGACATCTGGTTTATTCTCAGTTCTTGATAATGAGAGAAAATGTACACGAGGATTGAGCTGCATTTGGAGCCAAATAAAATGCTGAGCCCTCTGTATTTGGGTCAAGCAGGAGATGTTGATTTAGCCTTTTCTGGAGAGGAGGAAGCAGCTCAGGGTTGTATTTCTGCCCAAATGAAGATTTGTTGTATTTGTAGATACTTTTCTATAAGAGCCTTACACAAAAGGCTTTGTTTGAGGGTGGGTTTGGGGACGCAGCCACTCCTTCGGGGCGCTGATGGATGAGGAAGGAGCTGGTGCCTCTCCGTGGTTCCACATGGGCAGGTTTTGTTCCAGGGGTTGTTTACATTCGAGAGGGAGAGTAAAGACAAGGCCGGTCATTGCCTTATTGCTTAATCTATTTTCTTAATGGATTTTCAGCTGATGACTCTAATCCCGATGAGAATTATGGAGCTGTTTCATTGAATGATGTTTTAGTTCAGCTTAGCCTGCTAAATATCCCTCGTTGGGGATCTGGGGATGATGCCTGGCCTGGTTCACGTTGGGATGCAGCTGCAGCTCCCTCCGGAGCAGTGGCCGGGGGCAAGGCAGGTGACACAGGGACCTGTCACAGGCAGCCAGAGCCTCTTCCAGGGCTGGGAGGGGATGGCATTTAGGGGGTACAGGCTCAGGTATCCATGGAAATGCTCCTTTATTAGAGGGAGAAAGGAATCCAAAGTCATGGAATATCCTGAGCTGGGAGGGACCCACAAGGATCATTGATCCAACCCTGGCCCTGCACAGACACCTCAACACCCCCACCCTGGGCATCCCTGGCAGCACTGTCCAAGCCCTCCTGGAGCTCTGGCAGCCTCGGGAATGTGCCCATTCCCTGGGGAGCCTGGGCAGTGCCCAGCACCCTCTGGATGGGACACAAGGTGCCAACAGTCCCAAAAAGCAGAGCGGGGCTACAGATCCTTCCTTTGCCTACCACGGTGCCAGAAAACAGGAACACTTCCCAAGACAGGTTCTGCCAGGGTCTTCCTTTCGACATGGAGGGTGGATTTTTGGGAATGCTTGCTCTTGCTAAGCTGCTGGTTGGTGTTTGAGGAGCAGCTTTGCTTCCAAGTCCTGTGGTTTATAGAACAGTGCAGTAACACAGTTTAACTTTAAAAAGATCCTCCTGGCTACACCTCTGTAAGTGCTTTTTCCTCATTTTACTTCTTCAGGGAGCACAAACAGCAAAGCCTTTCAGATTTCACGTCTGTTTGGGTTTTTCACACACAGGTGCAGCTTTTGTGAGAGCTGTTACACAAAACTGAAGGTAAAGGGCTCTGGGAGGCCGAAGGTTTGTGTTTGCTCCCTCATGGCTTCAGCTCAGCATCACCTCACACGAGCTGGGACTCCAGTGCACTGGATTTGTAGGGTGTAGGTGGCATAAGGATGCTTTCGTGTGGCTTTCCTCCAGCAAGTGGAGTTGTAGGAATTCAGAAAGAGAGAGAACAAAAATAGAAAAAACTCTGTCAATTTATAAATCCTTATGTTTGGAAGAGGGAAAGGTCAGGTTAAGATACATGGAAAAAATTCCTGGCTGGGAGGGTGGGGAGGCCCTGGCACAGGGTGCCCAGAGCAGCTGGAAGTGTCCAAGGCCAGGCTGGACATTGGGGCTTGGAGCACCCTGGACAGTGAAAGGTGTCCCTGCCCGTGGCAGGGAGCTGATGATCTCAAAGGTTTCTCCATCCCAAACCATTCTGGGATTCCATGACTCCGTGATTCCATGTGCTTGCTTTTGAGTACAGTGTGTCAATCCACACCTCGTCCTCCAGAGGCTCTCTAGAATGAGAGGTGTGATAAATAAAACATTGTAGTGGAGGAGCTTGCACAGGCAGTGGCCAAATGAGACTCCTTAGCCTGGAAGAGGGAACATGCAGGGGGAGGTGGTTGTGGTTGCTGTCTGAAAAGTCCTCGGTGACAGGGGAGTTGTGAACAAGAGGAGACAGTTCTGTTTTTCCAGGATAAGAATATGGGTCAGCAAACGAAAATAGCAGCAGCAGCTGAAAGCAAACCGTGCTGGGTGACTTGTGAGAGATTGCAGCAAAGCTGTAAAACAGCTTCTGCCAGGAATTTGGGAGCTGTGAAATTTTAGGGTTTTTTGCCAGGAGGGTAATCAGATATTGGAGGAGAAGCCCCCAGATGTGGAATCTCCATCGCTGGAGATGCTCAGAATAAGACTGAATACACCCAGAGCAGTGTGGTGCAATTGGAGTGGGGGCTTGGGGTAAATGTCCTCCCCTCATCCCTTCCACCCTGCCTTGTCCCGTTATTCCAGTGGGACATGAGTGCATGTGCTGAAGAGCTGTTGGACGGGCAGGTGGCTTCCAGACTGGAATTCACAGGATGGGCAGAGAGATGCTTTTTCGAGGAGTGGGTGGGATGGGTTTTTTCTCCTTCTGGTTAGGAATTCTATTTATAGCTACCCCTAATCAGGATTTGGCTTCAGGAGAGCAGCGGAGGAGTGGTGGGCATGGTGGGCACCCCCTCTCCGCAGCTGTGACAGGAATCACTTAGGCTGGACTGGTTTAACCCCAGCCCAAAGCCTCGTGGGGGCAGAGGGGGCTGTTCCAGGGCCGTCCAGGTGTGTCCCTGCCCGGTGTGAGTGTCTCTGTGCATGGGGACGTGGGAGTCCCTTGGGGCTCCCTGCAGCCTGTGACTGCTCAGTGCTCCAGTGGCCCCTGAGGGCTGTCCCTGCCGCTGGGCTGCTGAGGTCACAGCGGTCCAGAATGCCTTGGGTTGGAGAATTATTCAATTCCAACGTCCTGCCATGGCAGGGACACCTCCCACTGTCCCAGGCTGCTCCCAGCCCCAATGTCCAACCTGGCCTTGGGCACTGCCAGGGATCCAGGGGCAGCCACAGCTGCTCTGGGCACCCTGTGCCAGGGCCTGCCCACCCTCCCAGCCAGGAATTCCTTTCCAATATCCCATCCATCCCTGCCCTCTGGCACTGGGAAGCCATTCCCACTTCTTCCCCAGAAGGGCTGCCCAGACCTGGCACAGCTGCCCAGGGCAGGGGTGGAGTCCCCATCCCTGGAGGGATTTCACAGCCCTGTGGATGTGGCACAGGGGACATGGTCAGTGCTAGGGGAATGGTTGGACTCCATGGTCTGTGAGGGCTTTCCCAACCTCAGCAATCCCTGGACTGACTTGCGGGATGTGCCCAGAGGCTCCTGGGGATGTTCTGCTGAGCTGCGTCAGAGCTGTGCAGGAGCCTTTGGAGAGAGGCTCAGTGTCCAAGCAGGGAAGTTTTAAGGAAATAAGGGACAGAGTGTTGAGCCTTGGGGGCAGCTTTGGTCTTTCCACAGCTGGCAAAGGAACTGTTCCACTCTCAGTTATTTTTGGGGAAAAAAAGGCTTTTAAAGCCATTGCCTCACCCACCTGGACTGTGTTGTGTCAGGTTCCATCTCTCCTAAGGTACCTCAGCTGCTGGTAGGAAGCACCAGGAGAGTGGCAGCGAGTAGAGAAGTGAGAGTTTCAGGATAAAACACGTTCAGAGTCTCCTCAGGCCCCAGAGTTCCCGTTCCAGCACCCCAGGTGGGGCTGAGTGTCCCTGCAGGAGCTGTCCCTGCTCCGTGGCCGGCCCCACGCGCTCCGTGTGCATCACTGACCCGGGCTTGGCTCTGCGAGGCACAAATCCCTCATTAGTGGGGTTGGGTGGCTCACTCTGCTGGAACAAGGCAAACCTATGAGTTACACTTCCCATCCTTTCTCAGATCTGTAGGAAGGCTGTTGTTCCCTTTAGCACAGGAGCTAAATCTTGCTTTTCTGGGTGTGATTCAGGCATGGATCATCTCGTTATCACTATTTATTCTGAAAAATCACCACTGCTGATTTATTCTGAGTCTTGTTCCCTCAAACTCCGATTCCATCCAAACCCCATGTGCTGTTGTTCACTGGGTCCTTCATCCAGCCATGGCAAGTACCTGGTTTCTGGTGACAAAATTATTTTAAAATTAGGCTTTTTAACTTGTTGGCTTGAGTGGGGCTTTGCCAAACGTAGATTAGGTGCTTTGGGCTCCGTGGGTGGTCCTGGCTGAGTGTTCTACAGCTCAGGGTTGGGTTGGCCAACCTCACACTGCAGGGATGGATCCATGTGGGATAAATCCGGGCTGTGCCACCTCCTGCTGGTGTGGGCCTTGGGCTGCTCAGCTCCGTCCTCACAGGAGCCTGGGAGAGCTGGGTGCAGGCTGGGGATGCGGCCTGGGAAGTGCCTGGAGCTGGCCACGGAGCATGGCCGGTGTGGGGGCTCTGCCAGCAAGAGGAGCAGACACTGGTGTGGGGCTTTTCCAGGGAATGCTGCTGAGTTTGAGCCCCTGGAGCATCTCTGGAAGACTCTTGGTGCTGCTGTTACAGGAGACACAAGAGCACTTAGGAGTTTGCTCCTTCCTCACTGGTGCCTGTAAAACCCCAAACAAAATCCTGGTGTTTGTGGGTTTGGGGGTTATTGTGGAGTCACTTGTTCCCACTGGTGCACTTACATACAGAATTCCAGGCTGCTTTGGGTTGGGAGGGACCTCAAAGCCCATCCAGTGCCCCCCCTGCCATGGCAGGGACACGTCCCACTGTCCCAGGCTGCTTCAAGCCCCAGTGTCCAACCTGGCCTTGGGCACTGCCAGGGATCCAGGGGCAGCCACAGCTTCTCTGGACACCCTGTTGGCCTCACTAGTGATAGGAATGATTTCTTGCAGTGTTGCTCTTGGAAATTGTTGAGACATCCCAAAAAGTGTGGTTTTCACCATTAAAAAGGTGTTTGGTGAGTCAGGAATGGTGAGGAAGGGGATGAGGGTGGATGCACTGAACAGTGCACTGCCATGGCAGCGAGGGGCGGTGGAGAGAACATCCCTGATGGCAGAGCTGTGCCTTGGAGGTACCAGTGGAAGATGCCAGATGGGAATGTCCTTCCCTGTCTCCTTGAAGCCCCTTTCCCTGGGGAGTGATTCCATTCTGCTGCTGACTCAGCTGGGCCGGATGAGCAGCACAAGGAGCCCGAGGAGCCAGCTCAGGGCACAGCAGCCCCGGCCACAGCTCCAACAAAATGCTTTTGAAATATCTTTCAGGGGGTTGTTGCTGTGCTTGGGGGAGCAAGCAAACTGAAAAGTCTCTTAAATAATTCTTGCAGCCTAATGAACAAATTTGATTAAGGTTTGGCAGCTTTTCCTAATATTCCTTGTAACTAGGAAATGGTCCCAGTTCTCCGCTCTCAGAACACCCTCGTAATTAAACCATGAATGAGAGCAAATGTCCTGATGAGCAAAGGACAAATGAATATTAAACCCCAAACCTAGCCTTCTGTAATCCCTGGGGGATGGTACAGGGTTGTGTATCCTGGAATGTCAGAGGCTGTGAGAGGTGGAGCCTGAATTACGGCCCCTGAAGTAGGGAAGTTCTCTACCCAGCTCCCCTGGGTGATGATGACTATTATTTATTTTATTATTATATAAATTCATAAAACCCTGGAATGGTTTGGGTTGGAAGGGACCTCAAAGCCCATCCAGTGCCACCCCATTCCATGGCAGGGACACCTCCCACTGTCCCAGGCTGCTCCAAGCCCCAATGTCCAGCCTGGCCTTGGGCACTGCCAGGGATCCAGGGGCAGCCACAGCTGCTCTGGGAATTCCATCCCAGCCCCTCCCCATCCTCACAGGGAAGAATTCCTTCCCAAGATCCCATCCATCCCTGCCCTCTGGCAGTGGGAAGCCATTCCCTGTGTCCTGTCCTGGTTTTCATTCACCTTCTGTTAAGCAACATTAAATACCATGACATTTATGTTGTCATTGGTTCAGAAACGTGGAAGCTGCTGGAGTTCCAATCCTGAATCCTTTGCAGGATTTGAGGAGCATTCCCTGGTGCAGGGAATTCATGGTGTGGATGCTGCAATCCCTCATCAGCCAGAGGTTTAATGTTGGTGCTGAATTAGCTGAAATAATTAATGACAGCAGCTTCCACCAGATAGGAAGTCACCTTGATGTTGGGGATATTTGAGACTGGTAGGATTCCAAATGAAGCCATTCCCGGGAGCGGAGAGAAGGGAATGGGCAGGAGGTTGTTATTTAGGAGTGGGACTGCTGACAAGAGCTGCTGCTGCTGGCATTGCTGTGGATGGAACTGGCAGGTGAAACGAGGGGGAAGATACAGGTTTATTGAAATGCAGGGGAGGAATCAGGCAGAGAGGAGCCAGTACAGATCAGCTGCCACAAAAACGCGTTTTCCAGGTGAACAGGAACAATTCCTAAGAATTTTGCATTAAAGCAGGTGTTCAACCTCTACATTTTGCTGTTTTTCTTCACAAGCCTCTTTTATGTGCCCAGGATGCTGAGCCCAGTGCTGCAAAACTGGAAAGCCAGATGGGTAGGAAGGGGTTAAACAATGCAGGGAAACAAAGGCTGATCCTGAACTTATCCTGGAGTCAGAACATAAACAACAACAACCCCATACTCTGGTGGGAGGGAGGCACGGGTTCATTTGATTTTCCAGGTTTGTACCAGGACTGAACCATCCTCTGAGATGCCCTTGTCAAGTCTGACAAGCAGGAAAAAGGGGAATATAAATAGCAATTTCCACAAGATGTGGAGAACAGGCTGTTTACTGCTGGAATTGTTACCCTGGCCTTGTCACAATCTGTTGCGTGGTTATAAAAAGCAGCGTCCAACACGGATAACGCTGGATTTGAATCCCCAGATGACAGGGGAGATGCAGGAATTTGTGCTGGGCTGTTGGCACCAGATCCTGCCTGAAATCCAAATGCCTCAGGAATTGCAGCAGAAGGGAGCCCAGGGCCCTGTGGCTGTGCAGCTGCACCCTGGGGAAGGGGCTGGAAGTGATTTATGGGGAGGCTGCTGCTGGCTTGTGCCATGGTGCTGAGCAGCACCGAGGGGGCTGTGGGGTTTCAGGGATTTGGGGAAAGCTGCTAGTAAATGAAGGTTTTGCTGGGTTGGAGGGCAGTGCTGGTGCTGACACTGCTTTGGACTCAGGGTTGTAAAGGACACGAGGAGGTGCTGCTGCTCTCCTGCCCTTTGGAGAGGAGCCTGTGTGTGTTCAGTGTCCCCTCCCAGTGTCACAGCTCCGGTGGCAGCGACCAAAATGAGCAATCACAGGGAGAACTGGCACTTGCTGGGACTGAATCTGAGCTTTGTGCTGTGACACAGCTCCAGAGAGGGGTCAGTGTGATCCCACTGCCACAGTGGGATCTCCGTGTTCCTGCCCTCGTGGGAATCTGGGAATGGTTTGGATGGAAAGAGGCATTAAGGACCATCCCATCCAAGCCCCAGTGTCCAGCCTGGCCTTGGGCACTGCCAGGGATCCAGGGGCAGCCACAGCTGCTCTGGGCACCCTGTGCCAGCCCCTCCCCACCCTCCCAGGGAACAACTCCTGCCCAATATCCCATCCATCCCTGCCCTCTGGCAGTGGGAAGCCATTCCCTGGGTCCTGTCCCTCCATCCCTTGTCCCCAGTCCCTCTCCAGCTCTCCTGGAGCCCCTTTAGGCCCTGCAAGGGGCTCGGAGCTCTCCCTGGAGCCTTCCCTTCTCCAGGGGAACATTCCCAGCTCTCCCAGCCTGGCTCCAGAGCAGAGGGGCTCCAGCCCTGGAGCAGCTCCGGGGCCTCCTCTGGACTCTCTCCAGCAGCTCCAGGTCCTGGTGCTGTTGGCCCCGGGGCTGGGGCCTGTGACCTGTGTGACCTTTCCCGTTGCTCCCTTTGGCTGCTGGGTCCCTGCTCACGGAGGGCTCCAGCTGGGGCTGTGGGCAGAAGAAAGGCTGAGCTGTAACAATAGAGATAGCTGGGAACAGAACCCTGCTCCAGGATAAGTGTAAAACTTGGAAGAGGTCAGAACTTCACCATTAACATTCCAACAATTTATTTTAACACCTTGAAAGATGGGAAGATTTGCTATTTAAATTAAACCACAGGTTTCCTTCATCTGCTGTCTGGCTTTTCCCACTGGGATAAAATGAGAAATTGGAATCTAACAGCATCTGGATGAGCCTGTCCTGTTACAGGGAAAATCTTTCTTCCTGCAGGTATTCTGGGCTTTAGGGAATTCTCTGCTAACACCAACCTGTGCTGTCTCAGTTCTGTCTCCTGCTGCTGCTGTGTTGAATAACAGTAAACTAAAAAAAAGATACTTTTTTTAAAAAAGCTCAAACTCACAAATCTCCCTTCCTTCCTTCCTTCCAGCCAAACCAGAGGAGCCCAAAGCAGCCGAGGCCGTGACTGGGAACGACATCACAGCTCCTCCCAACAAGGAGCTCCCTCCCAGCCCAGAGAAGAAGACCAAGGTAGGAGCAGTTCCCTGTCTGCCATCTCCGCTTCCATGGCTTTTATTTGCCAGCTTTTCTGCTTCCTCAGCTGTGCCAGCCCAAGTTCTGTTTTCTGAGCTGCCACTCGTGAGCCCTTTCCCCAGAGGAAACCCATCCAGTTCCAGAGCTATGGCCAGGGGGACTGGAAGCGCCCTTGATAAAAGTGTGGAAACTTTATTTCAGTGAATTCCCCACTTGGTGTTGGTGATGTAGCAGTAGTAAACACGTAGTAAACGTGTAGTAACGCCTGTGCTCACCCATCCTCTGTTAATTTCTGTGCCCTGCAGAGCCCTGCTCAGGCCTGGCTCCTCTGGCTTTGGAGCCCTGCTTTCAGGAGCTTCCAGCACGCAGCAGATTCCCCCTGAGCGTCCCCAGGGGGGCTGGGGGGGCTGGGGGCTCTCTCCCCTCGAGGCCCTGCCCGTGTGACCGCGGGAGCTGATCCGATGAGGATTTGGAGCTCGCAATCCCTGTGTGCCCGTAATTGGAAAGCCACGGCCTGTGGATTGCACGTAGCTCTGGATGCCAGGAGCAGCCAATGACTAATCCAGCTTTAGCAGCCATTCCTTCTGTTGCTTTTGATGCTGCTGGAATAAATCCCGTTGGTTTGGAATTGAGTGGCAGAACCACCCCCCCGGCCCCAGAGGCTGCTGCAATTCGGTCTCTGTTGCGCTCAGAAAACAGAAAGCTGATTATTATTATTATTATTATTATTATTATTATTATTATTATTGCTACTCTTATTATTATGATTTTTTTCCTTTAAAATATCACTTTTCTGTTGTTGCAGCTCAATGTTTTGGTTTACAATGCGCTATTTTTTGTTGTATTTCTTTGGTTTTATCCCGGATTTTGCTTTTTGGCCCACCCCTAAAGCCTGCTGCATCCACCTCCTCTCCAAAGCCGGCAGCAGCGAAAGCCAAGCCCTCGGCCACCACCAGCCCCAAGCGGCCGAGCTCGGCCACCCCGGGCACAAACAAAAAGCCCACGAGCCCAACTGCAGGTCCTACTCCAGGCAGCACTGCCAAACGCCCCGGCACCAGCAGCACCCGTCCCTCCACCTTAACTCCAAAAGAGACTAAACCAAAGGTAAGAACCGCCCGGCTCTGGGGGAGCGCCTAGGGCTCACTCACTCACAGGGAGATCCCCAGCTCTCACCCACCAGGCAGAACGTGATTCCTGTGCTGGGGTGAGGTCAGGAATGGGATTCACAGTGCTGGGAGCTGCAGGGCTCTTGGGAGCAGCTTCCATGAAGCCAGGGATGGCATCGGGTCCCTGGCACTGAATGGTGTCACCACAGAGGAGAATAAACCTGAGTGTGTTGCTGAAATTGATCCTCATGAATCTGGGATCCCAGATGGGGTTGGATTGGGAGGGACCTTAAATCCCATCCCATCCCACCCCTGCCATGGCAGGGACACCTCCCACTGTCCCAGGCTGCTCCAAGCCCCAATGTCCAGCCTGGCCTTGGGCACTGCCAGGGATCCAGGGGCAGCCACAGCTGCTCTGGGCACCCTGTGCCAGGGCCTCCCCACCCTCCCAGCCAGGAATTCCTTCTGTGTACAACTCCTGAATCCAGACAAGAACGTGGGAATCCTGACTGGAGACCTTTGATATTAATATTGAAAAAGAACAAATCCATGTGAATGCTCCATATTTCCCACCAATGGTCATTTTGTGGTGTCTGGTCACTGCGGAACTGCACAGAGAGAACTGACAGCACTTAGAAAATGTTGGAGATTTGTAATTCCCCAAAAGAGAAGATTCATGGACAGTGTTGCATGTTCCAGATAAGCAGGGAGTCCCCCTGTGTCAGGAATGGGAGGTGTCCCTTGAATGTTCTCTATGTGATCTTACAAAGTAGAGGAATTCAACTTTAAAACGAAATGTCAAAATCTATTTCAGAAGCTTTCACTGATGGCTTAAGAGCACCATTCCTGCTGTATTAAGCTCAAATTACTGCATTTGAGTGTCTTTCAGGACTAAGGAAAAATAAGAGAAGGCAAATGAGAGCCCAGGTGTAAATCTGTGCTTTTCTCTGAGCTGGTGATTTTGGTTTGGTTCAAGTTTTTGTATCATTCTGAATCCCTTTTTGATAAAATCAGATTTGTCCACATGCTTTAACTCAGTGTTTCCATACCTCAGAGATCAGGCAGTTGACAAACAAGTGCTTTGCCAGGGACAGCAGGAAAGAGGTTTCCAAGTGAGGGATGAGCCATGGATACCCCATTCTCATGTCCCCAGTGTTTAAACAAATTCCAGCTTAGGGAGCATTCCTGCTCCTGGAGGGTGGGAATGTCTCCCAGGAGCATTGCTGGTGGACTGATGGTTCCATTTTCTCCAGAAATCAAAACCTCCTTCCCAGCTGGAGAGGCCTCCACACATCAAAGCTGAGCCAGCCCTGGGTGGGACCTGCTCCTCCGCAGGGCCCGTGCTCTGTGTCCTGCCCTCCACACCATCCCTCGCTTCTGCACATCTTCATTATATTTTAATTGCATTATAACCTTTCAGCAGTGCCAGGCTTCATTAAGTGTTTAAGAATTTCAGCAATTTCTGTTCATTTCAGCCGTTTTTGGCACTTCCCACTGACGTTGGGTGTGGTGCTTTGCCGGTGACCTTCCGGCTGTTCTGACGCCGCCTGCTCCGTTCCAGGTCGCGGATGCGAAGCCCATGGAGAAGAGAACCTCCCTCTCCAAGCCTCCATCCTCCACCACTCCTAAAACTCCTTCCAGGAGCTCCTCTGCCACTCCCAGGACCACGGCACCATCGCCAGTGACGGCAGCGGCTGCTGCCAAAACCACAGCGGCATCTCCTCCCAAGAGGCCGACGTGTGAGTGCTCCCTCCTTTTCCCTTGGGAATCCTCCAGCAGCAGCAAGGTCCTGTCTGAGCAGCACCAGGAGCTCCCCACAGCTCCCTGACAGGAGGGGGCAGCCAGGGGAGTCAGGCTCTGCTCCCAGGGAGCAGGGACAGGAGGAGAGGGAACGGCCTCAGGCTGGGCCAGGGGAGGCTCGGGTTGGACATTGGGAATATTCCTCATGGAAAGGGCACTCCAACCTTGCACAGCTGCCCAGGGCAGGGGTGGAGTCCCCATCCCTGGAAGTGTTCAAAAGCCACTCCATCACTGTCTGGATTCTGACAGTAGCCCAAAGGTTTTTCTCTCCAGGGCTTCCTCTTCCAAATTCCCTTCAGGGCCAACCTGGATCAGTTCTGTGTGATGCAGGGTTAATTCAATTACTGGACACGCTTGATTTAAGAGTAGGGATTCTATTCCCCCTGTATTTTGCCACAGGAACAGATTAAACACTAAATAAAATTTGGCAATCAAATGTTTGGAAGAGTACTTGGAACACCTGAACTGGTGTGCGAAATCCAAAAAGGGTTGAGCAGAAGTGGAGGTTTTTTAGTAGAGCAGGAAGAATTTGGAGCTGAAATCATATCAGCTTCATCCAAAAACTGTGTCCCACCCTTTAGTACTCTTTAGTACTGCTGCTAAAGAAGGAACTTCCCATGAGTTCAACAGGAAACCTCAGCAGTATTTTAGATAAACTAACACCACTCTCACTCATTTTAATGGAGCTCGAGAGATTTAACATCAGATAAAATCATAGTTAAGTCTTCTCAAGTCTTTTCAAATGACTGGGCCTCAGTGGCAAAATTTGCCAGTAAATGTGTCAAACGACACGGATTGGTTTGAATCCCAGAGCATGGATTCATAGCCCAGCTTTCCCAAAGGAATTGCAATGTTTTAGCTGTGTTGGGATGTGTTAGGCTTGATGGACATCCCAGACTTCATGCTCTGGGGTAAAACCTAATTCAAGTGTAGAGAAGGTGCTGCACATTCCAAGAGCTGTTTATCCTGCCTGATCCCGTGGACATCCTGGTAAAATTCATTTTGTGTGGTCTTGGAGGCAAAGTGGAGCCCGGGAATGCAGGATCTGTTCTAATGAGTTGGGTTAATTCCTCCTGCCCAAACGGAGCCACGAACAAAGGAGCGTTCGCTGCTGACATTTGAAAGGAGATGGAGTCAGCGATGCAGAGCTGCAGGGAGGCTGTTCCAGGAGGCAGGATGTGCAGAGGAAGAGGCTGTGGCACCGGGAGCGTGGTGGGACCTTGCCAAGCTCAGGCAGAGCCCTGTGGGTGAGGGAGGATGAGGTCAGCTGGAGGGACTCCATGGGGAGGCAAAGCCGCCCTGCCTGGGTCTGCAAATGCACACGGGAGGGAGGAATGGGAAGAGAAGGGGGTCCTGCTCTGGGTGAGGGGGAAGCAGGGGTGGAACAGAGGGTCGTGGTGCCCTGGGGCCTCAAGGGAACCACAGCAAGCCCAGTGCTCATGGTTTGGTTTGGTTTGGTTTGGTTTGGGTTGGTTTGGTTTGGTTTGGTTTGGTTTGGTTTGGTTTGGTTTGGTTTGGGTGAGATGTGGGTGGGGAGACCTGGAGCTCTTGGGGTCACAGCTCCTTTAGAGGAGGGGGCAGCCAGGGGGGTCGGGCTCTGCTCCCAGGGAACAGACACAGGAGGAGAGGGAACGGCCTCAGGCTGGGCCAGGGGAGGCTCAGGGTGGATGTTGGGAATATTCCTCATGGAAAGGGTGGCCAGGCCTTGGAAGGGGCTGCCCAGGGCAGTGGAGGAGTCGCCATTCCTGGGGGGATGTAACAGCCATGTGGATGTGGCACCTGGGGACATGGTCAGCAGTGGGGAACAGTTGTACTGGATGGCCTTGCAGGGCTTTTCCAGCCACAGTGATTCCATGAATTCAGTTTCTCCTTGCACAGTGTTGAGCCAAAGAATAAGTCTGGGGCTGAAGATGCTCCTTCAGGACAGCTGCTGGTGCTTTTCTCATGTCAGGCACTCGGTGCCTTGAGCTGCCATCAAGTTTCAGTCATCTCACATGAAATGTGTGTGTAAAGGCCAGGTTTGGCATTCTGTAGTTTCACTTTTTCAGGTACTGAATGTCAGTCATTTCTCTAAAGGAGAGCCATGGATTATGCAGGGATTGCTATTTTGATTCCAAATTTTACTTTTTTTCATTGGTTTTTGTTCCCCTCCCTGTGGAAGGACTTTAATGTTTGTACAAGACCACGCTCAGCCCCTCAGACCAGGCACAGATCAAAGTCTCTCACTACAGACCGTTGTCCCAGGGGCTTTATCTGGGTTTTCACCATCTCATGTTAACACAGACAGAAGTGTTCAGCATTTGGCTCCCCACTGACACCAGCAGAAATAACATCTCTCTGTATATTAATGTAACAGAAGATTCCTTTGCCTTTACATAAACCTAAGTCTGTTCTGCCAATGCAGTTTCCCCAATTAAAGTTGTGGTCTCGAGGAATGAAATTAGGTTGGCTTGCCAGCCCCTTGTTTGAAGTGTTTGCTATTAATTATGTATCTGTCCTTTAGGCCTTATTAAATTATCCAAATGGGTTTCACCTCATTAGCTGGAATCTTATCTGGGGTGTTTAATTGAATGCTTTTAGCAAAGTCAGGGTGGAACGATCCAGACTAACTTGGTCTGTAGTTATCTGCCTCTTCCCCTTGGTCTTTTTGGTATTGATATTCCATAAAGGACCCTGACAGCTGCTGGAGTTTATCTAAAAAATATGAGGCTAAATGGAAATTAAATATTAAAAAACTAGGGTTTTCATAATTTCTAATTTAGGTCTTTTCCATTTATTTCTTTTCAATGTTGCCTTCCTTTGGCTGTTGAAACGAAGCAGCCTTTACCCAAACTTGCTCACCACCGATAGTAAAATCCCTACAATTTCATGATCAAAGAGTTCCTTAAAATAAAGTTCTGTGTCTGTTTTTCATTCCCTGGTTTTTGCCTTGGTCCGTTTGGTTTTCTCCTGCTTGGAGAAGTGTGGCTGCATCCCTGGTTTAGAGCGTCCTCTGTGCAGTGTAATCAGGTCATGATCGTTGGGCTTTGCCCAAAGGCAGCTCAGTTTAGGGATTGATTTTTGGGTTTATACAATTAAAATAGGGGCTGAAATATGTGCAATAACTCCTGTGCAAGAAAATTGGCCCAGGGTAGGACTGGTCTGGCAATGAGAGCAAGGTTGGGCAAGGACAAACGTGGGGTTGCTTTTGGTACTTTTTGAAGAAAGGAAATGTTCTGGGGTGTTTTTTCGCTTGGTTGGGGGTTTTTTGACAACTGAAGGTGGGGCAGGATTAAAACACTCTCAGTGAGTGCTGTCAGATTCAGGAAGTGAATTTGAGAAGGAACAAAATGCAGCCCATCCCCAGGTGTGTGATGTCACCGAATGGGGATCCTTTGACATGAATTGGTGCTTTGGCTGCCAAATACGAGGGGGTTTTGCTGCCAGCAGGAGCACCCCAGGCAGGTGCTCGCACAGAGCAGTTAATCCTTGGGCTGATTCCAGGCCTGGAATCCTGCAGGGATCCTCCCCTGACGTTCTGACCGCTGTGTTTGTCTTGGCAGCGATCAAGACGGACGTGAAGCCGGCAGATGCCAAGAAAACCTCTGCAAAGTCTCCCTCAGGTAACTGCTCACTTCCCACCTCACCCTGGACCCATGGAAATCCTTTCTGGGAATATCCTGCAGGACCATCGAGCCTGACCATGTACCCCACATCCACAGGGCTTTGAAATCCCTCCAGGGATGGGGATTCCACCCCTGCCCTGGGCAGCTGTGCCAGGGCTGGACAGCCCTTCTGGGGAAGGAATGTTCCCAATATCCAACCTGAGCCTCCCCTGGCACAGCCTGAGGCAATTTCCTCAGTCTGAGTCAAATCCCCTTTGTCTGGGGCTGGGGTCATTGAGGGGGTCCCTGTACACCTCTGGGAACGGGGGTGTGCCAGGCCAGGCTGGAGCTCCTGGGATGGTGGAAGGGGCTGGAATGGGGTGATCTCTGAGGTCCCAGCCCACGCTGGGATGGTGTGACTGAGGACGTTTGTGTAACAGGCTCTGACCCCTGTTTTCCCCCTTCCCTCCCGCATTCCCCTGCGATCCCACAGCAGATTCCGGCCGCCCCAAGAGCGCTACCGGCAACGCCACCAAGAGCAGTGCCACCACTCCTTCCACCACGGCCTCCAGCGCTCCCAGCGTGGCCTCCAGCCGGCCCAAGCCCAAAGCCGCCGCGCCCAAAGCCGCCACGGCCTCCACGGTGTCGGCAGACGCCAAGAAAACCACGGCCAAGGCCGGCAGCAAAGGCAGCGGCGCCTCCAAACCGCCGCGCCCGGCCAGCAGCGCCTCCGCCCCCGACCTGAAGAACGTCCGCTCCAAGATCGGCTCCACGGACAACATCAAGCACCAGCCCGGGGGAGGGAAGGTGAGCTCCTCCTCCGGCCGGGAGCATCCGCGCTCGGGAGCGGCTCCGGGCGCTGCTGGGCTCTGGGTGGCTGTGTGCTCACTGCTCTCCTCGGGCACGCTCTGCAGAGCTCCTCGCTGGGGTCCTGCTTGCTGCACAAGGCGGGATCCACCCCAGAGCCAGCCCCTGTTCCCTGGAATAGCTGCAGGAATCCAGAGCTCCGCCGCTGCTCTGCTGTCGGAGGGCCTGGCGCAGAGACGCGGTGGGGAAGGCTCAGAACCTGTCTGTATTCCAAAGCCTTTGAGTGGGGGAGTTGAGTCTGCTGAATGGCACAGAGGGTGGAATAGTGCACTAGGGTGAGGGAAATCTGGCTTCAGGAGCAAGTTCCACAGCACCTTTCCCCGTCCAACTTGTCAGGCCCAAAGCTGACATGAAATGAGTCTTTTGGGATCACCTGTGGTGGCCACGAGGAGAGGGTAGTGCTGGAAAACCATTAACAGAGCTAAAACCTGGGGCTCTCACTGCCTCTTAATGCTCTTAAATGGCACTTCCACCACCAGTATCTGCCATGGGAAGGATAAAGGTGTCGGGATGCACCTGCAGCCTCTGCTGAGCTTTAAACAACGTGGCTGTGCAGAACCACAGAACCTTGATGAGCTGTTGTATAACCCAGGCCTTGGCCCAGCCACGTGTGTTAGCAGCAGCCAGAGGGCTGTGATTCCCCCCCAGTGGGACACAGATCTTTCCACTTCTCGTTGCTGCAGCTCTGTGGGGCTGAATAACCCGGCCTGGAACTTCAATGTGCTGCCAAGGGAGCACGTTCCATGCTGGGAGCCTTAATCTGCTCTCAGGCACATTAAAGTCAAGGGCACTCCTGGCTGGGTGTTGTGTGTCCCAGACAGCATCGATACAGCATGGATTTATCCTCAGAGTCAGCAGTCTCCTGGCTGTGCAGCCCCACAGCACAGCCCTCATTGTGTCAGCTTAAGGGACTTTAGTTTGCATTTAATTGCACTGTCCTGAATTTTTCTAAATATTTTCACAGTTATTGAATCCTGCACAATTGCCTTGTTAAGCAATTTGTCCTTTTTGTAGTGTTATTTACCCTGTGCTGTTTTTAGAGTCTGAGAATGTTGTAGTGTTGGGGGGTTTTTGTTCACTGGTCTGTAGGTTAGTGAAAAACAAGATTTATGCCGAGCCCCCCTCAAAAAATGCAGGTTCTGCTGCACTTCCCTGCATCAAAATTAGCAAAACAATGGATATTCTCAGGTAGTTGCTGAATTTTTATGAAACCTGTAAATTTTCCTTCAATTTTATGCTCAGCTGGACCCTCTCTGGGTGCACCTGCCTTTCGTTAGATAAAAACCAAACCAGGTGTTGAGCTGAAATCCTCAGTGCAGTGTGTGTGTGGGTGGGATTCCGAGCTGGGAGCACGGGCTGTGTGTCCAGCAGAGCTCTCAGAGCCCCAGATCTGCAGCACCTCCTCCGTGTGAAGGAGCTGCTCCTGCGCTGCTGTTGGGTTCCCCTGGGATTTGGTTGGATTTTTTTTGGCAGGATCGATGTCCTGGGGTCTCTTGGGTATCCCGAGGAAGGGCACCAGGAGCTTTGTGAGACTTGGAGAATCCTTGCTCTGTGCCTGCAGGGTGCCCGCTGCACGCGGGGCTGTGCCCTCCCACCTTCAGTGTCACCGTTCCTGGGCATGGGATTATCCTTGGCCTGGGAATTAGAGTATGCAAGGAGTTCTCCTGGGTCATCTGCTGCACCAGGTTTATCCGTGTTCCCGTGCTCCTGCCCACACTTCTGCTTTTGCTGGTTGAAATCATCCCTTTGTCTCCATCCAGGGGAAAATAGAGAAAAGGCCAGACTCAGCCGCCGCCGCGCCCAGGTCTGAACCCAGCGCGGGCAAAGTGGCTCCTAAAGCAGCCTCAGCAAAAGAGGGGGTCCCCAAACAGCCCAATGGGAAAGTGAGTTCCTTTCACACTTTTCTCTGGGGGAGATGAAGGAAAACGTTTCCGTTTTGAGTCACTGTCCCTCCTCTCCAGCTGTCCTGCTCTCTCCTGTCAGTGGCACTGTTCCTTGCACAGACACTTCCCGTCCTCTCCTGTGCACCCTGAGATGTTCCCAGGGAAACTCCTCCAGGCAGGGACTTCTCCACACCTGCTGGAAAGGGTTCCAGAGCAGGGTCCTCCAGTTTCACTTCCAGGTTAATGCAGGCTTAACCTTGAATCAGAAGTTTCCCTTAAACCCAGTTCTCCACACAGAAACAGTTTGTAACAAGGCAGAGGTTGAGTTCAGAGCTGCTGCTTTTAAGACTGCAGAAATGAAGGAGTTCACATCTTTCCTGCAATATTCCCGACCCAGTTGTACCAAAATTCTGCAACTCCGTGCATGAGGCCATCACCATTGGATGAGGTGGGAGTGCCACAGTGTAATTCCAGTATTACCAGGCAGGAATGGTCAGGAATGAACAGGATTTGTGCCTCTGGGGCGTCAGTGAACCACCCCACACTCCATGGCACAGGTTGTGTTCCCAGAGCTGCTGTTTCCTGAATCCAGCCCTTCTGACCTGGCTGAGGAGCTCTGGGAACCTGCCCAGGTGAGAGTGTTGGGTGATCCCTGTTGTGCTCCAAGTTTATCCCCTTTTGTAGAAATCAGGATCCAGCTTGGGCCCGTTGGTGCTGTGGTAAATAACTCCAGACTAAACCTGTGTTGTAACTAACCTTTGTAAGCACTGGTGTCTAACCCAGGTACTGCTGTGAGTAAAGCTCACCTCAGCTGCTCCTGTTGTATTTAAAAATCACAGAATCATTGAGGCTGGAGAAGCCCTCTGAGATCTTGGAGCCCAACCACCCCCAGCACTGCCAAGCCACCATCAACCACATTCTCATGCCCTCAAATCCGAGTCAGCGTAAAGGAGAAACAATTTCATTAACACAGGAGTCATCTGAGATCATTCAACCGAAGGTTTGACCACCTTCAACAGAAAAATGTTTCTCAGACCCAGCTTTACTGCCCAGGGCTTTGGAGGGACATTACCCAGGGCTGGAGCCAGTCCAGGTGTGGGCACGGAGCAGCTCACAGCGTGCTGGGAGTGGTGGCTCTGAGGGCTGGCTCTCCCTGCTGGGGGAAGCTGTCACTGGAAACCTCCCAGGAGGCTTCCTGGGGCATGAACAGTCCCATCCCATCCCTCTGGCCTGGCTCTCCCTGTTCCATGGAGGTTTCCCACAGCCACGGGCAGTCCCATCCCATCCCATCCCACGCCGGGGCTCCGCAGGGTCCCCGGGAGCGATCTCCCAGCCTGGCACTAACACTGTCTGTGCAGCCTCCTGTCCTTCACTCTCTCTCACTCTCCTCCTCGGTGGCTTCCCCCCTGCACTGGGTCGAGTTCCACACAGTCCCCGTTGCTCCAGAGCCCCCTCCTGCTGTATGACAACTCTAACCAGTCCTCTTCCCTTGTGTTGTTTTCCGTTCTGTAACGTTCCAGGTCCAGATAGTCTCCAAAAAAGCGAACTACAGCCATGTTCAGTCCAAGTGTGGTTCCAAGGACAATATTAAGCATGTCCCTGGAGGTGGGAATGTAAGTATGGGTCTGGGCAAGCTGTCTGTCTACTAACTCCTTCTCTCATGCTGTGTTGGGTGTGTCGGCCTCAGGAATGCTCTGCTGGAGGCAGAAGCTGAGGCAGAGCCCCAGGGCTCCTGGAGACAGCTCAGGCTGGAGGATTATTGCATTTTCTCTCTCGGGCTGCCAGGCTGAATGTGTGTGTTTGTTTCACAGTGCTGTTCCTGCTCTCTGGGCTGGCCACGGCCAAACTCGGGGTGGGGACGTGGCTGAGCCTGGGACTGAACTCTCCGGGAGCTCCTCGGCACCTCCTCGCTCCCTGACCTCCTGTGGAACTCGGATTTCCCAGAGCAGATGCATTAAGGCCTGGAAGTGCCTGTTACTCTTCCCTGGCTCACAGGGCCAGCTGCAGCCACACTCATTTCACTTCTTGTTTCACACAAAGGACTTGGGAGCAGGCAAAGACTCTGGGACTTAATCTTTGAGCTGAGATTAATTTCTAAATTTAAAGGCTGCTGGTATCTCTGGCAGCAGGGCTGAGCTTATTAAAATAGAAAGTTAATCTGGTGGTGTCTGCAGCTTGGTTTGGGGTGTTAGATGCTCAAATTGCCTGCCAGGCAACCCAGGTTAACTGTCCAGATCCTACAGCTCGGGAGAGTATGGTGTGTGGGCTCAGGGGCAAATCTGTGCTGCCCTGACCAACCTGGGCTGGGCTGGTGGCACGGGACAGGCTCAGGAATGCAAAGTTTGAGTGGTTTCAGAGACACTGAAGGACTTGATCCCGAGGAAGTTTTTTCCCTAGGTGTTTACATACCCTGGGTTCCCGAGGGGTGATGTCACATCTGGTGAGGTGCCCAGGGTGTCTGGCTGGAGCCTGGTCCAGTGACACAAACCCTGCTCAGGACCTGGCTGTGGAGCCAGCTGGGGGCCACGTTTCCTGGGAAATCCATGTCCAGCTGGCTGAACCTTTACATGACTGACTTTTCCACAAATCTTTGCAAGAGGCAGCCAAATGTGTGCTCTGAACACCTGGTTCCCTCCAGGGTGGTTGCCACAGTGGCCAGAGGCTGATGCTGGGGTCACACCTGTGCCACTGAGCCCAGGCTGCCTCCCCCAGTCACTGGACACACGTCCCTGCTGCCTGGGGATTCGGGGTTTGGGATTTGTGGCTCTCCCTTGCTGTTTCCATGATGTACACGGTGATAATGGGAGTGTTTCCCGTGGCAGTGCTCACACAGGAGAACTGGAAGGGCTGGTGTTGAGCCCTCAGGGTGGTTTTGAGCCCTGTTTCTGTTCCTGCTGGCTGCTCCACCTGGTTCTGTCCCCAGCCTGGGACAGACTGTTCCATGGTCAGTGGCAGAAGTGCCTTTGGCCACACTGGTGACAGTTTCTGGAGCAGCTGCTGGCATTTCCCTGTCCATGCACTCCAAGGAGCTGCATTTCATGAACCACTTCAGTTTTGCCACCTTCACCTTGTTCAGCCTTTCAGGAGCCTCACTGGTACCTTTCCTGTTTTTTCAGGCTACCAGAAATGGGAATGAAATGTGAGGGATCTTTTCTTGCTTGATGAAGTGCGCCAGTGGAGTGTCCTTCTGCTCATGGATCATCATCCTGTCCTTCCTCCTCACTCCCAGGCATTCCCAGCCCTAGGGACAGCTGTGTCCCTGCTTTCTTCTTCTCTTCTCCTCTCCCACGCTCCCCTTTCACCATTGCAGTTTTGCTCCTTGCTCAACTCCTTAAGCAGCTCTTAATTCTGCATTTTCAGAGCCCAAAGCTCATTTCCAGGTTCCAAATGCTCCCAGAGCAGCTCCAGGCAAGCATTCCCAGCCCTCCAGCACAGGCAGTGTGGATGTGAGTGCCCAGGCTGTCTTCCCAGGAAATAATTTTCTTTTACTCATTTTTATATCTTCTCACTCCCTTTGGGGCACTGTGATTTTTGGTGACCTCTTCCCAGATGTTTTCTTGCTCAAGTGGTTGTGATGGTCACTTCTGATAAATTCCCAGTGTTGAATTCCCTGGTGGCTTTGTCGGGAAGGTCTGTTCTGGTCTGTGCCTTCAGTTAAAGCTTTCAGGATTCCTGTGGACAAGACTTGTGGTTCAGAAACAATTTCTGACTGAGCTTTAGGCTTGCTTTGGTAGAAGTGATGGGCATGGAATGGTTTGGGTTGGAAAAGGACCTTACAGATCATGGGCAGGGAATCTTCCCCTGTCCCAAGGTGCTCCAAGCCCCAGTGTCCAGCCTGGCCTGGGGCACTCCCAGGGATCCAGGGGCATTGTCCTGCCACCCCCCCCCCGAGTGGCTCCAGGCTGGGTCTCTGTTCAGGTGCCCATTTTGCCCTCTCTACAAGGAGATAATTTCTTCTCCATGCCCAGATTCCCCAGAGGCCGTGCCCAGAAGCAGAAGTTATTCCTGCTCATGTTACACTCACCAGAAATACCTTAACACAAACATAGTTCAGTTTCCTGGGGAAAAGCTTTTGTCATGTTTTGTTTGGTATTTCCCACTCTCAGAACCACTGAGGTTGGAAAAGATCTCCAAGGCCATCGAGTCCAGCCTTTGACCAAGTTTTCTGTTCAAAGGAAGCAGTACAGGGGTAGACTTTACAAAGTGCAGGCAGTGTCTGTGTTGGTGAAGGTCTGAAGGGGCTTTGGAGTGTCCATGTTTCTCTGTCCTGTGCCTTGGCCTGCTTGGATGGATTGGGAAGTGGTCAGAGACAGAAAAGCTAACAAGAGTTGAGGCTCACGCTCCCCACCTGAGCCTCTGTCAAACCTCCAGAGTTTGTTCCTGGCACCAGGGTCTGTGTTTGGCTCTCTCAGTGCAAGCCCAAGGTGCAAACCCAGCCCCCATTAGAAATCCTACAAACAATCCCACCCTGCAGGTGGGACAGTTGGGATCTCAGCTCAGGAGCCCCAGCTGGTAACACACAGCAGGATTTCAGAGTGCATTCTGTGAAAGAAATGGGATCTCATCCCAGCTCCGAGCAAGGACTGGTGATTAAAGCTGTGGGAACTCGACTCACAGCCCCTGAGACAATCGAATTGGGGTCTGTGATTGACTTTTTGAGGGTGTCACTGAGCTGGGGCCGTGGCAGGAGGCTGAGCTGTGCTGTGCTGCTCCCCCTGGGCACTCCTGGGACTCCTCCTTGTGCACATGGAGCAGGAGGATCCACACTTCCCAAGGAAGGGTTACAGCAAATGACCCTGAGAACTCTCAGGAAACTCCTAGAGTGGCTGGTGGGTGAAGGAATTCTTGTCACATTCTTAAGGAAATCCTTGGATTTTCTCTGTGCACTGACCTGGAGCAGAACTTCTGAGCCTGCAGGTGCCAGCTGGTGGCTGCTCTCACCTCTGGCATTGGTCTTGGAGAGGGATGGATTCCTGGAGGAGTGCACTCCATCTGGGCACTGTGATCCCTCACAGAATTCCAGACTGGGTTGCGTGGAGGGACCTCAAATCTCACCCAGTGCCACCCCTGCCATGGCAGGGACACCTCCCACTGTCCCAGGCTGCTCCAAGCCCCAATGTCCAACTTGGCCTTGGGCACTGCCAGGGATCCAGCGGCAGCCACAGCTGCTCTGGGAATTCCATTCCAGTCCCTCCCCACCCTCCCAGGGAACAATTCCTTCCCAGTATCCCACCCATCCCTGCCCTCTGGCAGTGGGAAGCCATTCCCTGTGTCCTGTCCCTCCATCCCTTGTCCCCAGTCCCTCTCCAGCTCTCCTGGAGCCCCTTTAGGCCCTGCAAGGGGCTCTGAGCTCTCCCTAGAGCCTTCTCCAGGCTGCACATGATGGTGGAGAGCAGCAGCTCTGGCCCTGCAGCAGGAGGTCTGTGAGGTGTCCCCAGGCAGGGCAGGAGCCGTGTGGGCACCGGGGCAGCGGGGTTGGCTTTTATTGTCCCTGTTGCCAGTGTTTGTGTGTGCCATGGCTGTGCCCTGAGCTCAGCCCCATTCCCCGTTCTGTCCCTCTGTGCTGCTCTCTGGTCTCAGCTCTGTCCCTCACTTTAACCCCTGGCTCTGAGTGACCCCGAGGCTGCCAGCGGCGTTGGCCGGGAGTGCACAGGAAGGATTCCTGGGAATCAGCAGCAGGAATAACGTGGGAGAGCAGGGGCACTCACGAAGCACAACGTGGTGCTTTGGCCTCCAGAGCCTGGAGAGGCTTCTCTGTGCTCAGCTGCTGCTTTTTGTCTCTCCAGGTGCAGATCCAGAACAAGAAAGTCGACCTTTCCAAAGTGTCCTCCAAGTGTGGATCTAAAGCAAACATCAAGCATAAGCCAGGTAGGAATTTCACCATTTCCTCATTTCTCTGTAAGTTTTGTCCCTTAAACACAGTCCTGAATTGTGACTGAAATAGTTTAAGGGGTTTGTTGCTTTCAGGGGGTGTCCTCAGTGCTTCTGGAAATTCCTAAAAATGCTTCTTTCACAGTTCCTGGGGGTTTCATGAGCAGAGAGGGATTAGGAGATGTGGGATGTCCTCTTGCCTGTGAAGACAATCTACAGCTTTGGCTCATTTCTGCTTTTCCTGCTCATTTGAGAAGGAAAACATGGATGCTTCTGTGACCATTGCAGGAAGCTTCGTCCATGCTCACAGAGGGCTTTGGGGCACTCAGAACATCTGGGGATGTTCATGGAACATGGAAGGATAAAGGAAATTCCCTCCAGTTCTTCAGAGCACATACTAGGGTCCTTTCGGCCTTGAGTCCATGGCAGCTCCTGAACAGAGAAGCCTTTGGCCCTTTGATGAATTTTCTGGGATGAGTGTGTGGGAATTACCTGCTCCCCCTGAGAACACAGCGGTTGCTCTGCCTGAACTCCAAGGAATCTCAGGTTTCTCCCCAAGCCATGCCCAGCCCAAGGTGCTGGGGCTGGAGGCCCCTGGCTTGGCCTGAGGGATGGTCAGTTCAGTGCCCTTGGCTGGCCCCTTGGTGTCTGGGGACACTTCTCCGCCCGGGAACGCTGCCGCCGGCACAGCCCGCGCACGAGGGACAGAGTTCACTGCCCAGGGCTGGGAACAAGCACCACAGGCTGCTCTTTGTCCCCTCTGGGAGTCCCCTGCACCCTCCCCAGGCTGCCAGCTCCGGGCAGTTCACCCTCCTGCAGGAGCCCTCGCTCCAGCGGCTCCGAGCGCGCTGCGGCGTTGGGAACGTGGTGCCACGGCCGCGACCTCTGCGCGCTCAGCGCTCGGAAATAACGAGCTGGGAGTGACAATCGGTGCCCTTGTCCAGGCCTGATGAAAGCACAGCCACCCTGCCAGCAGCTCCCCCTGGAGCTTCCACCGTGGGCCGTGCCAGGCTTCCAGAGCGGGGCTCAGGGTTTAATGATGTCGCTGGGAAGCAAAGCTGGGCTGAGCAAGACTTCAGCTGGGCTTTGGAGGAGCTGCTGGAATCTGGACTGCAGCCGGTCAAAGGTGGCCCTGGCCACGCAGGGGGGTGGGAATGATCCTTAAGATCCATGATTCCAGCCTGTGGGTGTGTGCACAGTCTGATTGATCAGTAAAGGAGGCACTATGATCAGAGGGATGGAGCATTTCCCCCGGGAGGAAAGGTTGGGAGAGCTGGGAATGTTCAGCCTGGAGAGGGAAAAGTTTTGGGGTGACCTCATTGTGGCCTTCCAGGACCTGCAGGGAGCCAAGAAAGATGGGGAGAGACGATTTCCAAGGGCCTGGAGGGACAGGTCAAGGGAGAATGGCTTCCCACTGCCAGAGGGCAGGGATAGATGGGATATTGAGAAGGAATTCCTGCCCGGGAGGGTGGTGAGGCCACAGGGTGCCCAGAGCAGCTGTGGCTGCCCCTGGATCCCTGGCAGGGGTGGCACTGGATGATCCTTAGGGCCCCTTCCAACCCAACCCATTCCAGGATTCTGTTTTCTGTGATGAATGGGAACTGCGGTATTCTGGAATCTATTCCATTCTGGAAAAATCTTTTTAAAATTCTGCAGCTCTTTTTCTGACCTCCATGTTCTCCTAAACCTGCGGTGTTCCTGCAGTTCCCCCCAGGCTTTCCCTGCCTGTGGAGCCACAGGTCAGGTGTGTGCCAGGGAGGAGCTGTCCAGGCAGGCAGGGGTGCCCGAGGATCCCAGGGCTGGAGCAGCAGCGGGAAGGGATAAGGAGGGCAGGAAGGCAGTGGCACAGAGGAGCAGGAGGTGTCCTGGCACCGATGAGTGCACAGATGGCTGAGCTGGAGAGGCCTGGGCAGGACAGGGACAGGAGCAGTAGGAGTCAGCCTTGGAATGGCACCAGTGAGGGATGGTGGGGGTGGCATTTCACACCTCTGGGGGAGGAGGCAGCCTCAGGAGCAGATCCAGGGAGGATCTATCTGCAGCCTGCCTGCATGTGCAGCATTCCCCAGGCCCTGTTTGCTGGCACGGCTGGAAATCACCAACTTCGGTCTTTCACTTTGAAACCAAACTTTTCCCGGGGAGAGGCTGAGCCCAGTGGATGTGGAACTTGTCCTGTCCCTGCTCCAAAGGGTCCCCAGTGGCTCCGGGTCAGGGCTGGGACAGGAACACTGGGTGGGACTGCTGGGGGCTTCCCCAAACTCAGCCCTACTCCCTGTCCCTGCAGGGGGAGGAGATGTCAAAATCGAGAACCAGAAGCTGAACTTCAAGGAGAAGGCCCAGGCCAAAGTGGGATCTCTGGACAACGTGGGACACTCGCCGGCCGGAGGAGCCGTCAAGGTGAGTGCAGGGGTCTGGCACAGCCAGGGAATGGTTTTGATCCAGTTCTTGTCCTTCTCCTGCTGTTCTGAAGTGCAGCTCCTCCACCACAGCCTGTTAGAGCCTCCTTGTTTGTGGGGCCTGTGCTGTGCACCCCCGGAGTGAGGCTGGAGCCCAGGATGAGGATGGTTGGAAAGGAGAGAGCTGGGACCCACCTCGGGGTGCCTGACCCTGCTGGGCATTCCCGAGGGCTGGCACTGCCCATCTCCATCCTTCCTCTTGGAATGTGGGAGCAGGGATGGCTCCAAGCTGTGAGCCCAGTGGAGGGGCTGCAGTGACCTTCACCCACAGTGAAAGCTGGTGAGATCCACGTGCTCTGTGCTGGGAGAGAGCATTTGCAGAATCATGGAATATCCTGAGCTGGAAGGGATCTGTCGAGCCCAATCCCTCAGCCCTGTCTGCGTGAGGATGAGAACAGATCCCAGCTCTCGTGGCTGTGATTCAGCCCTTCTCCCACAGGAACACAAACTGTCCCCAGCCTTGGCTCTGCACGTTCCAGGTCTGGCTGCAGCAATGGGACATCTGTGCTCAGGCAGGGGACATTCCCTCCCTGAGGAACGGGTGGGCCTGGCACAACCCCAGGGAGCTGGGAATTGTGCTCAGGGAATCGCTGGAAGAGACCTTAAGGATCATCCAGTGCCACCCCTGCCATGGGCAGGGACACCTCCCACTGTCCCAGGCTGCTCCAAGCTCCAATGGAGGTCCCTGGCCTTGGGCACTGCCAGGGATCCAGGGGCAGCCCCAGCTGCTCTGGGCACCCTGTGCCAGGGCCTGCCCACCCTCACAGCCAGGAATTCCTTCCCAATATCCCATCTATCCCTGCTCTCCGTCAGCCTAAGGCCATTCCCCCATGTCCTGTCACCCCATGCCTTCAGGAAAAGTCCCTCTCCAAATGAGAGGTCTGAGAAGATGCTGCTTCTAAAATGGGCTGTTGGCTCTGGAAGCAGAGAAAACCCCTCTGGGGGGCTGCCAGCAGGACAAGCAGGCACAGGAGAAACCCCTCCAAGCACTGGGATCCCCTGGTTGTCCCAGCCCTGGTTTGTTTGAGGATCTGTGTGTGCTGGAAGGGCTCAGAGCTGGGCTGGAGCCGTTGTGTTAAACCCTGGGTGCACTGGAAATCAGTGATGCCAGTCCTGAGGGGCAGCAGGGTTCCCGAGTGGATTGAGCTTGTGCTCAGTGATTCCTGCTCTAGCAGGGGGAGAGGGGATGGCCACTGGGGATTCTCAGGATTCTCCTGTCTCCAGCCCTGTCTGGAAACTCCATCCTGGCAGATCATGGCTCAGGGAAGCTGGAAGGAGCTGGAGAAGCTGCTGCTGCGTTGGGAGGGATCTGGACCTTTCTGTGACAGAATTCCAGTGAACTGGAGTGTCTGGTCCGTACACTGGTGCTGTTTGCTGCTGACTGGTGCTTTCACCCAAGTTCCAAAATCTCACCTGTTAGATTTAGTCCGATTTTGGAGTGTTTTCCCCCCTCTCCGTGGGTGTCTGTGGTGACACTGCCTGGCACTGTTGGTGGTGTCCCAGTGTCTTTCCAAGCGGATCTGTCGCCCCGAGGGCAGGAGGGCTCAGCTCTGCGCCAAGGCCAGTAAAAGGCAGTGACTCCAGGTGGGATGAGCAGCTCTGGTGTGAGATCAGACCAGGATGGGATTCTCTGAAGTCACAGTCCTGGTTCATGGCTCAGCATCGAGGCAAAAGGAGCTCCTTGTGTGAACTTGGCCTTCCTGGCTTGGCACCCACCTTGTGTTACAAACACAGAATGCTGGAGTGGGTTGGGATGGAAGGGACCTTGAGGATCATCCCATTCCACCCCTTCCATGGGCAGGGACACCTTCCACTATCCGAGCCTGCTCCAAGCCCCAGTGTCCAGCCTGGCCTTGGACACTGCCAGGGATCCAGGGGCAGCCACAGCTGCTCTGGATGTCCCCAGGCCATGATCCGCTGTCACAGCAGTGACCCCACCCCACCTCCCAGCCCTTGGCCCCGGAGCACTGGGATTTGTCCTTGCCATTCCCTGGCCCCTGTGCCATTCCCTGGACTGTGTTCCAGGCTGTCCAGCCCTGTGTGAGGGAGCAGGCGCTGAGCTCCATGGCCCGAGAGCAGCTCGGAGGAGCTCCAGCTCCCGGGGTCCGTGAGACCCCGCCGGGCCGGGCAGGATCTGCTTTCCCAGGAGCGGAGATTCCCGCTGCCATCGCCTCCCGTCCCTGCGACCCTCCCCGCGGTCCCCGCCGCTATTGACCCGTGCCCACGATTGTCATTGTAGGCCGAGGGCGGCGCGGAGCCGGCGCAGCTCCCGCCGGCGAACGGAGCGGGGCCGGGGCCGGGCCCGGAGCCCGCGGCCCCCGCGCTGCGGGAGAACGGCGTGGGGCCGGCCCTGGCCGCCCTCAGCACCGCCGACCAAAGGGAAATGCAGAGCCTCGACACTCACATCCAAGAAACAAGTAAGTGCCCGCGGGCCCCGCCCGAGCCGGGGGGAGGGAGCCCGGCAGCCCCGGGCACGGCGGCGTCGCTGCCACCGCAGCCCCCACCGCTGGTAGCGACGTCTGCAGGCTTGTGGTGCCTTTCTTTTAATTCAGAAAAATTGCCTTTTATCTTCCAGGCATCTAATGATGACATTATGGTATCGTCTTCCATTCCCCTCCTGTCCCTTGTCTCCTCCTCTCCCCGTGTCCCCCCCCGTCCCCTGCCCTTGTGTCGCTGCAGATTGAGTCTCACAAGCTGACGTTCCGTGCGAAGGCCAAGGCTCGAACGGACCACGGAGCGGAAATCGTCGTCTCCAAACCCCCCACCCTTTCCAGCAGCACCTGCCCCCGGCGTAGCACCTCCGCCAGCGACAGCCTGGGCTCCGTCGCCTCCCCGTCACCGCCGCGGCCGCCGGCGCCCCCGGCCGCGCCCTCCCAGCAAGGCTTGTGACCCCCGGCCCCGCTCCATCCGCGCCCCGGGGACCCCAGCTTGGCTCTCTTAACCCGGCTCTGGCTTTAGGTGGGAAGGGGACGGTGTTCCACGGGCCGGGCCTCTGCGCAGCCCGGAGCGTCCCGGGGGCCCGGCCCCGCCCGGGCTGGGGGTCCCTCGGCGGCTGGAAAGGGGCTCCCCTCCCTCTCCGTGCCCGTCCCCTCGGCCTGGGGGGACTCTCGAGTGTTGTTGTCGCGTCGGGGCCGGGCCCGAGCGGCTCCCGGGCTGTGCCAGCGGCGGGGACAGAGCAGAGCCCTGCGGGGCGCGGGCTGGGGCCAGGCCGAGTTAACAGGGATAAGCTGTGATCTTTCTTTCTGTCTCTTTTTTGAACCCCTTCCCTCCTCGCCGCTTCAGTTTCTGCCGCCTGTGGGATGCTGATAAATCCCCTCCACACTCGTTAGGCTGTTTTTAACTGTTGACTTGAACCTTTTATTCTTTGTGACGAAGTGTTGATGATTTATCGTGTTACAAACCCGTGCTAAGTTTCCTTTTCTCTTTCCTTCTTTTCTGACCCGTAGGAGAGTAGGGACATTTAACCGCTGCTGCCGTGCTGGCTTCTTACTGACATATCCAGCCATTGTAACTTCTTTGTTGTTGTTTGGGGTTTGTTTTTTTTTTTTTTTTAATATTTTAAAACGATGGAGCAAGTTCATGGGATTAAGCCATGTCTGGAACGAAAGGCACAGGAATGTGTAAAGGGCAAACTTGGCTGTGAGAGCTCAGGTGGAGCCTGTGTTGACCTCGAGATGTGTTAATTGATGCTCGAGATGTGTTAATTGATGCTCGCGAGCCCTCCCCGGAGGTGCCTTCTGCAAAGGTGGTTTATTTATTTACGGCACGGCCGAGCCCTGGGATTTCTCCCGTTTTTCCAGGGCGGAGGCTGAGGGAGGCAGGAGGCGCAGGCCGGGAGTTGCGAGGCTGCAGCAGGTCCGTGGGTGCGTGGGGTGCGTGGGGTGTGTGTGGCTTCAGTGGGGGGATGGACGGGGGACCCGAGCGTCGGGATGAGCAGGGCCGTGGAGGCAGCAGGGAAAAGGGAAGGGCAGCGCTCATCCCGGGATGGGGCCGGGAGCCCTCGGCGGGGCAGCAGGGCGGGGTTGGTGCCAGGGAGTTGCAGCTCTGACTAGGAAGGAGATTTAACCACTCTTGGAGCTCCTCGTTTCAAATGACACTAAAGAAACGAAATGTAAATAAATCAAAAGAAAAGAAAAAGAAAAGTGTTCTTGGGTGGTCAAACTAATTTAAAGCAAAAAAAAAAAAAAAAGAGCAGAATAACAAAACACTGGGATCAAAGAGAACTGAACCAGGCGTGTGCTAAGGGGGGCTGCTCCAGGAGGGGACAGAGGGAAGCCTGCAGCTTCTCGTGCTTGTGGGAATATTTCTTTGGGAAGCCGACAATGACACGATAACCCGGAATCTGTATTTACACACAAAGATTCTTATTGCACTTGTATTTTTTATATTAAAGTTTGCATGATTTCTAATAAAATGGCATTAAAATGTACTAGTTTGCATCAAAGTCGTCTGGTAGTTTCATAAGTGCTTTTTCATCTGAATACAAATTTAAACGATGCAGATTTGCACCTGAAAGGGGCGGTTATATATACCCAGAGACCTCCCAGTGCTTCCCTTCCTCTTCATCCTCCTCCTCCTCCTCCTTTTCCTCCTCCTCCTCCTCCTCCCCACCTCCCTGCTTCCCCCCACATCCCTGTGACCCCAGCCGGGGGACGCGGCCGTGCCGTGGCTCCCTGCCCTCCGTGTGTGTCCTGTGTGTCCCCGGCGTTCCCTGGAGCAGCCGCCGGCCCTGGCTCGGAGGGGGAGCTGGGGCCGGGCCGGGCCCGTTCCCGGAGCTCCTGTTCCTTCCCTCTATCCCGGTATATATCACTGCCCTCCCGTGACGCTTCCTTCTTTCTTTACTGCTAAATTCTACACACCAGCTTCAGTTTGGCAGCCTTGGCTTTGGTTTGGTTGATTTTTTCCAACACTGGAATTGAGGGAAAATTTGAAGGAGAGGAGAGGGAGCAGGGTGAGCCCCTCGGCAGGACGGCGAGCCTGGGGCCTGGATCCATGTCTGGAGCCTGGTTCCCTGTCTGGGGCTTGATTCCCGGCCTGGGACCTGGTTCCTTCCTGGAGCCTGGTTCCTCCCTGGAGCCTGGTTCTGGGCCTGTGGCCAGCCAGGGTGGTCCTGGCAGGGGCTGGAGCCGAGCTCCAGGCTCACGGGCCGGGCAGGGGCACTGGGAGCAGGGTTTGTGCCGATGGGCAGCAGCTGGAGATGTTTGTGGGCAACCAAAGAGGAGGTGGAGGCTGAGATGTCGTGTTCCCCTCGCTGCTTTTCCTGGGGCACCCCAGGCCTGTGGTGGCCTGGGATGCCCCAGGATGAGAATCCCTGGGTGCCCTGGGATGAGATTCCCGGGGTGCCCCGGGCAAAGGGAGGTAGCTGGGTCCCGGTTCAGGGACTGCAGGAGGAAGGCAAGTGGCAACATTGCACTTTATCTTCTGAGATTGCAAAAAGCAAACAAGCCCTGCCCCGCTGCAAAGGGACAGTGACATCACCTTCTCCCTGCGTTGCTTTTATCCCATTTCTGATTTCCTGAGCCCTGGCCGGGTGGTGGTGGCTGCGTGCGGTGCCCAGGCCTGTCCCTGCCCAAACCCCGGCCCAGCTGAGCCCCCGGCCTGTGCTTCTGTGCCACTTCTCTAACACTTGTTGTGCCTGTGTTTAGCTGACAAACTAAATCCAGATACACTAGTTTGCCGTGGTGTTTCTAGGACAGCTTCAGTTCTAATACGGATTTCTTTTTTAACTTTATTTTGAGGAAGCGGCTGTACATATTGCTAGCCTGGGAAGGAGCCGTGTGTGGTGGGAATGATTTCGTTTCCTGTCTGGGGAGGTGGGACGAGCTGGGTAGTGCTGAGACCTTAAACGCTGCTGGGGGGCCGCACGTGGGAGGGGGCTGCGGGCACCGGTGGCTCCATCGAGGGCTGGAGGCAGCAAATCCGGGGAAAAATAGGAGTTGTGCTCTGACTGAGATGCAAGTTGAATGTACACGTTCCTGTCCTGAGCTGGGGCCGCGGGTCCCGGCTTTGGGGGAGCTCTGGGCCGGGCAGGGGCTGAGCGGGGCCAGGCGGGCGCTGGTGGCTCGCTGCGGGCAGAGGCTCAGCGGGCAGAGGCTCAGCGGGCAGGAGGCTCAGGGGGCAGAGGCTCAGTGGGCAGATGCTCAGTGGGCAGAGGCTCAGCGGGCAGATGCTCAGCGGGCAGATGCTCAGCGGGCAGAGGCTCAGCCAAGGCCCCTGCGGAGCTCAGGACGGGGCTTTGGAGGGGCCGAGCTGCCGGAGGGGAGGGGAGGGGAGGGAGCGGCGCGGGCCGGGGCAGGGCCGGGCGGGAGCTTCCCCCGGCCGGCAGCAGCCGGAGCCCGGCGCCTCCCGGCATATCAGTGGCATATACAGTTACTTTGGGCTTTTTATACTGTTAACAAGTACATTCAAGCAACCGAGTTCGTGGGCTCGAGGCCGCGGCGGCCCCAGCCCGTGGCTCCTGCTCAGCTCCCGGCCGCAAACTGAATGTAGTTTTCTACGCTGCCCCTCGCGTTGTCCCCGCGTAGTGTCGGTGTGTGAGAGGGGCCCTGGGACCCTCGTGTGTTCGTGTTTAGGCAGAATTTCTAGTTTTCTTGGAGCTTGATGTCGGTGGCGTCCTCGGGGTGACGGAGCTCCCCTGAGGGCAGGGCCGAGTCCCTGCGGAGCCGCGGCCGCCGTCGGTGCCGAGTGGCCGTGGCTGGGGGGCCCGGCAGCCTCCGGGATCGGGATAAATGTCACCCCAGGGCCGAGTGGCCGTGGCTGGGGGGCCCGGCAGCCTCCGGGATCGGGAGAAGCGTCCCCCCAAGGCCGCAAGGCCCGCGGAGCCGGCGGGTGGGGGGGAAGCGGCTCCGGGAGGCAGCAGCGTGGAAAGGGCTCTGAAGAGCTCCGGCTCTCCTTCCTTCCTTCTTCCCTTCCTCCCTCCCTCCCCACCCGAGCTCCAGCCCAGGCAGCGTTCGCCTTCCGCCCTCCTCGCACGGGTCCCGCCGGCCGAGATCACACACGAGGCTCCACCGCGCCCGCCGTGCTCATCCCACCCCAGCGCTCGGCACCGCCTGCAGCTCCCCTTGTCCCGTAACGCAGAACACCGAGTCAGGAGCGAGGGGAGGGACCGCGGGCTGTGCGAGGAGGGCTCGGGGCGCAGCACCCCGGAGGGTGATCCCGGCTCTTGGCTCTCTCCGTGGTCTCGGGAAGCCACTCAACCTCTCTGCCTCAGTTTCCCCATCTGCAAAGGTGGGGGGGATTCAATTTTACCTCACCGGGCTGTTGTGAGGCGTGAGCAGCGCGTGACGTGTTCTCTAAATGTGACGTATTACTATTATTTTGTGTCATAGGATTATTCTGCAGGGGGTGCCCGAGGAGGGGGAGACTCCGCTGTCCCTGCGCCGTGGTGGGGGAGGCGAGGGCTGGGGAGGGGAGGTCAGTGCTTGGTGTGAGACAACAGCTCTGGGGGGGCCGGGGCAGAGCCCCCGGCCCGGGGGGAACCCTCCGGTTGCTTCTGCCTTTGTGTCTCCCCTCCCCGGGGGCTGTAAGAGCGTCGTCTCCTTAGCAACATTTCCTGACTTGATGTTGTGATTCTTACTATTGTAAAGGGTTGAAATAAAGCTTCTAGATGTTCCTCCTCAGGCTGGTGTGACTCTGTGGGGCGGGAGGGCCGGGCGGGGGGCGGTGGCACAGTCCGGGGCACCTGAGGTGGGGCTGGCAGAGCGCTAAGGAAGGGGCTGAAGGAATTCGGGTGTCTCGAGAGAATTCCCATCCCTGGCTTTGCTCCTCAAGCCTGCCCTCAGAAGGGAGGGGCCTTTGGGCTGACACGGGGCTGTGCGGGAGCCTTCGCTGCCCATGGCACAGCTGGAACAGCTGGAACAGTTGGCACAGAGGGCACCAGCACCGCCCAGGAGGTGCCCCTGGCCACTCACACAGATAAGGAGAGGTTTCCCACCCTGGCTTGGACGTGACCTGAGACCCCAAACTCGACTGGGACCCAAGGTCCAGGTCCCTGTGCCTGGAGCTGCGCCTCTGCCCCTCCTTCAGCGCTGCTGCGGAAACATCCCCGGCTCCCCCAGACAGGGCATGGGCAGCACTGGGACACACAGGGACACACTGGCTTGGCTTCCCCAGGCACGGGCAACACCAGGACACTCTGGGTCCGTTTTCCTGGGCACTGGGACACACTGGGCTGGGTTCTCCAGGACACATCTCACCCCTGCAGCCCCCCCACTCAGTGCCAGCCCCTTGTGCCCACAGCCACTGTCCCCTCGGGGTGGTGTGGGGGCACAGCATGGCCCTGCAGCCCCTCACAGCCCCAGGGCAGCTCTGCACCTCTCCCAGCAGAGAAGCAGCTGTTGCTGCTCTTTCTTATCCAGGAAAAAGCACAAAATTCCAAACTTTGCAAAAAAAAAAAAAAAAGTAAAAAAGAATGAAGAGGACAGAGGCAGTTCCTACTCTATCCCTTTTTATTGTCTTTAATCTATGTTGTAAAAAGATCCAGTATCACATAACAGCCACGGAAGTATCCCAATATCACACTAGTTCGGAACCATTTAGACAATAGCTTAGTCTTTTTTTTTTTTGTCTTTTTTTTTGTCTTTTTTTTAAACCTGCTGGAAGGGAAAACCATACTGCCCATTATACAGGCCAAAAGAAACAAAACACTGGTCAAATAATAGTGACAACCTCAAGCAAGTGAAATGAAGATGAGCAGTTTGGAGTGACCCCAGGCTGCAGGACTCCGAGGGCCCCGCGCCGGCGTCCCCACGGCCGGGGGGAGCGGAGCCTCGGAAGGGCTCCCCCAGCCTTGTGCTGGCACAGCCACGGCGCCTTAAAGCCCATGAGCAGTAACTTAAATGGTAGAACTGGGAGAACCAAAGGGTGGCCCCGGGGGGCGCGGGGCAGGAGCCCCTGAGCCATGGAAACGGCCTCGCTCCCATTCCCGGCTGCAGGTACAAAGAGCGTAAGAAATGGGAATAAAAAGAAAGGAGCCCAGGCCCCGGGGGGGCACAGCCCTGGGCCCGAGGGCTCCCATTACAAACCCCGACCCTCACAACAGCCCTGTGAGGTAGGTCACTGTCTTCTTCGGACAGAGAATCCAAGGCAAAGCTGGGATTAAACTCCAGATTCCTCAGTGAGTGCTGTGCCTGTCGCAATCCTCCTTCCACAGAATATGGTCCCTGTTCATAGAAAACAAAGGATTTTGTGCCTCTGCTCCTGGCTTCCCGCAGGAGCGGCGCTCACAGGCAGCCTGGCAGCTACAATCACGTCCTGTGTTGCACAAGGGACAGGGATCCGGCCTCCTCCACGTGGGGAGAACAGGAATTAAAAAAAAAAAAAATCAGGAACAACGCAAGAGGACGAGAAGTACAGGCAGGTTGGGAAGGACGAGTCACATCTCACACTCAGACGCCACGACTGTGCTGGGGCTGGCAGGGCCCCTGGGATCCCGCATGGAATTCCTCTCCATCCGCTGCTTTCAGGGCTTCCTCCATGTGGAGAGCGGAGAGACAACGATCAGCGATCCCCTCCCTGCCGGAGCCGCCGGATCCACGATCCTGGCACAGCCGGGACATCCGTCCTCCTCTTGAGCCCAGAGCAGCTCTGGCCCCGGAGCAGCTCCAGCCCGGCCCCGTGGGGAGGGGGCAGAGGAGGGCCCGCAGCAGCCGTGTCCTTGTTCCCGGTCAGGGACTGGTGCTGGACGAGCGGAGGAGGCGGGTGGGCGTCCACGGAGCTCGCGCCGGGGTCCGTCGGCACTCCCAGTCCATTCCCGGCGGGACTGCGCTGCTCTTCCCACGCGGTGACCATGCACGGAGCCGACAGCAGGAGATTCAGACAACATTAATCTTCTAGGATGGAGAGAGATGACTTCACAAGGGATAAATAGAACTTTATTTAAATAAACATTTGTGAACATCTTTATACAAATTACAAGTCCCCACACGAGGCTGCAGCTCTGCCTACGAGCCGAAGCTGCCGGGAGGGCCCTTGAGCAGATCCACCAGGATGTCGAGCAGTTGGCTGTGCTGGTGGTGCAGGTCCCCGGGGATCGCGGCCATCTCGTAGCACAGGCACGTCTCCACCATCTTGGAGAGGGACACGCGGAAGTCGCGCAGCAGGCGGATGGTGTAGGAGTCCCCCTCCAGCACCAGCAGGTCGCTGTCCGTCAGGGACACCGTCGCTCGCCAGCCATCATCTTGGGGGAGGGAGAGCGTGTGAGCAGGGCTGCTCTGGCTCTTCCACTGTCCCTGGGGCAGCTCCTCCCCATGCTTGTTTCAGCCCGGTCCGGGGACTCAACTGGGCCACCAGGTCCCACAAAAGCCAGACAGCTCTGAGCACATGCTGGGATCCTCCCCGTTTCCCACAGGAGGTGACTGACAGCACAGCCCTACTGAGCTAGAGACCAAATGCAGCACTGCCAAAAGCCCGTGGGCTGAAGGGACACATCCCCAGGGATGAGCGGGACCCTGCCAGCTCAGCTCCTTTCCCCAGGATGCTCCAGGCATAGCCCTAAGGCTCAGCCTGCCGGGGCTGGCTTTGTCTCCCTGCAGAGCAGCTGCCAAGAACAGCTCACAAACCATCACACCTCTGTGTCCCCACCACGGCAACGCGTGCCCAGCCCGAGAGCCTTGGGAAGCAGGAGCTGGAGCAGGCTGGGCGCCCCCGGAGCACTCACCTCGCACGTGGATGTCGGTGTCGGTCATGAGCAGCACGGCCAGAGGGTGTACCTGGGACGAGTCCCGCACGAAGACGCCGCCGTTGGACTTGACGGCCATGAAGTAGGTGAGCCAGCGGCTGTAGAGCTTGGAGGCCTCCCTGCAGGAGCAGCTCGGTCAGCCCGGCCGGGCCGGCGCGGCCGCTGCCCCGAGGGACCCCCTCCCCGCTCACCCACCTGTTGATGGTGGACTTGTGCAGCAGCACGGTGCCGGCCTTGGTCCGGTACGCGTAGCTGTTGGGCTTGAACTTGCCCTGGCGCGTCACCTTGCCTTGTCTCACCTGCCACGGGAGGGGACTGTCACAGCCTGCCCCCCCAGCAGCCCCGGCAGCCACAGCCACCCCTCTGACACGGGGAGGGGGATGTCCCTCCACTCCCAGGAGCTCCATGGCTCAGCGGAGCACGTTCTGGGGTAACCACACCTGGCAGTCACCCAGTGCCAGGCAAGGGACAGACAACAGGAGGAGGAAGGTGCCACCTCAGGCAGCAAACAGGAGAAAAACTCCACTCAGTGGCTCCCAGGCCAAGTGATGAGAACCCGAGCACAGACCCACACAAGCCGGGGTGGCCACTGCTCACGAGTGGGCATCAGGGACAGCACAGGAGCACAGGCTGGAGCACAGGGCAGAAGCCTGGCCTGGACACTCACTCCCAAGGGAGCAGAAGCATCTCTGGCACCTCAGCACTTGCTGGTGCCACCCACTGTGCCAGCAATGCCCGCAGCAATGGCAGTGCCAGTACCTGGATGAGGTTGGGGTAGAGCCCAGCCATGAGGACGCCCTTGACCAGCTCCTCCTCCTCGCTGTACTGGTTACACACGGACGAGGGCATGGTACAGTCGGACGGGGATGACACCAGGAAGGCTTCGTAGAGGTTCTCAGAGAACTGCTTGACAAGGCCTGGAGGGAGGAGACAGCCCCAAGGATGAGATTCACCCTCTCCTTTCCCCCGTGGAATGTCACCTCAGCAGGGCAGCACCAGCCTGGGCTGGGACAGGAGACCTGTCCCGGGCCAAAGCCAGACCCTGCTCGGTGCCGCGGTCGCTGGCCCAGCACAGCCCACTCGTGCCCCGTGTCCCTCCCTGTGCAGCAGCCGTGTGGGGCCAGGGGAGGGGCAGGAGGGCCCTGAACTCACCGTTGATGAAGCGCAGGCTGGGCCCGTACAGGTAGTAGTCCTGCAGGTAGTTGTCCCTGGCACGGCTGTCCCTGCGCCGCAGCACCTCCTCCCAGCCCGCCACCGCCCGCACGAAGGCCAGGTGGTCACTGCCGCTCTCCCGGCTCAGCACGGCCTTGGCCTGGCACGGGGACACAGGTGAGCCACGGGCAGCCCCCGGGCCCCGCTGCCCACCCGTGCCGGGGGCTCCTCACCTTGTCCACCTCGGCGCGGTTCTGCAGGCTGCTGCTGAAGGGGTCCCGCGTCAGGCACGACACGATGACCAGCAGGGGATGGAGGCAGCGGTAGATGGAGGCCAGGACAATGGCCTTGGCCAGCCGAGGGTCCGTGGAGATCTGGGCCAGGCGTTTGCCCAGAGTGGTCAGGGCTTCCCGCTGGTCCAGCACTCCTGCAGGAGAGCCACCCACGTGGCACATCCATCAGCTCCCAGGGCAGCCAAAACAGGGGATTTAGGAACTGCCAGGGCTGGGAAGATTTGGGGTGACCTCCCAAAGAGGCACAAGGACAGGGGCCTGCAATGAGCACCCAGAACCCCCCAGGTCTAACTGAGCTTAGGACAAAGAAACAGCAGCCACAGGACCATCAATAAGGCCCAGCCCTCAACTCCACATCACCACTTCCCTTCCATCACCTCTCCCCCGGCTTTTTTTCTTTTAACCTTGGGAAGTTATCCCCAATTTTTAAGCAAAGCAGTGTGGGAAATAAAACAGCACAGGGCACGTGGTTTGGGAAAGTCACTATCAGCTGCCATCCCCGTCCAGGGACAATCCTGCCCAGGCTGCCCCACAGCAGCCTGTGCCAAGTCCCACTTCCCATGTTTGGACAGCAAATGTGTTTCCACTGAGAATTAACTCACCAATCTCCTGCAGCAAGATCACGGCTTCATCCACAGCTTTGATGTCAGGGCTGTCCAGAGCCTTGGAGAGAAATTCAACTGCCTGCAACACAGCAGGGAAGGGAAAAAGTGAGCCTGTTTCCCATACAGGTATGTGGGAGAGCCCTCAGGAACCCAGATTGCAACACAATTCCCTCTTTGTTTGCCTCCAGGGACATGAGCTCAGCCCTCTCCATTCCTTCAGTCTTCCAGACACACTCTGTAATCTCAGGGATCTACACAGTTCCTGCTCTGAACCTCCCTGCACAGCACCATGTTCAGCAAAGCAAGACTCAGTCAGCACTCCGGGTTCTTCCAGCTCCCATCCCTGGGGCTCCCTGAGCCCCGCTCATTCCCTGCAGCCAGCTGTGCTCACCGTTTTCTCTGGCATGTGGATCTTGGCCTGCACCACCAGGTTCTCCAGGGGCGTGCGCAGGATCTCGGGCACCTGGTAGGTGGGCATCTTGTCCAGGCGGCTGCGCGGGAACAGGTGGTAGGCGAAGCCCGACTGGCAGCGCCCGGCGCGCCCGCGCCGCTGCACCACGTTGGACTTGGACACCCACACGGTCTCCAGGCAGGACACCTGCGGGCACAGGAGCGGGGTGAGCACTGCCACAGCTCTGTCCTGCTCACACCACGGAATCCCCGACTGGCTGGGGCTGGAGGAGACCTTAAAGCCCATCCAGTGCCACCCCTGCCATGGCAGGGACACCTCCCACTGTCCCAGGGTGATCCAAGCCCCAGTGTCCAGCCTGGCCTTGGACACTGCCAGGGATCCAGGGGCAGCCACAGCTGCTCTGGAAAATCCATTCCAGCCCCTCGCCATCCTCACAGCCAGAAATTCCTTCCCAGTATCCCATCCATCCCTGCCCTCTGGCAGGGGGAAGCCATTCCCTGTGTCCTGTCACTCCAGGCCCTTTTGCAAAGTCCCTCCCTTTGCCATCTCCCCACCCAGCCAAGGGAACTCGGACTCTTCACCACTGATGAATGGTCCCACAGGCCCAGGGAAGCCTTTCCCTCTCTCCTGCCTCTCGCAGGGCCGCTCTCTGTCCAGCAGCAGCTCTGGGGCTGCATTGATAGCACCCAGATGCCACCTGCTGGACACCAGTCCCAGGCCCCATCCCAGGGCTCCCCAGCCCAGCACTGCCTCGGGACTTGCATTCTGAACTGGGATAAAACTGGGCAACAGCACAGGGCTGGGTTTAAACCAGAACTGCTCCAAGGTGTGAATGGCCACCTGGCCCTGGGAGATGATGTTCTAGAACGGGGGCAGAGGGATGCTACCAGAATTCCTTCTCCCAACAGCAACAGCAGCACAGTTGCCTGCACCTTGTTACAAAGGTGTACAAACAAGAGCCTTCCCAGAGTCCAGCACTGCCAGGAACAGGCCCCGGGGCAGCAGATCTCCCTTGGAAACCTGAGGAACAGGCAGTGGGATTGGGCCAGGAGGGCTGGAAACAAGAGCAGGATCTAACAGGTCAGGGCTGCCCTGCGAGGGCCAGCAAGAGATTTTTTGATGAAATCATAGAAAAAGGGTGAAAGCAAACAGAAAAGCTACAGGTGCTCTGTGGTGAAACAGAGAGCTGGGAAGGGAGTAGGATTTGCCTTAAATTTGTATGAAAAAACTCAGAATTTGATGGGGAGCCTGGCTCAAAGCTTGGACACAGCAAACACTGATGAGGAGTCAAACACTGTCCCCAAACAGGGACACAACGCCTGTGCCCCAGGGCCCAAATGGGAAGCAGCTCCATCATCCCCTAGGCACCTCAAACACTCCTGTGACCACAGCCCTCTGCTCCAGTGCCCCAGCTGAGTCAGAGGCAGCAGGGCAGCAGTACCTTGGTCTTGAGGTCGTAGCGCTCCTCCTTGTGCGTGCCACTGTCCACCACGTGCACGATGTCGTTGATGGTGATGGAGGTCTCCGCGATGTTGGTGGCCAGGACGATCTTCCTGACGCCCGGTGGAGGCCTCTGGAAGATGTTCTGCTGGTCCATCATGGGGATGTTGGAGTGCACTGGGAAATCAAAGCAGAGTCAGTCCCGCCCAGCTGAGGTTCTCTGGTACCATCACCTCCCCCTTCTGGACACAGGGGGCAGAAATGGGGACACCAACTACCAATGGTCACAGCCAGCAGCTTCCTGCCGGCCAGACCCCAGGAAAAATCTTCCACAAGTCATTTGGGAAGGCCTCATTTCAGTTGCTTCAACCTGTGGCTCAGCAGCAGCAGCAGCTCTGCTCACCTCCTGTCCCAGAGCACCCTGGGAATATCCCTGGCAGAAATCCCACTCCCTCCCACAATCCAGTCCTGCAGCTGCCCCTCCTCAAGAGTCCCCTGGGGCAGGGGAATGGGGAATCCTCACTGCCACCTGGGTCCACTCTGTCAGAAGTGGTTCTCAGCAAGGGCCCGTGGCTGTCTTGTGTCCCAGCTCTGCCCTGTCACAGCTCAGCGACGCGCAGGAATCCCCAGCAGCGGCAGAGAACAGGCACCTTCCACCAAACAACACCTGCACTTATTAACAGCCCACTTCTCAAAGCTCTGCTCCTGCCTGGCCTGGTTTGACATTGAATAGGCAGAGCTGCTAAAAAACAAACAAAAAACGCCAAAACTCTTAAAGCTTTGCAGAGCAAAACTGGCTTTTGTTATAGATTTCCTCCTGGGGCAAGGAATGTTAAATTCACTGATCAAAGCTGAGCTCTGGAGTTCACCTGCATCCCACAAAACAGGTCCTGAGATCTTTTCTGTGCAGGCTCAGCATGCAGCCACAACACTGCAGAACTGAGCTGCTTTCCCCTTGCCTAATTCCGAATTGCTGGAGGCAAACGGGAAGCCACTTTCTTTGATCACACACAGGAGTTACTCAGCCTCTGCTAGGAGGAGTTACTCACACTTACCACACACCATTACAGAGCTGGGACATCAAAGCTCACCAGCACTGTACCAGAGCAAAGCTGAAGGGGCACATCGAGCCAACTGTCCCAGATTCTCCCGAATCCTGGGAAGAAGGGGCTGGCCCTGCTCTCTCACCTGGCAAGACGAGGTAGCGGCTGTTCTGCGAGCCCAGCATCTCCAGCAGCCGCTGCTGCACCCCTTTGATCTCCTGCCAGCCAGGGAGGAAGCACAGGATCCCACCTGGAACACACCGGGAGTTAAGAGCACACAACCTCGAAATCCAGGTGCTTTTCCCCAGCTGGAGACACAGGTTGCCAGGGCAGAAAGCAACCAGGCTATCTGGGGTTTGACAGTGGATAGCCAGGAGCTTTGAAACACTTAAACCTCTTGGAAGTCACCCGAGTCCTCCTGCCTTCTTCCCAAAAACATCACCCTCCAGGCGAGGGTATTTGACAGGGATGGGGCTCCAACACAAAAGGCAATTGTGCAGCACAAGGCTGCCAGTGCTAGGGCATGGACAAGTCCTGGAACTGCTGTCCAGAGTCCAACCCTGTCTTAGCCAAAACCTCAGAATTTGCTTGTGCCACATGGCTCGAGACCACTTGGATCAGCAGGAATTCAAGGAGCCCTTGCATGAGAGGCTCAGCATCGTGGTGGTTCCCTTTCCCTCCCCCCAGCAGAAGGAAAGAGCTCGAGGTGAGGCAGGACCCACCTGGCTCTCCATGGGCATCGATCTGCAGCACGAGGTCGGTGATCAGGTCGAGGTCGAGGACACACTCATCGTCGGATTGCTGGGTAGAACAGGACAGGCAGGTCAGGGAGGTGTCAGCACACGGCACAGGGGCACCTCCAGAGCACCTTCTGCAGACAGCAAACGCCTCTACTTGGACAGCCTGCCCAGGACTTGGAGCCAGGAGCCTGGGCTGGGCTCCATCTGGAACCTGCTCTGGTCACAACTGCTGCCAGCTGTCCCTGCTGTGCAGAGAGAAGGCACAGTCCCTTCCCACTGTCCAGATCTCAGAGCTGAGATCTGTGCACCTCTGCTGAACAGCACCTCACAAGTAACAGAATTCCCACGAGGTTTTTGTGGACAAAGCTGTGCCACGTGCACTTGGGAGTTCAAATCCATCAGGCTCCGAGCAGCAGCTTCTGTATCTCTCAGCAATTTGGAACAGACCATTAAAGGTCAGATAAAATCCCTGCCACAGCAGAAACAGGAAGGATGCCCTGGAGGCACTGGGATAGCGAGTTTGCTGATGATCCAGGACTGGGAGAAGTGGCTGATACTTCAAGACACTTGTTCAGCCACAGGGAGGGATCTCTCCAAGGCTGGAAAAACGGGCTGACAGACTCCAGACCAGCAGGTTGGACCAGAAAATGTCTGGAGATGCCAGCCAAGCTCAGTGACTCTGTGACTCCATGACCCACCACTGGTGTAGGATTACCCAGAGCACAGCACACGTCTGGAGGGCATTCTCCAGAGGAACACTCAGACTAGTTGCAGAAAGCAGCAATCAGGGAATTCAGTCATGCAGGACGGTGAACACGGAGGTAACAGTGCTGGAAGCCACAACCATCTCAGTCCTGGGCCAGGCTTGCCCGGGGTGTGCAAACATCCAACTGTGTGTCTGTGTACACACAGCAACGAGCTCTCAGCCTACTCAAACATCAAACTTCCCATTAAAGGGAAACAAAAGCTACTTGACCCCAATGTGAAGTTATCTTTATGCGTAATTTAATCAAAATACTCTGGGGTTCTGCTAAGCTGACTACACCTCACAAGGACTGACATGGAATTAAAGCTCAGCAAACAGTGTCCAACAACCACAGCGAAGCAGGAGCAGTTCCAGGCCCAAACCCTCCTCCTGCTGATAGGCCAGAAGCCAGTGCCCCATCCCAGGGGGACAGCTCCCCTCCAACACTGCACACCCACCTTGATCTCGTAGTGCCGGTGCCGGTGCCGGCCCAGCTTGGCCAGGATCTCCTCCAGGTAGTATTCCTTCACCGGGTACATGAAGCCTGGCACCTTGACCACGGGGCAATCCCCAAAGTAGTGGGAGAAGCGCTGGTTGTCCCCCGTGGCGCTCATGAGCACCAGGCGCAGGTCGGGGTTCAGCTTCTGGATGCCTTTGAGTAGGATGAGCAGGAAATCCGTGTTCACGTCCCGCTCGTGCACCTCATCCACCACGACGTGGCTGACGCCCTCCAGGCTGGGGTTGCCCTGCAGCTTCCTGAGCAGGATGCCCACGGTGCAGAAGAGCAGGGCCCCTCCCCGGGCAGGGGGTTTGCTCTCCAGCCGCACCTGGTAGCCCACGTTCTTCCTCATGTTGGGCCCCAGCTCCTGCGCCACGCGCTGGGCGACCGAGATGGCGCTGATGCGCCGGGGCTGGGTGATGACCACGTTGCAGCGCGCGCCGCGGCCCTCCAGGATGTAGTGTTCCAGCAGCAGCTGCGGGATCCTCGTGGTCTTCCCGCAGCCTGTGTCTCCTGCTATCACCACCACGGGGTTCTGCTCGATGGCTGACAGGATGGTGTCCTTGTGAGGGTCTACTGGCAGCGGGTGGCTCTCCTGCCAGGAGGCTCCCCTCCTTTTCCAGAGGGCCAGCAGGTTCTGGCTAAGGCGCACTTCCTCTGCTTCCAGCATGGGGATGTAAGTCTTGCCTGTGATGGCGTCGCTGATGGCACCAGATTCCTTGGTCAGGTTCATCATGTCATCAGCGATGCGGGGCCTGGACTCCCTGATGTCCACGGGATACTGGGAGAGAGGGAGGAAGTTGGCAAGGACAGCAAGGTTAGTACAGGTCCTGGGAAGGACAGAAAGAAACAAGTGCCTGGAACAGACTCAGCCAGTCTGGCTTGGCCAAGGCTCTGCCGAGGTCTCCTCAGACCTTAGGTAACTCAGCCACGCTCTGAACTGAGGTTATTTAAAATGAGAACTAATTTGGGCAGTCCCTGTGTGTTCCTTGCTGCATTCCCGATTTTAGGAGGGGTATTAGTGCTGCTGCCTGAACTGACAGGCACAGACCAGTAACTTCAGCTCTCCACTGCAACAGCCCCTCAAAGACAACTTTTGGAAACTATCAAGTTACACCACCACCCAGACACATAATTTATGCAAAACACAAGCATTTGGCTAAGCCAGAAATATTCTGTCTTGGCAAAAGAAAAAACAGAAGTCCCACATCCCACAGGAAGAACTACAAGGAGCAACAGGTCAGGAATTGTCTAGAGCACAAATCAAAGCATTGGCCCAGATGTTCATGGGATTTAAAAGTTGCTGAGCTTTTAATCAATCACAACTTTTGGATTCAACCTTAAGAGTCACAGAGTCTTCCAAAGGGAAGGCCACTGCCCAGAAAGGGTCTCCCTTCCCCAGAGGGCAGCAAAGACTGATCAGGTTTTGCAGCAACAATCAAACTATGAATTCCCTCAACATTTTGACAGAAAGCTTTCAAACATCCAATTCCTGAAGTGAAATGGGATCAGGCAAAGGCGATCCTCAGGGGGCTGAGCCTTACGTGGTTCAGGTAGTTCTCAATCTTGCGCAGGGTGGCCTCAGGGACTTTGATGTGGCAGGGCTTCCTCTGGTTCTCCCCCAGCTCCCGCAGGGACGTCATGTTGTACATGGCATGGCTCAGGGGGTTGTTGTTCTTGTCCACCAGGCCAAGGCTCTGCAGGGAACAGGCAAACAACACCATCAGGTCTGAGGCTGCTCACACCAAGGGCTGGTATGCAGAGCACTTGGATCCCATGTTTGGATAGGCCCACTCCTTACCATCCCAAATCCATCAATTCCTGCCTTTCTTGCCATAGCAAGAAACCAGACATGATCCCACTCCAACTCTGGAGAACCAGACACACCAGAAGCAAGCACCTGCCCTGACACAACACTTGCAAAGTCTCAAACAGCCCCATCAGAGGAGCAGCAGCCATGACTGCAAAACCCTCTTGCTGCTGTGGTTCTGGCATGCTCTGAATCCCAAGGTTTGGAAATGTATGTTTATTAAGCATTAGCTCATTAACCAAGTCAAAGATCAGGAAGTTTCCGGCATCCCCTGTTAGGCTCAAACCCAGCGAGTGAGGTGGGAGGAGCTGTATCCACAGGCACATCCCCACGGGATGCAGGAGCCAGGGGCACTCACCTTCAGCTTCTGACAGGCCAGAGCTGCTGCTTTGTTCTCAGCCTCCACCTTGCGCCGGCCCTTGGCAGCGAAGGTCATGGGGCAGGGCCAGCGCAGTGTGAGCTTGCAGATCTTGGTCTTGGTGCCCACCGTGCGGAACTGCATGTACTCCTGCAGGGAATGACAGCACCGTGCTCCGTGGGACAGCCTGGGCCCGGAGGGACCACCCAGCCCCACCCCAGCCCTGCACAGACCCCCCAACGCCCCCAGCCTGGGCATCCCTGGCAGCGCTGCCCAAACGCTCCTGGAGCTCTGGCAGCCTCGGGGCCGTGCCCGTGCCCATTCCCTGGGGAGCCTGGGCAGTGCCCAGCACCCTCTGGGGGAAGAACCTTTCCCTGATATCCAGCCTGATCCTGCCCTGGCCCAGCTCCAGCCATTCCCTGGGTGCTGTCCCTGTCACAGGGAGCAGAGGTCAGAGCTGCCCCTTGGGAGCAGCTGCAGCCCCTGCTGAGCTCTGGGCTCAGTCTCCTCTGCTCCAGCTGAACCAACCCAGTGCCCTCAGTCACTCCTTGTGTGTCCCCTCCGGACCTTTCACCATGGGGTTTTTTGCTGGATTAGTTGGATTTTGTTGGACTTTTTTTTAATGAAGCACTAGAAGGAGTTTACTGCACTGAACTCCACCCCCCAGCTCACCAGGCGCTGTGTAAGCCAAAGTGAGAGCAAGCAGCTGTGAGGAACATTCTGAGAGCCTCGGGGTGGAGCTCAGCTCCTTTCTGCTGAACACCTCCTGGGAAGGAGGTGGGTGACACATCCCGGGAAGGAGGATCACTGGATACAGGCAAGAACTGAGTTGTGGAAAGATTCCATCAGCACAGAAGTTACACATCGCTCCCAGTAACACAAACTTGTGCTTGTTGCAGATATATGGGGAAAGGAAATCTTAGATCGTATCTCCTTCATTCAGACAGCAGCTCCCTCACTGCCCTGGCCTCAGGAGCAACATTCCTCGTGGTTCTATTAAGACATTCCCTCATTTCTCACCACCAAGTCTTTTCTCTGCTGTTCACACTGATTTCTCTAGGTCTAGTTCTAACTTCCCTCCTCTCCCCAGTTCTGCTGCCCAAAGAAAGCAATGGAAGTGATTCCAGTCGGAGCCTCTGAGCTTTCTCCCTGGCAGGGGTCAGACAGCACCTTACCTTGACTGTGGAGGAAGAGGTTGCAATCTGAATCACTTGGGCCAGGAGATTTTTGGGAAGTGGGAACTGTGTCAGGGCACGGATGGCAGTGTTGTCATCTGTCATTTCAATGGAACTCCCTCCTCGGCTGCATGGAACATGAGGAGAGCTGGATGTACAAATGCCCACTTGTGCTCAGACCCACCCCACTCCCAGAGTGCTGCTGAGCTCTGGAACTACTCCATGAAAGCCCAGGTTAATTCTGGTCAAGTGCAGAGCCTAGCTGTCCCTTGCTACTAAAATCTGTCAGTCACAACCACCCAGCCCAGCCAAAGCCACCTACTACAGAGTGATCCAACCTTCACACCAAGGCTACAAACCAAACAGATCTAAACAGATTTAATTAATAAATAATTCTGAATAAAAAACCCCATCACTGAAATAACCACCATCACCTACATCTCTTACAGATCTTGCTCCTGCTGCCTATTAGAAATCCAAGATCTGTGCTCATGAAGTCAAGCAGGCGGCTATGGGGATGAAAAGGAGCATACTTAACATTGCCCTCCAAACCAGGGTGGTCAAAGCCTGCTGTAAGTGCACATGCACCACTTCTGGGGACGGAAATGTCTTTAGGCACAGAAGAATGAGGCAGCTAACAAGACTGGCAGCAGTCTCTCCAGAGGGCAGAGCTGCAGGAAAGAAGTCTATGCATTCCCTGGATGGCAGCCAGGTACAAAACCCGGCTGCCCCAGTATTCCTTTGGCCCATCTCCAGGCCCTCCCCAGCTACAGGAAAACCCTCCCCTTCCCTCTGCCCTGGCTCAGCATTCCCAGCCAGACCCACCTGGCATCTCTGCCTGGGGTCCGAGCGTCCTGGTGTGCCATGGGCAGATAATCCGAGACATCGATCGCCTCCTCCTCCAGCTCTCCTTCCTCCAGCTCCCCCTCCTCCAGCTCCCCTTCCTCCAGCTCCTCTCTCCTCATGGCTTTGGGCATCCTGCCCTGCTCCATGGGCTGGATGGCATCGTCAGGCTCCATGCGGCGCCAGCAGGTGGACAGGTCAGCGAGGGAGGGGCCGGACTTGGAGCGCCACTTGCCCTCGGAGCACCAGCGCTCGTCGGGACAGCCCAGCTGGTCGGCCAGCAGCCGGTACTTGGCCGCATCGAAGAGCTCGTTCCGGGGGCCCAGCAAGCCCCAGCCCTGCAGGAGAGACACAGACAGCTCTGGGAACCTCCCCTGCAGCTCTGGGAGCCCCCCTGCAGCTCTGGGAGCCCCCCACCCTGGGAGCAGCGGGGCAGGAGTGGCCCCCTCCTCTCCTTCCCCATGCAGAGACCGAGGAAGGCACTGCCAGAACTCTGAACTTTCCCCCACCACTGTTCTGTACCAACGGGAATCCGGCCCCTGCCCTCCCTTCCCAAGGTATGGCTCCCAGCCCCACACAGCTCCTTAGAAAGGGTGGGCCAGGATTTATTGGGGTTTTACAAACTCTTGGCTATATTTAGCGCCCTCAAGTTTTGAAACCACCCTCAGGGCACGAAATGCATCTTTTTGGGAAGGCTAGTCTGAACTGGCATCATCTGGGATAACACGGGATGAGAATTCAGGGAACGGTTCATCTTTCATTTCCCAGGAAGAGTTTTTTGTACAAGCAGCAGGAAAATGTCCCTAACCTGGCAGATTCTGAAGCAGCAATTAAACACTCTCCTTCCATCACCATTTAGGACTGAACCTTGCAGGAAGCTCCAGACATATCTGGAGTGCAGCACACACCATTTCTTACCAGACTGCTGCAGTAAGTCCTAGCTTTAATTTTCATTAATTAAAAGTTACAGCTTTAGACCTTTTAATGGCCTTAATGGGCCTGTACTATAAAAAGCTGTATTATTTTGTGCTGTGGGAGTGCCTAAGACACCAAAGTTCACCTGGCTCGCTGCTCTACTGAAAGCCTCTGCATTCACTCTCTGCACTAATTAGACACTATTAATTTTCTTGGACTGATGACTTTTTAAAGCAGCATTTGTAGCTCTTTCTATAGCTGTGATCACACAAGGCCTCCATCACAAGGGTCTTCTGCCAGCTTCCAGTTTAGCTGGCAAAGAAAGTTTTGCATGTTCAATCTGTGGTTTCAGGGGCCTGGGGTTTGGTTTAAGCTCTAAACTAAAATAAGCTTCATCCATTTCCAAAATTTGGGGAAAATGTGTCAGTAGGGTATTTTTCTTCCTTTGAAAACTTCCAGGCTCTCAAAGAAAGCAGGGAACAACGCTGGACTAGGGAGGATAAAACCAGGATGTATTCCCAGTGAACGCTGACTGAGTGAGGTGGAACGAAGTCAGTGAGTGAAACAAGTTTTGCTGATTCCAGGATTAGAGGACCAACTTAAGCAGCTGAAGAAGCTGAGTTTTCACACTGTCCTCTTGAATTTCTGAAGACTGGTTATTTCCTCACAGAGCATTCTGATCTACAAGCAAACCAAAACCTGCCTCAATGTCAGAGCATGCACAGCATCTTCTCCTGAGCAGAGAGATATCCCTGCTCCCACTCCACACACACAGATCAGTGAGAAACTCCCAAATCAGTCTCACTTGCTCAAGGTAACACAGAACAGACAGGGGCAGAGCTGGAGATAAAACTGCATCTTTTTCTCAGCTATAAAACACCTTCAAGAGCGACCTTCACAGTTTTACTGTGCCTGTTTGATACTGGCAGCACACACCCATTTCCAGCCATAAATAAGTGCCAAACAAAGCGTGACTGTCAGAGTAATGGTAAAACACAACGTTTAATTGCCACACTGCCTTTGATGAACAGGAAACAGGAGCTCTGAAGGTCCTACAGCTGCAAACACACCCAGCTGGACTGGCAGCAGTGGGAGTTAGTGACCAGCAAACCCACCTGAGAGAAGCTCTACTCACTGTAGATGCTGGGACTAAGGAGCTGATTAAGGTCCAGGACAAAAGGAACAAAGACCAGGACTACCTGAAGCAAGTGGGATTTGAAGCTCAAATGGATTCAGACTCAAGACTTCACCCTCTACCCCCGACTAACAGAGGGGCCAGCTAAGGGAGTGCACAGGCAGAGATGAAGGAGTTCCCATGACCAGGCCAGGCTGGCTGCACACTGCAGGCTGTGTCAGGCCAGGCCGAGCAGCAGCAGAGCTCACCTTGAAGAGCTGACATGCTGCAGCCGCCGCCTGCCGCTCCGCATCGATCTTCTTGGTCCCATAGCCCTCCACCTCCACGTTCTTCGGCCACTTTATGTGGAGAGTGACTTTCTGAAAGGCAAGGAGAACCACACAGTGAGCCAGGGCAAGCTCTCCCCTCCACCAGAGCACACCTACTCCAACCATCCCTGCACTCCAGGCAAAGAAGAGAAACACAGAAGAAAGCTGTGAACAAAGTGTTGTCTGGCTCCTTCACGGGAAGCTCCATTCCAGGAGCACTGAAGGAAAAGGCTGAGCAGGGCACAGAGATGCCCCAGCCCCTCAGGAGCTGCAGGGCTGAGGTCCAGCACGGGCTGCAGCGTCACAGTGTCAGCACTGAGGGATAAATGCCAGCTCATCACAGGAACAATTCCATTCCAGGGCTGTCCCTCTGCACTCTGCAGCACCCCAGAGTGTGCCCCGGAGCAAGACCCCCTCTCCAACACCTTCCAGCTGCAACAGCAAGGAAATCTTCCCAACTGCTCCCTCACTGTAATGGAAGCAGCACAGGGCTGCCTCAGCTCCCAGGCACAGGAGCACCCAGCTCCAGCACAGCACAAGCACCTACAGAACCACAGCCCCACCACAGCTCCTGCACGGGAGCATCCTCCTGGACGGGAGCACTAAAAACCTGCAGAGAATGCTGAAAGCTGAAGCCTGCCCTCTTCAAAGAACTGCTCCAAACCAAGAGCTCGCTCGGCTGCCGGCCCTGCAGATGCCACAAGGCTCCAGGAGGGAAATGCCTGAGGAATTCTCTCCTGTTTCTGCAGCACTGATGAAAGGCAGCAATGGATCCGCTGGGAAAGCCTATCCTCCAAGGCTGGATAGAGCACAGGCTCCTGACTCTCCAGCACCTGGCTGGCTGCCTTCCTGCCCCTGAACCTGGCTCTCTGCAGGCAATTGCTACGGATTTTGCCTCGGGGCTCTGCCTGGAAAGCACAGACCTGCTGGGAAAAAAGGTGTCTCAGAAGGCCAAGTGCTCACAAATCCCCTGTTCACGTCCAACAAGAGCTCTCCAGGCTCTCACCTGTCCTTCTGCCCACATTTGCTGGGTTGTTTTTTGAGTTGTTTTTCTTTGTGAGCCAACCCTCATTTTTTCCCAGGGCTCCTTTATCTCCTTTATTGTTTTCCTGGTTTAGTTTTTTGTTTTAATCTGAAGTTACTCTACACGTTAATCTATTTAAGTGCTGGCAAGAATGGGAACCAATTACACAAACTAAAGAGATGAGGCACTGCCTGGGGTGTTCCAAATTTTAGGGATGAGGCACTGGCTATGGTATTCCAAAATTTAAGTTAGGAAACTGCACAACTGCTTGAGAAAGAGCAAGAAAAACAAACACAAATAATGAAGAGCTCTGAAGTAACATTACTAATGTATCCCCTAAAATCCAGGGATGCTTAAAAAGGATGTGGCAATAAAAACTGTCTGGGAAATTTTAGACAGAATGTTATTGGAAAATGTTAATCCATCAGAACTGAGTCTTTTCCTGGAATGTAGGTTACAGTTAAACTTCAGCTGGAAAGGGCTTTCAGCTCTGGAATGAGAGCTGGTGACAGGAGGAGGCGAAGCCTTGACCATGGAGCACCATTAGGTAAGAATTCCTGCTCAGTAGTTCATAGCCCAGACCCGGATCTGGGCCTCTGGCATCCCAGTGACAGCTCAAACTACCTGGAAAACTGTTTGCTTGGAATTCCTCCACTTCATTTAACAAACAGGCTGTATTTCACTCTGCTCGTGAGTACTACTCACTCCTCCCTCCACTGCAAACAAACTCCTCTTTTCCGGTTGCAATTGGACATTTTTGGCTTCGGAATTTGTTCTATTGGAATCTACAATCAAATCCAGAGTTCCTAAGGGCTAGGATACAGCTTTTAATTTTCTAAGGCAGCAGGACACCTTTAAGCCCATTTAAGCACAGACTCTGTGTCTTTCCGCTGAGAAAGGCCAGAAACAGAAAGTCACTTAAAAGAAAATATCCACACAAAAAGAGGAACAGCACCTGCATTTATACACCTTTAAAGCATATGGACATCAGGAAAAACAGGAAGAAGTAAGAATATTTCTTGTTCGAAACTATAACATGGAATTAAAACTCTTCTAGGATTTTCTCTAGGAAAGTTACTTCCAGGATTAGCAGGTTTGTGGCTCCCTTCCCATCCATGTCCAACACCCCTTCAGCAGCACGGGATTACCTTTTTCCTTGGCCCATTAGTGTGGATGTACACCAGCTTGTCCCTTGCATGGGAAATGCCCAGGGCTCGGCCAATCACGCTGTTGAGCAAGTTTTTGGGCTGTGGAAATTCCTTTAGTAAGTCTCTGGAATCTGGAAAAAAAACCGAAGAGGAGCTAAATGTCCCACAGTTCCTGATCAGTCCCGTTCAGAGGCGCGTTCCAACGCCGGCTCCCTGCGGCTCCGGGAGAGCCGGGGCTCGGAGGGCACGGGGAGGGAGCAGGCAGAGAGAGGCTCCAGTGCTCACCTCCAGCATCTCCAGGCACCAGCGAGGTCCTGGGCCCCTGAGGCTGGGACAGACCTCCAGGATCACGGAATCCACCCTGTGCCCAATACCCACCTTGTCCCCAGCCCAGGGCACTCAGTGCAGTGTCCAGGCCTTCCTGGGACACCTCCAGGGATGGGGGCTCCAAACCTCCCTGGGCAGCCCCTGCCATGGCCTGAGCACCCTTTCCATGGGGAAATTGCTCCTGGTGTCCACCCTGAGCCTGCCCTGGCCCAGCCTGAGGCCGTTCCCTCTCCTCCTGTCCCTGTTCCCTGGGAGCAGAGCCCGACCCCCCCCGGCTGCCCCCTCCTGTCAGGGACTTGTGCAGAGCCACAAGGTCCCCCCTGAGCCTCCTTTTCTCCAGGCTGAGCCCCTTTCCCAGCTCCCTCAGACACTCCTGGGACTCCAGCCCCTTCCCAGTTCCATTCCCTGCCCTGGACACACTCCAGCCCCTGCAGGTCTCTCCTGTCAGGAGGGGCCCAGAGCTGCCCCCAGGATCCCAGGGGGTCCCTCAGCAGGGCCAGCACAGGGGACACTCCCTGCCCTGGGCTCTGCCCACGCTGGGGCTGGCACAGCCCAGGGGCCATCGGCCTCCTGCCCCCCGGGCACCCCTGGGCTCGTGTCCAGCTGCTGGCACCAGCACAGAGCCGGTGCTGTTTCCTCACCAGCTCTGTTTGTCATTCCTCAGTATCAAAACCCAACTGAGCCATAACAACTTTGAGCAGTTGGGGTGTTTGCAACGTCCCCCCAGCCACGGGTTAAATCCAGGGTCTTACAAGTTACACATTAGATCCAGACAACGGTAGGAACATGAAAAAATGCCTGAGGACTTCATCCTGAAATGACTGGGATGGCTGGATTAGAGCCTGGGAATGTGGTTTAATCTGAATTGCCTGGAGAATCCCCTGGAAGGAGGTTTGCCAACAGTGTTTGGAGACGCAGCAGCCCCAGAGGCAGCAGGACAGAGGGCAGGTGGGACTGGCCCCTGCCCCCACAGGGCAGTGCTGCTCAGGGTACAGCAGGGAGGGGATGCTGACGAGCAGATCAAATCACTCATTTAAAAAAATAACAATAATAAAATCCCACTGCCCCTGACAGAGCCATGTCACACCCACCTCCCGTGCCAGCCTCCTCCCTGACCACCTCCAGCAGTTTCAGCAGTGAGGGAGCTGCTCCAACTCCTCTCACCTGCATCACTGCCATGGCCAGCACTGGGAAGGGCCGTTTTTTCCAGCAGCAGGTGCAGCGAGATCAGATCAATGTGATAACAATTCCGGATGTTCCTACAGCTCACAAACAGGGAATTGTCACAGCTCCCCAGTGAGGAGAGGGGCAGCTGCCCTTCTCCCAGGCTCCAACACCCCCAGATGTGCAGGGAGACAATCTGCAGCCCTAATCCCACAGAAAGCCACGGCAGGAAAAGGGAACACACACGTTTTTGCTGGGTTCACGAGTGAATCAGGCAGCACAGTCCTGCAGGTACCAAAAGGAGCACAAGGGAACAGGGAGAGGGATGGGGTCTCCTGCTCTGCAGCAGCAAGCACAGCTCATCCCACACTCAGCCTCATCCCACACAAGCTCCCCGGGCAGTCAGGACTTGGGTGACCTCCCTGCAGACCACCCTGGGGGTGAGCATTCCCTTTGGGAGGGTTTCTGAATCCCCTGCAGGAATTCAGGGCATGTTTCAGCAGTGAATCACAAGCCACCACAGAGATTGCTGGTACCACCAGAAACCAGAATTTCCGACTGAGCCACCAAATCCAAGGAGAAACAAGGAGCCAACAGTCGCTCATTAGAGCATCACCAAGATGTGCCACCCTGTTCTGCTGGAAACCAGTTCTGGAGTTACTGTCATGAAGACACACAGGAACTGCAGAGAATCCCAGAATGGTTTGGGTCGGAAAGATCCTTGAATATCTTCCTTTTAATTATTTAACAAATGGGCAGGGACACCTTCCACTACCCCAGCTTGCTCCAAGTTCATCCAACTTGGCCTTGGACACTTCCCAAGATGTTCAAGGCAAGAAGAATTCAGGAGAGGCTCTGTCATACAGGCAGGGGGAAGAGATGTCCTCCAAGAAGCTGCTCATCATGATGATGTCCTAGGAGGGCCCAGCTGGAAGCTGAGCAACTGGGAAACCATGGGAGATTCAGAGAAGGCAGAGTTCTGCTGTGCCACTGCAGGCCTGACACCGTCAGCCTGGGCACACTTGGCTAAGGGAGAACAAAAAGCCACTGCTGATCCCAAAACCCAGCGGGCAGCTCCACAGCTCAGCACAGAAGATTCACTGGTGACACTCAGTTTTGAAACTTCTCCTTGTAAACCATAGAAGAACCACCTGCATCTTGAGAAATGCTTTCAGCAGCCTTGGATAACTCCATGGGAATTGCAGGAATTACTGTGATTTACGACCACAATTTGTCCATGAATTACCTTCTATATACTGGCCAAGGGAGCAGGAAAGTGGTCTCAGCCTAACAAAAAAACATGAGCCAATTTTGTGTAATTATACAGCAAATGTGCTATTTCTATCTACCCAAGCAAGTTTCTCTATATTCAGACTTTGGCCTGCTCAGGAAAACTGGAAAAGTGTCCAAGATTTTGGCACTCTGCAGTTCTGTTCCATTCCACAGTGGTGGGACAAACAGAGGGAGGAGCAGTAACGCAAGTCCCAGATGCACCATTCAATTCACTTAATAAAAAAAGAAAAGAAGAAAGCAAATCTCCAGCACCAGCCTGGTTATTTGGCTTCCAGCTGTTTCCTCTTTCAAAAACAATAACCTGGGAAATTCTGTGACAGGAGGTGCAAGAAGCACTTTTTTAAATACCTCCCCCAATGCAATTACCTATGACAGAGGCAGTTTCTCACATTCTGAGGTGACTCCTCGGTGAAGACTAAATATTTAATCTGCTCTAGAGGGGAAACTGGGATCATTGACTAACAAAGCCCAGTTCTGGTGACAGTTCAGGCTTGGAATTCCCAACAAGGTGCAATGTTTTCTCCCCAGCTGCCAACACCACATTTGGCAGCACATTCTGACTGTGTCAGGGGCTGCTGGATCACCTTCAGCCCATTCCTGCCCCAATTCCAGAGAAAGGATCTTATCCTGCAGGAAGCCATCCCTCCCTTGCAGCTTTTAAAGGAACAATCCCGAACTGCAGAACTGGATTTGCAGAATGTTCCCTTCCCTGCCAAATCAGATTTCTCAGCATCTTCCTCCAAGGAGTGTCTCAGTTCTGTCACAGCTGAGAGTGGATGTTTGGGTGGGAATTGTGTCAGTGGGAGTACAACCCAATACTCCCAAAACTGAGCCACACATGACACCCAAACAGCTCTGAGATCACAAAGGAATATTAAAAGCCTGTCTTGGAGAGCAGACAAGTCAGGGTGGGGCCATCAAAGAAGCCAATTAACTAATTAAAGTTCCTCAAAGCCAGTGAGCGCTTTAGCTTAATTTGATTGTGAAAGTCCAGGATAATTCCAAGATACACTGAAAAATACAAAAACCAAACCCCGAAACCAAAAAACCACCCAGCTGGAGTGGCCCAGCCTCCTACAAACCCCAACAAATCTGAGGAGTGAAAACACTCAGGTACCAGAGCACAAACCAAACAGCCCAAAGTCTTGCTCAAGGAGGACAGAGGAGATGCATTAGTTTCTCTCTTCTCTCCAATTCTGATCCCTGGAAAAGCAACAGATGAGCACCAAGGACAAACCAGCAAAGACAAAATTCCTCAAGATATAACAAATTCAAGTAATAAATCCAAAAGTGCTTCCAACACATCAAAAATCCCCAAAGAAGAGAAAAAGCCCTGCGGGTCCACAATATCCATTTCACAAGGAATTAGCCCAGACACGTCCCACTGCAGAGATGGAGGGAGACACAGAAGGTTCCACCTGGCAGCTTAGCTTCCAGTACACCAAAACATGGCTTTTTGGGGAATTTCGGGGGTTTTAAACCATCCCCAGCAATCCTGACCACAGCCCCTTTCAACACACACAGAATAAAACCCACACACAGCTCCTGGCTGAACAAGAGCTTAAAAACCAGGAAAACTGAGCAGGCCCCTCCAAAGGCAAGTGGGATCAGCTGAGGAGAAGGAGCAGTGGCCAAGCTCCCCCTCGGAGCCGCTGGGGCTGATCAGGAACCTGCCCTGCTCCAGGAAGGGATCCAGAGCTCCAGCCCAGCCCAAATTCTGCTCTGGTTCTACAGGACAAATTTAATTAGTGACAGAGGAGAGTTCCTGGAGCAAACCCGAGGGCAGGGGCATGTCAGCTTCAGGAGTGAGGGGAGGTGACTAAGCTCCCCAAATCCCACTGTCTGAGCCAAAAAAGGGAAGCCTCAGATAACAACAGGGATCTAACAGGGACTTTCTGAGGCTGGCCTCGGGTCCGGGTGGATTTTTCCGTATTTCTATCCAAGGTTAATAACAAAGCAGCCAAACGAGGACAGCTAAGGAGACATCCGCTCACAAGCTGAGGGCAAAGAACTGATCTCAGAAAGGTTTTTCAAATGACATTTATGATCTCCACGTGCTCAAGTAGCAGCTGGACAGGTAGGGCAAGTTCAGGAGACCCTGAGGGCTTTTATTTGTTCATCCAAAACAAATCCATTATTGGAAGCAATCCCAGTATCACCACACTCCCATCCCAAGAGCCTTCCATGGTCAATCCACCACACAAACTGAGAGGGCGAGTGAACTGAAGACCAAAAATAAAAGTAGTCGGGGACTGCCTGAAAACACATTACAAAAACAGTGCTGAGGGATGAAGTACAAAAGAGGAAAGACAAAAATAAAAAAATCCTGGTTTATTCCTTTTCTCAGGCAACACCTGAAGCAGCTCATTAAACAATAATTTGGGGTGGTTCAGTGCCTGCTTTAGCAGGGAGTTGATCTCTCTGTTGAACAGCTTGATTGTAACAATTTAAAGACCATCCCACTCTGAACTGCAAGATAAAGCTCAGCAGCTTCTGAAAGGCAGAAGGGAACTTCCCTTCTGAAAGGGAACCAAGACCCAAAGAATCCCGAAATTGTAGAGAAAATAATTTTAAAAGTGCTGAAGGGTGGGAAAGAAGCACCAAACACAGAAGGATGAGGGCTGAGAAAAAAAATAAAAGTTCTATTGTAACAATACCCCAAATTTCCAAAATGCAGCCCATGAAAGAAAACTGAAACCAAAACAGTGATTTTCAAAGGGAAAACGGTTCAAGTCACAACCTCTGGCACAAAACCACTCGCATCTAAGCTCCAAGTGCTCTCCACACTCCATAATCCAACAAAAAGCAATTCAAAACGTGACACCAAACCCGAGTTTTGAACATTCTTTTGCAGCAGTGACGATTCCGAGCAGCGGGAAGGCATTCACCCTTCCCACCTGGGCCCACGCACCGCTGACATCTAACGGGGGAAAACCTTCCAGGTTCTGGCCAGAGACATCCCCCCCGGCCGGCTTTAGGGACGCTGCAGTACCACAGGCCTGATGCTCCAGAGCTGTCCGTGCCTCCCGTGGCGTTTCCCAGGCTCTCCAGGTGGATCCAGCGGGATCCCGCGCGGGGAGAGGCGGGGAACGGCCCTAACGGCCCGCGCCGCGCTGCCCGAGCGCTCCTCAGCCCATCCCCTTTCCCTGACACAGCTCCACGGGGGATTTTCCTCTCGCGTCAGCGACGGCAGGCGGCCGGAGTTTCGCCCAGGCCCGGCTCGGCGACCTTGAGGGGAATCACCGGGGAAACCCAACTCCGGCCAACAAAGGGCTGCCGGGGCGGCCACCGAGCAGCTCCGCGCTCCCCCCCGGCGCCCCCCGGTACCTGCGCAGCTCGGCGGCTCCCCTCCCTGGCCGCGCATCCCGGTCCCGGCAGAGCCGCGGGAAGCAAAGGAGGGATGGAGGCAGGGAGGGAGGGATGTGGCGGCTCCCCCGCCCCGCCGCGGGCCCGGGCTCGCCCCTCCCTTCCGCTGCGCGAGCGCCGCGCGGGGCGCCCAGCGCCGGCCGGCTCCGCTGCTCACCCTGCGCTGCCTCGGCCTCCTCCTCCTCCTCCTCGTCCCGGCGGGGCTCGGCGGGCCCGCGGGGGGCCGAGCAGAGCCCGCGGGGGCCCGCGCAGGGCCCGCGGGGGCCGCGGCAGAGGCGCAGCGGCCCCGCCGCCTGCAGCAGCAGCCCCAGCGCCGCCATCTTGGGCCGCCCCGCGCCCGCGGGCAGCGCAGGGGCCGCGCGCGGCGGCGCCCCCTGGCGGGCGGGAGGACCGAGAGCAGCCCGGGAAAGCCGGCGGAGCCGGGCCCCGCGTCCCACCGGGAATGGCGAGGGAAGGAGAGGGAAAAGGGGGGGAAAGGAAAGAGTGGGAAAGAAGACGGAGAGGAGAAAAGGTGACGGGAAAGGGAGGAGATGGGAGAGGGAAAAGAAGAAGGGAAAGAAGAGGGGGGAAAGGAGGAGAAGGAGAAAGCGCTGCTGTCCTGCCCGTGGCCGGAGCCCGGAGGCCGCAGCATTCCCGGGGCTCCGGAGCCGTGGGGTCACAGGGAATTCAGGCCGCGGAGCTGCAGAGCGCACAGAGCCATTGTCCCGCCCTGGCGGGAGCTCTGCGGCCCTGCCCCGTCCCACAGCTCCGGCCCCGGCCCCATCCCACAGCTCCGGCTCCATCCCACAGCTCCGGCCCCATCCCACAGCTCCGGCCCCGTCCCACAGCTCCGGCTCCATCCCACAGCTCCGGCTCCATCCCACAGCTCCAGCCCCGTCCCACAGCTCGGGCCCCGTCCCACAGCCCCGGCCGCATCCCACAGCTCCGGCTCCATCCCACAGCTCCGGCCCCATCCCACAGCTCCGGCCGCATCCCACAGCTCCAGCCCCGTCCCACAGCTCCGGCTCCATCCCACAGCTCCGGCCCCATCCCACAGCTCCGGCCCCGTCCCACAGCTCCGGCTCCATCCCACAGCTCCGGCCCCGTCCCACAGCTCCGGCCCCATCCCACAGCTCCGGCCCCATCCCACAGCTCCGGCTCCATCCCACAGCTCCGGCCCCGGCTGCATCCCACAGCCCCATCCCGGGCCGTTTCCCTCTCCCCGAGCCGGCACCACAAGGACAGCGGGAGTTTGCTCCCAGATCCCGGCGATGCCTCTCCCAGCACAACCCTAGATTTAAGGATCGCTATTAACCTTCCCTGATTAGAGGGAAAACACACGCACACAGATTCTCCTGCTTTCAGCAGCATCTCCCTGGCCTGGGTTTCCTCCCACACCTTTTCCTCTCAATCCTTCCACCTGCAGGCAAAGCCAACTCAGGGATGGCTCCACACGAGTGACCCCAAGTACGACTCCAAGGAGAAATCCTGAAACTCCTTCGGGGATTGTTTCCAGCTCCACACACCCCAACAAACACACACAGACCAGGCAAGTCATGGCCAAGTGCATATTCCTAAAAACCAAGTCATTCATCCCACAGCCCATTATTTGCTAGTATTTGAGATAAACACTAAAAAAATCTTAAAACCTTTGTAAGCTTTTAAAACAAGTCTTTCTAAAGATCTTAAAATCTTAAATCTGTAAAATCTAAAATCTTGATAAAGATCTTGTAATCTTTATAAAATAAGTCAGCCCTTCCCCACTTCTCCCAGCTCTGAGTCCTCCTGTTACTCAGTTCTGCATGAATTATTTCATATCCAGGTATAGAATCCTTAAGGCTGTAGAGCTGGTTGAAATTCCAACCCTACAGGACTCTTTATTTGTTTATTGAATTCTGAATTATTTTTTCTAAGCAATTAATCTATATTAGCCCTGGCTGTACTGGGACTACCACTGAGTTTTGCATTTCTTTAAATCGGGGTCTCATTTTTATGTCAAAGACTTAATTACTGAGTATTTCATGTGTAAAGTAAAAATTAACATGAGCGGCTGGTTAAGCATCGTGCTGCAAAATGGGTTTTTAAACATTTTTTTTTAAGTGTGTTTTGTTTGTTTCGAAGTCAGAAAAAGAAATCGTCAGTAAGACAAAAAGTGGTGACTGATAAAATGGCACAGTTCAGTTTTACAAAGCCTGGGCTCCATGAGAAGAGGTTCAAGAAGAATAAAGTTATCAAATAAAAACCCTGAAGAAAAAATAAACCCCAGCGTTGGAAGAGTTAAACACTCAAGAAAAGTCTTATTACACCAAGTTTGCCTTTTCCTGTATTCACTTTTTAGAACCTCTGAATTAGCTGCTAATTTGTCTTTGTAGGTTCTTGTACTTAACAAAAACCCAAATGGAAATGCAAACCCAGATCTTGAAACAGCACCAAATGACCAAAAAAAAAATGCACTTTTTTTTGAAAGACATTAAGTTATTCTGGCGCTTAGATTACAAATTTTAAGAGATTAGTCCACTAAAATGGGAAAATCATTCAAAACTGATTGTTCATTCAAAAATCATCCAAAGATCATCCAAACCACTAAAAAGGAAAACAACTCATCCCATTTGAGGGAATTAATCCTGTGTTAATCTTGTGACAGCACGTTGCACAAACTATTATTTTTATTTTTTTTACTGTAATTTTTACTATTTATTCAGAAATAAATGGAGGTGGTTTGGAAACAAAAGCTTTGAGGAGGACTGGAAGGAAAGGGAGGCTGGAAACAGCACGGCACCATCCCCACATCCTGCTGGGAGGCCAATCTACTGAGAAACTGCTTAATGTGATGGGAGTTCCTGGCTTTTAGCATTTCCCCAGATCCAGCAGAGGCAATGAACTGTCCAGCAGGGAAGGAACCCGAATTCCAACCATGGCCATGGAGCTGTTTCAAGTCTTGGACATCCAGGAAGGAACCTGGGAGGCCACAGGAGAGATGGGAGATCTCCCCACGGAGATGGGAACTGTGGCTGGAGACCACGGGGGCAAAGCAGAGCCACCCAAACACGAGTGAAGTACAGGCTGGGGAAACCTTGGAAACACACGGGCAGGGGGCTGGAAAAGCTGGGGGAAACCTTGGAAACACACGGGCAGGGGGCTGGAGGAGGAAGAACACACGGGGGAAGAGGCTGACAGGGAGGCCCAGGGTGCAGGAGCAGTCAGGGGTGAGGAGGGCTGGTGGTTTGTCACCAAAAATGATAAAAAAATTATCTTGTGGGCACAGAAACAGCAGTGAAGACTCAATTTATTAAAAAATTCCAGAAGTCGCCGATTCCAAATATCTTTATTTTGCAGGGAGCAGCGTTAACCAGCACAGACAGGATCTCCAGAGCCATCTCCCAGATCTGGCAGCTCCTGGGATGAGCTGGGCTGGACCAGCCCCTCCAGCCAAGCCTGTGCAGAGGCAGCAGCTCGTTAACGAGCCAAGTTTCATTAACGAATTCCTTTATCCCCAGGGCTGGAGCATCCCGAGTCCCAAACCCAGCCTGGCCACGACAAACCACCAGCCCTCAGCAGGAAAGCTCCTTCTCTCCACCCAGACTCCAACCCCGCTCACAAGATGTGATGCAGGAGAGGGGCTTTGCTCCCAGCTAAAGTGACTTTGTACACAATTCCTGCCCTGGACTGGGAAGAATCCTGGGATTTTTGGTTTAAATCCAGCAGCCCCAGTGCTGGTGACTCAGAGCAGGGCAGTGAAAGGAGTGCTGGGGTCACTCTTGGGTTTCCTGAGTGCCAAGGGAAAGGATGAATTCCCTGGGATAGAGGGAGGGGTCCCTCTGCTTCAGCCAGAGCTGGAATATTTTATTCCATTCTATCCACTTTCTTTAAGATCAAGTAACAGAGCTCAGGAAAGGTCCACAAGTTAAAACAGAAAAGAGTGACTGGAGGGATTTCTGAGGACAAAATATGATTGAAGGGAAGGTTGGCAAAGCAATGGCAGGGAAAAGAGCCATGGTGACAGTGACAGGTATTAAAGGATCAAATCCCAAGGAGGAAGAGCTCATGGAGTTGGTACTAAGGGATACAGGAATATTTAGGAGGACAAAATTAAAAGGGAAAAAACCTGTACTTGAAGCTAAACAGCAAAAAAGTGTCCAGTGTCTGTGGCTAACACTGCAGGGCTCCTCCCCTGCCCCATCCCACTGTTTCCCTGAAATCCTGTGCTGTCCCTGCCAGTCCCAGCTTTCCTGCCACATTCCCTCCCTGCTGCACCAAGCAGGACACAACTGAGCTGCCTCCTAACACCAAGGAACTCCTCATCCACCCGCCCCAGCTTCCACCTCCCAGCACAGGGAAATCCCAAGTGGAGCTCAAGGCTGTGTCAGGTCTTACCTTTGAGGGAATTCAGCGAGAACATCTCCATCCCCGTGGGAAGGGTGGGTTCCTGGGACAGCAGGAGGGAGCACAAAGAAACAGCAAGTTAGAACTGATACTTCCTTTAAAAGCAGGTGCTTCTGCTTTGTCTCTGTGGTGACAATGAGGGTTTTTAGAAAGCGTTTTAGGCCAGGATTAAGTAGATTATTGCTATTATTCTCTTTAAAGGAAAAAAAAAACAGGAGAAGAAAGGGAAGTGTACTTTTGATAATGTTCTTTGCTGAAACTGTTAAACTTCCTATTTAATTTCTTACTAGAATAACTTTCACTCAAGTAAGACAACACCAACTTTGCTTTGGGGTGTTTTATCTGTCATGCCAAATATTAAATACATTGCAGGAATTACTGGAAACAATAACAAGGACTTTCTAACAAACTTGGATCGGGTGGGTGAGGATTGAAGGTCAGCATTTATACACAAAGTTGAAGTTTGGAGCTGGACTCCCATGGTCCTGGTGGATCCTTTCCAAGTCAGGATATTCTGGGATTCTATGGACATTAACTGTCCCTATCGATGACTTCCTGTGCATGCAATTAACAGCCTGCAGTTATCATTCAGATTACTCACTTTTGCTTTCAGCAAGACAAAATTACTTCAGCAGCAAAAAAAAAAAAAAAAAAAAGGCTTCGAATAAACCCACCCCATTTTCTGGCCACATCTCTGGATGTGACACCTTGTTGGTGGTTCCCTCCCCACGGACACACGGACACCAAGCTGCTGTGGCTGCCACACCCAGCCTTCCCCAAGGATCAATCAGATCAATAAAAACAGAGCTACTCGACTTGGCAAAAATCAAACCCCACGTGTGCTGTGGTGGTGAAGCTCGGAGGGAAATGTCCTTGGTGTAACTAAATCACTGCAGGGAACAAAGTCAGGGAACCCTTTTGTGGTCCTGGAGCGAGGTTCCCAAGGCTGGGGCGCTCGGCCGTGGAGCGCAGGCACGGCAGGAATGCTGATGGAACTGCAGGGAGCCTGTGCCCCCTTCCACAGGGATCATCCCAGCCTGCGTTAAACTGCCTTAAAGCCAAGGGGGTTTGTGAGGAATTGGGGGAGTCCAATATTGCTCCGACAGGAAGGAGTCAATCCTTGAACCCTCCGAAGTCGCTGGAGAGAGAAAACCAGGAGTGCGACAGGGAATGCTGCAGTGAATCCCAGCTCCCGAGGCATTGGCCACGTCCTCCTCCCGGAGTTTGAAGCGTGACCAAAGAGGGGGAGATGTTTGCCTGCAGAGAGAGCGAGTGTATCCCAGGGAATCCAGGGAATCCCTCCCTCAGCATCCTGGGACACGGCACCGTGCAGGTGCATAAACTGCACTGCTCCCTGCGGAGCGGGAATTCAGGGAGCGGGAACAAGGAACGCCTCACCCACACTGGGATGGGGAAAAGGGCTCTTCCAAAAATGGCTTTGAGCCAAAAGAGGGCAGGGATGGATGGGATATTGGGAAGGAATTCATGGCCAGGAGGATGGGCAGGCCCTGGCACAGGGTGCCCAGAGCAGCTGTGGCTGCCCCTGGATCCCTGGCAGTGCCCAAGGCCAGGCTGGACATTGGGGCTTGGAGCAGCCTGGGGCAGTGGGAGGTGTCCCTGCCATGGCAGGGGTGGCACTGGATGGGCTTTGAGGTCCCTTCCATCCCAAACCATTCCATGATTCCATGGATAAATGCAACATGGAAATGATTTGAAATGATAAAAAATGGTCTTTTCTGCTCAAGAACAAGAAAATAAAAAATTGAAAACCTTCCAGGGATGAGGTTCCAAGATGAACAAGTGAGATCCCCTTGGAAAAGCAAGATTCCAACCCAGCTGTTTGTATAATCCTGTCTGCAGATCCCAGCTGAGCTGGGACCCTTACTGGGAACCAGTAAGAGTCAGACTGGGTGGGAGCAGGGCAGGACAGGGAGGAGAATAAAGGATCTGCTAAATCTGGACACCGAGATCCAGACATGGGAATCACTTCTAGCACATCCAGCAGCCTGGGGGAAATCCCAGGGTTGGTTGCTGCAGATCCTGATCCCAAATAAAAAGAAGTGTCCAACTACAGCAGCTGCTCCAGCCCCCAGGGAAACACAGGGATGCAGGACCAGCATGGAAAGGGGATACTGGAAGACTCAAAATGTATTTTGTCTGATGAAAGGAGAGGTGTGGGAGCTCCGAGGACACTGGATTTGGGAAGAAATGGAACACGATGGCACAGGACTGGCAGTGGAACAGCTGGAATGAGGATCCATGGGACCGTGGAGCCTCACACCCAGCAAACTCTGGAGTCCCAGGTGGGGAAAGAGATGCTAAAAGTTTGTTAGGAATAGACTCAGTGCTCCTGCTGCAAAGGCAGAGTGAAACCAGGCAGTGTGGCACAGAAAGCTATTAGATAAAATCCCAAAGGATGGGGAGGAATTGGGTCTTTGTTGGGTTTCCTTGATCCACTGGAAAACAACTACATGAGGGAAAACCACATCCCCGAGAGAAATGCAGGGAAAATCACAGCAATTCTGACTATTGGCTGCTGGGATATTCCAGCAGTGTTGGAAGAGGCAGAGCCCCGAGTGCTTTGTGAAGAGAACAAAGGAGAAATCCTGCTGTCTCCCATATCCAGCTCCAAGGATCCCCTGCCCCGGGCTCCGGGCAGAGCCAACAGTCCACTTGCAGTAGAGATTTCTTTTTTTTTTTCTTTTACTTTTGGCTCCTCGGGCCAACGGAGCAGCGGATCCGTGCAGGAAACCTTTCCTCACCAGCCCTAACCCTGCCGGATCCTGGCTGCTGACAAGCTGGAAGGGGGACAATGAAGGGCTGCAGGTGGGAATGGGCGCTGGATGCTCCTGGACACCCCCGAGCCCCGGGGCCAAACGGGTGACCCGCAGCGACAATTCCCACAGCCACGGGGGACAACGGGGCCGGCGGTGGCACCGGGGCGAGCCACGGGAGGGGGCGGAGAGGCAGGACCGGGGAAGGGCTGCGGGAGAGCAGCTCCGTGCGGGAGCGGAGCCTTCCCAAGGCGGGGATGGCAACTCCAAGGAGAGCCGCGCTCCCGGGGCTCTCCCTGCCGGCCCCTCGCCCAGGGCCCGCGGGGAGCGGTGCCCCGGAGTCCTCCCCGAGCATCCCCGGGGCCCCCCGGGCATCCCCAGCGCCGCCGGTGCCGCCGAGCATCCCCGGTGCCGCCGAGCATCCCCGCCCGCGCCGCCCCGCCCGCACAGGCCGCGGCCCCGCACGGCCCTCCCCGCCTCGCCCCGCTCTGCTCGGTGCCATCCCCCGCCCCTCCCCCTCCTCCCGCCGCCCTCCCGCCCCCGCGGCCCCCCCGGTTCTCCCCGGGGGTCGCGGCCCGACCCCCGCCCGCCCCGCACCGACCTCCGCACCGCGACTGCCGCCGCCGGGCCGCCTCTCGGGACTACAGCGCCCGGCAGCCCCCGCGCGCGCTTCCGGCGCGGCGCGCGCTTCACTTCCGGCCCTGCCCCGGAACTGAGGCCGCCCGCGCGCTCCCTGCGGCCGGCGGCGCCGCCACGGCGAGAAGCCGCGCGTGGGCGTGGGGCGGGGATTGTCCCCATGGCAACGGGTGAGCCAATGGGCGGCGCCGGCGGTTCCCGTGGCAACGGCAGAGCCAATGGGCGGCGCGGCCTGCTGGGGGCGCTGTAGCCTCGGCCCCGCTGTGGGACCCGGCCAGGCCCCGGTCCTGATCCCGATCCCGATCCCGATCCCGATCCCGATCCCCATCCCAGTCCCCATCCCAGTCCCCATCCCGATCCCGATCCCCATCCCGATCCCCATCCCGGTCCCGATCCCGATCCCCATCCCGATCCCGATCCCGATCTCGATCCCGATCCCGATCCCCATCCTGATCCCCTGTCCCGATCCCCATCCCCATCCCGATCCCGGCCCCGATCCTGGTCCTGATTCCGATCCCGGTCAGGCCCGATCCCGGTCCCGATCCCGATCCCCGTCCCGATCCCAATCCCCATCCCGATCCTGGCCCCGGCCCCGATCCAGATCCCGATCCCGATCCCGGTCCCGGCCAGAGCGCTGCCCAAGGAAGCTGTGGTTGCTCCTGGATCCCTGGCAGTGTCCAAGGCCAGGCTGGACATTGGGGCTTGGAGCAGCCTGGGACAGTGGGAGGTGTCCCTGCCATGGCAGGGGTGGCACTGGATGGGATTTAAGGTCCCTTCCAAGCCAAACCCTTCTGGAATTCTGGAATTCGCTGCCTTTTCAGAATGGCAGTTCTGAAATTCCGAAGTTCAGATTTCTGGATGTTTGGTGGGTTTAATATTTCCTGTGTCTCCAGAAGTTCCCTTTCCTGCAGGTGTTTATTTCTGCTTTGGAGTATTCAGGAGTGAGGGAACATTTACAAACTACGGTAATGCAAGGGACATTTTTATATTGGGGATTGTGATTTCAATGAAGGGCTTTTTGACGCTCTATTTTATTATGTTCGAACTGAAATATGCTGTATTTTTTAATTATATACATATTTTTGCCTGTTTTTTTTTAATTTTATCTGTTATGTTCGATTCACAAATAAAGCATTAATAGATACTCGAAACTAAGTGGTTTTACGAAGGAAATTTGAGGGAAATTGCTTCATGATGACCCATTCGGTGGATATGAAAAGGTGAAGGTACCCAGCAGTGAAGACTTAGTGCAGACACCTGTAGGTAATTATGTCAGCACCCAATTAACTCCCTGATTGGATCTCAGGCTTTCCACACCCGGCCTGAGCTACGGGGCTGGTACCGGGGCACAGGCGGTATGTTTGGGTCCGGAACAGCCCGGTACCGGGGCACGCACGGTGTGTTTGGGCCCGCAGCCCGGTACCGGGGCACGCACGGTGTGTTTGGGGTCCGGAACAGCCCGGTACCGGGGCACGCACGGTGTGTTTGGGGTCCGGAACAGCCCGGTACCGGGGCACGCACGGTGTGTTTGGGTCCGGAACAGCCCGGTACCGGGGCACGGGCGGTGTGTTTGGGTCCGGAACGGCCCGGTACCGGGGCACGCACGGTGTGTTTGGGCCCGGAACAGCCCGGTACCGGGGCACGGGCGGTGTGTTTGGGTCCGGAACAGCGCGGTACCGGGGCACGCACGGTGTGTTTGGGTCCGGAACAGCGCGGTACCGGGGCACGCACGGTGTGTTTGGGTCCGGAACAGCGCGGTACCGGGGCACGCACGGTGTGTTTGGACCCACAGCCCCCGGGCTCCCTCAGAGGGAGCGGCTTGGGGCGGGGCCGCTCGGGGCGGGGCTGCAAAGGAGCGGCGCGCGCGTTCCCGAGCGCGTTCCCGTTCGTGTTCCCGTTCCCACCCCCGAGCACATTCCCGTTCACTTTCCCGAGCGCGTTCCCTTTCCTGAGTACACTCCCGTTTCCATCCCCAAGCGCATTCCCACTCCCGTTCCTATCCCCGAGCCCACTCCTCATCCCCTTTCCCATCCCCGAGCACATTCCCGTTCCCGTTCCCAGGCGGGCGCGCTCCCGCGGTGGGCGGGGCGCGGGCCGGGGCGCGGCGCATGCGCGGCGCGGGGCGCGCGGGGACAATGGCGGCGGCGGCGCTGGCGGCGGGCGGAGGCCCCGGGAGCGGCCCCGCGGCGGCCCCGGCGGGCGGGCCCGGCCCCGCGCTGGCCGCGGCGCGCCGCAAGGACGGCGGCCCCACCGGCAAGTTCTGGGAGAGCCCCGACACCGTGTCGCAGCTCGACTCGGTCCGCGTGTGGCTGGGGAAGCACTACAAGAAGGTGCGGCCCGGCGGGGGCGGCGGGCACCGGGCGGGCGGGCTGGGGACGGGCCGGGGGGGCCCGAGGTCGCCGCCGCTCTTTGTGAACCGCGGCCTCGCCGCTGCGGCGGGCGCGGGGCCGGGGCGGGGGCAGCCCCGGGGACGTTTCCGCTCCCTCGGCGGCGGCCGGTGCTCGGGGCCGTGTTTGGGGCAGCCCCGGTGGCCCCGGGGCCGCTCCCGCTGCCCGCGGGGGCCCGGCCGGTGCCCGCTCGCCCCAGGCTGTGACTTTCCTGTGCGGGCAGGTCCCGGCCCGGCTGGGTTTCGCTTCAGCCGCGCCCCGGCGGTGTCGGGAGCGCTGGAAAAAGGGAGGAAGAATCCCTGAAAATCGCTTCGGTGCCGGCGGGAGCCGCGTCCGGGCGCGTTAAAGCCCCGCGTGTTGTGCTGAGTTCCCTCGGCGGCGGCAGCGTCGCTGCTCGCTCGGGTGCCCTTGGGCTCCTCTTCCCCCTCGCACACTTCGCTCGGCTCCGTTGCTTCGCTTTCTTTAAGTGTTTTTTTTTCTTTTCTCGTGCGCTGATTTTGTAACTTTCATTTCAATACCTGGGCCGTGAAAAATCACCCGGTGCAGCTTTCCAGCGTGTCCTCAGCGCGCTGTAGCGATCCTGGGAGAGCTTTAGTTGGATCGGAGCGGTGCCCAGGGGATGCTGCGCAGCCCAAAGGTGCCTTAATCTCCGCATTTTCCCATTTTTGGGGCTGTTCCGCCGGTCCTCGGCAGGCCCGGTGTGCATCACCCATGGAGGAGCTTCTCCCGTGCTGTTGGTTGGGTTCTTTGTGTGGTAAAGAATCTGAGAACGGGAATCTGAACTGGGAATCTGAGCTGGATCGGTGTGGGGCGAAACCAGCTCGGGCTCGGGTGTGTTTTTCCAGTCCTTCCAGCTCGTCCCAGGTCGGATCGGTGTGTGGGGCGCAGTTTGAAGCGGCAGCTCGAGCTCTTTGTGTCGGCAGGGAAATGTAACAGAATATTTCTGCAGTTTGCCTTGTTCCGGTTGTGGTTCTGCGCTGTCCCACGCTTTGGAGGAGCTGTGGTTTTCCCTCTCCCTGTCCTGCCCGAGCACCCCCGGGATCCCAGCAGATCCCTGGAGCAGCACCGCTGTTCTGAGGCGGGTCCAGGTCCCTGCTGAGCACAGAAAGGTGTTTGCTGTGACTCCAAACCCCACCGCCACGCTGGGTCTGTCTGTACTGGCTGGGCAGGTTGTGTGTGGTGCAGGAATGGGAGCCAGGGAAAAACCTCCCCATTCAAATTGGTTATAAAACTTAGGTATTTATTCCTGATGGCTCTGGAAGGTAATTAGAGTTGGGCTAAGGAGACTCTACAGGGCGAGTGAATTTTGGAATGTTGCTGTGAAAATCTTTTTTAAAAATGGACAGTAACTTTGGTTTGGGGAAGCAAGAAAGCTGATAGCAGTGTTTAAAGATGGAGCCTTAACTCTCTGGAGGGAAGGGTTGATTCCCTTGTGGATGTGCTGGAAATGGACTCTGCTTCATCTTGTGCCTGTTTTCATCCTGCTGTAGGTATGTGGCTGCTTCCAGAGAGGTACATGATGATTTTAACTGGCTTTTGTCCAGTTTATACTCTTAAAAATAGATGTTTGTACGTCTCAGTGGCGAAGCTGTCAGCAGCAGTCGGTGTGTCCAGCTCCGGGAGCTCCAGGGACACTGGGGACCAGTTGGAGAGAATCCAAGAGCAGCACCAAGCTCGGTCAAGGATCCAGAGGGACAGGGAGAGTTAGAGAACTGCAATTACAGAGCTTCTCATTTTGTCTCTAGATTAGACAAGACTTTAATATGGAAGAGTTTTCCGTGTCTCCAGAGTACAACAAATATTGGGGAGTTCTCTGTCTCCAGAGTACAATTAAGAAAGGAAGGGGTTTAAATAGTAGTGTGGAAGACTCAAACTGGACCTTGCAAAACTCATTGATGGGCACTAAACATAATGACAGAAAATGAAATTATTAGTATTGTAATGAAATTATTTATTCCAGGCTCCCTCCCGCTCCCTGTTTGTGTGTGTGATGTCTGGAAATCGGTTTGTGCTGTTTCTGTGCATCACTGCCCAAGGTGCCCAGCTCCTTCCCAGGCAGTAGGGATGCAGCAGGGATGTTGGAGCTTTGCTTCCCTGGGAGCTGGGAATGGGTTCATGCCGTGGGTTTGGGGTCCTGGGGAGACTGACAGACTTTAATAGAACAAAGTCACAGGATCCCAGAATGGTTTGGGTGGGAAGGGGCCTTAAAACCCACCCAGTGCCACCCCTGCCATGGGCAGGGACACCTCCCACTGTCCCAGGCTGCTCCAAGCCCCAGTGTCCAGCCTGGCCTTGGGCACTGCCAGGGATCCAGGGGCAGCCACAGCTGCTCTGGGCACCCTGTGCCAGGGCCTGCCCACCCTCACAGGGAACAATTCCTGCCCAAGATCCCATCCATCTTTGCCTTCTGGTAGTGGGAAGCCACTCCCTGTGTCCTGTCCCTTTGTCTCTTGTTCAGAGTAATTTGGGTAGACTGTAACAGACACCTTGATGTTGCCATAGTTAACTAGAAATTCAGAGTTCAGAAATAAATTGGGTGATTCTCTGTTTATTGTATTAATGCTCGTTTAACATTGTGTATTGTTTAGGTAGCTCCTTTCTCAGTAAGCCACATCTCTCATATTAAAATGGGGTGTCCCAAAGCAGAGTTTCTTCCTGTCTATAAAGCCTCTTTCTAAGGTATTTTGGGAGGGTTTTAGCAACTGCCTGCTGAAGGATGCAGCCCCTGGCCTTACAGCTGTGCTCCCTGGTGAGTTGTTCATATCCAGGTCAATACAGTGACCCGTGGGAGCTCTGGTGGTTCTGGCAGCTCTGTCCCTCTGAGACAGAAGGCCAGAGAGGCTGATTTTTGGGAGGCAGGGAGGAGGGCGTTGATGTTTTTAACGAGCAAGTGGAATGTTGAGTTAGAGGGGCTCAGGGCACGGTCTGGGCACGGGCTCAGCACTCGGAGCTCTGGGAGCAGGGCAGAGCTGGGACCCCCTTGCACTGTGGAGAGGGCTCTGTCCACATCCCTGGAGCTGCTGCCGCTCCAAGGGCTTGGAGCGATGCCCAGGGAGTGTCTGCGGGGCCAGAGCTGCGGGCAGAGCGCGGGATCCGTTCCTGGCTGCCGGGAATATCCCTGTGCAGGGGCCGGGCTGCTGCTGGCAGCTGCTGGGGGGCAGGGGATCCATCCCGGCGTGGCTGGGGATCCCCTGCCCGTGCTGGCAGCCAGGGCTGCCCTGGGAGCGCCGGGAGCTCGCTGCTGCCCGGCTCTGCTGGCCTTGGCAGGGATCTCCTCCGTGACTGGCTCCCATTTAATCCAGGGAAGGCTCTCTCTCTCCGCGGCTCTTTTGTGTTCTCACCTTTGAAAAGGAACAAGGGCTGTAACCCAAATCAAAGCGTTTTGGTGTGGGTTTTCCTTTGGCACTCAGGTGGTGTTCTGGGCTGAAATGCCCTTTGTTTTGGGGAAGGTGTGTGCAGCGGGGCCGCACCGCAGAGCACGATGTGGTTATCTGAGGTCAGTGGCCACATGAAAGCTGGGTGTGGATCTGTCCCCCGTCGGTGACAAAGGCTTTCAGGGCAGCTGCAGTGCAGGTCTGGCTGCAGAAGTGATTCTCCTGCTGCTGCTCACGCTCTGCTTTCTGACCACACATTTTCTGCTTAAGTACATCGGGGTGTTTTTGTGTTTCTAGTGATTGTGGAAATGTTGGAAAACTCCTTGCTGGGTCAATGGGGCTTTGGCGTTTTAGCACGAGAGCAAAATCCTCTTATGGAACAGGGCATCATTCTGTCCTCTGGAATTCACTGCTTAAAAACCTTTCTTTGCTGCAGGATTGTTTTGTGGAGACGAGGGGAAAACCTGGAGATCTGTTGGGACTTGATCCCTCAGTGGTCCCTCAAACCCACTGAGAATTGATAAGGATATTGTCTGCTGTGTTTTACTGCTTAAAGATCCATTTGTGCTGCTCCTTAGGATGCAGAAATGATGGAGGGGAGTCTTGGGCTTCTTTCTGAAGGGTTTTTCCCCTTACTGTTCAGGGGAACCTCAGGCAAGGTAATGGGCTTCTCGTTAAAAGGATCTGCAGGATAGTGGCAGTGCAGAGGAAGATGAGAAGGTGTTGTCTTCCTTTATAGCTTCCAGCTGTCAGTGCCTCCTGCAAGAGATGAAAATGGGAGCTGCAAGAAAAGGAATGATTGCCTGAAAAAGTTCACGTCTAAGAATAGGCTTTGCAAGGTGTATTCTCATGTAATTTTCCTTTTTCTCCGAAGGAAAATGTCTGAAAAAAAATAGAGTAAGTCAGTACAGGGATGCCACGTCTTCTGGATTTGGTTTTTTTTTTTGAAGGAGGTTCATAAAATCCCGGACTGTTTTGGGTTGGAAGGGACCTTCAGGATCATCCAGTGCCACCCCTGCCATGGCAGGGACACCTCCCATTGTCCTAGGGTGCTTCCAGCCCTGTCCAGTCTGGTCTTGGGCACTGCCAGGGATCCAGGGGCTGCCACAGCTGCTCTGGGCACCCTGTGCCAGAGCCTGCCCACCCTCATGGCCAGGAATTCCTTCCCAAGATCCCATCTATCCCTGCCCTTTGGCAGTGGGAAGCTGTTCCCCCTTGTCCGGTCACTCCAACCCCTTGTCCAAAGTCCTGTGCAGAGCCAGGAGTCAGAGTCAGTGATCTTTGTGGATCCCTTCCAGCTCAGGATATTCTGTGATTCTGATGTAATTAAAACATTAATTCCTTGGGGAGGGAAAAGGGCAAATTAAAATGCAGCTTTGAAATTGTAGCCTTCAGTTCTTTCCTGGCTCATGTTTCTAGTTCAGGATTTATACACAGGACAGGACACTCGGAGCCTCACAGGAATCTGTGTCCTTTCCATTGGGAAGATTTAATTTCTCAGATATGTGTCTGCTCCTGAGAAAGTGCTGGGGGAACTCACATCTCAGGGTGGTCAGGCACTGAAATTATCATTGTTTCCATTCACTCAGTGTCTTTGTGGTGTCTTTGGCTTTGGAGCTGGTGCTTTGCAAAGCTCAGTTAGGTTTGACTGGTATTTGGCACCACAGCTTTAAAACTTTGAGGGTTCTGGGTCTCAAAATCGGAGTTTTTTAAGGGGCTTTAGAAGAATCTGATTTGAGGGAAGAGCAAATGCTGACAGTTACCAAGCTGAGGGGCTGGGGTAGCTCCAGTTGCTCCATGTTCTACCTGGAAAAGTGGTGTTTGTTCTTCTCCTGGAAGTCTGGCACAGTGAGGAGGTGACATTCGGTGAGTGAGTGCTGGATATTAGGAGTGACAGAAACTCAGCACCATGGGAGGGGTTTAATACTCCATGCTGTGATTTTGCATTCACATTTTATTAGAAGCAGAGCCTTGGGAGCTGCTCAGATTGTCCCAAAACATGGCAAGCGCAGCTGCGTGGCTCAGCTTTGCCCTCTGTGCAGAACATCCTATTTATACCAGGGGGTGCTCCGAGGATTAATTAGGAGTTGATTACAGCAGGAGGCTGTGAAGTTACTGCAGGGAGCTCTGTGTGTGTGGGCAGCACGAGCCTGTTCCTTTATTAGGAGCTGGGATCAGCTTGATGTGGTTAATCCGTGTCTGTAACCTGGCCCCGAGGAGCTGGGCATGAGCCTCAGGTGAGAGCTGGAATTTTAGCCTAAAGCTTGCAAAATGTTTGTGCTTGGTGCTTCTCCTGTGCAAACCGCCCCCCCCCACCTCCAACCTTCCCAGCCACACAGGGATCCCAAAATCCTAAAGCTCTGCCCTCCAGGTGCTGGAGGGAGCTGGGGTGTCACCAGTCAGCCTTCCCTCCCAGCTTCCCTCTCCTCACTGAACGTGTGCTTTGTGTCTTGCAGTACGTCCAAGCAGATGCTCCTACCAATAAAACACTGGCTGGGCTGGTGGTGCAGCTGCTGCAATTCCAGGAAGATGCCTTTGGAAAACACGTCACCAATCCTGCCTTCACAAAGCTTCCTGTGAGTATCGGGGTTCTCGCTCTGCTGTCACAGCTCTGTGTCCTGCTCTTGGTCCTGGAACGTGTCCAGGGCATTGGGACATCCCTGCTCCAGCCCAGGCTCTTCCTGATGCACCCTCTGGAATAGCACACTGCTCCTCAGTGCAGATTTTCAATGTAGTGAAGCTTATTCTCTGTATATTTGAAATTATTTCTGGAATGCTGTGGGAATATTTTAATTTCTACTAAAATTCAACATAATTCATCAGTTTTAAGTAAAATCTAGACTGGTGCATCCTGAACTGAGTGAATAAAACACACTTTCTGAGGTAAACAAGCTCCCACTGGGCGTTTTGGTTGATTAAACTCCAAACTTGTAAAGCTGCCAAGGCTGAGAAATGACTTTGCCACGTTCTGCAGCAGCACACAGTTACCTGCTTGGTCTGGGATAGTTCTCCAGTCCCCTGGGATACAGGTAACCAGAAACAATGTCAACATTGTGAGGGCTGCTGCTTTCTAATTCCAGCCTGGAACCCTGCCCACCACCCAAAGGATTTTGTCCCAGGGATTGTGAGGTCCAAAGAGCTGCTGGAGGGCAGGGGATGCAGGACAGGGAAGCACAGAGGGGTCTGGGGGGAGGGCAGGGATGGCAGCCAGGTGCCCAGGCCCAGCTGGGGGATGGAGGGAGGTCTGTGGGCCAGGACAACTGCCCTAAACCTGTGTGTAGGGTGGCATCAGCAGGGAGGGGTGCACTCATCTGTGCCCCAGGATGTGTGCTGGCATTGGGGTTGGGCCTTTGGGGCTCTGGATAGGTGGGTGCACACAGCTGGAATCATTTGTAGCCAGTTCAGAATCCAATTGAAACTGAAGTTGGCCTGAAAACTGTTAGAGGAGCTGTGGTTGTGGGTCCATGTGACAGGACAGGGCCTTTCTTTGTACTATGCTGGGTTTCCCCCAGGTGTTTTGCCCCTGTAACCTCCCCATGAGGGGTGGGATGTGCACACTCCTTCACAGGAAGGTTTTTCAAACTCACAGGGTGAATGTTGGAGCAATTCCCAGATGAGTTTTAGGAGGAATCCTTCCCTGTGAGGGTGGGGAGGCCCTGGCACAGGGTGCCCAGAGAAGCTCCTCAGGATGCCATTGAGATCCCACCACCTCTCCTGACACCTCGGTGATAATGGGAAGCTTTAGGGACAGAGGGAGCTTTGTAGGGCTTTATTTGGACGTGGCAGCACAAACCATAAACCTGCCCACATTCCACAAGTGCATAAACCATTGGAGTGCTCCCGAGCCTTAAATCAATTTGTCTTATCTTAAAAATGGGCAATAAATGCTGCAGTGGCATCATAAAGACGTTGTTCCTGTGTTTGTTCTCGCTGCTTCAAAGGTCTAATCTGGTCAGATTTGCTCAGTTTAATTCACAGCACTCAGACCTCAGTTACTTCCAGCAGGAGACAACTCCCCAGCACATCTCCAGGAATGCTGCTGGGTGTGGGGGTCTCTCTGCTCACAGCAGAAAGCCCCTGCTAACCAGAGCCTGGCCACTGAACAGCTCCCCACGTTCTGCTTTGTGCCTTGTTCAAGTGTTTTATGTGTATTGAGAAATACAAAGTGATCCATGACCAAAGCAGGTCCTGCTGTTGCCTCTCCCTGGTCCTGCCTTCAGCTGGCCCAGCCTCCTGTCTCCGTTCCCAAGATGACTTTGGCAGCAGCTGACTTCTCCCAAGCACAGCCATCCTGACCTGAGACATCAGTAGAGCTGCAAATAAAATCCCAAACTAAAATGTGTCAGAAGAATTGAGCTTTCTGTGCAGGAAACAGGGTTTTTTTCAGTGACCTTTCAGAGGAAGGGCTTGGTGGGACTCCTGGAGCCTCCAGCTCCTCGTGCTCCTCTTTCAAGTTCAGTTCTGGAATTCTTGCTTTGGGAATGGGTGACTCACGTGTGCTCTGGTAAAACTAAGGGGGGGAAAAACTGAGCTGGATTGAAATGAAGTGGATTTGGTGTTTTAGGGCAGATCTGCACTGTGGCTCTGCAGCTTCTGACAATCAGCATTCTGTGGGGGAGGGATATGAATGTGGAATATCTGAACTCTGCTTCAGGTGCTCATTTCTGATGATCTGGTTTGATGTTCTTGTACAGAAGAGCTGCTTCCCTGACAGCTACGATTTGAGGTTTAATTTACTATGAAATGGGTGCTCAAAGAGTACTTTGGATTTTTACAGCTCTACAAGGAATTATTTTCGAGGAAGGACTTGGAGCTTTCAGATACATCAAGTCCTTGCAAACACAAAGAATTCTGCTTAATCCAAATGCATTTAATCTTCAGGAAACGTTCTGAAAGGAGAACCTCAAACTCCCAAAGTGCTTCATCTGACAATTAACTTTTCATTTGATATGTTCTATGTCTAAAACTCAGCTAACAAATACCTATTTGTTTAAAATAATTGCATAAAAGTCAATGTCACTGTTTTGTCTTGTTTTTTTGGGTTCCAGGCAAAGTGCTTCATGGATTTCAAAGCTGGAGGTACATTATGTCACATTCTTGGTGCTGCTTACAAATATAAGAATGAACAGGGCTGGTAAGTTTTTATTTGTGGTTTTTACACCTTTTGCATGAAACCAAGCACATGAATTGCTTATGCAAGCTACCTGAAGTTTAATCCTTCCTGGAGAATCAGGCAGGCAAGGCAGTGGAGATGGGAAGAGGGATTTTTTTCCTGTTTTGCTGATGGTAGCTTTTTTAAGACACACCCCCACACTTCTAAATTTAAAGAGAAATTGGCCAAGTTTAAGGTTTTGAGCCTGTACTTGGAGTTAATTACAAGTGTGAGGCTCTTTTTTATTTCCTTGCTGTCTGACTGAGAAAATGAACCAGAATTGGAGTCTCACTTCTGTGAGATGTAAATCTTTGTTTCTGTATTGATTATTTGGTTTAGTTACAATTGGGAAGCACTGCAGATTCTAATAAATGCTCAGATTTCCATTCCCCCAAAAATGGGGAGTGTAAGCACTTAGATACTCTGCCTCTGTAGCTGTTGACACTGGTATGAAAAATATCCCTGTGACATCCCAGGAGAGGTTTAACCTGGGTGTTGTTAAGTTATAATCCTCTTCCCAGGGGAGCAGCAGCATGGGGTCATAAAATCCTGGAATGGCTTGGGCTGGAAGGGCCCCTAAAGCCCATTCAGTGCCACCCCTGCCATGGCGGGGACACCTCCCACTGTCTCAGGCTGCTCTGAGCCCTGTCCAACCTGGCCTTGAAATTAGTATTTTTGAGAGTGTTGGGCAAAAAAAGGAGGATGAAAAGTCAATAAAGGTGAACAATCAATAAAATTAAGCAGATTGTTCCTGTCCACAAATTTAAATAGTTTCCGAGCTGTAACTGCGTTCCTGGAATTGACTGAGTTGCTTTTACACTCAAGAGCCATTTAAAAGGCAAAATGAAGTTGTGTGAGAATGGATGGTTGTTTTTAGGAATTACTTATACTCCTATCTGCTCTATCTGATGTGGATATATCAGGAATAAGCTGCTCTCAGGGGTTTTCCTACTCCAGTCTTGCCACCACCTGGGACAGGTACCTGTTTGCAGTGTGGTTTATCAGGGGTGTCTTGCTACCTCTTTGCCTTAAGATACAGGAATGAAACGGTTCCAACTTCAGGACTATTTGAATATTTCAGTGCCGCACGTTTTTACCAAGCAGATCTGGTTTCCATTCAGTTGCCCAGCCCAGCTGAGCTCTGGGGCTGCCTCCTCCCCTGTCCCTCCCTTGCTGCTGCCTCAGGGTTAGCGTGGTAGTGCCTGGTGTCTGTGCATGTGGGCTGTAGCGGGCAGTAATCCTGCAACTTAACTTTGAGGATCAGCCCTAGAGCCTGGAATGTGTCCCTCACTGACTCAACCAAATAATCCGTGGTGTTTGCCTGAACTGTGATTGATTTGATTTTTGAATGGTCTGCATTGTCGCTCCTGCTTAACCTGTTTGTGACTGATCTGTCTTATAGGAGAAGTCCCTTTCCTCGCCACAATAGGTATGTCTGAGAGCTGGACATACCTGTCCCTCACTGCAGCCCAAGCCAGCCTGGCACAGGGAGTCTCTTAAGCTGAGGACAGGAAGAGTTAGTGCCATTTTATCCAAATGGGCAGCTAAAAAAGTGCTGATGATTATTAATGTATCGATGTCCTTCTCTGGGTTTCTGAAGCAGGCAGGGATCTGGGGTCGTGCAGCATTCCATGGATGCACAGTGCAGGTTTTGAGCAAAACATGTAAAAATTTTGGTCGTGCCCTGAGTGTCTTTGTCTCACAGGTACCAGGAGTTCTGTAGGTGTTTATTTGGCATTTTTCTCCCACAGAGCCATTCTGGGTGTTTTGGATACAAACCATGGCTGAGTACTGGAGAAGGGGATCGATCTTGACTCTGCAATCCTCTGCTTTATAGGTGTAAAATACTTTATTAATAGGGACCTGACAGCCTTGATGTCTGGCCCTGCTTCTGCAGGTCAGGGTGAACTTTTCAAAGCACCCAGCAGAGTCATAAATTCCTCTTAAAAAGGCTGATTCCAATAAGTATGCCAGGATCTTACATTTGATTTGTTTGCCATGTCCTCAGTGTGAAGGGCAGAGTCCTTGAAGTCCTTCAGGACAGAAACCATCCCCCCTGACAGAGGATGTTTGTAGAGCTGCCCAGCACCTCAGAGGGTTCCCACAGAACCACCTGCCTGGGCACCTCCCTCCTAAAAATCCCAGGAGCCTCCCGTGGAGAAGAGCGTGGTGCTCCCAGCTGGGGTGTCATGTTTGATTTAGTGGGGTCACATCCTGGTGTGCTCACAGGGCTTGGGGCTAAAAGTCTTGGGGCCACTCTTTGCTTTCCTTCTCTGAACATTTATGGACTGGAAAAAGGGATTTGTTGCTGGAGACAGGGCTGTGTTGATAGGAAACTGTCCCTGGCTGTGGAATAACTGGTTTGAGCTGGGCGGTGGCTGCAGCCTGTCAGTCCCTCGTGGGGAGCCTTTCCCACTGCCCTGGGTGTGCAGCACTTCGGGTTTCACACCCCAGGGAGCCTTTCCAGCCTCCAGCAGCAGCGTGTTCCCAAACCTGGGAGGTGCAGCCTACACCAGGTCATGTTCTGCATCTGAGGGGTGCAGCCTGAGGGTCCAGCACCTCCTGGTGCTTTGGGAGGGGCTGGCTCCTGAGGGCTCAGCCCCATCCCCAGCAGTCCCTGGTGCTGTGGGCCCTGTGGAAGTGCTGCTGCTGGATGTGGTGAGGGGCTGCTTTGGGGCTGGGCTTCTCCCTGCTCAGGCTCTGGGGGTCACCACTCAAATCCCTCGTTTGGGTTGACACATCCATGAATTCCAAACGTGTGCAGGGCTCAGGTGGGTACAGCAGAGGGGATCTGGGGGCTCTTGTGCTGCTTCCCAGGAGGAATTCTCAGGTTTTGTGTCCTTCCCCCATTTCTGATGGACAAATCTCCATTGGTTTTGCAATAATTGTGATGATTTGCCCATGAAATACCAAACTTTAAAGCACCAGGGTCCAGTAAAGGCGGTGATAAAATGCTGACCTGGATTATTAGCTGCCTGTGTCCTGGGGGGGTGGTTTGTTCTCACACCAGGCAGAGGAATTGCTGGTTTTCCTGGATTCCCAGGACTGGAGGATGGGTGCAGCTAGAAGTAAGAGAACCTCGAGAGCTCGTTCATGAATTTTCTCATCTGGTTGTTGAAATCCATCGTGGTTGTGTGTCTAATTACCCCCTGTGACTGTGGTGGAATGCACGACCCTGCTGCAGGGTTTGGTGGACACTGTCAACCTTCCTTTTCCTCCCTGCACATCTCACAAATCAGCTGCATTTGTTGATTTGGTTCATTGTGGTTTTCTTGCTCGTGAGGGTGCCAAGTGCAGCAGAAATAGTTGTGCCTGTGCTCACAGTGTCCTCTTGCCGCTGCCATGATCCAGTGTTTGTGTGGAACGGGGAAGGTTCTGGACTGCTTCAGGGTGGGGACTTGGGGTTAATATTTCTGAATCATTTCCCTCAACAGGAGGAGGTTTGACCTGCAGAATCCCTCCCGGATGGATCGGAACGTGGAGATGTTCATGAACATTGAGAAAACACTGGTGCAGGCAAGGAGCTCCCGCAAGAGCACTGCTGGGGCAGGGATCCACTCCCGGGGGGCTCAGGGAAGGGCTTCATCCACACCTTCTGCAGGAATATGGGGCTCTCCCAGCCAGTTTAGTCACAATTCCACATTTTCACTTGAAAAATGCAGAATATTTCCACTGACCCTCTGTGGATGTGCAGAGGGTGGGGAAAACCTGTTGTAAGGTAGGAGAAAACATCCCAAGTGTCCCCATGTCCCTGTGGAAGTGGCAGCCTTGGGACTGAGTAGCTGGTCCTGTGCACACCCATTCCAGGGCTGACCTTCAGTTTGATCTACATTGGCCTTTTTTCAGGTTAAGGTATATTTTAGTGTCACTTTGTCAAACACATTATTATCTATAGCCATTGAGCAGCTCTGTGGAGTCTCATTTGAAGTTCAGTTGTTTTAACTGCTGCATGGGAATAATGTGTGACTTTTTTTCAGACTCTAAAGCCAAGTTCAGTTTATAATATAGTCAAAACATAACTTTCAGCTGTTGTTAGGAATGAAAACTGGGAGAAGAACAGCAAAAAGCAACAATATTCTTATTAGAAAAAAACCTTGCCAGTGTGCAGGGGTTTCAGTGCATAATAAAACCTGGGCAGGGCTTTGCTGGGGAGGTGTGTGGAGGGAATGTCCCAGGCCAGGGTTCCTGGAGCTGGGATCACTGAGCTGTGTCACCCCCTGCTCTGGGTTCCTTTGGAGTTCCAGCACTGGGGGTTTTAATAGGAATATTGGGATTTTTGCCACGGATCACCTCCTAATTCCTCGTTTAACTTGCTGTTCTCTCACAGAACAACTGTCTGAGCAGACCAACCATCTACCTCATTCCTGACATGGAGCTGAAGCTGGCTAACAAGCTGAAGGACATTGTCAAACGTCACCAGGTGAGTGTCACACAGCACAGCTGTACCCAGTGTTGGTCAGCTCTGAGGGAGAGCCCCTGGGTTGCCCTGGGGGGGTCTGAGGACACGGGGCAGCAGCAGCAGCTCACTTGTGGAATGGTTTTTATCCTCCCATGGAATCCTGGCTGTGCTCCAAAAGCAAACCTGGACCTGCTGCCAGGTGGCTCTGGGTGAGCTGGGGGCTGATTTATTGCTCAGTACAGGTTTGTCCAAAGCTGGGACTGAAGCAGGGAGTGAGGCAGCTGTTCCAGGTGTGTGGGACAGCAGAAGGAAGCTTCACTCTTGAAATGATCGTTGGTTTTTGCTTTATTTCACTGTTTCACTGCTGGTGCTGAGCAGAGCCCAGGCAGCCTCAGACATTCCAACACCTTGCCCTCGTAATTCCAGGTGCTAAAGGATGACCTGAGCAAGGTGAATGACTTCACCTCTTACAAACATAAACAGTCTTCCCACTGGTCTGGAGGGAGATACCCTGGAATGTGACCCTGGGTGGTCTGATGGCTTTTGTGTCAGGACAAGTCACAGCTGGAGCCAAAGAGTTTCTTTTCCAGATTTAATGTATTTCCTGTGTTGTAATTATGAACCATTGTCACAGCCTCAGTTGGGCAGATTTTCACAAGTTGCTCTTAATTATTTGGCTGATTCAGGATGGGTGTTATTGCTTAAATTAGAGTGAATGAGTCAATTTTCCTTTCCTAGAGGAAGTCTGTAGTGAGCTCCACGCTGTATCCATGAGTGATTTAAGGGATTTCTAAAGCAGCTTTGTCTCTGCAAGGATGTGAAGAGATAAAAACAGAAGTTGTCCCTAATTCTGCTTTTTGGGCTTTCCTTTGCTCTGCCTCTGAATTCTCATCTTGTCACTAACTTTGTTTCCTCACTCTCTTGGTTATTTTCATATTTAACCCCTTGCTGTCATCTCCCCATGACCCCAGCCCAGTGCCTGTAGCTCCCTGGTATCCCAAATTCTCCCTGCTCCAACTTCTCTTCATCTCTCATGTTTTGGGTATTTAAAGCTCCACAGGAAATAAATCAATCTTAATTATGTGGTTCACAAAGCTTGGATCTACAGGAGCATCTTCAGCTCATGGGGAACTAAGGGAGAATTCCCATCCTTTTTCCTCAAACACTGGGCAGGTTCTTCATTTGTGCCAGGGCTCGTTCTCTAAATTCTTGTTTTTCAGCTGCTGCTCAGAGCTGCTCCTGTCCCTGTTCTGGGAACTCTGGGAGTGGGAACTCTTGCCCTTCAGCCCCTGATCCCAGAGTGTCTCCTCATCCCACTCCCACAATGGTGTTCTAATTCCTCTTTTTGCTGCTGCCATCCAGGGATGGGATTTGCAGCTTGTTGTGCTCTGAAATAAATCTCTCACGTGTTTATGGGATGGAGGTTTTGAACACCATTTTCCTACCAAACTGTTGAAAAACACAACATCCCTGCAGACTGGGGAATTCTGCTTTTTGGGAATGACTCTTTCTGTGTGGAGACTGGGGGTGTCTGCAGCATGTGAGGGAAGGACAGGGTGTTAGGGATTTATTTCACAGATACCTGAGCCTGTAGTAGATTTTTTTTCCAAACTGGTGTAGGTTGAGTAGGCATATTGTTATGGTCTCTGCCCATATGAAGAGAAATTGCTTTATGGATCTCTCCACAACTTCCTGACAGGAGGGTGGAGCTAGCTGAGGTTCTCTAGGCTTTTTCTGCTGTAAATTGTCATGTTTACAGACTGGCTTGGACCAAAATGTGGAAAGTCACAGGTACTTTCTTACAACCTATTTTTGTGTGAACCCGTTCCATTTATCATGAGGGTTGGGGCAGAGGGAACAAGGGCAACAAAGGGTTTGGGATGAGCAGAGGAAAAGATGACAGAGTAATTTGGCAATAGCCTTAAAATAATTGCCTTTTTCTGGCACTTTTTGGAGCCGGTTTTATTCATTGCTATGTTAGAGGTGGCCTTGAATATTCCTGAGGTTTGTGGGATGTGGGTAAAAAGAAGCAGCTGAGAGGTTTGGGGTAATGTGTTGAGGGTTTCTCATGTGGTTTCTTCTCTTCTTCCACGTTTCCCTCAGGGAACAGTCACTGAAGAGAAATCCAAGGCTACCCACCATGTGTATCCGAGTCCTACCTCAATGGATGATGGTAAGTTCTGTTACAGTTCTTGGGTGGGAATAGTCCTGTAATTAATCCCATGAGAAGTTATGGAAGCGTTCACCAGACTCAGCTGTTCCCAGCCTGCTGCTGGATTATGGATAATGTCCATGGGGAGGTTTAGGTTGGATATTGGGAATATTCCTCTTGCCCAGGGCAGTGGTGGAGTCTCCATCCCTGGAGGGATCTCAAAGCCCTGTGGATGTGGCACTGGGGACACGGGGCAGTGCTGGGGAATGGCTGCACTCTGGGATCTTGGAGGGCTTTTTCCAGCCTCAGTTGGCTGATTTGGAGTTCCTGTCTGTCCAGGAATTCTGTTGGGAGTGCTGGTACAATCCTTGTGTGTGGGAGCAGTGGCAAGGAGAGCTCCTCAGTGAGGCTTGGCTGTGTTAGAGTTCACTCTGCCTGGATGAAGGGCAAGGCCCAGAAAAAGCAATTTCACAGCTGCTTCCTTCAGCAAATAGCAAAAAATATTTCTTCATTTTTTCATCTTAAATACATTTAATCACCTGGTGGATCGTTGTCCTCAAGTTGCACAGATATAAATCCATTTCCCACATTCCCTGGCCTGTGCTGGCCACTAGATGGAAGTGCTCCCTGCAGTTTGCAGGGACCAGGGGTGGTTTGTGCTCTGTCTCTCTGGCAGTGCCGAGCCCAGGCCCAGCTCTGTGGCTGCCTCTGGCCACATCAGGCTCTCAGCAGGGTGGGACAGAGCTCCCAGCTCTGAGCCCCAGGTTACACTGTGGGGAACGGCCCTAAATTCCAGCAGGGATTAGAGATACAGGTTCACATCCTCTGGATTCCTCCTGTAATGCTTCTCTGGGCTCTGGTCTCAGGATTTTGATTGCAGGGTTTGGTACTTGAGAGCTGCCCCAGCCCCGGGGCCAACAGCACCAGCATCTGGAGAGAGCCCAGAGGAGGCCCTGGAGCTGCTCCAGGGCTGGAGCCCTTCTGTTCTAGAGCCAGGCTGGGAAAGCTGGGAATGTTCCCCTGGAGAAGGGAAGGCTCCAGGGAGAGCTCCGAGCCCCTTGCAGGGCCTAAAGGGGCTCCAGGAGAGCTGGAGAGGGACTGGGGACAAGGGATGGAGGGACAGGACACAGGGAATGGCTTCCCACTGCCAGAGGGCAGGGATGGATGGGATATTGGGAATTGGGAATTCCTGGCTGGGAGGGTGGGGAGGGGCTGGGCTGGAATTCCCAGAGCAGCTGTGGCTGCCCCTGGATCCCTGGCAGTGTCCAAGGCCAGGCTGGACACTGGGGCTTGGAGCTGCCTGGGATAGGGGGAGGTGTCCCTGCCATGGCAGGGGTGGGATGGGATGAGCTTTGGGGCCCCTTCCCAGCTCAGGCCCTGAGCAGAGGGGTTTGCAGTAACTTCACTCCGACTCACTGTGGAGAAGTGAATTATTGTGCTTCTCCCTCCACATCTGAGCTGGATCTCATTCCCTTTGCAGATGAGTGGCTGAGACCTGTGATGAAAAAGGACAAGCAGGTGCTGGTACATTGGGGCTTTTTTCCAGACAGGTAAGGAAAGGTGGGGGGAAAAGCAAACCCTGAGTCTTAACTGTTTGTTGATGGAAACGTCTTGATCCCAATGTGCAAAGCTTGAAAAGAATTAACCACTGATTTAAAACTGAAATGTCCGCATCTGTTTGTGGCACTGGCAGGTGGCTGAGGCTGGAGAAGGAGTTTTTCTGCAGAGCCACTGGGAACTGGTTGGAAATTGAACCAGATTTTAAAGCTGGGATGAGCCTTTCCTTAAACTTTAAAGGGAGAACTTCCAAGCTGAACTTTGACAAAGAGATTTCACTCCAAAGGTTTTCTTCAGTCAGGTGCAAGTGACTGTCAGAGCCCCCCTTTGAGAGACTTGCCCTGTGCTGCTGGAACATTTTAAAATTCAGTGTATGTGCTGTTAGGAACTTAAATGTATTTGCAATAACTGATTTCTGAGCCCAGGCTATGGAAAATCAATCAAAAAGTTGACAACCCAGTATTGACTTCTATTTAATTAACTTTTTCAGGCCACTAAAATCTACTGTTCACACACAGAATTCCCAGGAACTGTATCTCATATGAGGATTTCAGTGGAAGGGAGCAAACAGTAATCACACTGAAGTTTTTTTATTCATACAGATGAAGAACCTTTAAAAAATTTTATATTTATATCAGTAGTCAAGTTTGTATTGGTATTTATAAATCCAGGCATGCACAAAGCCAGTATAAATCCAGGAATGCTGGGTGCACATCTTTCCTTGCACCTGACCTTTCCCTGTTCCTCAGTGCCTGGTGTTGATTACAAAGTATTTTGACTTTTCGCTCAGTGCTGGTTCTTAATGAGACTTTTGAGGGAATAATGTGGAAGAGTGAATGTAAATAATGAGTGGTTTCTAGGACAGGATGCAGCTTCCTCCCTTCCAGGAATCCAGCAGCTCTTGCTTTGAAGTCACGAGAACAGAAAAAAGTGAATTAATTTAATGGCAGGGTTTGGCTGGGTGACTCAGAGCTGCCTTTACCCCCTGAATCTCTCCAGATTTGCACTTGAAGCTGGAGCTGGTTCACGGGGAGGGTTTCTAAATTCTGGTGTGCATCAGATGCCCTGGGGCCCTCCCTGTGCTCTGTGCCCAGCTCCTGTGGCACAGGGCAGGATTATTCCCTGTGGGAAGCTCTGCAGTCCCAGCAGTGGGATCTGCACGTGCCAGAGCTGCTGGGGAACCTTTCCTGGGCCGTCCTGGTGGCTGAGCTGCTCTCTCCTGCCCCCTCTCCAGCTACGACACCTGGGTCCATGCCAACGAAATAGATGCAGAAATCGAGGATCCCCCGATTCCCGAGAAGCCGTGGAAGGTAAGTGTGGCTCAGGCCTTGCCAGAATTCCTGTGCTGGGCCCGTGGGTGTTGGCACTGCCTCGGTGGTTCTGCCCTCACTGCCTTACCCTGACAGCGTCCTGTGTGTGCTGCTGAGCTGCACAGGCACAGCAGCTCAGGCTGAAGGGGCCTTGCTGTCTGCTCTAACACCACTTACTCCAGCTAGTAACCTGTAACTCGCTGGAAAACAGGATTTTGGAGTATAAACCTTACCAGCAAGAGTAAGAGAGCATTGTAGGAAGTATTAATAAATCAGTAATAAATTGTATCAGTGACTCTACAGCGCCAGAGGTTTTTCCAGCTGTGCAAACCAAACTATCTGAAGGTGGGTGTTACAATCCCAACAGTTAGTCTTGTCTCTCCAGGGAGTGGCCAACTCTTTCTCGTTTTTTTGGTGTTTGTGGCACATCTGCCAAGGGGATCTGAATATTTGGGAGGTTTTGATGGTAATTTTCAGCATCCAGAGAACATTGTTAACCCAGAGCTGTTGTCCCAGCTCTGAGAACTGACCTCACACTTCAGGAGCCTTGGAAATGGTTGGGGAGCAGAGGTTGGGTTCTGAGTCCTGTTCATCCTTTGTGGTCTTGCCTTGTGACACTGCCACGAGTGTGTGTGACACCGGTGGGAGAGATTTGGACATGCAGACCTGATAAAGCTCTGGGAATTCCCTTAATCCTGGGAGGTCTCTCATGGAGCTGTTTCTTCCCAAAGCATCAGCCTCTTGTCTCCTGTGCTGCAGGTCCATGCCAAGTGGATCTTGGACACAGATGTGTTCAATGAGTGGATGAATGAGGAGGATTATGAGGTGGATGAGAACAGGAAATCCGTGAGTTTTCGCCAGAGGATCTCCATGAAAAATGAAGAGGTGAGGGGGTCCTGGAGGGACAGGAATGTCCTTTATCTCTGCATGGATAGAGCTGGAGAAGGGAAGGCTTCAGGGAGAGGTCAGAGTCCCTTGCAGGGCCTAAAGGGGCTCCAGGAGAGCTGGAGAGGGACTGGGGACAAGGCCTGGAGGGACAGGACCCAGGGAATGGCTTCCCACTGCCAGAGGGCAGGGATGGATGGGATCTTGGGCAGGAATTGTTCCCTGGGAGGGCGGGGAGGCCCTGGCACAGGGTGCCCAGAGCAGCTGTGGCATCCTGTTGTGGGATGGATTAAGGAAGGATGGAGCCTCCAGCACTGCAGTCAGAGTATTTGGGAATAACTCCAACCTCTGCTCCCTCCCAGCCCGTGCGGAGCCCGGAGAGGAGGGACAGGAAAGCAGCAGCCAGCACAAGGAAGAGGAAACATTCCCCTTCTCCACCCCCCACTCCTGTGGAGTCCAGGAAAAAGACAGGGAAGAAAGGGTGAGTGTCTGGCAATTGCCAGAGGCCTGGAATTTGAGGTGAAAAAAATGAGGGGGAAAAAAAAAAATTCAAGAAATGCTTTTGGCGAGAGCTCTGTGACCTGGGCTTCCATAATTATTTCTGGATAGCCTTGAGGGATTATTCCTGAGCAGTTACTGTGATTCCTTATTGTGGAGGCTTATTCTTATTCTACCAATATTCTACCCAAATAAAAACTTAATTATGGGGTTTTCTGTGTGGGGATGGAGGGGAGCACTTCAGAGCTAACAATTCAGCTCTTACTTATAGATCTGTTGGGCTCTAATAAGACAAAACTGGAACTTTATCAAGAATGAGTTGATAATCTGAATTACTCCCTCCCAGTGTAAAGCCTGAGCTGGGGTCTGTGAGGGGAGGTGGGGCTGGTTCTGCCTTTGCTCCCAGAGTGGTTGCAGGAGGGTTTGACCCCTCAGCCCTGGCACCTGAGCAATGTCCAGAGAACGTCTGGCAGAGCCCCAGTGTCTGCTCTGTTCCAGACAAGCTGCTCTGTATGGGAAAAGGAGGGGGCAGAAGGAAGAGGATGAACAGGAGGATCTCACCAAGGACATGGAGGATCCCACCCCAGTACCCAACATAGAAGAAGTGGTACTTCCCAAAAATGGTAACACATGAAAACGCTCCGGGTTCTTCGAATGTTAAAAACTAAACTGCATTAAAATTTTTGATATATTTTTGTCAAATCTTTTAAATACTCTGTGGCCACAGGGCAGGGATCTCTGCCCATAAATTTATCTAGTCAGGGATGTAACAGCTGAGAAGGGCAGCAGATTCACCTCCTTTTGGCCTTTTAAAATACAAAAATACATTTACAAAATACACTTTCTGAAATAGACTTACAGCAATCTACTTAAATATTTCATTTCACCTATTCTTGTTGGGGGAGATGGAGTTTTCTGGAACAAAATATTTCCCTGCCAAGTCCCCAGAAGGATGTTAAATGAGTGGAAAATGTGCTACATGGCAAGTGCTTTTAGTCCTTTTCAGGGAAGTGCTGGTGTGGGCAATGATAATTCTGGGAAAAAGAATTCCTTCTGCATCCTTGACACCAGAGTATTTAGGGAGTCTCTCCGTCTGGGTTGTCCTTGGTTTGGATTTGCACATAAGCCTTGTTGTGTGTTGGGCAGGTGGGGAAGTGCAGGGTTATCCCCGGATAGATCCTGCTTTGTGTGGAGCTGGGAATGCAGGGAAATGGGACAAACGGGCCCTTGTGCTCCTGTGTGAACTCTTGAACTGCAGACAGGGCCAGCAGAGCACGGGGAAATCAGGCCAGACTGGATAATTCCCCTGTCTGCTGCTCTCTCATCACTCCCTGTTCCTTTGCAGTGAACCCAAAGAAGGACAGTGAGAACACGCCCGTGAAAGGAGGAACTGTGGCAGACCTGGGTAAAGCCCCCTGCAGCCCACACCTCACCCTTGCAGTCAATATTTTTAAATATATTTTAAGTATTTCTAAATCTCTCAATTTAAAAAGCAATCTCTGGTTCTGCTGTCTTGTTGAATTAATTCATTTTTCATATATATTCGAGTTCCAGTGTACCAACTCTTCTTTGCACTTTCAAGGCTGTTCCCTCATAGGCTGTTGTTATTTTTATTTTTTTAACATGACATACAAGCTCTTTTCTAGCAGAATTTTTATTTTTTTACTGGGAATCAGGGTAAATCACAGGTTCCCTGAGCTTTGCTGAGCCTTGACATGAGATACAAACTCGTATCCCATATCTTATTACACAAGGCTCATTTGGGACACTGGGAAAGGAAGTAATTAATTATGGATTCTGAAGTTTGCGATGCTCTAATTATCCTTCCTCTGTATTCTTACCTGTTCCCTGGCCTGGGATGGGTAATGGTGTAATTGCTGTAGTGGTGTGGGATCCACTTTGCCTCTTTCCAGTTATGCAGCTGTGGTGCTGGAAAGGCTCATGAGCATTTAAATGAGTTTTATTGGTGTCATTCTTGATGTTTTTACCTTTCAGATGAGCAGGATGAGGAGACAGTGGCGACTGGAGGAAAGGTAACAGCACCTGGTTCTTCCTAAATTTGGTAGCAGCTGAGATTGTAGAATCCCAGATGGTTTGGCTTGGAAGGGACCTCAGGGATCATCCCATTCCCACCCCTGCCATGGCAGGGACACCTCCCCCTATCCCAGACTGCTGCAAACCCCCGTGTCCAACCTGGCCTTGGGCACTGCCAGGGATCCAGGGGCAGCCACAGCTGCTCTGGGAATTCCATCCCAGCCCCTCACTGGGAAGATTTCCTTTCCAAAATCCCATCCCACCCTGCTCTCTTTCTCTTCAAAGCCATTCCCTGTGTCCTGTCAAGATCTTAATCTCACCTTCAGTAACTTCACCTGCATTAATTTTCAAGTGATCTAGAAGATGAAATCTGTTACAGACAGGATCGAGGGTCTGTTACTATAAACCTCTCCAGATTCTGTGGGATTGCTTGGCATTTCTAAACCTAGTGTATTAAAAAGGAGAATGAGGAGACAGATGCCAAATGTTTTCCAAGAAGCATTTTTCCGATGAGAGGTTTTTCAGAGGTTTTGCCTTTTTTTTTTTCGGTTTTAGGACTAAATCTAAACCCTGCTTAGACTAAATCTAAACCCTGCTTCCTGTTCATTTCAGTAGAGCTGCAGGGGCAGTTTCTGTACTGAATTGCATTTGTGGCATGCCAGGCACTATTTTTGACAGTTGTCAGATCTCTGAATGTGCTCAGAGTGTACCTTGTTGTCTGGGGGAGCTCAGTCCCAGATAAAGGTCCATTATTGATACCACTGGCTCCTTAGGGTCTGCCTCTGGGGGCTTGGTTATTTTTAACATTGCTCAAACAACACCTGAGGGGTTTTGTGCCTTTCTTGTCATGTCCTAACCCTGTTTTGATGCCTCCTTTGTGCCCCCCCCATAATCATGTGGGGTCAGGGGTTGACTTCTGCTGGAACTTGAGGTGCAGAACATCCGCTGCTCACAGGAGGCTTCTGTGGAGCAGCAGAGAGAGACCAAAGCTCTTCCTCCTGCTGGGGGTGGCACAGAATCTGTGTGGGGTTGGGAAGCTCCTGTCCTGCACTCCCCCTGCTGTGTCAGAGCGCTCGGGGGTCCCCTCTGAGAGCTGTGTCCCCTCTGTGCCTCAGGAGGATGAGGACCCCAACAAGGGCGACCAGAGCCGCTCCATCGACCCGGGGGAGGACAACGTCACCGAGCAGACCAACCACATCATCATCCCCAGCTACGCCTCCTGGTTCGACTACAACTGGTGAGAGGGGAGCTGGGGGCTGGGGGAGACCTGGGTGGGTTTCATCTTCTCACAAATCAGCCTGAGAGCTGAAGGAGTGACTGTTGTTCAGGTCTGGTTCCCACATTTTGTGTTTAAATCTTTGTGGCCCTTCTCAGGGATTGGGAATGAGGAAGTTTCAAGCAGCAGAGATCTTCACTCTGCCTGCTCAGCAGTCTTTGCTTACACTGATTTCCCTCTGATTCCCACCCTAATTCCTTTCTCTCTTTTACCTCGCCGGTCTTTGTGCGATCGTTCTGTGTTTGTCTCTACTTCTGAAAGCCTTTTTATTTTGCTTCAGAACTTGACTTTGAGAGAAGTCACTGATCATAGAGGGAGGATATTCCATCTTGGAATCCTCCTTAGGGTCAGGGCTGTTCAGGATCTGACATCTGAACTGCTTTTGTTGCAGTATCCACGTGATTGAACGTCGTGCGCTTCCAGAATTCTTCAATGGGAAAAACAAGTCCAAGACTCCAGAAATGTGAGTAAAACGTGAATATGGGCAGTGACAGTGTGGCAGGATGAAGGAGCTTCCCATCCCATAAATCCTGTGGACACAGCTGGGAGTGTGTGAGGCTGATACTTCCTGTAGGGCCCTGAAGGAGGGACAGAGCCACTGCCGATGTTTGCATGTTGTTGTGGTAGAGAAAAGTTTCAATATCAAAGTGATATTTACCAGTGGTTATCGAAGTAAAAACTACTTTCTCCCAAGTAATACTGGAACAAATTCTTGAACTGTGTGTGGCACAAGATGGGATCAACCTCCAGAGTCATCTAAAAACATCATGAAAGGGTAGAAATGGAATAATCCTCCTTATTCCTCCCTCTCTCCTCATGCCATGCTGTATTTCTGTGTGTTGTAGATCCTGTCAGACTCCCAGCTGTGGAGTGAATTTTCTGTTCTGGGTTTGGTTATTCAGAGTGATCTCTAAAGGCAGTGGATAAAGGAAGATGGTCAAAGGCTTTTGAACACTATGCTTGTTTCTATTAAAATGATCCTAAAACCTGAGATTTCACACTGGAAAACCCTGGTTTTGGACACCAGTGTGTGCTGGTCAGCATGGGCAGTGGGACAGGGCTGTTGGGGTCTCTTTGTCCTGGTGCCAAATCTTGGCCTGGCTGCAAAGCAGCTTTTGTGGATTTTAAAAGGTGGTTTTTCAATCAAGTCCTAAAGGAAGCATTTGAGGTGTCTCCTCATTGTCCTAATGTCAGCTGGGTCCTGCATTTCTCATACACAGCATTTCCTGGAATCCCAGGATGGTTTGGGCTGCAAGGGACTTGTTCCCCTCCTGCCTTCCAAAACGGGTTTGTTCCAAGCTCCATCCAACACCAGCTCTGTCCCATCACTTCTGCTGCTCAGCAAGTTGGACTTTGAGGGTTATCAGAGTGTGAGGCAGCAGGCAGCTGGATTGTGGAAGGAATGTTTATCTCCTGCCTCTCTCACCCCTGTGATTGTCACGTGCAGTCCCAGGCGCCCTTTTCCAGTTGGCATCACAACATCAGCTCTCCTGATGCTCCTCCCTGGGCTGCTACTGGTTACTGCCTGCGAGAGGAGCGGGCTGGGGACTCCTCCCAGTCCTCATGTCAGCCTGCAGATCTATTTTTGGTGCTGTTTCAGGATTGTAGGAGTAGCACGTGGTCCTGGCTTTGTGTTTTCTTTTGAAATAAAAGAGGAACATCCCTCTGAATGGGGATGAGTTGCCTCCAGCTGAATGTTCAGGCCAAAACACCGGGTTTGGGGAGCTCACACAGGTTCATCCTTGTGACAGCAGTGCCTGGGGGTGGGCCCTGGCTGAAAAGGGATTGAACTAAATCCTGCTTGACTTCTCACTGGCAACAGGGTTTAGCTGATGGGTCGTGTCGTGGCTCAAAACCGTCTCCCTTCAGGATAAACCTGGGGATGTTTCTGTCTTGGGCTTCTCTTTCCACCTCCTGATGTGACCTTTGCTAATAAATATTAATTTCTGCAGCCAAGACCTGTTCTTGGGCAGGTTCTTCCCCTCCTCCCCTGAGGCATTCAGAAATGTTCCTCTGTGGAAGAAGCTCCTGTTCTTGCCTCCCAAACATCCCACATGGAGCCAAACACCTACTCCAGCAATTTCCTTCCAGCCAGTTGCACACATGATTCGGTCAGGAGGAAGATGTGGGATTTTGGCAGGGACATGTGCTTGCAGCATCTGCCTGCTTGGGCCTTGCCTGGATGATTTATATTTTTGGTTCCCAGCTGCTTCACACAGTGCATGTGAAACATTCCCCCAGGAATTTTCCAAAGGCAGAAATCTGCTTAAAAAACACTGTTTTACAGCTTTGCATGGGATACTCACTTCATAGAATCCTGGGATGGTTTGGGTTGGAAAGGACCTTAAAGCCCATCTCATTCCACTCTGCCATGGGGATGGACACCTTCCGTAGTCCAGGGTGCTCCAAGCCCTGTCCAGCCTGGATGGTGCCAGCCTGTCTTGGGCAGATTGGGTTTGTTCCCTCCAAAGAGCAGAGCTATCAATAATTTTATGGCAGGTTATTTTCTTTAGGATAATTGGTATCAGGAAGCATCAGTATATTCCAGAAACTCACTGAAATACGGGAATCTCTCAGGGATTGTTTCTGCTGCAGCTGTTCCCAGCTGTGCTGGCTCTGGGCTCTTGTGCTCTGCTTCCCAAAGATCTTTTCTTCTCCATTTTGCTGTTCTCAGCCTTTCCTGCCTCATCCCTTCATCCTTCAAAAACTCCACATGCAGCCACAGCAGTGTTCCATGCACTTCTGCTTTTCTGTGCAGCTTTTTTCCTTCCAGCCTCGCACAGGGATGCACAAGGATTATTTATCCTGTTCCCATGGGAAGACCAGACCCCGTTATTTTCTTCCTGCAGCTTCTGTTCTGTTGTGGGAGTATTTGGTCAGTGAGCAAGTTACAACAGATAATTGTGTGATTTACAATTTAAACATATTTCTGTGTGCTGCTAATCCAAACACGGGGAGAATCCAGAGTGAAACTGTGGAAGAGTGAATTCCACTCACCTGTTGCTGTTGGTGCTGGTTCTGAAATCTCACCAATGAAAGAGTTCTGTTGGTGTTTCCTTGTCAGTACTGGGTGTCTGGGGGAGTGGATATTAAAACGTGTGCCCTGAGCTGTGTGAGAGGTGAGGGGACACGAGCTGGTGGCTGCTGTGTTGCAGATACCTGGCCTACAGGAACTTCATGATCGACACGTATCGGCTGAACCCGCAGGAGTACCTGACCAGCACTGCCTGCAGGAGGAACCTCACCGGGGACGTCTGCGCCGTCATGAGGTGACAGCGGGGCCTCGGGGGCTTGGGGCTCCTGGGCATTTCCAGGTCTCTGCAAGATCACAGAAAACTGAGGGTGGAAAAGCCCTCTGAGGTCGATACCCACCAGAGCACTCAGTGCCACGTTCAGGCTTTCCTTGGACACCTCCAGGGCACCTCCCTGGGCAGTCCCTGCCAAGGCCTGAGCACCCTTTCCATGGGGAAATTGCTCCTGGTGTCCACCCTGAGCCTGTCCACCCTGAGCCTGCCCTGGCCCAGCCTGAGGCCGTTCCCTCTCCTCCTGTCCCTGTTCCCTGGCAGCAGAGCCCGACCCCCCCCGGCTGCCCCCTCCTGTCAGGGACTTGTGCAGAGCCACAAGGTCCCCCCTGAGCCTCCTTTTCTCCAGGCTGAGCCCCTTTCCCAGCTCCCTCAGCTGCTCCTGGGGCTCCAGCCCCTTCCCAGTTCCATTCCCTTCCCTGGACACGCTCCAGCCCCTCAGGGTCTTTCTTTGGGGCCCAGAACTGGATACACAGTCAGGCTTTGGTTTATACATCAAACCTCAATGCCCTCAGGTGTGCACAGAGCTCCTGCTCTGGGATTTGTTCTGCTGTTTGGGATAATGACGGCCTAGAGAAGCTCCTGGGTCTGTGTTTGATCCAGAAACATCAACTTTGTCCTTTGCCACCTCCCACATGAAGCACAAGCGGAACTTCAGTGGTAAAGGTTGGACTTGTCCTGTTTTCCACAGGGTCCATGCCTTCCTGGAGCAGTGGGGGCTCATCAACTACCAGGTGGATCCCGAGAGCCGCCCCATGGCCATGGGGCCCCCCCCTACCCCCCACTTCAACGTGCTGGCCGACACCCCCTCGGGGCTGATGCCCCTGCACATCCGCACCCCGCAGGTGAGCCCGGGGCCGGGGCTGCCTCAGCTCTCTGCAGCAGAGGAACCTGTGCCCAGCTGGGTGAAATGTCCCCTTCCTGCCCAGCTGGGCTGAGCATTTGGGGCAGTTCTGTGCAGAACCACTCACACACGTTGCTCAGAGATTTGTTTTAATGTCTTGGGCTTGTGTGCAGCTTCTCTGTCCAGTCTGTGTTCTGTCGAGTGTTGGTCTGAAAACCTTGGATAACTTTGAATTCCTGCCTCTTTCCCCTTTCCCCTGTAATGTTTGTTCCCAGGTTCCAGCTGCCCAGCAGATGCTGAGCTTTCCTGAGAAAAACAAGGAGAAGCCAACTGACCTGCAGAACTTTGGCCTTCGCACAGACATCTACTCCAAAAAGACTTTGGCCAAGGCAAGTGTCCTGGGATTCTCCCTACAGCTCCCAGTGAGCTTTGCCATTCCTCAGGTGTCCCCTGCTTTGTGTCACTGAGGTGACTTGTGTTGCTCCCCCACTCCTGGTTTGGATGTCTTCTATCCCTGTGCAGGACACTGCGCTGGGAGGTTGTGCTGCAATTCTGATTTTATAGGAATAAAGACATGGACAACTTCCCAGGGGAGTGCACACTGCCAGCCTTCAGATCCCAAACTCATTGTGTTCCTGCACGCCCTGCTGGAATGGTTCTGAATGAGCAAACCCTCCAATGATTCAGGACACAGAGAGCTTCCAGCAGGATCTCTGACTCTCCTGTTTTGCAGTCTGAGCAGGATTTCTGGGCTGACAAACAGGGACCCCAATTCCCACTGGACTGGGTATCCTGGGGCCCTTGCAGGGGACCTTTGGGCACTGTCACTGCAGGGTGTTACACAGGATCACTGAACTGGGAGACATCACTGCAGTGATGTGTTGATTCCACAAGCTCCTGCCTTTCCCTGCTCCCTGTGTGTCGCTGGAGGTGCTGTGGGAATGCCACGTTACCTCAGCCTCTAGTGGGAACCCCCAGAGCTGGATGGAGCCTCTCATGGGCGGCATCAGGCTGATTCTGTGTCATTGGTTCATTGTCCTCAGAGGACTATTTAAACCTAAGAAATGACTGTTCAAATGCTAAAAACCCCACAAACCCAAACCAGTTCTAGAGATGAGTATTTTTTACAAAGCTGGTTCCATCTCACCCTTCATGGATTGACTTTTCTAGTTGTTAGGGGAGGTATAAATATTCTCCAAATTGATAAATCTGTAGCTGGTTCTGGGCTCTGGCTCTGTTTACAGGAGCTGTGAACTGGAGCAGGTTTGTTGGCAGATTTCCCTGGCTGGTTTCTGTGTGCTGGGGCTTTTGGCTGTGGAGAGCAGCAGTTGGGTGACTCACATTGATTAATGTTCTCAGTGGGTTAATGAGCTGTTTGAAATGCAGCTGGAGATATCATTTATTATCCTAAATAGCCTCTTCCTTTCGGTCTAGCACGGAGCCATCCAGTGGTGCTGATGTTCCTTAGGAGCAGGTCCCAAGCTGCTTTTGTGCTGGGTCAGGGTGTCACGGGAGGGGACGTTTTGCCATGAATTTGGGGTTTTTATCCAATCTGAGCAGTTTACCACGAGGTGTGGACTGGGGAGCAGCAGCCCTTGGAGCAGGTGGTTGCTGGAAGTGCAGATGATCGTGCTGGAATTACTCTGCCTTCTCACACAGCTCATCCCCTGTAAAGAGTTGTTACTTCTCTGCTGAGTTACTGATGAACTTGGAGATAGATTAACTTACTTTGGCCAGGCCACACCATGCCCAGCCCACTCTGCCTTCAGCAGTCTGAGGGGGTTTGTTATTGAGGAAAATCCTCTTTGCTGTGTGTGCAGGCACAGATGACTGGGAGAAAAAGGTGCCAGATCCCTTTGCTTTAGCTCGGGGAGGCGCAGTGGGAAGTTGGGATGTGTAACCCCCAGCTGTGCCCTCACTGAGAGGTAAATCACATCAACCCCTGCACAGGGCAGCCAGGGGCTGCTGGAGGGGGCAGCTTTGAGTGGATCAATAATAGATTCTTCCCCTTTCCTCCTCTGTGTTTTCTTCTGCAAGGTTTTATGCGAGTCCTGTGTTTCACCTTTATTTTCCCCTCCTGTCTTTTGTAGAGCAAAGGTGCAAGTGCTGGCAGAGAATGGACAGAGCAGGAGACACTGCTGCTTTTAGAGGTGAGTTCATGAGGCCAAGCCAAAGAGGGTAGGAAACCAAACCAGCAGGGATAGTTCATGCTTTAAAAATCTTCATGTGCGTTTTTTGGAGCTAGATGACAACTGCCATCATGGCTATGAGAGTGCTGCTACCAAAAAGAGATGGCAGGAGCATCTCTGGGAGAGAGGGGCTGCCTGTGTTGAAGGTTTGGTTCTAACTTGGACCTGCAAGCCAGAAATGAGGCATTTAAGAATTTTGTGTAAGTCAAGAACAGGTTTTGCACTGTAGAGAGGTGTTTTCATTCAGCTGGACTCACTGACAGTAGGAAATAATGCAAGTAACTCAAATAGTGGTAAGTAATTCAGGTAAAGGTTTACCTGGCACTCACATAAACACTTGGAAATTCAGGTGATGACTCCAGTGCCCAGCCATGCCACAGCTTAGGGAAACAGCTCATTTTGGAAGTTGAAGTGGTTGAGAAACAGCTGAGGCCACTGAGAAGGAGTTCTTTGGTAGCTCCTTCATCCCATCCATCTCCTCCTTGTTTTCCCTGTAGCTGCACTTGGGGTGTTCTCTGAGCTTTTTCTGGAAGTCTGCAGAGCACAAAATCCCTGAGATGGCTCCATGAGGTCCCTTCCAATGAGCTCCAGGAGCTGCTGCAGGCTGGTGGCCCCAGGTGGCTTCCTGTGAAGCTCTGGAGCCACACGAGGATGTTTGGATCTCCTGGAATTGCAGTGGGGATGGAAACCCTTCCAAGGAGGTGTGTTCTGGGCTCTCACATCAGGGTAGTTGTTTCTCTGCTTCAGCAGAGGAAGAATCTCAGTGGCCTGAAATAATTTAAAGTGCTGCCACTTCCTCTAAAGAAAATATCTTCTCCCCAGCTTTGCTTTCACGGGAACATTTTCATGTAGAGGCTGCATGGCTGATTTCTTTCTTTTAATGTAATTTGTAGTTCTAGGAATTCCAGTTTGGGGCTCTGTTTTCGTTGGGTGTTGCTTGCAGAGCTCAAAGCAAACTGCAATTGCCTGGTTGGTTCAGCTTTTTTGTCTTCCCATGTGTCAATAAACCCATTGAAAAGTTAATTTCCTAGGGAAAAGCGTGGAGGATGGGCCTGTGTCAGTGCCAAATCAGCAGCTGTGATTCAGCCTTCACACATATGGAGTGTGGTCATCAAACAGCCAAAATCTCTCTTTTATCTCTATTTATTTTCAGTTGATATTCACTGTTTAGCCAATACTTTCCTGTTGGCACATGGAGAAATTTTGCTTTTAGGGTGCAAACAGCTCAGATGTTTTCTGTGGCATTCTTGTAGGGAGAAACAAGGCTAATGCCTTGATACACTGACTTCTTTCCTTTATTATTTATTTAAATGTATTATTTAAATATTTAATATTAATAGTACTATATTTAAAATTCATTGGTTTGTGTGTTTTTAGCTTATGGTCATACAGAGCACACTGTAGCCTAATGAAATGATCCAGTGACCTATTCTGTGTATAAAACAAACCAAAACCCCCCTAAATCTTGAGATTGCAATCCTATTTAATGAGTTTAAATTAATAATGTTTTTGTTCCTCCTTTTTCGTGGATTTGCTCTATGAATAAATCAGTAAAGAGTATATCAGTTCAAGCATAAGTAATTCAGCTGTAACAAGCCAGCTCAGTCCAATTAAATCCTCAGGGTAGCTTTGGGCAGATAGATATGCAGTGAAGTTCCAAATAATAAATCGTATCTGAAATAATTATTGGCCTTCTGCCTGTTGACTGAATAATTTGGGGGAGGAAATCGAGTTTTGCTCCCCAAACCGCCCTCCCTGCACAGCCCCCTCGGTGTCTCCACGGCTCAGGCAGAGTTAAGTGCGTTTTCAGCTATTTTTAGGAAGGACATTTATTGTGAGCAAGGGTTTGTCTGGCAGGAAAGCAACAGACGGGGAAGGAGAAGGAGCAGAAAGCAGAAATTTGGGGGCTGAGAAGCAGAGCTGATCTCGTGTGCCAGGGGGGTTAAAAATGGAGACAGGAACGGAGAGCCAGAGATGCAGGCAGGGAAAGGGAAGTAAAGGCTGAGCAGAGAATCTGTGTCTCCCCAGAGTGTGACCCACTGAGCTGAGCAGTCTCTCGTTCACTCCAACCCTTGGAAGATGCCAGGGGCAGGAAAAGGGCTCAGCAGGGCCTGGGAATGTTGATTCCCATGGCAGGGACCAGGCTGGCCAGGTTCATTCCCAAGCCAGGGGTTCCTCCCATGGAGCTCTCACAACCCTTCCTGGTGTTGCTCGGGGTCTTGAGCAGCTCCTGGGTGTTCTCCCCACCCCGCTGAGCTCCTCGGGGCTGTTCCCAGTCGGGCACTGCCCTGCTGATCCCAGTGCTGGGAGGGAAGGAGCAGGGAGCCAGGGCCTTTCTGGAGACACAGGGGGGTTTCCCCCTCCGCACCCAAGTCCAGCAGCCAGACTGGTGACCTTGGAGGGCTTTTCCAACTGCAGTGATCCTGTGAGGTCCTTGACAACCCACAGTGACACCTGTGCCAGGAAATACGGGAAAGGGGTGGCTGTGAGAGGGAAACCTCAGCCACGTTTCAGCTGAAATCCCCCTGGGGTCAGGGGGCTGGGAAGTGCTGCCTGCTGAGGCTGCTGGGCTGTGTTTGTCTGGTTTGATCCCTGTTGGATCTCTGATGCTTTGGGATTGAATTGTCTGTCCTTGTAGCCAGTTTGCTTCCACGTCTTTGCAAGCAGGAGCATTTCCATGACCTCAGCTGACCTCCTGCAGCCACGATGTGCCTCAGGGCCCCTTTCAGGTCAATACTTTGTCCTTGAGGAATTCTCAGAGCTTCTGTTGTAACCGAACAAATACTAAAACACTTTTCCTCCTGAAGAAACCAGTGTGTTTGGCAGGGACCTTAGAGCTCATCCCACCCCACCTTCCACTATCCCAAGTTGCTCCAAGCCCCATCCAGCATGGCCTCGGTGTTCCACAGAAGTTGTTGCATGTTCTGGGCCCTTCCCAGATGGAGGAACTCTGAGCACCAGGCTGATGGCTCAGTTTGGATCTTCCATTTGTCCCTGGGAAGTGCAGAAACCCCCAGCACGGGAGCATTGTGTCCCTGTGTGCTCTGCTCTCCCACCTCCTCGGACCTCTGGCAGATCCAGCCCAGCTCCGAGTTCCCCCTCCTCGCTCTGGGAGTTAAGTCAGTCTGGAAGATTGAGACTCACCCTGAAGGTTGAGATTTCAGGGAGTTCTCAGCCTTGTGGGAGATACTTACTTGGGAAAACGCATTTTCGCATTGAACATCTTTTGCCAGAATCTCAAATGGTTTTTTGCCTTTTCTGGGTGACTGCACCATGAATCCTCTCAGAAATGTAACAGTTAATGGTTCAGGATATGTCAGTATTTATTTTATACTGTCCAGATGCTTCACTAAAACGATTTTCAGGGAGAAAAATGGCTTATTAAGGACTAATAATTTATTAGACTGTGACTTGGAGGGTTTTACTGGATTAATGTGTTGGTTTTTCTGGAACTAGTACAGGGCCTTCAGGAGCTTGTCGCTGTTAAATTGTTTTAAGACTTTTCTTGAGGAAGTTTAAAAATGACTGAAATTCAGAATTACTTCTTTGATATAATCTGGAAGTTCTTACTTTATCAGGTGCCTTATCTCCCCAGTAATGATTTGTTAGCCTGGATGTTAACAGGAGTCACACTGGTGCACAGCTCCTGAAGAACTGCTCTCTCCTGGCTTCAGGATGTGGGATCGATTTCCCTCTTTTCCCCTTTTGGTTTGATGCTTTTCCACTTCCATAACATCTGTTGGATCTAAAGACTGGATTTCACCATCACAGCCGGTCCATCTGTGAGAAGTAAATCCTGTTCCTGCCCCAGAGAGCTTCCTGTGTTCAGGGAGGGAATGCAAGAGTGCTCAGGGGGAGTTATGGGAATTAAAGAATTGTGAGATTTGGTAGGAAGGTCAGATTCAGTTCTCTGTGGAAGCAAAGTGGGGAAACACCTACTGTGGGAATATTAGTAAATCCCAAGTCTTCTGGCAGTTCTTTCTGATGCAGTAAGAGCATCCACTCATGTGATGATCCCTGTGGCTGCCATGTCACTGATACCCCAAGGAAATGCTCATATTTCTTCTGCAGATAATTTTGATACCAGAAGACAAAGATCTTTAATAGTTGTCTGAGCCCCATTTATTGTCCCATCACCACAATAACAAGTACGGAAAATGATTTTGCCCCGAGCAGTCCGTGTGTATCCCCGCTGGTTTTGCCTTTTGCAGGCCCTGGAGATGTACAAGGACGACTGGAACAAGGTGTCGGAGCACGTGGGCAGCCGCACGCAGGACGAGTGCATCCTGCACTTCCTGCGCCTGCCCATCGAGGATCCCTACCTGGAGAACTCGGACGCCTCTCTGGGCCCCCTGGCCTACCAGCCCGTGCCCTTCAGCCAGTCGGGCAACCCCGTCATGAGCACCGTGGCCTTCCTGGCCTCCGTGGTGGATCCGCGCGTGGCCTCGGCCGCCGCCAAGGCCGCCCTCGGTACGGGACAGCCCCGGCCCTCACCCTGAACCCCTGCCCCTCCTGCCACAGGGGTTCAGAGTCCTTAGTGAGGAGTAAAACACTGAACTTGGGATCCAGTTTATGTAGGAAAAGCTCTGCTGTTCCCAGGTTTGTGTTCTGCTTTCCTGAAATCCCCAGTTTGCAGCCAGGTTGCCCTGGTCAGGCACAGCTGGAATATCCTGTCCAATTCTGCCTGGGCTCCTCAGTACAAGGACAAGGAGCTGCTGGAGAGGGTCCAGCAGAGGCCACAGAGATGTTCAGGGCTCTGGAGCATCTCTGATGAGCAGAGACTGCAGGGGCTGGGCCTGGTCAGTCTGGACAAGGGAAGGCTCAGAGGGGATCCCATCAATGCACACAAACCTCCCCCAGGGCTGCCAGAGCACAGTCCCAGACTCTGTTCAGTGACAGGACAAGGAGCAATGGCCACAAACCAAAACACAGCAAGTTCTAGCTCAGCAGGAGCAAGAGCCTCTTTCCATGGAGGGGCAGAGCCCTGGAACAGCTGCCCAGGGAGGGCCTGGAGAGACATCCCAAACCCCCCTGGACACGTTCCTGTGTCACTGCTCCAGGTGCTCCTGCCCTGGCAGGGGTTGGACTGAATGAGCTCCAGACTCTCCCAACCCAGGCACGCTCTGTGAAGCTGGAGTGGCTCCAAGAGGCCACTGAGTGCCTGGGAATGGCTGCTGTTCCCTTCTGCCCTCACTGCTGCTGCTGTGTTTGCACCTGGTGGTTTGTGTTCCTCTGACCACTGTCACCAGTGCAGCTCTGGGTAAATTCAGTGTGAATCTTCCAGTTTTCCTGTTTTACCTGAGGAAAATTACCTGCCAGAGATCCTAGAATTCCCAGATTGGATTGAGTTGGAAGGGGCCTTAAAGGGACCTCCTATTCCACCTCCTGCTGTGGGTGGGTGTGTCTTGCACTAGAGGGTTCAAGTCTCTAGTGAACACTGGATGTGCCCATTTGATAAAGTAGCTCCTTTTACATTTTTCCTTGTTTCCACATAAAACACAATTTTATATAATTGGGAAGAGACTCTTTGCTGCCACATCTGAAAGACAAAACCAGCTACCTCGTGTGACAAGGAGGAACTCAGATATTTGAGAATTCCCTTTGGCTCAGGGTTTGTCTGCACACTGATCAGAGAAAAAGTGACTTAATTTGGTGCAAAAGCCCCAGAACGTCACAGTTTCTGTGTCCTGTCCCACAGAGGAGTTTTCCCGGGTCAGAGAGGAGGTGCCCCTGGAGCTGGTGGAAGCCCACGTGAAGAAAGTGCAGGAAGCAGCACGAGCCTCTGGGAAGGTGGATCCCACCTACGGCCTGGAGAGCAGCTGCATCGCAGGCACCGGCCCTGACGAGCCCGAGAAGATGGGTGAGTGCTCCCTCCCTCCCTCCCTCCCTTTTTTTCATGGGCTGCTGCAGGGGGCTTCCTTGGGGTGTTTTCTTCTGGGTTGTGATGAGCCCTAAATTCACCTCCAGCAGGAGATGGAAGTTGTGGCTGTGGAGAAGGGGATGGGTCGTTCTGCTCTCTACAGGATTGACTTGGACACTGAACTGAGGAATTCAGGACTAGCTTGAGTTTCAGGGATTTGTTTTCCTGCTCTCACTGTGTGGAAATGCTGTTGCTTGGGATGCACAGAGTGCACTGACCAAAAATACCAGAGCAGGATATTCCATTAGCTGGGGTGTTGGAGCAGCTGGAGGATGCTGCCTTTGCAGGGTTAAGACAAAGCAAGCTGAGGGGTTTGGGCAGTGGGTTTTAAGGTCAGTCTGGCACTCTGAGCGTGGTGCTCACTGTGGAGGCAGCGGGAGAGGAATTCCTGATGAAGTGCTGGACTGGCACGTGATAATCCAGCCCTGGCTCTGGTTGTGCTGGGGTTCTGCTGGGCATTACCTGTGCTTGTTAACAAGCTCTGGTTCCATTTCTGTTGTGTTCAGCAAATATTCTGCTGTTAAGTCTCTTCTCTGAAACCCTGGCTGGGGCGAATTGGTTCCTCGTTACTCTGGAGTGTCAAAGCAGCTCCCTGGGAAGTGAAGCTCTGTGTGGCCCCTCTCTGTTGGACCCTCATGGCTCTCCCCAGCAGAAGGAGCAGACACTTCACTCTGTACCCACAGCTTTCTCAGACTTTGCTCCCCTCATTTGGGTGCAGATCTGCCATCTTGTCACTGTTATTTTCCTCTCAGCACTGTTGGCTCCTGCTTTGTTCAGCTTATCACAAACGATTTTAGTGAATTTAGTGACTGGACATGTAAAGGCACGTCTGGCTTTGGGTGAAGCTGAGCAGGATGTGATGGAGCTTGACCGGGAGGCTGGATTTGGGATGTGCTCCTGCATTTCATAGCTGACCTGCTGTCACCCCATCCAGGGACACGAGCAAGGTGCCAGATTGTGGGATGGGATCACAAGGGACTGTGTTTGGTGCTCCTCAGTTATCAACTGCTACCCATGGAGGGCTGCTATTTATAGCATTAATGTCCATTGCACAACTACCCAGTAAATGAGATTTCAAAATGCCATTTAAATCACCAAGATGGTTTTTAAATAGAAAAGAAGCAAACAAACCACTCAGCCCTTCTGTCACATCTCTCAGTTCTGCACTCAGTGGGACAGACTTGCCACGAGCAGCTTGGTGCTTTGGGATGATGTGCACTGTGTGCTGGAAAGGGAAGAGAAACATCTGGAATATCTGCTGCTCCCTGTTCCTCAGAGCTAGCAGCAGGCATCGAAGCTCTGCTGGAGGGACAAGGCTTTGGGGTTTATTTACAAGTGAACTATAAACCAAATCTGCGTTCCTCCGTCTGGAGCTGAGTTTAATTTCATAGTTGCTTTAAAATAAGGTCAGCTTAAGTTAAATTTTTCTTCCAGCCTTTGTTCCCCTTTCCCATATTTCCCAGTACAGGTGTCACTGTGGGTTGTCAAGGACCTCACAGGCTCACTGCAGTTGGAAAAGCCCTCCAAGGTCACCAAGTCCAGGTTGTGTCTGATCCCCACCTTGTCCCCAGCCCAGAGCACTGAGTGCCACGGCCAGGCCTTCCTGGAACACCTCCAGGGATGGGGACTCCAAACCTCCCTGGGCAGCTCCTTCCAGTATTTAACAACCCTTTCCATGAAGGAATTTCTCCTGCTGGCCATCCTGAGCCTCCCCTGGCACATCCTGAGGCCATTTTCTCCTGTCCTGAGCGTGTCCCCCATAAGACATTTGCTGCTTTGAGTCTGCAGCCCCACCCTGGGAGTTTCCCCCATTGCCAGGTTGCAGGTTGGCCCTTTCTGGCTCTTCCTCTGGGAGAATTTGGGCCCAAGTTGGAAGTGGGGACTCTGAAGTGCCCATTAGTGGTGGGGGGTCTCGGGGCAGATGCCCACCCCACAGTTAGCCCTGAGTGAGCGGCGTGGGGAGCTCCAGCCCAGCCCTGCCCCAGCGCCGTTAATGCGATTTGTGCTGGGCTGTGACTAATGGAATAAATTAGGGCAGGAGCAGATGGTTCTCCCTGGGGGAGCTGCTCAGCCCGAGTGAACTGGGTCACTCAGCAATCTGTGGTGCCTCCCACCCCCCTGAGCTGGGCATGGTGGGCACAGGGACCCCGAGTGTCCATGGCAGAGGTTGTCCCATGGGCTGTGGCTGTGGCCGTGCTCCGACACTGGGGGTTGTACCTCAATGCAGGGATCAAAACATCTCCTGGGGCTTCCAGATGGGAATTAAAGTTCACTGCCTGTTACATTGTCATAGGATCAAAGGGTGCTGGGCTGGAAGGGGCTTTAAAGCTCATCCAGTGCCACCCCTGCCATGGCAGGGACACCTCCCACTGTCCCAGGTGAGCCCGGTCCAGCCTGGCCTTGGACACTGCCAGGGATCCAGGGGCAGCCACAGCTTCTCTGGGCACCCTGTGCCAGGGCCTGCCCACCCTCACAGGGAACAATTCCCTGCCCAGTATCCCATCCAACCCTGCCCTCTTTCTCTTCAAAGCCATTCCCTCGAGGCCCTTGTAATGGACTCACAGAATGCTGGTTTTTTATTTAAATGCAACTATGGAGAATTAAAAGTATTTACTTAGGGTTCCATAGTAGAATTAAAGTTCATTAGTTATTATATTTCAGAAACAAAATTATGTCAGGGCTCCATAATAAATTTAAAACTCTTTAATATTGGTAAATTATAGTCAATGTGGAATGTGAAAAGGGAAAATGACTGGAACAGATTGGAGGAGCTTAAGTTAATACCCAAGGATCTCCTCTTTTAAGTCTTCATTGTCAGTTTTTCTAAAAGCTGGTGGTAATTCCTTTTAAGTTGATAAAGTGAGGCTTCAGTGGAGTTACGAGGAGGCTGGAGTGGTTCAGAGGCTGTGGTGAGTGTGGTGGACTCTGTCTCCTGCTTTCATAGGGTCATGGAAAGGTTTGGGTTGGAAGGACCCAAAAGCCCCTCCAGTGGCACCCCAGCCATGGCAGGGACACCTCCCACTGTCCCAGGCTGCTCCAAGCCCCAATGTCCAGCCTGGCCTTGGGCACTGCCAGGGATCCAGGGGCAGCCACAGCTGCTCTGGGCAATCTGCTCTAAGGTTCTAAGACAGTTCCCACAATAAATATGAAGCCCTTTCTTAGGTCCTGCCCCAGTGCAGGTTTTGGGACACGATCACTGGAGCTGCTCTGCAGCTGTGTCAGTGAGAATGACCTGAGGGGAGCAAAGGAGGATCCAGCTCTTGGGGTTGGGATTAAGCTCCAGAGAAGGGGAATATGCAGCACACCTGTGGTATTTAATAATTACTAGGAAGTCTTTGTTAATGTTTTTCCAGAGGTGGTTAAGGACACTGATTTCTTGAGGCAGCCTCTGGAGGGGCTGTGTTGGAATTATTTGAGCATTTCAGGTCTGATTCCAACAAGTATTTCCACTGCCACCAGTCCTGGGGGCCTCAGGCTGGAGCTGCTCTGTGCCAGGAGTGAGGGAGTGGTGGTTTGATTTCCTGCATCCCTACACTGTAAACAGCTCCAGTGGAGGGTTAAATTCACCCCTTCATGGATGGCTTTGATTCATTCCCAAACACACACTGGAAAACCACACACGGGGAGGGCACACACACACAGAAGTTATTTTAGTCATGTTTGGCAGGGATATTGCTCTCCAGGGTGAGAACTCTGAGGTGATGGAAACGTCCCTAAACCAACGGGGACTGCAGAGCACTTCCTCAGCTTTGGGTGTGTCCAGGTGCCTGGGGGCTGGGTCTGCACCTCTGGGGGGTTGAGCCCATCAGTCCTCTCCTGGTGAATTCTTGTGGCTCACACAGAAGCTGCTGCAGCTTTTCCAGCTCCCCCAGCAGCTTTTCCAGCTCCCCAGCCTTCCCCATGGAGCCCCCCTGTTGCTGAGCCCCCAGGCTGTGCGAGGCAGGGGCTGAGGCAGCTCTGGTGGCTGTGCAGCCCTGATTTATTGTGGGAAATGTAAATGATGGTTTGGATAACAGCATCGTTATCATACCCAGAGCCGGGATATTTCCACAGCTACAGTGTATTTCCTCTCAATTAAATATTAATATTGCAGCCTGGCTGTGACAGGTTGTGTGTTGCCTCAGTGAAAACAAAGGAGTCTGGGATGTCTGGAGGGCATCTTAAACTGTTTGCTGAGCTGAAACTGAGGCAGGTGACTCTGCTTTTGTTTGTGGAGCTTTGTTTGTTCCTCTCACGATGGCTGAGGTTCCGACTCTGCTGCTTCTGCATCTCTCTGGTAACGCAGGGAATTCTTAGCAGGGAGATGTTTCACAGGTTTCCTTGTTGACCTAAAGTCCATTGAAGTTCTCTGTGAAGTCACTGGGCTTGGGCAGAACTCAGCTCCAAGTTCTTTGTGTTAGAAAAAAGGGCTCAGTGTTGTTGGAGATAATGTGCAAAACAGAGCAAAATTCCACAGGAACAGAATACCTGCTGGTTCGGGTGGAAACAGGGCCTTGGAGAGGTGATGATTCCTCATCTCCCAGTGGTTTTTCCTTCCTGAGAGGTGTCCTCTGGTGGCTCACAACTGTCTGCCTCTTCCTGACCTAAGAAACATCCTTTCATTCAGGGAACAGGGACAGGAGGAGAGGGAACGGCCTCAGGCTGGGCCAGGGGAGGCTCAGGTTGGACATCAGCAGGAATTTCCCCATGGAAAGGGTGCTCAGGCCTTGGCAGGGGCTGCCCAGGGAGGTGCCCTGGAGGAGTCCCAGGAAGGCCTGGAGGTGGCACTGAGTGCTCTGGGCTGGGGACAAGGTGGGCATTGGGCACAGCCTGGACTCGAGGTGTATTCCATTTAATGATTCTGGGATTCTGTCATCCTTGATTCCCACATCCTGCAAGGTGCAATGCCAAACCTGCTAGAGAGAGTTCAAGTGCATCTTTGGTGCAGGAGAAAGGGATTTCAGGGGTTTTCTCCTTAAAGTCAGGGCTTCCCCCTTTGTCCCAGGGACTCGGATCTCCAACTGATCGATTCCTCTGGCACGTGTTTTCATTAAGCTCATTAGATCACACAGGAAAATCAGTACAGTTGTGTTTATGTCTGTGCCAGGGGCCAGAGGCAATTCTGTCACGGCTGTGCAGAAGGTCAGGCATGCTTGGGCTTTGTGTGAGCCTTTCATTCTGGAATTGGGGATTAAGTTTTACCAGACTCAGCTGTTTTGAGTTACTTCCTGAGGAATTCTTCATGGAAAGGGTGTTAAATATTAGAAGGGGCTGCCCAGGGAGGTGGTAGAGTGTGGAGGTGTCCAAGGAACACCTGGAGGTGGCACTCAGAGCTCTGGGCTGGGGACAAGGTGGGCATCGGGCACAGCCTGGGTTCGGTGGTCTGAGGTTTTTTCCAGCCTCACTGATTGTGTGATACTTCGAGCAGCCTGGGATTTAGAACCAAAAACCTGCATCCACTCAGGCAAATCATTCCCCCCCAGACTAATAATGCACCATTTAATCTGTTGTCCCTTTCACGTGTGTTGTCCCACCCGTGGGAGCTGCAGCCACCGCGCTGTCGTTGCACATCAGGGCTCTGCAGCTGATGCAGGAAAACACTTTTCAAAACCCATTGACTCCAACCTGTCTGAAGTTGTCAGCCTAATTCTAACCTAACGTTTATTGCTGCAGCCAGAGCCAGGGAAGCGAGGTTAAATCAGGCTGTTTGCCATCATCTCGGTGTCACACGTCCCTCCCCTCCCAGGGTGTCCCGGGGAATGGGAAGGAGCACTTGGGTTTGGATGGCGTCCATCAACGTGTCCTGACACAAGGGAGGATCTAAGGGGCAGTTTGAGATGCTCTGCGTGCTTTTCCTTGAGAAAATCCTCTCTGAAGAGTAGATGGGAAGCAGTTTGTTTTTCTGGGATGTCCTCTTTGTTTGGAACTCCTCCCTGACAGGAGGGGGCAGCTGGGGGGGTCAGGCTCTGCTCCCAGGGAACAGGGACAGGAGGAGAGGGAACGGCCTCAGGCTGGGCCAGGGCAGGCTCAGGATGGGCATCAGCAGGAATTTCCCCATGGAAAGGGTGCTCAGGCCTTGGCAGGGGCTGCCCAGGGAGGTTTGGAGTCCCCATCCCTGGAGGTGTCCAAGGAATTCCTGGAGGTGGCACTCGGTGCTCTGGGCTGGGGACAAGGTGGGGATCAGGCACAGGGTGGATTCGATGGGCTGGGAGGGCTTTTCCAACCTCTGATTCTGGGATCCAGTGAACTTCCTCCACAGCAGCAGCATCAGTCCCTCAGCAGCTCCCATGGTCATGGATTGGTCTCTTGCTCAGAGAAGCTGTGGCTGCCCCTGGATCCCTGGCAGTGTTCAAGGCCAGGCTGGACATTGGAGCTTGGAGCAGCCTGGGACAGTGGAAGGTGTCCCTGCCCTTGGCAGGGGTGGGAATGGGATCATCCTGATGATCCTTCCCACCCAAGAATGTAAATTTGGGTATTTCTGTGCAGTATTTTTTTTGTTCGAGCTCCACCAAGCTGGGCACACTTGGAGTGTTCTGCACTTTGTCTCCCCCTTTTTTTTTCTTACAGGATTGAATCCAGTTTCTTTGTGAATCCTTCCCTTTCCTGGGAGGGATGACACTTTTAAGCCCAGTTTGGAACTCTGCTTCTAGGCTTGAAAGAGCTGTCTGACAAAATCTAATCGAGATTTTCCCTGTGACATTATTGGGTCACTAAATCCTAACTCTGAGATAAAACTTGTGAGGAAGAATGTCCCCAGTCTCCCTAAATTGAATTATGGTGGCAGATAGTTCAGATAAGTGGGTTTATCATCTTAAAATAGGCCATGAGGAAAACTATTACCCTTCAGTCAGACATTTCAGTTGGTTTTTGTTATATATGGAAGGGACTTGTGTAAAAATTTCTCTATGGAACTTTGCTGTTCAAGGAGAACTCTTTGTACCTTGTTTTTCCCTCAGTGTAGCACACAGGAATTAGCAGGAAAATGAGGATTACTGAAAATGAACCCTCAGCACCAGCTGATGTCTTCAGAAGCTTAGAGATGGATCAGGGCTTGTCACCAGCAGTTCTGCATCGCCCCAGTCCAGGATCTGAATAAGCTCCTTTAATGCCTCTGTACATTAAATTGTGAAATCCTGGGCGAGGACCACGAGGCTGTGCTTCCTCCTGTCCCTCCTTGCAGAGCTGTGGATAAATCAGGATTTCTCAGACTTCTGAAGAATCCAACAAAATATCAGGGATAGTAGGACATGATCCAGCACCTCCATGGTGTTTCCTTGGCTGGTTGTTATCCCCTGATCTCTGGAACCAGCTGTCATTACAGCAACATTTAAAATCAGTGTTTTATAAAGCAATAAATGAGTGAGCCAAGGGCTGTGTCCAGAGCACAGGGATGCACTCCCAGCTCTTCCACCACTCCTGCTATGAGGTGCATCCATCCAGCACCTGCAACAGTGGCTCTCTAATCATTATCTTTATTATTTCTTTTTCTTTCCTCGTGTTGGTCTCGCTTTCACACCAGTTGGGCCTTGTCTGGCCCGGGGTAGGGCTGGAGGGAGATGGAGGTGTCCAAGGCCAGGCTGGACAGGGCAGGGCTTGCAGCAGCCTGGTCTGTGGGAGTTCAGTGCTGGGACTTTGTTGAAGCCACTGTTAGAGAAGAGCAGATTTTAGTTAAGCCCAGAGAGTGAGTGTGGTGAGTGGCTGTGGGGGCAACTCTGAAATCTTCCCTCTTTGTTTCTCAGATGGAGCTGAGGAAGAGAAGATGGAAACGGAGGCAGAGGGGCAGCAGGCAGAGAAGGTGAGTTTGGATCTGCTGGCAGGAGGCTTGTGACACTGAAATCCTGAGCTGCCAAGCTTTGGGGTGCCCATAAGACAGGGGACAGTTTCCAGCCTCCACAGAGCTGCTTCTGGTGGCTGAGCCCTGAATCCCAGCAGCCCTGAATCCCAGCAGCAGCAAGGCATCAGGGCTGTTCTGGGCCTGAGGGGAAGGGCTGGGCTGGGAGGAGCTGGGAGCTGCCTGATCTCTGGGAATTGGGATTGCAGCTGCACGAGGGGCTGGGCCCCTGGGGGCTCCTGCCTGGGGGTGCTCTGAGCTGTCACCTTGCCCTGGGCCCGTGCCTTTGGCAAACACTCCCAGGATTTCACAGCCATTCGTGCCCAAAGTGCCTCCAGCCAAGCATCTCCAGGAAAATCCTCCTCACAGGAATTCTGGGCTGGCTCTTGGACATGGATGTGTTTGTGTCCTCCTGATGCTGGGGGTGATCCACCCTGCCCAGAAAGATCTGATGTTCAGACACCAATTATCGTTGTCCTTCAGCCTGTTGATAATGACCACAAGAACACATTTGTGGCTTTTTCATAACCTGTGTCCACAGACAGGTCCCTCACACTGCAGCTTTGAACTGGGATTGAACTGAGATCCTGGAATTACAGGATAGCACTTTAATTACTGCTAAATTATTCTAATACTTAAAATGCTGCTATTTTATTTGTTTATATATTAATATAATGTTGTTTAATATGTATTTTAATAAAATTAATGTTTTAATTATATATTTATATGTATATTTAATTTTAAAACTACTGTTAATTTGATATTTAATTCCTGCTACATTCCTGATAAATAAATGGGAATGGTTGTTTCTGGAGACTGCAGCAACAGGAGATATTTTTTGTTGCCTCCTCCACCAGATGAGGAGTTCAGACTAACCTGAGGCTGATCAGTGCAGCCTTGGGGTTATTTCCCACTCTGTTTTCAGGTCATTCTTCTGCCTCTCTGATATACAGGGACATTTGGGAAGAGATAAGTGGGGAAGACTCACTCAGGGCTTGGAAATCTGCATATTCCCAGCCATTCCATGATTCTGTGATCTCAGTTCAGGAGTTTTTATACCCACAGAGTAACCCAGCTTGGCCTGGGTCACTGGACTTGGTCCATCTTAGCATTTACTTTTATTCACATTCTGGGTTTGTTTGTCAGATTTGGCTTAAGCAGCAGCCACCCTTTAAAGTGTGATCTCTTCCTTTATGGTAATGAATTAATTTGAAGGCCCTTAATGAAGTTAACAGTGAATATCTTCTCTCCCTGCCATTCTCCAACCAATCTCATCCCCTTCAGGTGGAAAACAAAGCCGAGAGTGAAACTGAGGAAGGAGAGAAAGTCCCGGAAGGGGAGAACGAGCGGAGCGCGGAGAAGGAGCCGGAGAGCGAAGGGGCTGCAGAGCCCAAGACAGGTAACAGCTCCCAGCTGCTCCAGCACCTCCCCCGAGTGCCTGAACAGGCCCCAAACCCAGCTGGGAATGTTCCCCTGGCACCTCAGGCTGCTCCCTGCTCAGCAGAGCAGATCCCACTTAACCCTCCCTGCAGAGCTCAGGCACCAAATCCCTCCCTGAGCTTCCCAGCCCTGGGGATGGGGGAAGGAACTGCAGCACCAAAGTGCCTGTGGGTCACAGAAATGGGTGGGGGTTGGCTCATATTCCACAACATTTGATCATTTTGGATGCAAAGAAGTGGAACTGCTGGAGGTGTTCAGGGCTGGATGGGGCTGGGAGCACCCCGGGGCAGTGGCAGGGGTGGGATGGGATGGGCTTTGACATCCTTCCAACCCAAACCCTTCTGGGATTCTCTGCTCACTTCTACCCTTGTTCAGTTTCCCTGGGAAGTGATGCAGAGCCTGAGGCTGAGGAGTAACAACATCTACATAAAACCTTATTCTTTTTGATATTTCCCGTGTGCCTCATAAAATCATGGAATGGTTTGGATTGGAAGGGACTGTAAGGATCATCCAGTGCCACCCCTGCTGTGGGCAGGGACACCTTCCACTGTCCCAGGCTGCTCCAAGCCTTGTCCAGCCTGGCCTTGGGCACTGCCAGGGATGGGAATGGATACATTGCTTTTTTCCTGCAACTTAGGTTCAGGTTTTTAGCACCAGGTAGAATAAGAAGCATTTGGATTTGATGAAGTTGATTTGGAAATTATGAGGGGAAGCTGATGGCAGGTGCTGAATGGAGAGGATAGGAATGAAAAGCATTTGAAGTTGCCCCATTTATTGGACCAGATCCCCTCAAACTGGGGTTCCCCTGTCAGCATTTGGATGGGGACCAGTGCTGGAGGTCAGGAGGAGTTAATTAGTGCCTGCCTAATGAGTGTGGGGCCCTCCCATCCCGGGAACACGCGTAACTGGGCCGGGAATGTCTTGCAGAGGAAAAGGAGGCAGAGGAGAACAAGGAGAACGTTGATGGCAGCAAAGACAAAGAGGCCGAGGCTGGGAAGAAGAAAGTGGAACACGAGATCTCGGAAGGAAACGTGGCCACAGCTGCAGCTGCTGCCCTGGCCTCTGCTGCCACCAAAGCCAAGGTTGGTGCTGTCCCAACACCCTGGGCTCGGCTTCCAGGGACAGAGGAGCTGTGCCTGAAGTGCTCCTTGGTCCCAGAGCTGTAGAGTTTACACTCTGATCCCTGACACCTTGCAGGAGCACAAGTGCTGCCTTAATTTCTCCTGCCTGAGCCCCTGAGTGAGATAACAAAAGTTGTAATTAAGCAGCTCCTTGGGTGATTATGGACTTGAAGAACATCCCTAAGGAACAGCCCAAAATGTGTGTGATTTCTTGGCAAGACTGTTCTCTGCTGGGGGGTCTGTCTGTGGTGCTGAGGGTGCAGGTCTGGGGCACAAACCCTTCCATGCCTCAGGGCTCCACACAAACCCCTGAGCTCTGTGTGCAGCAGACACAGGGATGCTCAGTCCTGGTAGTGTGGCTTCCACAGACACCTTAAGGATTTCATGTTTCGTTAAAGAGTTCTGTTAAAAGCACATTGGTGTCTTCCCTTAACTCCTGTTTGTGTGTGGTCTCTAATGAGCTGTGTTGAATCAGCTTTTCTTTACCCTGTAATTACTAATTGCACGTTGTCTTGCCTTTCCTTCTTGCAGGAACCACACTGCTTTCATTGCTTTTAGAGTATCTTTTTCAAGTCTGTTTTCTCGGTACAAATTTCTCTGGATTCAAGTGTTAATTTGGGTTTTTTAATCACTCTTGGATTCAGTGCCACATTCCATGTCCACCTGCTTTACAGAAACCAAGAGTGAAGCATGGGTGGTGGTTATTCCTGATGGATTTCCATGGATAGAACGAGGTGTTGTGTGTTCTCTTGACTTTCCCACTCTGATCTTTGACTCTTTAACTTCAGACTCATCCCCCAGAGTGAGGATGGTGGGTGATGTGCAGTCCCTCCTTTTGAACGCAGGAGAGGGAGGATATTTTAGTTCTCACCTTTCAAACCAGGTTGTAAAATCCCACAAGGCAGAAAACGCCTTGTCTGTTAAAATCCCAAATTGCAGGCAAAGCTGAGGTTCTGTATTTTGGTGAAGTGCAGAGTCCAGAGTGGCTCCCTTGTGCATCACTCTGAACCTGAGGGTGACTCTCAGTTCAGCAGACTCACAGGTCTCAGCCAAGTTGGAAAAACCTGTATTGTAGGAGGAGCTGTGAGATTTAATCTGTGCTTTATGGAAGGCCACTTGCTCCAAATGGAGATGAGCTGCTGCTCCCCTTGCTCTGGAGATAACGAGTGCAGGGAGCTGGGGCCTGGCTGATGGAGCTTTTCATTATGGCAGTAACAATGTTCTGGAAGAGCTTCAGCTTTCCATTACAGGGAATCATATATTGTAATTAGGAGCTTGACACTTCAGAGTAGAATTCAGGTTCAACAGGGATTTCTCTTCCCACTCACTTAAAAAGCCAGACAATATTAGAGCTTTGGGTGGTCTGTGTCTTGTTTGAGGGAGTAATTAAACTCTTCATCATAAACTCTAGGCCTGGTCCTGTGAAAAGCTGCTTTCCGTAGGATTTGATATCAGGGGAATATTGCAGTTGGATTCTGAGGAAAGACAGGGGTTAAAGACAAGTGATTGAAATGGGGTTTGGTTTGTTTGGGGGCTTTTTTCTTGGTTTTTTTCTTTTGGGATCAGTGCCTTCACCAAGAATTTGTGAGCTGTGCTCTTTGAGAAATAGTGAATGTGCAGGATGAGACTCTCTTTCATAAAGAGCAACAATTAAAATGTGTTTTTACAGGTTCTGGTTTCTGAACAAACACCATTAGAATTTAAGTCCCTTCTGTTAATTTTCCTCTCAATGGAAACCCAGTGTAAGCTGGTTTTTTTCCCTTTCTGTGCAAAAGTATCCCTGGTGGATCCTGTCCTGTGCTGCTCCTGCTCTGCTCCAGCTGGGACTGAGCTGCAGAACTTCTGCTCCTCATCCACCACTTCCCCTTCCCAAAACAACTGTTCTGGTCCCAGTTTGACCTCCTGCCAGACAGCCCTCCCTGAATTCCTGTTTGGAGCTGGCTGGGACTGAATCTTTCATTCCTAGAAAGATCACTGCTGATCCCAGGGATGCAGCGGGGCTCCAGGAGAGCTGGAGAGGGACAGGACACAGGGAGTGGCTTCCCACTGCCAGAGGGCAGGGATGGATGGGATATTGGGAAGGAATTGTTCCCTGGGAGGGTGGGCAGGCCCTGGCACAGGGTGCCCAGAGCAGCTGTGGCTGCCCCTGGATCCCTGGCAGTGCCCAAGGCCAGGCTGGACATTGGGGCTTGGAGCAGCCTGGGACAGTGGGAGGTGTCCCTGCCATGGCAGGGGTGGGATGGGATGATTCTTGAGGTCTCTTCCCACCCAAACCATTCATGCATTCCTTGATGGTTTTTTGTAGAACCATTTAGGCTGGAAAAGCCCTTTAGGATCCCTTGCTCATTTGTGACTCAAGGCTGGTGCAGTGATGGGTTTATCAGGCATTTCAAATTACCACTGGATCTGTGTTCCTGATTTTCCTCAGCTGCAACTGCAGGGATTTGTCCTTTGTCCACAGAAAGCCCCGGGTAATGCCAGGCCAGGGAATAGCCTCTTTGAGTCTCTCTAGGAAAAACTTCAGGGATCATTTCCTTTCTAAGGTGTATTTTGAGACCTGTCCTTTACCTAATCATGTGCTTTGATTTGATGTTAATCCCATTTCATTATTAAAATTGCACATGTGAGAGAGAGTGAAGTGTTTGGTAGAACACTCGATCACCAGGTGCTTCCCTCACTCTGAATTTTCACACAAACGAGTTTATTTTCCTAAACAGTGTTATTTGACATGAAATTTCCTGTTCTGTCAACGTTGTTTCATTATTTTGTGCACAGCACTTCGGTCAATTTTGGAGCAGCTGATGGGATTTCACAGGGATGTGGTGTTGGATGAGCTTTGGGTCACTCTGGTTCTCTCAGACCTGATTTAAAATTCACTTCAGAGAGTCAGGAGTGCATTTACCCACATTCACTGAACCCTCCTTCACTGCTGGTGGGTCAGGGAGGTGAACGCTGTCAAATGGCACAGTACCACATGGGTTTGAGAAATTCTGATTATAATCAGGGTTTTACAGGGAGGTTTTTAATGCTGCTTCCCTCCAGCTTGGTGTTTGTCCCAGTTCTGAGGCAGTTTGGGGCCCAGCTCCCTCAGTCGGGGTCTGTTTGCAGCTGGAGCTGGATGAGCTCCTGCTTTTCCTTTTTCCCTTCTTCCCCTCAGCCCTCACCTTTCCCTTCTGACAGCCTAGCCCTCCTTCCCCCAGCCCTTGGATGTGTCAGGAGGGCTTGGACACCGTGGAAACGTCTGTGCCTGTGAGCACAGAGCCCCCAGGCAGGACGTGGCGGGTGCATTCTCAGGCCGTTCTCATTCTGAGCAGCAGGTTTTTATAAAAACGAGTAAAGGCATCATGACCACACTTGTCACACTCTGAGGGTGTGAAACACTTCCCTGGCTGTCTCATGTATCAAATATATTTATACCCAGATCCCTGGTGTTATTTGTGTGTGTATATAAATGGGATGAAGCTAAAGCCTTATAAAGAATCCGTGTGCCTTTTACTTGAGAAAAAACTATTTTAATGGCAAAGACATGGCAGTGCCATCTCCCTGTTTTGGGGTCGTTCTGGGTCACAGCCTCCTGTGTGTGTCCTGCTGGGAGCTTTTTGGGTGACCCTCAGCTGACTCTGCTGAACAGACCCTTGTCCCTCATTTGCATTCCCACTGGAGGTGCTCCCTGTGCCCCGTGCTGGGAAGGCTCTGAGGCAGAGCTGGATTGCTCTGAGCATCCTCCACAGCTCCTCTATGAAACCTTCACACCTCTTTATTTGATTAAAAGCTTAATAATCTTCCAAGGGCCTCTGGTTCCCAGCATAAGATTTATAATCTAATTCCCTGTTTTCTGTCCAGAAGTGGAGCAGGATGGCTGAAGCTGGATGATTCCCAGCCCCTTCTTGTGCCCAGTTTCCCAGAACAACCCCTGTATTTCATTCCCAGCACCTGGCGGCCGTGGAGGAGAGGAAGATCAAGTCCCTGGTGGCCCTTTTGGTGGAAACTCAGATGAAGAAGCTGGAGATAAAACTTCGCCACTTTGAGGAGCTGGAAACCATCATGGACCGGGAGAAAGAGGCAGTAAGTGGGAATTTGGGATTCAATCTCTCACTGCAAAGATCTGTGTGTGCCAACATCTGGAAAACCAGCAGTCCTCTCCTCCCCTTTATGTGTCCTTCTCCTTCAGCTGGAATCCATGATTCCCTCCCACAGTGGCATTTGAGCCCTTTCCTCCTCCATCCAGTGTTTTCTCTGTTCCATAAGCAGCACACTGGGGGTGTCCTGGATTTGCTTCCTCATCCTCATTCCAATCAGGAATGTGGAATCGAGCCTTTATGTGGCCTTGTGACATGGATTGTATCTGTCCTAAGAGCAGCTTTTCCCTGGGAGGAGTGAAATGGGTGGAACCCTTCCTTCCCCAGGAGGGGAGCCAGCCCTGTCTGCCTTTCCCCCGACCCAGGGAAGAGTCGGTTCTGAGGAGATGGTTCAGGTTTTTGGGGGCATCCTGAGCAGCTCGTGGGAAAGCCATGGAAGTGGGGTGTGCTCAGGTGTGCCAGCCTCACTTTGTGGTGCTGGTGATGGTGATGGGTTTGCCTGAGCCAGGAAGGCAGCAGCAGCTTCAGGAGAGGGGAGGGGAGGAGTGAGGTCAGGACATGGAGAGGTGCTGTCTGGGCCTGGATTACTCAGGAATTACGAGGAGTTGTGTCACACGTCGTGCCAGAGGCTTTGGAGAAGTGCTTCCTCTCCAGCTGCACGAAAGATGACTCAAAATCTCATTTTTATCAGAATGGCCGTTTTTAAATTTATTTTTTCTTAGCTGCCTCGTTGTTGTGAGTAGACAGTTACTCCGGATGGGTTGAAGATGTTGATTCATCATTCCAGGGATTTCCGCATTTGCCCTTCTGTGTGAGTGTACTGGAATTACAGCCCCATTTGGCATCAGTGGAATCATATCCCAGGCTGGAAAGGGCATCGGGCCCAGCTCCTGCTCCTCACAGCTCCTAAAACCAAACCATGTGACCAGGAGCATCATCAGCCATTCCCTGAACTGTGCCAGGCCTGATGCCATGGCCACATCCCTGGGGAGCCTGGCCACCCTCTGCATGGAGAGCCTCTTTTCCCATGCAAAGCTCCCCTCAGTCACACTGATGGAGTTTGACAAGATGTGGACTTCTCTTGGAGCAGGATGTCAGCAGGAATTTCTGGATTGCTCCACGTCCTCCACCGTTTCAGTCTGTGTTTGATTGGCAGCTCAGGAAATGGACCCAACTCTTTTGGAAAGGTTCCCTGCAGATTCTTTCTTTGGGGGATATATTCCATTAGTGACAGGGAGGGTTTTTTCCTCCCTTTTGAGGCATATGACATTTCCCTTTTTAAAAATGTGCATACAGATTTTCCCCTTGGCTTCCTGGTGGTTAAATTCGGTCTTTTCACCTGTCATTGTGGATATTTAGTGGAATAATTAAAGCAGAAAAACCTCCTTGTTGCCATTGCACGCTGTGCCTGTCGCTCCTGCTGCCCTGGCTTTTCCTTGCAGGGAAGGAGCAGGGATTGTGAGTGTTGACAGGAATCAGTGCTGCAGACTGGAGGGTGTTACATTTCAGGCAAAACACATTTATTTGTGTTTGAGCTGAGCCGTGTCAGCGCTGCCAGTGCTGAGTGTGGCAAACCAAGGGCCTGTTGGTGGGGCTTTGCTGACCCAGAATTTCTAATGGCACCTGAAGCTTTGCTGGTTCTGTTCACGGAGGAGTCCCTGAATCCCTGAGGTTGGAAAAGCCCTCCCAGCCCACTGAGTCCAGGCTGTGCCCAATCCCCACCTTGTCCCCAGCCCAGGGCACTCAGTGCCACCTCCAGGAATTCCTTGGACACCTCCAGGGATGGGAACTCCAAACCTCCCTGGGCAGCCCCTGCCAAGGCCTGAGCACCCTTTCCATGGGGAGATTCCTGCTGAAGGGAAGTTCTGTGCTGGAGATGAAGCTGTAGCACAGTGATGTATGAGGGAACATGAAATGCTTGTAGTTGCCCCTCCTGGCACATTGCTTTTACAGCAGTGCAGAAATGGGTGTTGGATATTGTGGGATTGTCAGGTGTAACACCCAGAACCACCTCCCTGAATCCCAGCTGATTTCCTGAGTGGGGTTCTGTAGGGAGATGCTGCTGGAGAGGGTCCAGCACAGGCCACAGAGATGTTCAGGGCTCTGGAGCATCTCTCAGATGAGGAGACTGCAGGGGCTGGGCCTGGTCAGTCTGGACAAGGGAAGGCTCAGAGGGGATCCCATCAATGCACACAAACCTCCCCCAGGGCTGCCAGAGCACAGTCCCAGACTCTGTTCAGTGACAGGACAAGGAGCAATGGCCACAAACCAAAACACAGCAAGTTCCAGCTCAGCAGGAGGAAGAGCCTCTCTCCATGGAGGGGCAGAGCCCTGGAACAGCTGCCCAGGGAGGGCCTGGAGTCTCCCTCTGCAGAGACATCCCAAACCCCCCTGGACGCGTTCCTGTGTCACTGCTCCAGGTGCTCCTGCCCTGGGCAGGGGTTGGACTGGATGGGCTCCAGACCCTCCCAACCCAGGCACGCTGGGGTTCTGTGGCAGGTGACAGGAGCTGGCCTTGGTTGAATGTTCTCAGCCTCGCTCCTGCCTCATTCCAGCTGCAGGAGTGACTGAGACTGGGGAGCAGCTGCAAGTTACTGATGGAGTTCCCACTGGAAAATGTTACTGGAAGTTGTTTTAATGCCAATCTGGGGGTACAGCCCGGGGTTGTGTCTGAGGTGGTGACAGAGCCTGGTGCAGAACCAGGGGTTTGGACTCTGTACTAGAGCCCAAGCTTAAACTTGGCTCGGCTTTAACACCAGCTCATGTTGTAACTTGTCTTTCTGTGCCCTTTTTTCCTCTGTCCGGCTGCCTTTCCTCATCCCAAGCACAGGGATTGTGTAGAGGGGAAGTTTTCCCTGGTTTTCCGTACTCAAATGTGAATTGTCAGGCACTGGCTGCTGTTTGGGCATCCTTGTAAAGACTCTTTTAAACTGCAGCAGGATGGGAGGTGCCGTGAAGAGAGCAAAGCGGGGCCACAAAAGGGTCTCAAAGGAATAAAAAAGTGTTGCCTGAGCCTTTGTTTGGGGTCATTTGCAGGAATTCCTCTCCCAGCTGTCTGCCACCTCGGGAATGTTTCCCCACATGCCCCATTTCCCCAGTGAGGTGGATCCATGGGGTGCTTCCCTCAGCGTATCAGCGTGTCCGAGGAGAAAGGAGCCAGGGCAGCATGAATAATGCCATTGTGGGCCCTGCAGGGCCGCTCCACCCCGGCCAGGAGCATGTTTAATTCATGAGCTCGGCCCATCTGGGGCTGCTGAATGCCGCCTCTGTGGAGCTCCCCATCCCTGCCTTGTCAGCAGCCAGGCTGCCAGCACCGAGCACTGAGGGAGCTTTGGGATTTTTGGAGAACTCGTGCTAGGTGAGAGTCTCCTTGGCAACCTGCTTTTCAGCTGAATTATGGAGTCTACCTTAAAACACTCGTTGAATGTTGGTACACGAGTCACGCAGCCCCGGGTCCGGTTGTCCGAGAGTAATAACGTGGGAATGTGTCAATATTCCTTTAATAAGTCAAATATCACTTCCTTCACCAGGACGCTGATCCATCAAACAAATACCCAATAGTAGGAAATGCTTTCTGTAGCTTTTTTGTCTTTCCATGGAATCCCAGACTGGTTTGGGTTGGAAGGATCTTCAGGATCATCCAGTTCCACCCAGGGCAGGGGCACCTTTCCTAGACCAGGTTACTCAGGTCTCACTCTCTACACTACTTCATAATTAATCAAAGTAGCCTATTTGATGTTAATTGGCCTAAATGACACGAGTTTTTTTACATAAAGCTCTTAATAGTGCAAATGACTGGATGCTGTGGCATCCAGTTCCTGCATTCAAAGGATGGAGAAGCATCCTGCCTGTGATCCCTGAGCTCCTGCAGCTGCACACACATTCTGCTTTGGGCTTGCCTAGAAAATCCCTTGAGATTCCTGTTCTCCCTCATCCCAGCATGCAGAACATGGAGAGGAGAGCCCCCAGTTTCTTCCAGCGCTGCGTTAGGGCTGAGTTCTCAGTGCAGAGCTCTGTGAGTAACGAACTGTGTTGCTGAGAGGTTTTAGGACACAACAAGGTGAGTTCCTGTGTTCCAGCTGGAAAAAGCTCTGGAGCCTTTCCCAGAACGTGCTGCAAACATCCACAGGACAGGTGTTGGATTTGGGTTCAGTGGGGCTGGAATGAGAGGCTCCTTCCAGCCCAGCCCTGTCAGGTTGGCAGGAACACGTTTGAAATGCTTCATTCCTAACTTCCTGTGCCTTCTGTCCCCTCCTGGCACAGCTGGAGCAGCAGAGGCAGCAGCTGCTGACGGAGAGGCAGAACTTCCACATGGAGCAGCTCAAGTACGCCGAGCTAAGGGCTCGCCAGCAAATGGAGCAGCAGCACAGCCAGAACCCCCAGCAGCCCCACCAGCACCCCAGCGGGCCTGGCATGAACCCCCTGGGGGCACCAGCACACCCAGGGCTGCTGCCCCACCAGCAGCCCCCACCCTACCCCATGATGCACCACCAGATGCCACCTCCTCACCCACCTCAGCCAGGTAAGAGCCAGGAGCAGGGAATTCCTGCCCTGAATCCCTGCAGGAGTGAGCCCAGAGGGAGAGGAGCTGCCAGGGGAGGCTGCCCAAGGGATGATGGGGGGTCTGGGTGACTGGTTTGGGATGGTGCCACTGTCAGACATGGTTGGCTGGAAGGATGAGCTTTGCTTGTTCTGCAGCTTCATTATGGAGCTTTTACCCCCATTCCAGATGTGTGGATGGGGTTTGAGGAGGTGGTGTCTTATGAGGGGTGTGAGCCCCAAAAGTCGGGAATGAGGGAGCGCCAGGCTCCCCCAGCAGTGCCAGGGTGGGAGGCAGTGGGCACAAACATGAGAAATTCCTTCCCACCACAGGAAAACACCTTTTTTCCCTGGGAGGCTCACCAGCCCCAGAGCAGATTGTCCAGCAGGGCTGGGAGTCCCCTGCCTGGGACAGTCAGGCTCTAAAGTAAAGTAAAATGTGAAGCTGCCCCAAGCACTTCCAGATGTTTTTAGGTTGTTTGCATTTCCTTAGACTTGTTTTATACTTGGTGATCTGAGCAGATGCTCCTTCGGAAACAATCACTCCTCAAATTCCCCCACTCCCTCAACTTCCCACAGAAGTTAAGAGCTGGCACGAGCAGCAGAAGCTCCTTGAGGAACTTCCTTTGGCAGGAGACCTGAGTGTGAGAGGTTGCTGTGCCCTGCCTGGATGTGTTTGATGCCAGGGGAGGGTCACGGGACCGTGTTGGTCAGAGGGGTCACCTGGAAGTCTCCAGTCCAGCCTCTCCTGCTGAGGGTTGGGTATCTCCAAGGGTGGAGATGCTCCTGATTGCAGAGGGTGGGATGATCAGGTGCTGATGTGAATTGGCAGCTTTTACTTGTTAAAGGTTGTTGAAATGGTAATTTAAAATCAAATAATGGTGTCTGGCACATGGGAACCTGGTTGTGGGACTGGACACAGCCAAGGAGGAGCTTGACCAAAACCTGCTCCAGAAGAAGACCTGATCAGTTATTAGCCAAAAATATTTTGGAAGATTTTTCATAGGCAGCTGCTGAAGAAGCTGGAAAGTTTGGGTGTCATAATCCAGATAGAACATGGCAACAGGAAGCGGCAGGAACTTGAGTTTTCCTCTTGAGACAAAAAGTGGTTTGGGAAGGAGCAGAAGGGCACAGGAAACAGCAGGATTTGCAGGTGACCAGGAAAATGGGAGGTATCTAATCCAAGTGGATCTGCAGAGTAATCGAAGTGGATTCCCTCATCACGAGCAGAGAACTGCTGGCTGGGCAGGAAGGGAAGAGTTGTCTGGTGAGGCTCAGGCTCACTCTGTTTTTAAGGCTCAGGGAGTTCCTGGGTTCACTGTGGACAAAAATCCCTGGGACTGTTTGGGAGCTGGTTTGGTTTTTGCTGGAATTGGATTGGGAGTGTGATAAAACATGGTCCAGCTTTAGATTAACATCCTGGCTCAGTGTGCCTGTTGTGGGGTGTGGGCAGCTCAGGGCTGCTCACGTGGCTGTGAAGGAGTAACCTGGAAAGGGAAAAGTGGCAAATGGAGAACGGAGTAAAGGAGGGAATCCTGGTACATCCATACACAGCTCTCCTTCCACGCTGCTGTGGAGACTGGGGGTGGGACAAGATTAAAGCATTGTTGTATTTATTTGCTGGGGACTGATAACTCCTGGTTTCTGATGTGCTCCCATCCTTGGCTCACACAGCCCCCTGTGACTCCAGCCCCTCGTAGCTCTGCATGCCCAGCGGCCCCTCCCGGAGCAGGGACAGGGGATAGGGCTCTGTTAATTAGTCAGAACGTCTCTCTTTCGGGTTTGATTAAAGCTGGTCGATAGATTGACTTTTCCAGCAGCACCTCCCCTGGCTGAGGCTCAGCACTCCTGGCTCCCGTGGCAGCATCCGGAGCTGTCCTGTTCCACACACCCCCAGCTCTGGGATCTGCCCTCAGCTCCTCTGACACTTCTTTGGATTGATGCTTTTGTGAGGGGAAGAGTTCGAGGCCTGCTGAGAGTTTGGAGCAAACCCCTCTGTGTCTCCTGCCACAGCCCAGCTGATCTTGCGTAGAAAGCAGAAGGGGCTCATTTCCTTGAGCTCGTCAGGGGAAGTTTGTTAGGAGTGCCTGGGAAGGCCACGGGTGCCAAAGCTCTTTGGCTGCACAGCAGAGTTGTTCTGACTCAAGGGCACGGAGAGAGCATGGCAAACTGGTGAGCTTCTCCTTGCTCACCCCACACATGTGAGTTCCCTCACTGGGCCTGCCCCTGAGTCTCCTGCAGCCTTGGTGGAGATCCCAGAATATGGTGAGAGCGAGGACATCACGGAGTCCTGGAATGGTTTGGGTTGGACCTTGAAAATCCCATCCAGTGCCACCTCTGCCATGGGCAGGGACACCTCCCACTATCCCAGGCTGCTCCAAGCCCCAGTGTCCAGCCTGGCCTTGGGCACTGCCAGGGATCCAGGGGAGAAGAACCCCCCAAAGCCCTGAGAGTAATCCAGAAGCACCATGGGGCAGCCGGGCTGGCAGCACCTGCACAGTTCCTGCTCAGCTGGCTGGGTGTCACTGCAGACACCAGACCTTACCTTGGTGCTCTCTGGTGGCTTCAGACAGGTTCTGACCTCAATAGCAGCTGAAAGTGCAGCCGTGGGCTCAGCAGACCATGAACAGAATGCGACGTCGGCGTCCGTGGAGTGATTGACGAGAGCTGAAGGGGTGGTGGGAAGCACAGGGAGGAAAGGATCTGAGATGGCATTTGGAGAGGGAAGAGGAAGATAAATTCCTGCTCACGGCTTGTCTGGGCTCGGGGGCAGAAGCAGTTAAGTCAATCTCTTTACTAAAAGTTAAAAGTGAGGCTTTTCCCAGGAATGTGGTTTTTAGCTCTGATGTCAGTCTGGACATGGTGGTGGAGAACATCTCCAGTGGAGGGTTGGGCTGGACCCAGCTGGAGAACATCTCCAGCTGAGGGTCACCCACTTCTCCCTGGCAGGGCCATGTCTGGCACTGCTGGACCATAGATTCATCTTCCCTGAGCTTATTTTGTTCTCCCCTTTGCCCTGAAATGAAAACTTTTAAAATAGGGGAAAAAAATTGGATTCCAGTTTCACTGTGAAAAGCTGCACCTTGTCATAACAGAAAATTAAAATTCCCAGTTTCTTCCCATGGTGCCACTTTAGGCACTTCATTGATTTCTGTTTGAGCTCTGGGCTGGTGATCAGTGGGATGAGAACTCCTGGTCCTGGTGATACTCGTGGTGTGGAATATAAGAAACTTCTGGAAATTCTTGGAAGGAAGAGAGATAGCTGGGAATTAGTAGCTGTCATTATTAACTCTTCCTTCAGGTGAGCTTTTCACCTGGTAAATCATTTCTGACCTAAGGCAGAAATGGGATGAGGAGGGCAGGATACACTTCCCACCACAGCTGGATGAGCAACTTTAATAACCTTTCCCTGATATATTTTACCTCATTTTCTGTCAGTGGTTGAAATAGTAAAAAAAAAAGACTTTGTCAGGAATTTTGAGCTTGTGGTTTTTTAGCTGCTGAGCATTTCATTATTTGTGGGTTTAAATTAAGTTCCTGGATGCTATTTGCTTCCTTATTGGGCTGGTGATGATTCCAGGGGGGGTTTTTTTGGGTACAGATAAGGATTTTGAGTTCACTTCCTTTAGGTAAACATTGCCTAACAGCTGTCAGTGCTTCCTGCTTCTCCATCAGATGTACAGAGCTTGCTGGGGAGATACAGGGAGCAGTGGGATGAAAGGAAATCCAAGTCATGGGGTGGTGAATGGGGTTGGAGCTGATCCAGGGCGTTGTAACCAGGGTGTGATTTGGGATTGAAGGTGTGAGGGTGGTCGGTGGCACAGGAACATTGACACCACATCGGGCTCTCTCTGCAGTTCGGCTGTTTGAAAACCTGCCCCAGGCAAGAGGTGTTTGGGGCTGGAATAGTGAATAAAAGGAGTGAATATCTGATATATTACAAAATTCCTGGAATCAGTCAATCAGAGTGAGCCCGGGGCAGCAGCTCCTCTGCGCTGTGCTGCCCCTTCCCTGCGCTGCAGAGGGCTGAGCACTCCCGGGGATGTTCAGTGCTGGGTCTCCTCCTCTGGGACCCTCCCCACGAGGTGTTCCCTACGTGCTGCCCGGGAGGCACGGAATGGTGACCCCGGAGCGGGGCCCGGGCACGGCTCCGGCTCTGGAGGTGCCCGAGCCCGGCACTCAGAGGGAGGGGCAGAAGTGCTGGATGCCAGTGAAGTGGAAACTCTGCCTCTTCTTCCCCGAGACACGAGGCCAAATGAGTTATTGTGGTTAATTATTCACAGTGCTTGGCTGGGGGGGCGGCGGGAGGGAGGGAGGGTGGAGGGAAGGATGGATCTGCTGCTGGAATATCCCTGCCCATGGCAGGGGTGGAATGAGATGAGCTTTAGGGTCCCTTCCAACCTAAACCATTCCAGGATTCCCAGAGCCTTTCCCATTCCCTGACACCCATTCCCAGTGGGAAGGAGCACACCTTGGAATGGTAGCAGGCATTCCCTGGAGCTGTTCTCCTCCTCACCCGTGTCAAGGCTGGGAAACAACCCCTCAGCAGCAGGACAGGAGAGCAGGGTGTCAGCCAGGCTCATCACCTCGGAGCTGCCCCGAGCCCTCCGGAATCCCGCTGCCAGAGGCCCCTCCTGCACGGGGCACTGGCTGTGTCCACAGGTTTTCCCTGCAAACGCTGGACAGGGAGAGGTGCCCGAGGATTTGGATCAGCTCCAAGCCTCGTGCATCAAAACAAAACCCCTCTGGCTGCTTATCAGCCCAGTGCTGCTCAAGTGCTGATTTAATAGAGGGAGAGGCTTTTTAATGGAGATAAATACCTTGGAGAGCCTCTAAAGGCGCTTCCTCCCCCGATTCCCTGGAATGTGAAGCTGCATTGGTAGCAGGGGAAGTTGCTGGAGAAGGTGCCCGGCCCCTCCGTGTGAGGGGTTTTCAGTCTGTTAAATCTTGTCATGTTGAACCTTTGGGCTGGATCTCTTCCCGCAGCTGCTGCTCCTAAGCTCTCCCCCCTATGTAGGTCACACTTCCACATTTTCTGCTTGAGCCGCTGTCTTGGAGCGCTTTCTCTTGGAAAAAAACATCTCTGTAGGAGCAGGGCTTTGGTTCTGCTGTGGTGGCAGCAGTGATTTCCCTTGGTTAATCCCACTCTGGATGGGTTCAGTGCTGGGATACTCGGCTTGGGTGTTTGGGAGCTGGGATGGGATGGGATTGTTCCTCTGCCAGCTCCCTAAGCTAATTTTGAGGTAAAATCATTGCATCCTGTGTCAGGAAGGGAAAAAATGTGCAGCCAAACCCCCACACAGAGGAGCTTCTCAGCTTATGGACAACTCCAGCAAATCAACAGCGCCGCTTGGGTTTAAACAACTCCAAGGTTTAACAGGGGAAACAGCTCAGGAGACTCCATGGTCCAGGAAGGAGGGAGCTTCCCAGTGAGCGTTGCTGGGAGATTGGGAGTTGGTTTGGGTTGGGAGGGACCTTAAATCCCATCTCATCCCACCCCTGCCATGGCAGGGACACCTCCCACTGTCCCAGGCTGCTCCAAGCCCCAATGTCCAGCCTGGCCTTGGGCACTGCCAGGGATGGGGCACACTTTTCATTTATGAAGAAATGACATTTTTTAAAGTAGATCTAATTTCTGTTCAGTGGTGATTTTAGCTCAACTGGGGTTGATTTGCAAATAAAAACATCCTTGAAGCTGCACGTCCCTGTGGGTTTGACAGCCTTTCCCTGAAGGAATTCTTGCCCAGTGCTGGAGTTTCACGTGAAGCCACTCAGTGTGTAGTAAAGTCTGATTCAGCTTCAGGTGTTTCAGAAAAGGGATTTTAATATTAATCACTTCGTTAGTGAGAGAGAATCTCAAAGGTCCGTGGTGTTCAGGGCTGGTCAAATTATTGAGGCTTCTGTCAGGTGGCAGCTCCCAGGCTGGGAATTTCTCAGTTCGCAGCTTTCCTGGGCCTCTAAAACACAGCTGTGTTACTCCAGTTTTTATGTTTTTAGTCCCTGATCAACCTTAACTTTACCAGTGAATAACACCCCTCATAGCTGTGAGTATCTTCTTCTGCTACAGAGTCTCTGAGTCTTTGGGAGGTTGGAACTGGACGATGTTTCCCAATATCCCATCCCTCTGGCAGTGGGAAGCCATTCCCTGTGTCCTGTCCCTCCATCCCTATCCCCAGTCCCTCTCCAGCTCTCCTGGAGCCTCTTTAGCACTGGAAGGGGCTCTGAGGTGTCCCTGGAGATTCTCCTCTAGGAGTTAATGCTGTTTGTGCCCAGGTGCTGACTCGATCCCAAATCCAGAGCTTTAGCCCCGTGTGACTCTGGTGCTGTTCATGTGTTCAGAGCCTTTGTTGTGTCAGAGGGTTGGGAGCTCTTGCCTGGGGTTGGGGGGAAGGAGCTGTTCCCATCTCTGTCTCCTTAAATACTGTCCCTGCATGGACATGTGTTAAAGGAAGTGGAATTGGATTATGCCAAACCATCCCTCAAATGAGGTGTTAAAGCATCAGCCCCAAGCTGGAGGTGTCCAGGGCCAGGTGTTGCAGCTGGAACAGGGAGGTCTCCCACAGAGCTGGTTTGTGAGGAAGAGCCTTGGAATCCTCCCTCACAGCAAAGCAGGGAATCACAGCAGGAATTCCTGGGCAGCCCGGTTTTAACTGTGTGATTTCAGTTCTCCCACAAAACTTATCGATGAGGCTTCATGGCTGCTCCTTTCCATCAGGGGCTCTTCCCCCGATGCCTTGTTATTCCATCCGCTTCCCAACGCTTGGATTCCATGGGATGCCCGTTCTGGTGGGGGTCCACATTGGGTTTGACTCTGTTCCCTCCCGGTGCTGGTGTTTCCAAGAGGTTCCAAGTGCCCCCTGGCCCTTCCTGGAGGCACGTTGGGGGATGAAGAGGCGTTTCCTGGGAGTGTGGAGCACTTTGACACGAGGCTCTGCTCACTGCTGGGAGCACAACCCCGCTGGTTTTCCCTCCCCACCGCCTCCAGGGCCTCACGCTGGTGTCTCTCCCTCCTCCGCAGGTCAGATGCCGGGGCCTGGCTCCATGATCCCAGGACAGCCCATGCCGGGCCGGATGATGCCGAGTGTGTCCTCCAGCCTCCACCCCGGCGGCGGGGCCGCCCCGCCCGGGATGTCCCCGATGTCCGGGAGCCTCATGGGGCCCCGCGTCCCGCTGGCAGCTCCCAACGGCATGTGTGAGTGCAGCTCCTGGGGGTGCTCCTGGGGGGCTCCTCTGGCACTGGGAAAGGCCTTTTAGTGGGAACTCCCTACTTCCTGCGGGAATAACGGGATCTGTGCACGCTGCCAGCCCCAGAGTGCTGCCAGGGATGTGCTGGAAACTCTTAAGTGCTCCTCAGCCCTCTGGGCATCCCAACACATTCCATTGTCATTTATTTTATTTATAATATCCCCTGTTTTATTTATAGTGATGCAGGGGCTCAGTGGTGATGATGAAAAACCTCTCCCAACTTAGCGGAGGGTCAGGAATTAACTATAATTCCTAAATAGTTGAGGTCAGAGTAGGATCCAGTTCAATAATTCCTTACTGAAAGCTTGGCACCCTGGAATCAGAGCCAGGAAGTCCTGATTAGGAAGATGGAGAAGATAAACCATGTAAGGAACATTCCCAGTATAAAATCTGCACCTTTAAAAATGAAGTTGATTTATGGCAGCCAAAAAAGCAGCTGGATCAGGAGCCATGGTGTGGGAGTTGCTTGAATGAGTGTGAGAGTGTGGCCAAGCCCAGAAGGCAGAAGACAAGCTGGCACAGGGAGGAATGAGTGAGGAATTCTCTGTCAGGAATTCCTCAATAAATTTGCCATTATTAATTGCAGCCTGGCCCAGCTGCTGCTCAGGAATCTTCACCCCAGAGCACTCGGTGTGGTTGTCACCGGACAAGCAGGAATTGTCATCACTTGTAGTACTTCTCCCAAAAAATAATTGGGAAAAGCCCGTTTGATTTTGGCTTCAGTGGCAGGAGCTGCTGTGAGCTCTGACTCACGGGTGTTCCCAGCCCCAGCGGGAAAACTCTGCCTGTGCTATTTCTGTTCGGGCATTGCTCCTGATCTCTGCTCCCCCAGCTTTACTTACTTTTCCGTCCTTTTTCCGGAGCCTTTACCACTGGGAATATCTCATGTCAGGTTCTGTTCCTGTTTGCTCTCTTCCCCTCTCTTAATTCCTCCTTTTTTCCTCCCCTACTAAACAAGTCAGTCATGTTCCATTAGCATCTCCTCCCTGGGCACGAGGCTGGCCCTTTGTGTCCCTCCTCTCTTCCCTCCCGCTCACTGCATCCGTGGATTCCTCTGCTTTAACCTACATCCACCCTTCAGAGGGAGGAGCAGCTGCTGTTTGTATCAAACCCATTGTTCCATCTATTTTAACCAGAAAAGAGCCGTAATTTGGGCTCGAGCGCAGAGCTGGGAGCTGAGAGATGCCAGTTCCAGCTCTGCAAGTTGCTTGGCATGGATTTGCCAGCTGCTGAGCCACTTCCCCGGCACCTTGTCCGTAAAATACAGGAATTTCTTCCTCTTTCACGAAGTCCATGCGGTGCTGGGTGGTGGAAAAGCACAACAAAGGTGCAGCAGAGCTTCGGGAGCCGCCACGGTGCCGTTCCTGGGGCCGGTCTTGGCTGCAGGAATTGCCCTCGGACAGTGTCCCGTGGCCTGGAGACAGCAGGGCATGGGTGTTGTGTCCCTTCTCCGTGTCCAGCCCCCCCGGTGCCCCTCCCTGTCCCTCCCAGTGTCCCTCCCTGTCCCCCCTGGTGTCCCTCCCTGTCCCTCCCAGTGTCCCTCCCTGTCCCTCACTGTCCCCCTTGTCTCCCTGCAGATCCCGGCCCCGCGCAGCCGCCGCCGCCTGCGGAAGGAGTGACCCCACCCCCGGCCGGAGCCCCGCCGGCCTCAGCCGCTCCCTAAGCAGCCAAGGAAGGAGGAAGGAACTTCCACAGCAACATAGTGGTGACCAAAAGAGAATTCCTCAGTTCCCTTCTGTTCCCTGGGGAGGTTTCCCCCTCCTCTCCCAGCTGTGTGTGTGTGTGTGTGACCTGCACGCGTTCGCACGGCGGCGTTCCCCCGCTCCCCCCCGGGGCCCGGCACAGCCTGGCATTCCCTTGGGAAAGCTGGAGATAGGGATGCCAGGAGCGCCTCCATGTTGCTGGTGCGAAGTCCTTTACCCCTTGGCCTGCTTGCCTTGCAGAGCTCCACGCTGGTTTCCTTCCTCTTGGTGCTTTGAGCTTGGGCTTCTCCTGGGAAGGGTGAAATAATCCAGGTTTTAGGGCAGGAGCTGAGCTTTAGGAGGTGCCCGCTCCGGGGTGATTCAGTGTTCCGGGGTCCCTGGGCAGAGCAAAGCACCGAGAGGAGATGCCAAACCAGAGCTTGGAGCAGAGCAGGAAAACCAGGGCGTGCTGGGGCACGGAGGCGCGGGGCCGGCAGCCGTGTCCGCAGGGATTCCTGGTGGCTGCGGCCAGAGCTGCCTCTAACTTATTACAGGAAATATTGATCCATGGGAATGAACCGGGAGTGAATCGATCAGAATAAAACCACTCAATGGTAGGAGTTTTCTTGCTCCAGTTTTTACCTTTCCTTTGCCTTCGGAGGTGGTAGTTGGACCTTCCCTGAGTAGTTCGGTGCAGTAGCCAACTGAGGAATAACCCCCGTTTTTAGTCCCTCTTTTTGGAGCATATACTTTGTACTTTTTAAAATGAAGAAAACAAACAAAAAAATAATAATAAAGTAGGTAGCGAAGAAGTGCTAGAATTTGGGATTGGGTTGGGATGGCTGGGATGGGAATGCCAGAACTACCTCTGGACGGCCGGGGCGGCAGCGAACGCGGCTGGGACAGCTCCTGTCACCCCCCACTGCGGCTGGAGGGGTGGGGAAGGGAACAGCTTCAGCAGGCGGATCTGGGAGCACCCCAGAGCTGCTGCTGCACACCTCCAGGCTGCCAAAACTTGGGAAAAAGTCCTGCAAAAAGTCCTTTTCTGCCCGTGGTTCGGGTTCTCTGCCCTCACCCCGGCCCAGGGTTTCTCTGCCGAGGGTCTGGAGGCTGCTCCTTGATTTCAGGAGTGGCTTTTGGCCAGGTGGGAGTTGAGGTTGGGCTGGAGAGAAGCTCCCAAAAACTCTGGAACCTCCAGAACCACATCCACCATTTAAAAATGAGGGATTTGCCAGGTCTTCCAGCACGACTCCCCAGTGCCGCGCAGAGAGCGGCCGGGGCCTTCCCATTCCCCTTCCCAAGGCTTCCTTCCCCTCCAGGGTCTTTGGGGTGAGCGTGGGATTTCTGGTGCAGCCCTTAGTCCAGTTTAGAGTAACCTCAGGTTGTTTTTAGCGTGAGCAATTCCCAGGATCCAGGGGGAGATTATTTTTTACTGTCCTAGTGCTGATCCTGCCGAGGACCTGGATCCTGGACACTGTTTTGTTTCTGTATAAATAATCCCTGTGCCCACTTTTTCACCTGATCTCTGTATAGGGCCGGTTTGATTCCTGCAGCAGCCACCCAATTTTGTGAAATAAAAGCAAAAAAAAGCGGTTTTTGTACAAAGCCTGTGGAGTTTGTGAAGTCTCCTTTGCCTTTGTGTGCGGGAAGAGTTGGGAATTGTCCCTGCAGTCCAGGGCTGAACGTGAACTCCAGAGGAGCAAACACAAAACCTGAGCTTGGAGCAGACCCCGAAGGCACGGGGGGAGCACAGACCCTTCACTCACCTGGAATGTGCTGCTGTGGACAGGCCCTGGCAGGGGTCAGAGCTCAGGGAAGCGGCTGCTGTCAGATTCCTGCTGCCCGCGGGCTCCGGAGCCGCTTCCCGCTTGGATCACGCTGGAAGGGGAGCTCTGCTTGGGCTGGGGGAGGCCTCGGCCCCACTGCTCCCCCATCCAGCTGCTCTGCCAGGTTCGGTCCTGCTGCCCTTCCCTCCAATCTCCCCGTGCTCCAGAGGCTGCCAGGGGGGTTTGTCTTTTTGGTTAAACTGAAACCAGAATCCAGTCTGGATTATATTCCAGCTGTTCCTGCTGCTTTGCCCAGGGAGAGGCTTTGCCTCGGAAGTGGCACCTCTTCCCAGGCATCCCGTAATGCCCACAGGAGGGAACAGCCCAGGGGGTGGAGCTGTGTCCCGGCTCCAGGACACGCCATGAAAACCACATTCCCAACTGGGAATTCCTCCTTGGATGAGCAGGGGGGTCTCCAGGGCTGGGGTGTGCTGCTGAACATCCTCTCGTGGGCTCCTCTGTGCTGCTCCCAGACAGGGCAGGAAGGAGAGGAAAGGAGCTCCTGGATCTTTGCATTCCAGCCAGGTTCATCCCTTGGGATGACCTCCTCACCTGAGCCGTGGTCGCTTTTCCTCCTCTCATCCTGAAGATCATTTTCCTTAGGGATGCACTGAAAGTGGTAAATCATAAATGTCCCTTTTGGAAGTTCCTATTGACAGCCCCCAAAGCTTTGTGGTCGCAGCAGCTGCTGAGGCAGCTGGAGTGAGGGAGGGGAGAATGGATCTGCTTTGGGATCCCAGTTTTGGGAATGCTGTGGATGAGGAGCTGGCCAGACCCGCCCGTGCCTGGGCTGAGCCCCAGCGTGGGCAGCAGGAGATGGGAGATTCTGTCTCTTGGCCCCACTCAGGTGAGACCCCACCTGCAGAGCTGCCCCAGCCCCGGGGCCAACAGCACCAGCACCTGGAGAGAGCCCAGAGGAGGCCCCGGAGCTGCTCCAGGGCTGGAGCCCCTCTGCTCTGGAGCCAGGCTGGGAGAGCTGGGAATGTTCCCCTGGAGAAGGGAAGGCTCCAGGGAGAGCTCAGAGCCCCTTCCAGGGCCTAAAGGGGCTCCAGGAGAGCTGGAGAGGGACTGGGGACAAGGGATGGAGGGACAGGACACAGGGAATGGCTTCCCACTGCCAGAGGGCAGGGATGGATGGGATCTTGGGAAGGGATTCCTGGCTGGGAGGGCGGGGAAGGGGCTGGGATGGAATTCCCAGAGCAGCTGTGGCTCCCTGGATCCCTGGCAGTGTCCAAGGCCAGGCTGGACATTGGGGCTTGGAGCAGCCTGGGACAGTGGGAGGTGTCCCTGCCATGGCAGGGGTGGCACTGGAGGGGCTTTGAGGTCCCTCCCACCCAAACCATTCCTGGGGTCTGACCCCACTGTGGGTGTTTGGATCCCCACAGCTGGGCTGGGGCTGGGGCTGCTCCTGCTGCTGGAGCACGGAGCAGGATTTGGGAGCGAATTCATTGCTGTGCTCGGTTTCCTGCTGTGGGTACAGCCGGCTGGAAGGCGGCTTTAGGGCAGGGCTCTGAACTGGCTGAGTGTCCGCACCAAAACCGCTGTTGGGGTCATTTCAATCCAAGATGTCTTTAGGATAAAGGGAATTACCTGCCCAGGGTGAGCCCTTCTGCCTGCTCCAGAAAATTCCCTGTCCCTCCTGCCTGTACAGCGGGGAGGGGTTTGCATCTTCATCCGAGTAATCGGATCCTGCTGGAGACGGGCGATGCGAGCCGCAGGATTTTTCCTCAGCACCGTTGGCCGGGGGAGGGAAGAGGGAGCGGAGCAGGAACAGGAACGGGCGCTGGCACCGCCCTCGTCCGTCCCAAAACCACCCTAAACCTCCCGTGTCCTGCCTGGGGTCTGCACTCCACCCTGAGCCGCCTGAAAAGCTGCTTTTTTTGTCCTTTTCTTGCCGATTTAAAGCCCAAAACGCACCTTGGGCCTCGTGGAGAGTTTGGGGTGTCTGAGCACGCTGTCTCATCCCTGTGCCTGTCTCACGGGAAACTTCCACGCGAAGGGTTCGGAAGGCTGGGAGCTCCTTTTCTCACCCCACAGGTTTTATAGGAACGAGTCCAAGGCTGACCCCGGCGCCCACCCCCTGGATAATCCCCCCAAATCCCAGGAGGAAGAGACGCGCCCCAGACAGGGTGGCTCTGGGTGACCTGCCAAGGGCTCGGCCATGCCGGGGCCACCCCTGCCCGGCTCTCCCGGAGCACTGTCCCCCTTTGTCTGCAAATTCTGGCTGGGAATTTCCCCTTTCACTGGAATCCCGGGGCGCTGCCGGGGTCACGGCACAGGGACCCCTCCAGCAGCCTTGGGAGCCCTCGGGACGTCACCTGGAGGCTGCAACGGGAAACTGAGGGCTGATGATTGGGAATTTTTTCCCCCCAAATCCTCGTTTTCTCTGTTTTTAAGTTGCAGCGTGGTGAAAACAAATCTGGTGTCCATCAAAGCCAGCAGCCTTCCAGGCCTGCTCCCAGAATTCCAGCCCCGGGATGGAGCTGGTGGTCCCCATGTGCCAGGACCGAGGTTGCCCACCCAGCTGCGTGTCACTGACCCAGCAAAGACCCGGAGCCACCTGAGGGACCTCTCCTCGCTGAGCTCTGGTCCGAGTGCTGCTGTGAGAGCCCCCAGATCCCCCCAGGATCCATTCCATGGGATTCCCTTGTTCCTTCCCAGTGCCAGGACTGGGATGTTGGGATCCCCCTGTTCCGGAGGCGGGCGCTGCCCTCGGAGGATCCCCGGGGGGATTTCGGTGCCCTGCAGCTCTGGGTCTCTCTGCTGCTCCAGTTTTGGGTTCCCTCCTCCAGAGGTGCCGGAGCCCCAGGGGAGGTGAAACGGCCGTGACCTGCCGTGGGAGGGACGAGGTTTGTGTTCCCACTCCGGGCTCAGCTCCGCCCTTCCCGAGCCCTTTTTCATCAATTCAGGGGATGAAGGGGTGTCCTCACTCCTTGTCCTGACTGTGCAACAGCCGCCTTGACTCACCCGCCTTCCCAGCACTGATGAAAGCAAAGCCTCGGAGGCGAGAAGCTTTTCTGAAGGGCCTTTAGTGCCCTCTTGGCAAAATCACAGGCACTAAACCGGGTTCTGCCGGCGGGAAGGAGGAAGGTGTGGGAGCAGTGCTGGCACTCGCGGTGCCTTGCCCCGGTCAGGGACAGCTTCATTTGTCCCCCGTGCAGCTCAGGGACACAAAAGGTGTTGGGCACGGCTGGCAGGTGAGATGTGTCCTTGGATGCAGAACTCCATCCCTGGAATGCAGGGCTCCGTCCCTGGGGTGCAGAGCTCCATCCTTGGGATGCAGCTCCCCACCAGCCCCTCTCCCCAAAGCTCGGCCTCACTTCACTCAGGGTTTTCCTCACTCTTTGCAGCTCAGAGCTGGGACAGGTGATTATTGAACCTCTCCCACCTTTTCCCTCTGCAGCCCCAGGGGAACGTGGCTCGGGAATGGCCGGGAAAGCACGAGCCAGGGGCTCTGCCCCTCCAGCAGATCCAGCCCCTGCCCGGGCCGGCTCTGCCTCTGCAGACCCAAATGCACCGGCCCCTGTGCAGGGCAGGAAGGGTTTCTTTGGGAAGATCCCGGCTCCAGCACCACAGGACACGCAGAGGTTGTGGATTTGTGTATTTTCGTGCCTCCGGCATCCTTCCCCAGGCTGCCCCTGCAATCCCAAACACGGCTCCTGCTTCGAGGACTTCGAATTGCGGTGATTTTCGGATCAGCGGGGTGTCGGGAGCGGTGTGGCGTGTGCCGGATCCGGGGCGGGGGAATCTGTTCCCCGCAGAAAGGGGTTGGATGCTGTGGGCTGAGCACGGAGGAGGCTGAAGGTCGATGCGGCGGCGGCTCCTCCAGGGATCGGTGTCGCATCGGGACTCGTCACCTCAGAGCCAGCCCGGGCGGTGCCAGCCCCAATCAAGGACAAAGCTGTCCCTAAAACCCCGCCTGGCTGAGCTGGGCTCGGCCCTGGGCTCGGGCTCAGCATCCAGGGTGTTGTGACCGGGAAGGGTTCGCGTGTCCGAGGGGAGCGGTGCCCGAGCCGGGGCAGGAAACGCCAGCCTCAGTGCTGGCTCTTTGATTCAGTTCTTCATTTTCCCTGCACTTTTCCAATACTCGTTAGTGAAAGGAAAATGGGGGAAAGGTGGTTTGAGCCTCTCCAGTACCTGGCTGAGGAGGGAGGGAGGGAAAGGCGGTGGCAGGAGCCGGAGCTGGGGGGAAGGGCTGGCCCGGCCCGTCCCGGCCCTGCCATCGGCCCCCTCATCCCGCGGCTCTGGATGCCCCTGGGGACCCTCACCGGACACAGGGATGAGGCGATTCCCGGTGCTCAGCTGATGGGAGGGAGCTGGGAAGGTGGGGATCCAAGCCCAGCCTGTGCCTCCCGCTGGCCTCCGTCTGTCTGTCCATCCCCACGGGATCCCGGACCATGATCCAACCTGGCACCTGCGGCCAGCGGTGCCCCCGCGGGAGGAGGAAGGGGCTGCTGTGGGGCTGCCCCACGGCCACTGGGACACTGGGAGCTGCCAGCCGGGATCAGCTGGGCTGGGGGACTGAGCCGAGCACTGGCAGGAGCGTGAAGCAGGACTGGGGGAGCAAAGCTGCTCCCGGGGGTTTTTGGGAATCCCAAGGTAGGGCAGGATCCACTTCCAGTGCTGAAGTGGGCAGGGAAGGGGTTTGGGATGAGAGCCCTCCCCAGCTCACTGCACCCATGGACAGGGCTCATGGATTCACTCTGGGAAGGCCCCCAGTGGTGGCTGCAATTCCCAGTCTTTTAAATTACCTTTAATATTCTGAGTAATTCCCCCAGGAAAACACAGACTTGGCAAGAGCAGCCGGTTCTTCCCAAGTGAGGGAGCTGGTGCTGGATTTCTCCGAGACTGAAGCATCATCACTGTCCGTCCGTCCTGTCCATCCATCTGTCCTGCCATCCCTCACCCAACCTTCTGCTGCTGACGGAGCCCACTCCAAGGCAGGTTTGTAGGACTGTGGTGGGATCTGGCTCCGACCCCGTGCTGGGCTCGGCTGCTCCTGGATTTGGGCACAGTGTGGAATTGGTGCATTAAGGCTCAGCCCCGCTCTGCCCCTGCGGAGCTCCGGAATCCTCCCTGGCTGGATGTTCCTGCCTGTGCCCGGCACCCACCGCCCTCCCTGCGAGCTCTGCCCGCCCCGGCCGGGGGTCCCTGATCCAGAGCCGTGGGCACAGGGATGGGTGCAGGGCCTGTGTGGGAGGTGGGGGCTCCTCCCGTGCAAAGGGGGCCTGCAGGAAATGTCCTGGCCCCATCCCCTGGGCACGGGTGAGCAGCCTCCAGCAGGGTGGGGGTGCCCACACCCTCCTGTGCCCAGCACAAGGTCTGTCCTCACAGGGCTCTGAACCCTGCAGTGACGCTGGCTGGAGCTCCTGGGATGTCGGTACCCTGAGGGGACACCGGTGAGGGTGGAAGTGGGATCCCTCAGGGTGGGGGACACCCCTGGGTGAGGTGCCCCAGGGCTGTGGGGGACACTGGCCACACAACCCTCTGGACAGGAGGAGCTGGTGCTCCAGGACATCGGCCCGGGCTGTCCCGTGGGCTGGCAGAGCCTCTGGCCATGGAGGTGTCCAAGATGTGACCCTGGGTGGCTCCAGGCCTGGCACGGGTGGCCCCGGGTGGCCCTGCCAGCCCCACCAGCGTCCTGCCCCCACGAGTCACTGTGGGTGCTGGAAGCTTCCATGGGCTGCCCATGGAGGCCCTGCCCAGGCTCCAACCCATCCCCATTCCCAGATCCCACCCGCCTCCATCCCAGCTCCATCCCCATTCCCGGATCCCACCTGCTTCCCTCAGCCTCTTGCTGCCAGGCAGGGACCTGGCACTGGGACCCCCCAGCCCATGGGACCCCGATGCCTCTTCCCAGCCCTTTTCCCGGCTGTCATGGCCATGTCCCCCCATCCATCCTGGCGGCCCCTCGGCCGGTCCCCTTGGAAACGCATCCAGGGGCGGAAGCCTGGGGAATACTAAGCAGGTGCAGCCCCTTCAATCCCCCTTTGAGAGGGACAGAGCGGGGCTTGTTCCCGGCGCGGAGCCCGGCCAGGAGCCGCGGCTGCTGGGGGGAGAGGGGACCCCATTCCCGGCGTCCCCCCAGCCCAGCCCCCTTCACACAGGGAGCGGGGGGGACACGGGGGGGTCATGGCCGAGCTGATGTGGGTCCCATGGGAGTGGGGGGCACAGCAATGGGGTCCCTAGGGAGCCCCCGGCGCTGCCCCGAGCGTCCTTCAGTGGCGTGGGTGGTGTGGGGTGTGGGATGCCGAGTGTCTGATGCGGGACGCCTGATGTGGGATGCAGGATTTGGGATATGGGATGCGAGGTTTGGGATGTGGGATGCCCAGCGCGGGATTTAGGATGTACGATGCCTGCCTGTGGGATGCAGGATGTGGAGCAGCCATGACGGACACATCCCTGCGCTGCAGGTGGAGGTGTCCAAGGACACACAGCGACCTTGGGAGGCCTCGGCCAGCCGGGAGCCGGTGCCGGCCGCAGGGGGACGAGGCATCCATGGAGCCAGAGGTGCGGGGACAGCGAAGGAGCAGCCGCTGTCCCACGGACGGGTCCGGGCTGAGTCCCCAGAGCAGCCCGGGGTGTCCCCGGGTGCTGCCCCAGCACCGCCACCACGAGGGGCCGGGGGGCGAGGGGCCGGGGGTCCCCGGGTGGCCGCGGCCATTCGTAGCCGGGCACGTCCGCGCCCTTCTCCTCTCCCGGCTCTTCCCTGGCTTCGTCCAGATGCTGCCCCTGGCGCTGGGCCACGGGCTGGAGCAGCCCCCTGCCCATTGGAGGGAGCCAGCCCATGGTGCCCGCGGGGACAGGTCACTGGTGGCAACTGGAGCAGTCACTGGTGGCGACTGGAGCAGTCTCTGGCACTGGGGGTCTCTGCCTGGGCGCTCTGAGCGGCCACAGCCCCCCCGGGCGGTGCAGGAGTGCGAGGTGGGGGTGCGGGGTGGGGGTCCCCCCGCACCAGGCGAGGATGCTGGGAGAGGATCCCGGTGCCGGTGCGGGGAGGGGTCCCCGCCCCATGCAGGAGCAGTTTGAGGGGGTCAGAGAGGGATGCCGGCGCTGGGGGATTCCCGGATCTGTTCCCCCCGGTGCTGAGGGGTGCCGGGATGTGTCTCCCCAGGGACAGTGGTGCCAGGATGTGCCCTCTGTGTTCCCCGCCTCAGGGGTGCCGGGATGTGTCCCCGGTGTCCCTCCCCGGGGATGGCGATGCCGGGGGGGTCCCCCCGATGCTGGGAGTGCCGGGATGTGCCCCCGGTGTCCCCCCCAGAGGATACCCATGCCGGGGGCGCCAGGATGTGTGTCCCTCGGTGCTGGGGGGTGTCGGGACGCGGCCCCCCGTGCCCCCCTCCGGGGATGCCGATGCTGGGGAGTACCGGGCCGCGTGTTCCCCGATGCTGGGGGTTCCCGGGGTGTGTCCTCCCCGACGCTGGGGGTCCCGGGATGCGCCCCCCGGCGCTGCCCGCGGGGTGCCGGGGGGGTGCCGTGCCCGTGCCCGGAGCCGCCGCCGCGTCCGCGGTCCCGCCCCCGCCGCCCGGCCCGGCCCCCCGGCTCGGCGCGGCTCCGCTCGGCTCGGCGCGGCGCGGCTCGCTCGGAGCGGGGCGGGCGGAGCCGCTGCCGGTGCCGGCCCCGTGGCGGAGCCGGGGTCCCTCCATGCCGCCATGGCCCCCCGCGCCCCCCGCGCCCCCCGCGCCCTGGCCCTGCTGCTGGCGATCGGCGCCCTCGGTGCGTACCGGGACCGGGGACACACGGGATGGGCGCGGGGGGGCGGATCCCGGGGCGGGGGGGATCCCCCGGTGGGGGGGCTGCGGTCCGGGCGGGGGCTGCGGGGTGGGGGGATCCCCTCACCGGGGCTGGATCCCAGTGCCGGGGGCTGCACCCCCGCAGGAAGGTGGATCCCCCTGGGCGGGGGGGTGATGATATTGATCCTGTTGCCGGGGGCTGGAGCCCCTTTATGTGGGGGGGGCATCTGCAGGAGCCGGGGAAGGGCTGGATCTCCTTGCAGGGCGGGTGGGATCCCCTTGCCGGGGCCGGAGCCCTTGCGTGGGGCTGGATCCCCTTGGAGGAAGGGCTGGATCCGCTTGCCGGGGGCCGGAGCCCTTGCGTGGGGCTGGATCCCCTTGCAGGGCGGGCGGGATCCCCTTGCCGGGGCCGGGTCCCTTGCGGCGGGGGCTGGATCCCCGTGTGTGCAGGGGGAGCATCTGCAGGAGCCAGGGAAGGGCTGGAGCCCCTTGCAGGAGGGACCGGATTCCCTTGCAGGGGCTGGATCCTCTTGGGATTATGGGGTGCACTCGCAGGAACTGGAGGGGGTTGGATCCCCTTGGAAGGGGGCTGGATTCCATTGCAGGGGGAGTTGGATACCCTTGGAAAGGGGCTGGATACCCTTGCAGGGAGCTGGATCCTGTTGCAGGGGCTGGATCCCCTTGCAGGGGCGGGATCTGGTTGTGTGGATGGGGGGCACTCGCACGAACCGGAGGAGGGCTGGATCCGCTTGCAGGAGGCTGGATCCCGGTGTGGGGAGGGCTGGATCCTGTTGTGTATCTGGATGGATGTGCAGGAGCCAGAGAGGGCTGATCCCCTCGGAAGGGGCTGGATTCCATTGCGGAGGGGCTGGATCCCGCTGCAGGGGCTGGATCCCGCGGTGTGTAGTGGCTGCATCCGCAGCAGGCAGAGGCGGCTGGATCCTCTCGCAGGGACGGATCTGTGGGGCGGGGGGGGCTGGATCCCATTGCAGGGAGCTGGATCCCGTTGTGTGTGTGGAGTGCACTTGCAAGAACCAGAGAAGGGCTGGATCTCTTGGGAGGGGGGGCCTGGATCCCCTCACGGGGGCTGATTTCTTTGGGGGAGGGCTGGCTCCCCTTGCAGCGGGGGCTGGATCCATTTGGGGGAGGACCGGATCCCTTTGCAGGGGGATGGATCCCCTTGAAGGGCAGCTGAGGGGGCAGGGCTGGGTTAGGAGGGGCCAGCTTGGTTTGGGGGGGCTGTGCTGAGCGGGGGGGGCGTCACAGAGTTGGGTATGAGGGCACCCGCAGAGCTGGAGGCTTCTGTGGGGTTCACCCCTTCATTCCCCGGGAGAGGCTCAAAGATTCGGGGTGAACCCCCCTCCACCCCCCAATTCCTTCTCGTGGCGCTGGTGGGTGCAAGGCGGAGCAGGTGGGGACCTGTTGGAAGCCCCCAGGCTGCCACGTCCTCCCGGGGGTGCGGGGGCACCTCTGACACGTCTTCCTCTCCTTGCCCCCCTCCAGCATCCGCGTGGCCCCCCCAAAACTCCAGCGTTGGCGAGGGGAGAGCCTGGGAGGGCTCGTTGGAGAGCAGCCCCCCGAAATGGGACCCGGCGAGTGGAGACCCCCCTGGGGGACCCAGCAACAGCACCAGCGCCGGGGGGGCCGCGGCAGGACCCCAGCTAGAGCCCCCCGGGGCCGGCACGGCCACCACGGAGCCGTCGGCCCTGCCCGAGGGGTGCCCGGGCTGCGCCGGGGAGGGCGAGGCCAGCGCCGTGCCCCCCCGAGCCGTGACCTGGCCCGGGGACGGGGGCACGGTGCCGGTGGCCCTCGGCAGCCCCGAGGAGCCGGGGAGCGGTGACCGGCCCACGCCGGCCTCCCCGCCCGCCTCGGGGGGCTTCGGGGGGCTCCCGGCCGCCCCGCCGAGCCCCCCCGGCCCCCAGCTCGCCACCGACTCTGCCGAATCCGACCTGCTGCTGGCGGCCAGGGGCTCGGCCGCGCCGCGGACCCCCGTGCTGGGCGAGCCCGGCCCCGTGCCCGCCGCCGGGGGGGACTCGGGGGGTCCCCCGGAGCTGTGGGCGGCCGCCTCCAGCCCGGCCCCGGCGCAGGGGGCCCGCGGCTGGACGGACCTGACCTGGCTGCAGGAGCCCATCACCGCCGCCACGGGCCCGGCCAAGCCCCCGGCCGACCGCACGGGCTCGGAGATCATCGACGTCGACTACTACGACCTGTTCGAGGGGGGCGAGGGACTGGGGGGCTTCCCCGGGGGCGGCCGGGGGGCGGCCGGCTCGGCGCGGCGGCGGGAGCCCGAGGGGGCGGCCACGCCCTGGGCCCTCCACGAGCTCTACGACGACTTCACGCCCTTCGACGACGCCGATTTCTACCCCACCACCTCCTTCTACGCCGACGGGGACGACGAGGACGAGTTGGAGGACGAGGAGGAAGAGGAGGAGGAGGAAGACGGGGGGCTGGAGGACGAGAACGGCTACCGGCCGCCCGCCTCGGCCGTGCCCGGCGCCGCGCCGGCCCCGCAGGAGCCCCGGCCCACCGGGCATCGCGCCGCGGCCCCGCCGCCGCCGTCCGGGGTGTCCGGGGGCAGCCCCACGGCCTGGCCGCGGCCGGGGGAGCGGGGCCTGCCCGAGAACGGCTCCGAGTGCCGGAGCGGGTACGTGCGGCACAACAGCTCCTGCCGCTCCCTGTGCGACCTCGTCCCCAGCTACTGCCACAACGGCGGCCAGTGCTACCTGGTGGAGAGCCACGGGGCCTTCTGCCGGTAAGGGACGGGGCCCCGGCGGGCTGGGGGGCGTGGGGGCTCGCCGTCCCTGGGCACACCATTCCTGGGCACGTCATCCCCTGTGCCCCATCCCCAGGCTCTCCATACCCCATACCTCATGCCCGGTCTTTCCATCCCCCTGCAGCCCATCCCCAGGCTCTCCATTCCCTGTGTATCTCATTCCCATCCCTTGTGCACCCCCACTCCCAGTCTCTCCATACTCCATGCATCCCATCCCTGGGCTCTCCATCCCCCTGTACCCTATCCCTGGGCTCTCCACTGCCCATGCACCCTATTCCCAGTGTTTCCATCTCCCTGCAACTCCCAGTGGTTCCATCTCCCTGCAACCCACTCCTGGCATCTCCATCCCTTTCACTCCATTCCTAGTCTGTCCAACCCCAAGTACTTCACTCCTGGCCTCTCCATTCCCTCTACCCCATCCCTGGGCTCTCCATCTTCCTGGCCTCACATTCTCAGTCTTTCCATCCATTTTGTGCCCCATTCCCCATCTCTCCATCCTCCCTTGGACTCTCCATCTCAATGTACTCCATTCCCAGTCTCTCCATCCTCCATGCACCTCGTTCCTGGGCTCTCCACTCTCTCTACTCCATCCCTGGGCTCTCCATCCCCCTGACACCCCGTTCCCAGTCTTTCCATCCTTTGTACATTCCATTCCGGACCTTTCCACGCCCTTGGCACCCCCATTCCCGGGCTCTCCATCCCCCTGCACCCCAGCCCGGCGCTCCGCGGCAGCCCCATCCCGCCGGGATGCGGAGGGGTTTCCCTGCCCCCCGAGCGGCGGCTGGGCAGGAATTAGGTCAGGGCCGCGCAGCCGAGGCTGCGGGGCGGCCGCGCTAATCGGCCCCGGCAGATTGTGCCCGGGAGGCCGATGCCGGCTGCGCCGCACGCACCGGGATGTGCCCTGCGGCTGGCACCGAGCCCGCCCCCTCGGGGCACCTGGGGGGGCTCCCTCCCTGCTCCCACCGCCGCTGGGGCTGGAAGCCACCGGTGCGGGGCAGCGGCACCGTCTGGGAGACCGGTGTCCCCATCTCACTCGGTGTCACCCCGCTCGGGGACCCGCTAATCCCATCCCCCTCAGACAGCCGTAGCCCCCCCAGGTAGAAACACCGCATCCCCCGAGGATGCTCTGTGGGACGGGGGCGCGTTTTGGGGCGGGGGGGCCGCGTTTTGGGGCGGGGCATCCCCCTGACGGCGTCCCCCGGCAGGTGCAACACGCAGGACTACACGTGGCACAAGGGCACACGCTGCGAGTCCATCGTCACCGACTTCCAGGTGATGTGCGTGGCCGTGGGCTCGGCCGCGCTCGTGGTGCTGCTGCTCTTCATGCTCACCGTGTTCTTCGCCAAGAAGCTCTACCTGCTCAAGACGGAGAACAGCAAACTGCGCAAGACCAAGTGAGTGATGGGGAGACCCCGGGCTGGCCCCAAACACCCCGCGGCCGCCCCGAGCGGGTGCCAGCTCGTCCTTTTGGCATCGCCGGGACCCCCGGTGCCCGTGGGGGCGCGGTGACGGCGGGTGGGAAAGCTCCCGGAGGCGGGAGATGTGGATGTGGCTCCTGCTCCACGGTTAATCCCTTAAAGCTGCTCCTGACTGGCACCAGTTAATCTGCTTCGTTGCGAGCTGGGGACACCGGCTGTGCTGCCATCGGGGACGGTCCGGCTGGGGACAGGGCTGGGGGGTGACAGGGAAGGGTTTGGGGTCATCCCCCCCGCCCCAGCCATTGCTGCCCAGCTCCTGGAGCGGGGAGGAGGGAGCCTTCCCAGCCCGGTCCCTAATGAGCTGTTAATTAGTGTTTGGAAATGCCAAGTGTAATTAGCAGGGAAGCTCCGTGCCAGCTCCCGGGTCTCCCTCTCCAGCCCTGCCCCGGGCTGCCCTTCCCGCTCCCCTGCCCAGAGCCTGGATACCCCAAAACCCCAGAGCTGGGGGCACCGAGCCCCCAAAATGTCACACTGGGCTCATTTAGCCCCAAATCCATCCCTGGGGACATTTAGTCCCCAAACCTCTGGAGTTCAGGACATTAAAGCCCGTAGACCTCCATCCCTGGGGATATTAAGTCCCCAAGCCCTCCGGATTTGGGGGCATTTAGCTCCCTCAAATCCTCAGAACTGGGGGTATAAAACCCCAAAACCCCCAGAGAAGGGGAGATTTACCCTCCAAAGCCCCCAGGTCTGGGGGTATTTAGCCCAAAATTCCACCCCTGGGGACATTTACCCCCCAGACCTCCAGCGCTGGGACCAGTTAACCCCCCAAAACCTGGGTCACCTGAAAACGTGGGCGGGGGCTGCTTGGGGGGGTCCTGCTCTCACCCCTGCTCTCCTGCCCCCGGCAGATACCGCACCCCGTCCGAGCTGCACAACGACAACTTCTCCCTCTCCACCATCGCCGAGGGCTCCCACCCAAACGTAAGGAGCTGTGTGGCACCGTCCCCCCGTCCCACTTTCTATCCTGCCCTTGTCCCTCTGTCCGGTGAACTCTCACCTGTGCCCCTTCCATGACCCCGGCACTGCCCTCCCGTCCCCATCCCGCCATGGTCACAGCTCTGTCCCCTCGCTGTTGGGTCCCCAATGACCTAAACTGGATCCAGGCCAGGCCGGGGTCAGTGGCACCCCTGTGTCCCTTCCCCGTCCCCTCCTGCCTGTGTGGCTCCCCGGGGAGCCACCATCCCGAGTTCCCAATGGCTTTGGCTCCGTGTGTGGGTGGCAGGGGTGGCCGTGCCGGAGTTTTCAGGGAGGGGACAGCCGGGACAGACGATGCTCCCTGGCTGTGGCATCACTGGGCAGGACCAGCGGATGACTCCGGATGCTGGAGGATGACACGCTCCGGGCTGCTGCCGTGGTTGGGATGCACCCACCGGCATCGCCCGGGATGCCCTTCCAACCTCCTGTCTTTCGACTCGGAACAGAGAGAAGCGAAGGGCTTTGCGGAGCGCGAGCCGGAGGAGGAGCGTAGGTCCCTTTAGCCTTTCCCTACCCATGGCCGGTGTTCCCGTCTTCCGACCGCCTTTAGCAGCCGTAGCGTCGGCGCGGCCCGGCCGCCCTGGCAGGAGGCTCCGGGGCCGGCCCCCTCCCCGCTGCCGAGAGGATGAACCTCGGGATGAACTCGGTGCCACTCCCCGGCGTCTGGCCGGGCTCTGACACATTCCTCGTCCCCTCCGGATGCGGAGGGTTCGGCACGCGGTGCCTGGGATGCAGCACTCCGAGGATGAGGAGGGGTCAGCGGGGTCAACACCCCTGGAAAGGGGTTTCTGGGGATGCTGCAGCGGTGGAGCCAATGGCACCAGCTCCGGACTGGCGGGCCGTCACTGCCCGGGAGATGGAGAATCCTGTCCTCGTGTGACGGCGGCCCGGGGGTGTCCCCGTCCATCCGCCGCTCTCCGTGTGGCACCGGGAGCACCGCACCCACCGCCCTGGCACCCCCCAGGCCGGGGCCCATCCTGCCCCACCGGCGCCGCCGGGACCGTGCGGGCACAGCTCGGCCCCGGTGCCGGGGGCCGCTCTCCCCGTGGATGCGGGACGGACTCGGGCACGGCCCAGCCCCGGCGCGAGGAAGATGCTCCAGTGGGGGGACGTCGGGAAGAGGCGTGCCCGGCTCTGCCAGCGGCGCGGGGGCACCGGCTGTACGCTGAGGAACCGCAATAAATCCAACCCCTCTGGCCTCCTGCCAAGCGCCGCCCGGAGTGGCTGATTGTCGCGGGGACGAGGAGATGCGCCGGGCTGGGAACGGGAAGAGAAACCGGGTGGGAACGGTGGGCGGGATGGCCGGGGGGGATGTGCCTGTGGCTGGCACCGGCTCCTGCGGCTGGCACGGCTCGTGGGCGCCGCTGGCTTTGGGAGCCGCAGCACCCCGAGGTGGGGAGGCCGTGCTGGGGACCGGGGTGGGGTCGGAGCCTCGCCCCGCTCCGGGAGCACCGCGGGCCCCCCGTGCCGCCATCTGCGCTGGGGGGGACATCGGTCCCCTCCGGTGGCTCTGTGCGAGGGGTCAGGGGGACATCGGTGCCCTCGCTGGGTCTCGCCCCCTTCGCGGCCCTGCCCTGACCCCCGTCTCTCCCGCAGGATGATCCTGGCGCTCCCCACAAGCTGCAGGACTCGCTGAAGTCCTGCCTGAAGGACGAGGAGCCGTTCAACATCCACAACTCGACGTCGCCCAAGCACGACGGCGGCAAAGGGGAGCAGGACGTGGGGGAGCTCAACTGCCTCCAGAACAACCTGACGTGAGAGGCGGGGACGGGAGCGGCAGCGGAGCGGGAGCCAGGCTCCCCCCGCACCCACAGCCGTCTCCTCCCGCCGCTGTGTCCCTTCCCGCTCCGTGGCATGCTTTGGTGTGTTTTGTACAGAGGAAAACAAACAAAAAAAAAATCCAGTCATAATTCGGCCGTGTCGTGGGGGTGTTTGGTTCGTGCTCCGTGTTTCTCGCTTGGGTTTGTTCCGCGCTGTGATTTCTAAACCTTTGCCGTTCCGCAACTGACTTTTTTTGTACTTTTGCCCCACTTTTTTTGAAATACAGGTAAAAACGACAAAAAAGGAGGAAAAAAAAAAAAAGGAATATCTTGAAATAAATAAACCTTTTTTTTTTTAAAGTTAAGCCTCTTGCCGGTGCCTGCGATCTCCCAACACGGACACAGCGGGATTCAGTCCCTGCTTGCACAGGGTCCCATCTGAGCGTCACCCGGGGGTGGTGGGTGCCCAGTCCCCCCTTCTCACCCTCTCCAGGCACCCTCCTGCCTCTGCCAGGCCAGGGGTGCAGCACATCCTGCTCCCTGGACATGCTCGGGAGCAGATGGGACACCCCGGGATGTCTGCTGGAGGTGCCTGGGCTGCTCCAGGGTTTGCTCCATCCCTATCCCTGTCCCCACCATGGGTGCCCCTAAACAACGTGGCTGCACACGGGGTGACAACTCCCAACCACTCCTGCTCCAGCAGCCTCCTTCAGCGGAGCTGCCCAGGCTGTCGGTGGGATTTTGGGTGGAACGCCCCAGAGCTGTCACCCCTCAGCTCCCAGTTTCTATCTGCGTGGAGAAGAACCAGTGCCACCATCCCAGTGGCTTTGGCAAGGTCAGGCTGGCCCTGTCGCCATCCCCCTGGGATCGAGCATGGATCTCTCCCCAGGGAACCCCAGCACTCCCACCACCCTCCCCTCCGGCCACGGCTCCGTCTTGCTTCCAGCAGGAACTGATTTCTTCTGGAGACGGATTCATCCACGAGCCAGAGCTCCGGGTTCCTTGGGAGAGAGGACACGAAGCCATTCATCACCACACAATATTAAGTGTGCGGCACGTCGGGGATGCAGCCGGCGCTCTCCTGGGGCAGGTGGGAGCCAGAGCCGCAGCTCCGCGTGGATCGGATGTTCCCCATGCGTCCTGGGAGCCGCTAAATAATTAATTCTCGGCTTGCTCGGGGAGATTAAAAACTGAGGAGTGGTGGTGGGAGCTGGCAGTGGATCCCTGCAGTCACGCGAGGCGGAGTGAGCGGCTCACTGGCACCGCCGGGGTTTGGTCTTTGCCATTCCCCTTCCAGCACGGAGCTGCAGGACAGGTAAAACCATGGATAAAGCACTGGGAACGTGGACACAGCAACAACAAGGGTGGGGCGGGGGGAGAGAGATGTGTTGGTGGAGCAGAAGCCCGGCAGGGCAGAGAGGAGATGCTGATGCCTGAGGAAACCCCGAGGAAAGGTGGGATGTCCTGGCAGGGGCAGAGGCTGGGCAAAAGCTCCCCGTGGGACGGGCAGGGAGGGAAGGGGAGCTGGAGTGGGATGAGCATCGCTGTGACGGGACAGGATCTGTGCTTGTGTGTGAGCAGCGAGGGGAGAAGAGATGGCTGTGTGAGGACAGGGATGTCGGAGGGGATTGGGAACCCGAGGATGAGGCAGCGCTGTGGGTGATGCAGGGAAGAGGAGGGCAGGGGCAGTGCAGGATGGGGGAGGCCACCCCTCATCTCCAGCTGCCCTTGGAGGGAGTCGGCGAGGTGGGATGCAGGGAGACACGGAGTGGGACGGGGCAGCCAAGGAGTGAGTCCATCCAGGGCTGTGTGGTGGGATCTGGAAACCGCCTGCTCCTCACTGGGATCCTTCCTCACAGTGCCTGTGGGTCCGGCCGGCTGGGCACTGCCTGGGGAGACATCTGCCATGGTGACACCGTGGAGCTGAGGGTGGCACAGCCCCTCCATGCCAGCACAGCCCCTCCATCCCAGCACAGCCCGTCCATCCCAGCACAGCCCTTCCATCCCAGCACAGCCCCTCCATCCTGCACCTGCCGTGGCTCCACACAGAGGTGCCCACCTTGGAGCGGTGCCCACATTCCCTCACCACCCGTTTTTGTCCCTCCCGAGAAGCCCAGTGTGGTCCAGGTGGGCAGTGGTGGGACCGTCCCCTCCACAGAGGCAGCTCCTCGGTGCGGGCCCTGTCTCGGAGCCGTGAGGGATGACCCACAGAGGAGTCCTGGATTCAGGAGCCATCCTTGGCTGCAGCCGCTCGCCCCCATGGGCTGTAGGGACTTACTGGGATTCCGGACAAAACTGGGTCACAAGGATTTAAGCAGGTTTAAGGATGCTCCTGCTCACACACAGGTTGGGAGCGCTGGGGGATTTGTCCCCCTGTGTCCCTGCTCTGGGGTATTTCTCTGACCCCATCACTCCCCCTGGCTGCTCCCGCTCCCTCAGACCCCACTCACCTTCCCGGCGCACTCCTGTCTCCCACGGGAAGGCACAGCCTCCCTTCCCTGCCTTGCTCCAGCCGGCCACGACCCCCGGAGCCCCATCCAGCTCTGGGGTCAGTGTCCCTCGCCGTGCCTCCGTCTGCCCCGGGGGTACCAGCCCAGCCCCAGCCCGCGGGCTCTCATCCCCTCCGGCTTTCCCAGAGGAGGGAGGAGCGTGCTTTGGAGGGACGGATGGGGTTATCCAAGGGCTCCCTGCCAGCGCCTGGTCGGACACAGGAAAGGGCGAGGAGCAGGCACTGTGTGCTGTGCTCAGAGCCGATTTCACGGGCCCTGCGGAGGAATTTGCCTCCCAGCCAGCAGAGCAACACATGGGCTTTAATCACAGGCCTAATCACTGGGATGGAGAGGAGAGGCCGGAGAGCTATTAAATTTCAATGCTTGGTTGGTTTGCTGGGAGGGGAGATGGCCCATTGTGGCCAGAAAGGGCTGGCACGGGATGCGGGCAGGGAATTGGCATCGGCAGTGGGCCTGTCCTCCTCTCTCCGCCGTCCTCTTTTCTCTCGCAGACACATAACAGGATTAGAGCCACGACCCCGAGACAAGGAGCCTTTCTTCCCTTGACAAGCTCCGGCTGCCTGAAACAAAATATCCGGAGTCGGGATCCATTGGGTGAGTCCCGATTCACCAAACGAGGCCCGATTCACTGGCCTCAGGTCCCGATTCACCGACCAAGAGTCCACATTCACCAACCAAGAGTCCACATTCACCAAGAGTCCAAGTTCACTGAGCGAGAGTCCCGATCCCTGGCTGAGCCCTGATTCACCAGCTGAGAGCCCCAATCACTGGCTGAGCCCTGATTCAATGGCCAAAAGTCCCAGCTCACCAACCAAATCTTGATTCACCAACCAAGTGTCCCGATTCACCAGCCGGGTGCTGGTCAGGAGCACGGAGGGCTGGAGAAGGAGGTGGCAGCAGCTCAGTGTCCCCATCAGCCCCCACACACCCCAAACTGTGCTCAACACCCTCGGTGCAGGATGCTGCTCCTTTGGGATGCCGGGTTGGTCTGTCCCTCCCTGAGGTGCTAGAAGCTGGCAGTGCCATGTCTGTCCCTTGTCCCCTTCTAGACACCTCTGAGGACATTTCCTTGCCTGAGGGCTGGCCCCACACCCTTTCCCTTGGAGGAATATTTGGAAGATGTCTCCTTTCCCTCGCTTGGTGCTTCTGTCCCGCATCTTCCACCAGGGCACAGCCTGGCCCCGCTCACCCATGGCTCCAGTCACACACAGCCACAGTGGTCGGATGAATCCCACCCTTGCTGTCCCTCCTCCAGCTCCAGCTCCCAGGGGAAGGATGGTCAGGCTTGAGGAACCATTCCCAAACCCTTCTGGACCATCCCTGGGAGCAGCTCTGCTGCCCCCAGCACAGGAGCATTATGCAGTGAACCCCAGGATGCTTCCCAGAGAGCCAAAGGTTTGGGAGGGGACATTCCTGTAGGTCACTGTGGGGGGTCCTGGGAGCATCTCTGGTGACATCCCGGTGCTCCCACCAGTGCTGGGCTGCCTCCTGGCTGGGAGGAGCCCGTAACTGGTGTTTGTGTAGCCAGAAAGCCCCAGGATCCCAGTATTTAGTGCTGGGAAATACCAATTACTCCATTACCCGCAGCCTGGCTGTAACAGGGAGCGATTCCAGTATTAAACTGACTCCGCGTTGGATTTAGAGAAGAGGAGAAAAGCAAAATCCTCTTAACTTCGTGAACTGTAAAATGCCCAGTGTGGGAACGAGGAGCTGGGCATGCGCCCGCTGACGCCAGCGAGGGCTGGGACGGCTCCAGGCAGGGCAGCAGGATCCTCGGTGTCACTGCTGTCACTGGGCTGACTGGTGCCACTGGGAGAGGGACAGAGCAGGGCACGGGCAGCAACCTGCACCAGAGACTGGTTTGGAATGTAAAGGCAGGAGGAAAAGCGGCCAAGACTGAGTGTGGAGTGACCAAGCTCGCACCCCTCGTGGAGGGATGTGGGAGAAAAGGGAAAAATAGAGACAAGGGGCGCCGAGACATTTGGAGAAGTGGGAAGTAGGATCTGGTGGGAGGCACGTTTAAAAGTGAAAGGAGTTGAGGAAACTGGCAGGGCTTCAAAGAAACGCTGCAAGCAGCACACACAGAAACCATCCCAATAGGAAATGTAGCAGGAACCAGCCTGGCTACATCGCAAGCTCCTCACCGACCTCAGGCTCGACAGAAAAGGTTTATGGGAAGTGGGAACTAGGTCAAATTACTAAGGACAGTTACAAGGGGAGCATAAGCATGTGGGGAGACATCAGAAAGGCCAAATTGAGATGGAAATAGGGAGGATTCATTAAGGAGAAGAAGAAAAGGCTCCATCAGCAGGAGGAGAATGAGCAAGGGAGCGTTGGTCTGGACCCAGGGAAGGAGGAAGGCGGCTGGCAAAGGAGGCTGGGAACTCAAGGGGATCAGTGGCTTGTTTTAAAACCTTTTAAACCCCCAGCCTTTAAAGATGCCAAGTGCAAGCAGATGCCCACCACAATAATAAGGTGCTGGGCTGCTGCCGAGAGAGCCGTGACTGCAATAATGGGAATATTAAACAGCACACCCAGACTGCTCCCAACCCCTGGAACCTCATCCTGGGGTGCTTGGAAAACCAGTTAAAGCCACCTGAGAGCTGTTTGGCAGAAACCAGTTAAAGCCACCTGGGGGCTGTTTGGCAGCACAAGGGATGGCTGAGGGTTTACAGGAGCAGGTTCAGTTTGGGGCGTGTCAGGTAAGGAAAGATGGAAACCACAGGAGAAGGTCCAGGAGAAGCAAGAAGAGAGATCCAGGAAAGAGTGGTGGGCAGTGGGGAGAACTGGAGCCCAAGGCAGACATGGGAACAGTGTCTGAAAGACTCCACAGTTCCCTGACAGGAGGGGGCAGCCAGGTGGGGGTCAGACCCTGCTCCCAGGGAACAGGACAAGGGGGAACGTTGTGCCAGTGGTTCAGGTTGGATATTGGGAAAATTCCTTCATGGAAAGGGCTGTCCAGCCCTGGCACAGCTGCCCAGAGAAGCTGTGGCTGCCCCTGGATGCCTGGAAGTGTCCAAAGCCAGGCTGGATGGGACAGTGGAAAGTGTCCCTGCAATGGGATGAACTTTGAGGTCCCTTCCCACTCAACCCACTCCAGAACTCAGGGATTCATTCTGTGTATGCAACTTGCACTTATTAAAGGAATCTGGAGCCATCCTGCAGGAGCACCCAGGAGTCTCCATCACCTTTTGCTGGGAGCTACAAAAATGCGGCGTGAAAATGCAGCTCTGGTGTCAGAGCTGAGAATCTCACATTGAGGCAAGAGACGGCAGATGGGACAATCTGGTGGGCTGAGGAGCACGGAGAAGCAGTGAGACAACACTGGCTGCCATGGCAGACAAGACCAGTCAACCTTGGTGGGGTTTTGCTGGAAAAGAGGAGATTTCAGGAAGGATCTGGGAGAAAATGCAGAGATTCTTTTGCAGAAAGAATCTGGGCATGGTGATCCAGGCCTGGGACACAGGTGTGGGTGGAGAAGGGGACCTCTGAAGGTGTCTGTTGTCCTCAGGCTGCTGGATGTTGTACATGGGGTCAGCGGGAAGAGGAGAGGTCAGGAAAAGAGGAGCTGTGGGAGAGCTCTGTGAGCAAGAGTTGAGAGGGGGAGATGGAAGTGCTGCAAAGTGTGGTCAGAGGGGAGAGGGGAATAGCAGGATGGGGCAAAACGAGGAGAAGGAGAGGCTGAAGGGGGCAAGGAGTATGAGGGATGAGCAGGCACAGAGGATCTGGCAGAGAGCAGTGGCTTTAGGCAGGCAAACACCTGGATCTGGGAGAGGGGACAACGCTTTCCCTGCCGGCTCCAATCCCACTTTGCTCAGGACCTTTGTGCTGAGACAGCTGAGAAACTTTGTGCTGAGACAGCTTTGCTGCCAGATCCCTGCTGGAATTCCCCAGGAATTGTCTGGTCTCTTTTGCAAAAGGCCTGGAGATCCCTTGTGGAGAGCCAGTGGCATTTTGCTTTGAAATGGTCAAGCGCAATTTTAAAGGTGACCTGAAAATCGAATCCAGACCGGTTTGTTTTTCTCCCTGCTTTATGAAGGCAGTGAATTATTCTCCACAGCCGCCAACAATCAGCAAAAGAACCACGGATAAGCCCAGCGAGGGATGCCTGGGTGACACGGGGCTACAGGGTGGGAATAAAGGGGGGCTGGAAGGAAATGCCAAGCGAGGGTGCGGAGTCGTGGCCGCCGAGGCTTTCTGGGAACAGGTTGGGCAAACATCTGCCAGGGAAGGTTGGAGCTGAGCGGATTTTGCTGGCGGCAGGTGTTGCTCCATCCGAGCGGCCTCTCCCGGTCCCTCCGGCCTCATGCTCAGTGATCCTGCTTTTCTTCCATCAGAAATGTCAGCCCAGCTCTTCCCTCCCTCTGCCAGAGCGTGCGGAGCAGGTTTATCAGCTCAGTCCTCATCGTTTTTTCCAACGTTTCCCACAGTTGCTCCTTTCATCAGAGATACATTTGTTTATATGGATACGAGCAAGCAAAAAGTGAGATTTGAAATGGGAAAAAATAAATGTCAATTTCCTCTATTTATCTTGTATTCTTCTGTCCCAGTTTTATCAGTCTCCCATGAAATCTTCCAGCACAAGGAACACCCCGAGGTGAGAATAACTCCATCCTGAAGATTTGGCCTCAGGCAAACACTGGAAGGAGAAGGTAAAAGAGAGAGACAGGAGCTGATGCTGTTCTGTGCTTTTGTTGGAGTCTTTTAAAGGCAGGTCAGGTGTCCCGGCCATTTTACCACGTCCTCAGGATCTAAATCCACATTTATTTTCCTTATGCCCTCCTTTGTGCTTTGTCCCTGCAGCCCAACACAAATTACTCCATGATCTGCAGCCTCGGAATCACAGACCAGAGCGTTTGTAAATACCTGGAAGATTTGATTTCATTGGCAGCACTTTCCCCAACCCTGCCAAGCTAAATGAGACGGGAAGGTCCAAGAGAGACTGGTTTTGCCTGAGTTTTCCTGGAGAAAAGGGTTCTGGGAAAGGCAGGAGGGCTGGTGACACCGGGATCAGCCCTGCCTGTCCCACAAGGGTCCCTTGCTCCTTGTCGCAGGGAGGGACCTCCCGCCTTCGCAATTCTTTTCAAACTCTGCCTCTCGCATTTCTTCAGAGAAACTCAGCACCTGGTTCAGCTCATCCATTATTCCTTCCAGCTGCTCTTTGCCGTGTCAGGGCGGGCATTGAGGAGGCGGAATTTACCCCGGAACGTGTCCCATTCTTTTCTTCCCTGGCCATTGACTCGGCCAACATCTGCTCCCGTTAACCCTCGCTGGCCCCACAGCCCTGGAGATCCTTTATGACTCCAAAGCACTTGGCATTGTGTCAGCAACAGCCGAGGTGTCCCGAGAGAAGAAAACTCTCCTTCCGCTGGGGTGGAATGGGATTTGTGCACTCAAATCCACCCTGGATAGCTCAGCAATAAGCAACAATCACGGGAGGTAAATCCAAGTGTTTTCTCCCTAAAAATAATTTTCCACGCACTCACATCATGAAACCTGGTGGGTTCAGCTCCCCTTCCCTGCCAGGCTCTTGGGAATCACCTCAAACACCGCAAGATTAATCGGTTTTATTTGTTCTGTTGTGGGGGTTTTTTTCTACTTTTGGGCATGAATTGCTTTTCACTCACTGCTCTACATAGGGGCTTCATTGGAAGCAGCGGATACCTATGGATCCCATATGGCTCCTCTGGGAAACAGCTCCATGATAAATACTGGAAATAGGCACGGAGCAGATGGGAGGGAAGGGGCACCAGTTTTAACAGCAAAATCCTCACTGCCTTCGCACGGTAACAAGCCCTGGGATGTGGGAAGGAATATATTAGGAAGGACAAGAGGTGTTTTGAGAGATGCAGCTGCACTTTGCATGCGGTTCTGGTCTCCTTCCCACCGGGGAGAGAAAAAGGGAGGATTTTACATTTCATTTACAAGGCATTCCGGGCTCTGCGGCTCCTGAAGGAGCCGGGAAGGGAGTGCCACAGGGAGGGAAGCGTGACAGAGCAGACAAAAGGTGTCTGAGCGGCGGCTGCGCTCGCATCCAAATGCAGCCAGGTAGGAACACCTCCAGGAACTCCTCCAGGAACTCCTCCAGGAGCTCCTCTGGGCTCTGCGAGCCGCCTTTGCCGTCGGAAAGGGCTCTGCAGCCAAGCCCTGTGACCCAGGAGGGAGCCAGGAGGGAGCCAGGCTCTCCCAAAGGCTGCCGAAGGAATTCCGGCTCTGGCTGCACCAGCACAGGGCAGGGAGCGGTTCCTGCGCTCCCCGGCACCGGAGCGGGGTTCCCAGCTCCCTGAAAGGGTGGCAGAACAAAAGCGAAGCGATTTGGGCTTTCAAAGAAGCTTTCGGCTCCAGCTTTTACAGGACTGAAGGCATCAAAGGGAAAGAAGAAGAGAGGCAGCTCCTTTCAGCGACCGCCGGTCCCAGCGCAGGGAGGAAGGGGCCGGCACAAGCGCTCTCTGAGCAGAGCTCTGAGGGACCCCGGGGGCTGCCAAGCAGGGCTGGAGAGCAGCAGAATGGGGAATTTCAGAGGTAACACACACACACAAACACAGGGAATAGGGACAGAGGCGCGGCCGCGGTGCCTCAGCCAAATCCTGGCGCAGCCCCTCTCTGCTACGAGAGTCATTCTGCGGGGAAGGCGAGGGAACACCGGGGCAAACACCTCTGGTGTTCCCGCAGCTCTTCTCCCAGGAATCTGCAGCTCAGGGGCTTCCCCAGATGGCGGCAGCCCTGTTTTCCACAGGCTTGTCCCCTTCTCCCATCGGATCCCGCTCCTAAACCCTCACATTCCCCCAGCACTGATCTGTGCCGAGCCTCGGCAGTGCCTCCGTCCCCGATCCGTGCTTTTATCGTGTGATGCCCCCTAATGCTCACAGTGCAGCATCCCGGGCTCCAGCAGCGTCTCCTCAGCACATCCTGGGCTCCACTTTCTGCTCTCCAGTCTCCCTGGCACATCCCTGGCTCCAGAATCATCTCTCCAGGCTCCTTGGCTCATCCCATGCTCCGCTGGCTTCTCTCCAGTCCTCCTGGCACATCCCGGGCTCCAAAATCATCTCTCCAGTCCCCCTGGCACACCCCTGGCTCCAGAATAATCTCTCCAGCCTCCCCAGCACTTCCCAGACTCCAGCAGCAACCCCTCTGGATGTCTCATTCTGGAGCACATCCCGGGCTCCAGAAGTTACTCTCCAGGCTCCTTGGCACATCCCGGGCTCCAGAATCATCTCCCCAATCCCCTTGGCACATCCCGGGCTCCAGAATCATCTCCCCAATCCCCTTGGCACATCCCGGGCTCCGGAATAATCTCTCCAGCTCCAGCACATCTCCCCTCAGCAGGACAATCCCTGCTTCCATGATGAAACTCCATCAGTTACAAAAGCTTTGCTGGAGCAAATGGAAAGGTGAATTAAATGCCAAAAAACCTCAATTTCCGGCTCGGAGGCAAGAAATGACACCAAAGAATGTGGATTTTGGTGGTTATGGGTTGTAAATTTGCTTCTCCTGTTCAGGGGCTGCCGCAGATCATTTTTGGGTGCCAAATGGATGTTCAGCACTTCCCAAACATGCTGATAAGGAAACAGGAAATAACGAGAGAGTAACAGACCCCTCACAAGTATCCCCGTGCCCCAAACGTCCCCCAAATGTATTAAATCTGCCCCAGAAAGGCAGGGTTTGAAAAGGGGCAGGGACCAGGGGTCAGCGGTGACCAGTGGTGACCAGTGCCACCAGGCCAGAAGGAGGCCAGCATTGGTGGTGGAGGGAACCGGGATCCAGTCCCAGTTTGGGCCTTCACAAACAACGGGATGTGGATCCCGCCCCATTAATTACGATGGGATGAGGATCCAGTCCCATTCAGCACCTTAATTAACTGAGGATCCAGCCGCTTTAACTGAGGGTGGGACGCGGGCCCAGCCACGTTAATTGGTGCTCCAGCCCCGTTAATGAGCGATCTACCGCCGTAAATGAGCGATCCAGCCCCGCTAATGAGCGATGCAGCCCTGCTAATTGACGATCCGGCCCCGTTAATGAGCGATGCAGCCCCGCTAATTGGCGATGCAGCCCCGCTAATTGGCGATCCGGCCCCGTTAATGAGCGATGCAGGCCCGCTAATTGGCGATCCAGCCCCGCTAATTGGCGATCCGGCCCCGTTAATGAGCGATGCAGGCCCGCTAATTGGCGATCCAGCCCCGTTAATTGGCGATCCAGCCCCGTTAATTGGCTGCGCACGCGGCTCGCCGGGGGGCGGCAATGGCGGCTCCGGCACCCCCGCCCTGCCAGCAGGCGGCGCCACCCGCCCGGCGCATGCGCTGCCCCGCGCCGTTTCCCGCCCAGCGCGGCCCCTCAGCGCCGCCCGCCATGTTCGCGGAGCTGAACGAGCTGCTCGGGGCCTCCCCGGAGCGCCCGGACGCGGTGAGAGGGCGCTGAGAGGGCGGGAGGGACGGGCCGGGGCTGCCGGGAGCGGCGGGGCACGCTGGGAGGGGTACGGCCTCCGCAGGCGGAGGCGGCGGCGGCCGGTCCCGGAGCTGAGCAGCTTTCGGCTCTTCCCTCGCCCGTTCCCGGCTCCCCGCCGCCCCTCACGGCTCTGGCTCCGGCATCCGCCGCTGAGAAGCGGCTGAGCTCAGTTCCCGCAGTGTATCTGTTCGTGCGTGCTGCCATGCGGGAATAAAAACAGAAGTGGGCATTAGACCCGCTGCCGGGCACTGCTCCGGGCCGGGAAGCTGTTCTAGAAGTACTTTAGGGCACTACATTAATTTAGTTTATCCAGGGAGTTTTTGTGTTAATGAAGTCACGCTGGAACTAAACACCCTCACTGTGTGAGAGAGCTGTGCAGATAAAACGTCAGTCATGGAATCCCAGAGTGGTTTGGGCGGGAAGCAACATTAAAGCTCATCTGGTCCCACCTCCTGCCATGGCAGGGACACCTCCCACTGTCCCAGGCTGCTCCAAGCCCCAATGTCCAGCCTGGCCTTGGGCACTGCCAGGGATCCAGGGGCAGCCACAGCTGCTCTGGGCACCCTGTGCCAGGGCCTCCCCACCCTCCCAATTCCTTCCCAAGATCCCATCCATCCCTGCCCTCTGGCAGTGGGAAGCCATTCCCTGGGTCCTGTCCCTCCATCCCTTGTCCCCAGTCCCTCTCCAGCTCTCCTGGAGCCTCTTTAGGCCCTGCAAGGGGCTCTGAGTTCTCCCTGGAGCCTTCCCTTCTCCAGGGGAACATTCCCAGCTCTCCCAGCCTGGCTCCAGAGCAGCTCCGGGGCCTCCTCTGGGCTCTCTCCAGGACCTGGTGCTGTTGGTCCCGGGGCTGGGGCAGCTCTGCAGGTGGGGTCTCACCTCAGTGGGGCCGAGGGACAGAATCCCCCATTTCCTGCTGCCCACGCTGGGGCTCAGCCCAGGGCACGGGGCATGTCCAGCTCTCACCCCTCGGCACCCCCAAGCCCTTTTTCCTATGCCCATCCATCCATCCGTCTGTCCGTCCATCCCTCCATCCCCCAGCCTTTGCAGATTCTGGGGATTGTCCTGACCCAGGTGCATCACCTTGCATTTGGCCTGGTTGAACCTCATGAGGTTCCCATGGTCCCACTCCTTCAACTTCTCCAGGTCCCTCTGGATGCCCCATCCCTTCCCTCTGGTGTGTGACCACACCACCAGCTTGGTGTCATCAGTAATTATTAATAAATTATCTGTGTGCTACATGTCACTCCATGTTTTTCCTGACAGTTAGTTTTCCTGACTTAGTTAATAAAAGCAAGTTTGGGGTGATAACTTATTTTATAAGTCTGTGTTTACCCCTTTGTCTCCAGTTTCCCCCCTTGCCCTACTACCAGTTTATGATGGGAATAGGGCAGGTTTCTCCTTCATTTGGAAGATGCTTCTGAGGTCATTCCTTGTCAAGCTGCCTGGATTGGGGCAGGGCTGGTCTGATGGGGAAGCAATACCGAGGAGAATTTGGGGTAGTGCCCTTGAGGCTCAAAGCAGATCTGGTGCAGGTGTTGGCTGAGGCTCAGTGGTAATAAGGGATAGTCTGAGGCTGCGCAAAGTCCTAAATCCCTGTGGGTTGATGTTGGGTTTTTAATGCACATGAAACACTTAAATGAGAAATGCCTGGAGTTTGTTGGCCTGTGCTCGATGGTGGAGCTGTGGGATGAGCGGGAACGCCGCCATCCATGAGCTTGGTTTCTGAGGCAAGTAGCTCACCTTGATGTGAACACAAAACTCCACAGAGCAAAACCAAAAGATTTGGCCTCAAGATCCTGGGTTTGGACTTGGCAGCCAAAGGAGAAGCTGACCAAGGCCTCCTCTGTGTGAGGGATTCCCTTGGATTGAGTTGACTCTCCCCATCCCACCACACACTGCAGATTCCCCTTTGTCTGCCCAGCGAGTGCTGTTCCTGGGTGCTGGACTGGGGGCACTGACTTCATGCCCTGCAATACTCATGGTATTAAATCTGGTTTACTCTGGTAGTAAATCATGAGTATTTGTGTTCGCAAGTCCCCCTCAGTGTCACCGATCCCTGTGCAGAGCCAATCCCTGGAGTGTGCTGGGATACCCAGCCTGGCCTGGTGTCGCACTGTGTAACAGCATCAGCCCTTTGCAGACCTTGCTGGCGCTGCCATCCCGATTCCTGCAGCTCCACGCCTGCTCCGTGCCGTTTTCCAAGCGCTGCCAAGCGCTGTCCCCGCAGGGCTGGTGGGTGGATGGAGCTGCTGCCGGCGTGGGTGTGTCTGTGGGTGTATCTGCCGTGCCACCGCGGGGTTGTGACACCCGCTGCTGCCCCGCCGAGGGATTTTGGCAGTTCCTGACAAGTAGCTGCAGCTTCTGCCTCATAGCCTGCAGGCATTGAGAGTGTGAGGGCAGAGCATGGACGGAACTGGCTGGGGTTCATGGAGAAGATGCTACAGGAAGGCTTTGCCTTTGGAAGGGTTTCATCCCTGGCAGCATCTTCCTGGGACTGAGAAGGGAGATGGAATAACAACTGGGACAGCAGTTTGATCCAGTTCATAAGGGTCTTGGAAAGCCAACTTTTTGAGCAGCTATCTCCCATTTTGAGACTGGTTCTTCACCGTCTGAGTGCTCTGATAGTTTCGTGACTATTTGTGTCCCAAACAGATGGAATTTTATCTCCTCCTGTGTGTCTGTGGTGGCAAACTGGGACCCTGCGGTTCCTGAGAGAGCAAGCAAAATCCTGGTGGTGGGGCCAGGGCTTCCCTGCTTCTCAGCAGGAGAATCCGTCTTCCTGTGAGGACTTCCAAGGACCTGGTTGATTCCAGCCAGCTGTTAAATAACTTGATATTCATAGTCTGTGGGGATGGAGCTGTGTGAAGACAGTGTGAGCACAGACCTTGGAAAGCCCCACAGGTTCCTGTCAGCTTTGCTCAGCTTCCTGCTTGTGTGGGCACGGCGGGTGTTGAGTCTGCACTGCTGTGACCACAGGACGGGGGCAGTGCCCGTTCCCTCTGCTGGCACTGCTGGGACATCTCAGATCCTGGGGGCAGCTCTGGGCCCTCACAGGAAAGACCTTGAGGGGCTGGAGCCCCAGGAGTGGCTGAGGGAGCTGGGAATGCTCAGCCTGGAGAAAAGGAGGCTCAGGGGGGACCTTGTGGCTCTGCACAAGTCCCTGACAGGAGGGGGCAGCCGGGGGGGGTCGGGCTCTGCTCCCAGGGAACAGGGACAGGAGGAGAGGGAACGGCCTCAGGCTGGGCCAGAGGAGCCTCAGGGTGGATATTGGGAACATTCCTTCCCCAGAAGGGGCTGTCTGGCCCTGGAACAGCTGCCCAGGGCAGCGGTGGAGTCCCCATTGCTGGAGGGATTTAAAAGCCATGGTGGATGTGGCACTTGGGGACGTGGTCAGGGGTGGCCTTGGCAGTGCTGGGGGATGGTTGGGCTGGATGGACTCAGAGGCCTTTTGCAGTGATTCTGTGACCCAGTGATTGTGTCAGTGCTGTCTGAGCAGCTGTGGTGTGACAGCCCAGTGAGGGCCGGCAGGATTGATGGCTGATGGCTGCAGGGTTTGGAATGGTGAAATGCCGTGTGTGCTCGGAGTGACAGCGTCCCACGGTGCCAGCACAGCCTGCGGGAGCCAGCCGCCAGGGAGGGCACACGGGAGGGCTCAGCCTGCTCTTCCCGGGGCTGCGGTGGGGAAGAGGGGAGCTGAAGGGGATGGAGTTGCAGAAGATAAACCCCAGAACGTCTGGGCTTGTGCTGTTTGAGCACAAGTCTCCTCCAGGCTCATCCAGGGCACGTCTCGGGGTGGTGTCCCTGTCACTGCAGTGCCCACTGAGGCATAACCCTTTTTTGGGGGGGAAGAGCTCTCACTCTGGCTGAGGGAGAGCAGCTTCCCTGTCCTGGCCTCTGCTTTGCATTCCCTGCAGTCATGTTCAATATTTGCCATTCCATTCGCTCTGCTTTAGGCACCGGGGAGTTTGTTCTGATGGATGACTTGGGAATTGCATGTGCAGAGATGGCTTGTTGCTGCAAAAGGCTTTTTCTGTTCTTGGGAGTAGAAAAACTCCCACTTTGATAAGTTCTTTGTGTTTCCAAGCAGCTCTTCTATGATTTGTATTGATTAAAGAAACATCCTGACTAAGATTTTAATGGAAACAAACACCTTGATGAGGCTGGGGCTGATAATGAGCATGCACTGATGAAGGGAATTAATTTCCTGCCTGATCAAAACAAGGTTTATACCTTGTGCTGAGAGCTCTGCTGCACTACAGAATTTTGGTGATAAGGTTTTCTACCCCAAAGGTTGCATGTTGGAAGTAAACCTGGAAGAGAGGACAGGGAGGGCTGTGTGGCGACAGGAGGAACAGCAGCTCTAGAGGTGCTGACATTTTAAACACACTGGCAGTGCTGGCTGTGGCAGGGGGAGAATGGACTGGGAATGAGTGGCTGTTGTCCCCCTGCCACTCGGAGAAGAAAGATGCCTGTGAACTGGAGGAGAGGGGCACGAAGCTGGGAGGTGGAAATTGCCCAGAATCCCCCTGATGGTGTCCAGCTCCAGAAGCTCCGGATGTGGTGGCACTGGGAGCGCAGTGCTCCATATCTGTTGTTTCCAGGGGAGCGGGTGGCAGGCACTTGGTGGGCACAGAGTGTGGGGTCCAGCTGGGGTCAGAGTTGAGCACAAGGGTTTTTAGCTGGTGGACGTGTGGGACATGGTTCAGTGGTGAGCTTGGCAGTTCTGGGTTAATGCTTGTACTGGGTTCACAGCTGGACTCGATGGGCTCAGAGGGCTTTTCCAGCCTCAGCAATGCTGTGATTCAGATGCCTCCCCGTGGGCTGTGTCTGGAGGAAGTGCTGGCATCCCTCTGTAAACAGGCAGGCAGCTGGAGCTCTGCTTGTCCCCTTCTTTCTCTGAGTAATACCTGCAGAATTCCCTGTACCCTGAGCCAACATCTTGCCTACCAAGAGCAGTTTGTGCTCTCACCTTACTCTGTTGAATTATTTTGCTGCTTCTTTTCCAGGGTAGATTCACGCTGCTGCGAGACACCCGGACAGATGGCAGCTTCCTGGTGCACCACTTCCTCTCCTTCTACCTCAAAGGTGGGTCAGCAGCAGCACTCTCTGAGGCAGGGAAACCTCGGAGGTCCTTTCAGGGTTGCTCCATGAGCAGTGGGCAGTTTTGCAGAGTGTGAGGTATCCTCATATAAACTCAAAGCTTTGGGGTTAGGATTTATGGATCCCAGTCCTGACTAGGGTACATCCCATAATTGTGTGCCTTGTTTCATCATGGGTCGTGGTGGTGGTTGTAAATCACACAGGCTCTGACCAGGAGCTGTTCGCTGCAATTCTGTCACTGCCTCCATTTTTATGATGTAATTACACATAGCAGGATCAATTAACAACCGATAATATCAGAGTGAGTAAAGAAACAAACAGAGCCTGGCAAGTTGTCTAATTACTTTCCTGGGAACAGTTTCCCCTGTGAGTAACCTCCTGGCCCCTTCGGAGCAGGCGCTGGACTCAGGGACTCCTCCAGCTTTCTGCTGGCACAGCCACCAGCCCAGCAAATCTGGTGCTGTCAGGCCTGAAAGGGAGCTCAGAGAGCTGTGATGGGCGTGGGATGAGGATGTGCTGCCCCCCAGAACTGCCACTGCCTCTGCTGGGGCTTTACCCTGCTTTGAAATACTTGTTACTTAACGGAACAGTGGGAAACTGGAGGAAATCCCATGGAAAGTGGGTTGGTAACAGCATGAATGGTTCAAAGAGACCTGCCAGACACTGCCTTGGGCTCTGCTGATGTGCTGCCCCACAGCAGTGTCCTGGGAATTGGTGCTGCCCCGCAGCAGTGCCCTGGGAATTGGTGCTGCCCCACAGCAGTGCCCTGGGAATTGGTGCTGCCCCACAGCAGTGCCCTGGGAATTGGTGCTGCCCCACAGCAGTGCTCTGGGAATTGGTGCTGCCCCGCAGCAGTGCCCTGGGAATTGGTGCTGCCCCGCAGCAGTGCCCTGGGAATTGGTGCTGCCCTGCAGCAGTGCCCTGGGAATTGGTGCTGCCCCGCAGCAGTGCCCTGGGAATTGGTGCTGCCCCGCAGCAGTGCCCTGGGAATTGGTGCTGCTCCGCAGCCCTGCCCTGGAAGTCGCTGTCAGGAGCTGCCTGTCTGCCTGGGAAAAGCCTTCCATTGCTTGCGAGTGGGCAGCCCTGTGGGATATTAATGTGTGCTGGCTGTCACCTGCCCCTGTCCAGCCCAGGACCTGGGTGCAGTTATCCCATGTTTGCAGCACCCCCGTGTTGTCCACTTGGTGCCCAAAACCTTTGGGAGCCCTGAAGGTTCATCTGGGGCCACTGACTTGTTCCACTTGAAATCTGTGTCCAGCAAACACTGATTATGTTCATATCCAAACCGTGTTCCAAAATCACATTTTATTTAGGTGTCTGACAAAATTCCTTGTTCTGTGTGTTTTTCCAGTCAAGGTCACTTGCCCTGTGAGAGCCAAAATGGGGATTTTTGGCATGTCTGTGGTTTCAATAGTTCAGTGTCATGGCCGGCCCTTGGCCTCCTTGCAGTAACACCAGCAAACTGGGCCAGCAGGTCCCAGGCTGGCCTGGCACGAGGCAGAAAAGGGGCCTTACACTTTTTAAAGTCATCTTTTTCCTTCTTTCCCTCTCTTTTTAAACTAACATTTTCCCTATTGTGGATATTCTCTAGAAGGGTGAAAATTAAAAGCAAGGGAGGGTCTGTCTAGACCTGCGTCACTTCAAGGTCCTTCCAGACAGATCTGTGGCCTGGCTGCCGTGATTTATGAGCTTTGATAATGTCAGCTGCAAAGTGGAACTGCTAATGTGTGCTTTTGTCCCTCCCCAGCTGGCTGCAAGGTTTGCTTTGTGGCCCTGCTCCAGTCCTTCAGCCACTACAACATCGTGGCGCAGAAACTGGTGAGTCTCTTGGCTTAGGTTCATTATTACAGGTCCAGGTAGTTTCTGTTGGGTGGGAAGGAATGGGAATGGGGAGCAGGAATTGTGTGTGAGAAAATGTTTCCAGGTCTTGATGGGGACAGTCAGGATTGGTGCTCCTGTGATGGGGCACAAAGAACACTTCAGGGCAGAAACCTGGCTGTGAGGTGCCCCACAGGTTCTGCCGTGCCAAGAACTGAATGGCTGCTTGCTTTGTGATAGAATTGTTTTCTGGGGATCAGCGTTCCCCAGGCAGGCCCAGACTGGTAGATGGAGGTTCTTTAATCCTCTGGGGAGGAAAATGCCGTGGTTTCAGTGTTCCCAGGGCTGCTGTGCACCTGCAGGAGCTCCTGAGGTGACTTTGTCCCCTGTCCTCTGGATCCTGTTGGGATGGAGGGCTGAGTCACCTGTTCACAAGGACACCTGAGTGCCTCATTTGGCCCCTGGGCTGAGCCATCACTTTGAGCTCTGTGAGGAGCCACAGGTATATTCCTAGGGATTTCCTTCCCATGATGAGCTGGGCAAGGATTATGTGTACCCTGAAATGAGGAAACAGAGAGACAAAGCAGGCAGGGTAATTCTGCGAGTCAGCAAATTGTCTGAGCTCCAAACTGCTTCACTCAGCTCTTTGTACAACACTCCAAGGTGAAATGCTCCAGGTGGGAAGTCCGGGTGACCTTCCAGGGCTGAAGGGATGAGGGCTGGCATTGGTCCTCCCTCCTCTGGTTCTGCTGGGAATCCCAGCACCGCCGCTGCTCATGAAGACTCCCAGGTGTTGAGGAACCAGGTATTGCATTCCCCGCTGTAAACATGGTGCTGCTAAACAACTGTATTTTATTTACTGCTCAGTTTTTACCTTTTGGAAGGAGCTCAGTGGTCCGGGGGGGGTACATGCAGTGGGCTGAACCAACATGGTGTTCCCCCACGGAGCTGTAACTCACGGGTGGATACTCAAGGTGTGATTCCCCTGTGGAGCGGATGCCCCTGGCTGAGCAAACCACCCCCCACGAGTACAGAGCTGCCCTGGCCTTTGTGGTGCAGAGAGGAGGAAATCTTGGAGGGGACTTGCTGAGTGGGGCAGGAAATGGGGCACAGCAACCGGTGTGGGGAGGAGATTCAGCTGTTAAATACGGGATCCTTGCCTGCTCCTGAAGTCAGTGTGTTTCCTAATGCAGTGAGATTTCCCAGTGTGCACTTAATGGGAGCTGCTGACATCTCCCTCGCTGGAGAGGCTGAGGAGGGAGAGAACACGGGATCAGCTGGAGCGATGCAGATGGGGGTGATTTGCTGTCTGATACCTGAACAAAAGGTGGCTGCCACAAAGGAGGTGATAAGCACAGCTCAGAGAAGCGCTGAGCTGATTTCAGCTCTGAGTCACTCTTGCATTGCAGCTTCATAGGTGCCCCTGTGGTCGTGGCTGTGAATTCCTCCCAAGCTCTGAGGAGCCGGAGGTCATAACATCAGTTATTTATATCCAAGTTTCCATCGCATCTTCTCCTTGCTTTAATCCTTCTTTGTGAAGCTGAACATGTCAGGCTCAGAAAAGGTGGTTCTTGCCAGGGTAGTTTATCACTCTTAAATTTGCTTAAGAACTTGCTGCTGTAGATCTTTACTGGAGACCAGTAATGGTGTGGCCACAGGCCCAGGGCAGGGCCCATCCCCTGTGCTGGCACTGCTGAGGCACCTCCAGTCCTGGGGGCAGTTCTGGGGTCCCCAGCTACAGGACAGAGTGTGTCCAGGGCAGGGAACGGAGCTGGGAAGGGGCTGGAGCCCCAGGAGCGGCTGAGGGAGCTGGGAAAGGGGCTCAGCCTGGAGAAAAGGAGGCTCAGGGGGGACCTTGTGGCTCTGCACAAGTCCCTGACAGGAGGGGGCAGCCGGGGGGGGTCGGGCTCTGCTCCCAGGGAACAGGGACAGGAGGAGAGGGAACGGCCTCAGGCTGGGCCAGGGCAGGCTCAGGTTGGATATTGGGAACATTCCTTCCCCAGAAGGACTGTCCAGCCCTGGCACAGCTGCCCAGGGCAGCGGTGGAGTCCCCGTTGCTGGAGGGATTTAAAAGCCCTGTGGATGTGGCACTGGGGACGTGGTCAGGGGTGGCCTTGGCAGTGGTGGGGGATGGTTGGGCTGGATGGACTCAGAGGCCTTTTGCAGCCTCAGTGATTCTGTGACTCTGATTATGCCGTTAGGAAAGTCTGCACTTGGAAGAGCTTCAGAACTGAGCAATGCCCCAGGTTCTGTTGGGAGCAGGGTAGTCCCAGGCCTGGGAGGAGGCTCCTGGAGCCAGGGTGGATTGTACAGTCTGTACAGTGACACTTGTAGCACTGGTGTGTGGTGATACAGTGAGTACTTAGACACAGCTGAAGTGATGCTTCCAGGGACTTGCTGCTTTCCCAGCGTGCCAGGTGTTACAAGTCCCAAACCACTTACTTACGTGTTAGCTGAATGCAGGGATGTGTCTTTACTTGCAGGAAAAGCTTCCCTGGCTTTTTGTGCCTGTGTCCTCTTTTCCTGAGGACCTACACTTCATTTTAAGGCACTGTCGATGTTATTGGCCCTGACCTTGCAGAGAACATGCAGGGCTTTATCAGGACAAACAGCAGCAGGGCACCCTGCCAGGTTGGTGTTCCCACCCTCACTTGTACAAAGTTTGTTTTGTTTTAAAGGGAAACCAGATTTGTCCCCATTTGATGCCCATCCTCTGTCCCGTGATCTGAGCTCACAGCCTGTAGGACGTGGCCTGGCCTGATCACTGATGGCCACACTTTGTCCCAGAGCTGTGTTTGCCAATGGAGCTCATTCCCCCAGCTTTGCACACTCCATTTCTCATTCTGTCCTTCAAATATTTTGCTTTCCCGTATGGAATGGCCAGCAGTGAGCCGCAGCTCTGGTTTGAGGGGCTGTCACTGCTGGCAGGCTGGAGGGCACCACGCAGAGGGGCAGGAGCAGCTGAGCTGCTGCTGCAGGAGCATTCCTGGGCTGGGTCGATGGCTGACAGCATGCCAGAGATAATGTCCCTGTGCTCCAGGGTAATGGAGCAGGATGCTGGCACGGAATGGAAGCTTTCAGGCTGTTGGAGTGCTGGGCAGCTCCGTGGCTGTGACACGGGGGCATCAGTCCTGCAGGGACGTCGGTCCTGTCTGTGCACTCAGGAAGGTGCCACTGGCCATTTTGAGCCCTCTTCTCACTTTTCCGAGCTGTCTGATGCTTCCTGTGCTGCTTCCAGTGGTCGCGCTGGCTGGGCTGCCAGCAGGGAGACAGGCAGAGGTTTGCTGTGGTAGGTGATTGCAGTGGGTGAGTCCAGGTCTCTCTGGGACCTGGGCCCCCTGCTGCAAAATGAGGCTGGGCTTGCTGGGTCCATGCCGTGGCACTGAGGGGGTCGAATTCTTGGTGTGACACAAAGGCACCCTGTCCCTGGCTGCTGTGGCCTTTCTCTGTCACCCAGGCAGGCCCTGGTGTCACAGCACTGAGCTCCCTTCTAAAGAGGGGACACTTTTCCTGCAGATCTGAGGTACAGAGAGTTTGTGTGTGCAGGGAGAAATGGCTGAAACAAAGGTAAAATCAGTTGTTGAATTATTGATATTAATAGTGAATTTAGTCACGGTGTTTCAGCAGGTTCCCAGTCCTGTGGACTGCAGAAATCCCTGAGGGAACGAGGTTTGTGAGGCTGCTGTGCAGCCCAGCCCTTCTTTATGGCATGGCAGGTATTTATTTGCTGGCTGTTCCCTGCTCCTCACCTGCCACATAAAGGTGGTTCTGTCCTTGGCTAGGAAGTTTTCTGTGGTGTGTGCTTGGAATTGCCCAATAATGCTGATATTTCTGAAGCTGTTACTGAGGGGTGGTGTCAAAAAAATCTATTGCTTCATAGGGGGAGTTAGAAGAGGGAATGAGCATTCAGGCATAGATTCCTTCCCAGCTGAGTAGAAGGAAAATAGAGGAAGCATTCTTCTCAGGTAGCAGGATTCACAGGGTTGGGAGTGCAAGCAGCTTCCATTTAAATCAGGGAACAGATGCCAGCAGATGGGAGTTCACTCAGGCCTCAGATTATTGTTAATATCCATGTTACAAAGTGATAGTGCTGCAAAATTGAGCCTGGGAAGATAATCATGGAATAGTTTGGGTGGGAAGATAATCATGGAATAGTTTGGGTTGGAAGATGCCTGAAAAGGTCACCTAGTCCAATCCTTCAGGAAATAATTACACTGCACATGATCAAGGAATCAGTCGAGGCTGGAAAAGCCCTCAAGGATCATTGCAGTCCCCTAGCACTGCCAAGACCACCACTAACCCGTGTCCCCAAGTGCCACATCCACAAAGTTTTTAAATCCCCCCAGGGATGGTGGCTCCTCCATGCCCTGGGCAGCTCCTTCTGATGCCTGAACACCCTTTTTGAGAAGGAACTGTGGAGAGTCAGGAAGTCCCCCCTGAGCCTCCCCTTCTCCAGGCTGTGTCCCCCCCAGCTCCCTCAGCCCTTGACAAGGCTTGGAGCAACCTAGTCTAGTGGAAGATGTCCCTGTAGAGGGATGGAACTGGATGGTCTTTAAACGGCCCCGCAACCCAACCCTTTCTAGGATTCTGTGATCTCTAGCTGGAGTCTTCTCCATGTCTGCTGCAGCTCTGGGATGTCTCCGTTGGAGCTGCACATTCCCAGCACATGGCTCTCCATTGGCCTCACCACCAGGCAGGGCTTGGAGCCAGCTGAGTTTGAGTCTCAGCCCCAGGCATTTGTCGTGGTCCTCCCTCCTCCTCCAAGTGGAGCCAGGGCTGCTTCCCGTGGGAGTGGGAGCCCTGGCTGCCCTCTCCCAGGTGTTGTGCAAGTGTTGGGATGCCCAGCCCACGGTGCTCTCCAGATCCGGGCTGTGCCAGGAGCCGTCATTGCCACGGGCATGATCTGGAGATAGTGAAAAACAAAAGCTTTCACCACCCAGGGAGGGAGGTGAAGGAATTGCTCACAGCAAGCCCTTGGAGAAGCCTGGGCCATCCTCTCCCTGCCTCTGGACAGGCAGCTGATTTTCTCCCATGCCACCAAGCTGGCTTCCAGGAGGAGTTCGGGGATGTTTGAGGCCCCAAATCACAGTGTGTTTTTGTTATCTCCTGGTAAAGTACAGAAGAGCGAATGTGCCACCAGTGACTGTAACAGAAGTGCCCACTTCCTCCCTGAAGCTCTGACTTTATCAGCACATTTATATAAGATTTGATTCAAATAAGAATGGAAATTCGGCTGTCCACCGCATGGTTCTGTGTGCACCATTTTCTGTAAGTGTTCACTCTGAAACCTGATGTTTTCCTCTCTCAAGGGAGTCAGTCTGGCAGCTGCCAAGGAGCGGGGACAGCTCGTCTTCCTGGAGGGCCTCAAGTCCTGCCTTGACCTCCTGTTCGGGGAGGAGGAGCAGCCAGGACAGTCCAGTCCTCTGCAGTTTCTGAGGTGAGCCTGGGCATGGAGTGTTCCTAATATCTGCTGCCACCAGGAGCACCACCCAAGGTCCAGGACTGGCTCCCGCTGCCTTTTGTGCTCCCCTCCAAGGCCCAAGGATTCGGAGCTGGACACCAAGTGAAGGGAGATGCCAACCCTGTGCACATCCCCCTAAGTGTCCTGGCCTGTCCCTCGCTGCTGTTTATGGAGGCATCCTGTCCCCCTTTCCAGAATTTTAGGGGAACTTCACCCCCCATCCTCATTGCCAAGCATGTCACAGGTCTAAAAAAACATTTATTTCAGTACTCCACAGGTTTGTGTCAAATGAAACCCCAGCCATGTGATTTTATTTCCTTCTGTCATTATTTTGAGTTTTATTCTTATCCAAGAGAACAGTGCTGGCTTTTGGGTTTATTCTCACTTTATTCTCTCCATGTGTCCTGGGAAGCTCAGCAAAGGCCAAACACATCCCTGGCAGTGTCCAAGGCGAGGTTGGACGGGGCTTGGAGCAACCTGGGATAGTGGAAGGTGTCCTGCCCAGGGCAGAGGGGTGGGACTGGATGAGCTTTGAGTTTCCTTCCCACCCAAACCATTCCACGGTCCCTGGAGCAGGGCAGGAGGGTTTCACCACACACGGGTGTACAGGAGCAGTGGCTGAAGGGCAGTGAGGAGATGACTGTCACAGCAGAGGGGACAGCAGGGAGGGGGCAGGATGGTGGTACCACTCTGGGTCAGTGGGTGAGGAGGGGAACGCGCGGTGCCAAGCCCCTGACACCTCCTTCATCTCTTCCAGTGGGAGCACCTCTGACCTCAGAGCCTTGTTTGACTTTGTCCGGGTGTCCCTGACCCCTGCTGACGGTGATTCCTGGAAGGGCCCTGTGCTGCTGGTGGACGACCTCAGTGTCCTGCTGAGCCTGGGGGCTGCACCAGTGGCAGTGCTGGACTTCATCCACTACTGCCGTGTGTCCGTGTGCTACCAGCTGAAGGTACTGCTCCCCGTGGGCTCTGGCTGTGCACAGAGGCTCCAGAGCAAAGCCTGGCTTTATTTTCTCTTTCCACCTGACCTTGATGAGGTTTTTGGAAGGCTGCAGCTGTCCAGGGAGTTCAGATCATTGCTCTGGGACCACTCTTAGGAGTTGTGTGGGTCCCTGAGTATCTGTGCAGGCTCCTGTTCAGCTGGATTCCTGGGAGATGCTGCCCAGAGAAGGGTTCTCTGTGTCTCTGATGTATGAACAGGGATTCAAGGTGTAAAATAGTGTTCTTTGGAGCTCCTTGCTCTCCAGAGATCCTGACTCACACCCCTGTGTGGGAGGGCAGGGGTGGAAACAGGTCGTGTGAGGGGCTGGTGAGTCTCACAGGGGACAGAAATGAAGGGGCCCTTGGGGGACACCCCAGTCCCTGCTCCCACCACGCTCCAGGGTGGCTGCTCCGGCTGGTCCCCAAGGAAGGGTGATGATCTACAGAGGTCTCCCAGCAACGTGGGACTCCTGAGAGCACCACAGCCAGAAGTGCTCACAGTCACATCCAAACTCTGCCATCACAGGCAGCATCCCCTCCCTGGGCGCTTCCCTGCAGGAGTGAGGAATGAGCCAATGGTGTCAGGTGTTGTCACCCTGCACTTCACACTGCTACACAGCGTGGGGTGTTGGGCTCTATGTGCTGACATGGGATGGTCTGATTGCAGAGAATATTTACCTCCAAGGAGCTAAAAAAGATGATAAACCACGCTAACACCTTGCTATTTCTGTCTGAGGTGTTCTGAAGCTTTAAAGTACATTTTAATTGATCGAGAATTCATGTTATTTTAAGTCAGCGGTGACTTGCATGGGCTGAGGCAGAGTCTCTTGGGGTGGATGTTAATAGAGTCGCTGTGTTGGGGAGATGTTTGCTCTCTGTCAGAGCTGTGAGGGTGTGAGCATTGCTGCAGCCCTTTGGCCACCTCTTTATTTACCTGCTCCCAATTGAGTCAGTGCCATCTGCCCTGCCTGACAGACTGGTTCAGCCACTGTCTCCTTACAAAGGCTCGAGGTATTTTTAGCCTGCACATTACATGTATGTGTGTGTGTACATAATGTACAGTGAGCTCTTCAGTGTTTGTATGTCACAGAGTGGCCTGGGTTGGAAGGGACCTTAAGGATTGTGTATGCCATGGGCAGGGACACCTCTGATTTGGGCCCCCGAGGTGGAGACAGCTCTGCAGGTGGGGTCTCACCTGAGTGGGGCAGAGGAGCAGAATCCCCCCTGCCCTGCTGCCCAGGGTATGGGGGGTTTCTGGCCAGGGCATGTCCAGCCTCTCCGTCAGCAGCTGCTGGTTATTTTCCCAGTGGAATTCAGACCAAGCTGGAGCTTAGATGGGGTGTTTGTGAAAGCTCCTGTTGCCACCCCCATGTCCTTTCTGTAAGGGATTAGGCCCAGCCAGGGGCTCATCCCTGCCTCCTGCTCCCGTTCCAGGGCAACATTGTGGTGCTGGTTCACAGCAACGAGGATTCGGAAGATGAGGAGAATGAACTGGTTGTGAACTCCCTGTGTCATCACAGCGACCTCATCCTGTGGGCAGAGGGGCTGGCCACTGGCTTCTGCAAGGATGTTCACGGCCAGGTGAGGCACAGCAGAGCATGGACATGGCACGTGTCCCTGTCACCTGCAGCCCTGCGGGCCCCGGGGTTGTGGGAGACAGCCCAGGCTGCAGTGTGGTTAAGGAGTAATCCCGTGGGCACCAGGATCTGCTGGAGCACCCAGATATTCAGGGACAGCCTGCCTCATGGGACTCCCCGCCTCCGGAAGCTTTCCAGGCTTTATACAGCAGCTGCAGTGCAGGCTTCTCCCACCCCAGGGTGATGGCTAGCTTTCCTGGGAAGCTGGGAAGTTTCCCCAAATGCTGGATCTGAGCCTGGCCTGTGGTGTTCCCTGCAGAGCTGGGAGGGTGCTGACTCCTGTGTGATCCCTCATCGGGGGCTGCCGCCAAAGGCACGGGGACAGGCAGCTGCTGATGGATTATTTATCAGTAACCCCACTTCCCTGTGGGCCAGACAGAGGCATGGGGAGCAAGGATGCTCTGTGCAGCCAAAGGGACAGTGTTCCTATTCCTTTCGCTTTGCAGATTAAGATCATCAAGAGATTGTCCTTGCGGCAGGCGGCGGAGCAGGATGTGGTCCAGATCTACCAGTACAAGATCCAGGACAGGAACGTCACCTTTTTCGCACGGGGGCTGTCGGCTGCAGTCCTGTGACACTGTGACAGTGCAGAGCGAGCCTGGGAATGTCAGTCCCTGCCTCTGCACGAGCACCACCAGCACCTTCCAGGAGCAGCAGAGCAAACTGACCCGGGAGGGAGGCTCAGACACACCTGGAAGTGGTGCCAACGTGGGATCAGCCTGCCCAGGGCCTGCTGCATCCCTTTGTCCTCCCACCCCGTTCCCAACGCACTCAGGCCAAGAAAGGGAGCAAGAACTTGCAAGAATGGCCCTTGGAGCATGTAAATACAGGCAGGGGGTGCCCTGCGGGCTGGGTGTGCCTCGCCTCACCTTTTCCGGTGTGCTCGGCACAGCGTGGCAGTGCCAGGCACTGCACGGAGGGAGCACCCCCTCCTTCCTGCTGGCACGGGAGGAGATGACACACGGCGGGTGGAGCAGGGATGGTCTGGGAGCCTGGCGCAATCCTCTCCTCGCTCCCTGCTCTGGCTGGCAGGGATTTGCCCAACTCCCAGCTTCTGTGCCATTGGTAAATCCATGGCTCCGTGTTTAGCCCCTCACCTGGCCGTGCTGAGACCTGGGTGCTGCCGTGGCTTATCCCCTGCAGCTTCCCGAGCTCATCCTTGTCTTTGTGGTCGG